>CM043704.1:50291038-51501038 GCA_023935145.1 Bretschneidera sinensis
GAAGGAAGCTCGATGCTCGAAAGTGGTCCTAGACGTCTCGAAGCTTATCTCCAAGTCAACAATATCAACATATAATCCGGTCCTGAGCTCCTCAAGCTTGGCCTTAGTGGCCTGCTGCATACTGGTCATAAAGACTTGGAGGCCTGCCAAAGCTTCGAGGATCTCATCCTGAGAGCTTTCTGCAGCTCCTGAATTAGTTGTCCTCTACTGAGTCTGCCTTCGAACCTTCGGTATTTGAGCTTCTTCACTAGAAGCTTTATTCCCTATCCTAATGTTCTTCCTGGGCTTACACACAACCTTGTTATCTTCAATTAGAAAGCCCATCTTCTTGAGGGATGAGTCATTAATGACATCAGACATCTCGAGCTATTTTGCCTCATGCTCAGGAAGCAGAACCTTATAGTGATGCAGGATTAAAGTGATGATCATACTGTAGACTGAGGTTTCAACCCAAGAGGGGGGTGAATTGGGTATTAAAAAATTAAATACTTTTTGCAATCTCAAATATCAAAATATATGCGGAATTAAATCTTTCTAAATGACTAGCACAAAGATGAGAGAGTTTATTGCTTGATATATAAATGATAATTGAATTATAAAATAATTAAGCAATCAATCTCATTTACTTGAATAATAAATAATTATAAGCAAGTAATTATGAAAGTAATTAAGGAGATAGAGTTAGAAAGATGCAAACTCAGTTTATAGTGGTTCGGCAATATCAGATTCGTTCCGACCCTATGTCCACTCTCTTCAAGGAACCTCTTTGAAGTAATCCACTAAGAAACTTAGTCGTACAACTTCACCGGTGTTGTACAAACCTTACAATCCCTTCCTCTCGGGAGCTATCCCCTTCCTCTCGGAAGTAATCCCCTTCCTCACGGAAGTAATCCCTTTACAATAAATGCTGTAAAGTAAATGGTAGAGAGATAACAATGGAAGCTTATACAACTGAATAATGTCTCTCTTTCAAAGTAAAGCTTGAAGAATAGCTCAACCTGAGTATTTCAAATCTTTTTTTAGTTTCAAAGAATGAATGACTTGATTGTGTGTGTTCTTCTCTTTCTGAATGTCTTCTCTACCTTGTTGAATGCTGAATTGAGTGGGTTTATATAGCCATGAATTAATATGGCCGTTAGACTTTAATTTGAAATGTTTGTGCCTTTAAAATCGCAGATTTCGAGTCCCAACGGTCATATTTTTGAACTTCCAGTCGACTGGGTCGAGATACCAATCGACTGGGTCCTCTTTAAAAATCACATTTTTAGTGCTACAGTGTTACCAGTCGACTGGGAACCTTCTGCCCGTTTTACCAGTCGACTGTACTATTCACCAGTCGACTGGGTCACTGTTTGAGCATTGCTATAGTGTTTTCAGGATGAACAGTGTTTTCAGCATCAATTTTCTTCATATCTCTTTATTCTTTTTGGATTTTTGAGTTCCAAAAATCTCCTATTTGAATCAAACTTTCTTGCACATTAAACACACAAGTTAAACACTTCAAAAGTGTTTTGTTATCATCAGAATTAATCTAATCAATTTCTTGATTAAGGCATTTTTGGTGATGACAAAACATATTATAAATTTAAGCATAATATGTGTGCAAGATATATGAAGAATGATATATTACAAATGCTCAAGTAATTTTAAGTATTGAGCCCAAAGAATTTATTTGTATTTACTAAAATCACGTGGAGATTTTATATCTTCAATTAATTAAGACTATAAAATAAAATGCAATGCAAATATAATTAGCTCTTAACAATTGAAATGCTTACAAAGAGTATCTTAGGATTCAAACCTATAATTTATCCCTATTGTCTTTGAAGTTGCATTTAAATTATTCTCCTTTAATTTGATCTTTTGGAGAGCTTATTGACTTTTGAGATCATCAACTTTGATTCACCAATTTCTACAATCTTGATCTCTTTTAATGTATAAGCACTATTAACAATCTGTATTACTTAAGTAATATTCATTAGTGCTTAATTAAGATTTTTGTCACTATTAAAATCATTCAGGGTCAACACATACCATAAGGTAAAACACCAGAAGTGCAATCATACTCGACAATCATATTACTGAGAATCAAAGGGTAGAGGTTGTAGTGGGTCCCAGTAAGAATGCAGTATATGAGGACAATATCAAGTTTGGAGGGATTGGTATGTCTACCGAAGCGAGGGTTAAGTGTCCATTTTACTACTAGGTTTAGCATCCTAGAGTATAAGGTAAGATCGGGATATGTATTATAGGTTTGAATGCCATATACATAATCTCTGTTACCTTTTACTATCTTACAGGCCTTGGCATAGTCAAAATCAATGGGCCAACCATTCCCTATCCACTAAAGTCCTTCTACATATAGGCCTAGAATGTTGTGGAGTAGGCTAGCAGACATAGTGAATTCCTAACGCATGACTGTTCTGGTAAAAGTGGTGGAGCTCGAGGAGGGCTATTTTAGATTAGCATAAAGTTGATGCATAAGCCGAGGGTAGTATTTTCATCGAGGGTGACTAAGTTTGTCCAACCTAATTTATCAAACAGATGTTTAAGTATAAAATTGCTAAACCAAAGGGAAGAGAAATCTACAGCTCTACCGAGCTTGATGGTTTTAAACTTTATGGTAGAATCATACCATTCCTTGGCATCTTGCTCTCTTAAAAAAGAGGTGTTAAGCTTGTCTTGAGGAGACTGACTGCTCTGACCGTCATGCTCCTTCCTCTTCCTCTTACCTGAATTTAAGATGCCTTTTTCCCAAGGGTTTTGATGCACTTGAGATGATTCTCCGTAAAGAAATTTGAGGTTTAACCAAAAGAAAAATGAGAAAGCAAGATGGAGAAAAGAACACTAGGTAGGAGTTTCGAAAACACAAAAGTTAGGGTTTTTAGATTTAGGGAGAATTTTTTCAGTGACTT
Source organism: Bretschneidera sinensis (assembly GCA_023935145.1). Classification (NCBI taxonomy): domain Eukaryota; kingdom Viridiplantae; phylum Streptophyta; class Magnoliopsida; order Brassicales; family Akaniaceae; genus Bretschneidera; species Bretschneidera sinensis. The sequence continues at coordinate 50,293,954 of CM043704.1, forward strand.
TCTAGTAAAAAAATTTCAAGTGATTGAAGGTTCAAGTGAGTGGGTTAAGGTTTTGAAGGTGAATCTTGATAGAAATTGACAGATTCGTGAGGAAATTTTGAGAGAGAAGGCACAGGCTTAGATGCAGCTACAATGAAGGTTTTTGAGAAAGGTAGGTTTGTTTTCTTATTTTTTAAAAAATTGGGTTATCATGGATTCAATCGATTGGAAGGGAGCATTCAGTCGACTAAACAAATGGTAGAGAGTGAGGTTTGAAAAACTAAGGCACTTCAGCTGACTGAATGATGTTGTTCAGTTGACTAAACTTCTTTCAGTCGCCTGAATGATTTCATTCAGTCAACTGGATTAGAAAATTCTAAGCTCTAGTTTAAAGAATTGCAAGTCTAATTTGTTCTAGATCATTTTTGAGTAATAGAAAAATTGAATTGAGGTACAATCTTTATCAATTTATTGGCACACATACAAATGATGAATGTGAATCCAATTAAGCACCCACATGTTCAAAAAATTTCAATCCTATTAATAGTCTAATTTTAAAAAATGTATCTTCATTCAAAGGTTTTGTAAGAATGTCAGCAATTTGATCTTCAAAAGGAATAAATTCTAGTTTAATATCACCCTTTTGAGCATGATCTTTTATCTCAATATGTTTGGTTTTAGAATGCGGAATTGAGTTTTTTGTCAAATTGATAACACTAGTTTTGTCCCAATGAATTGGAATATTTTTAAAATGCATACCATAATCTTCTAGTTGTTGTTTCATCCATAAAACTTGTGCACAACAACTTCCAACAGCTACATATTCTGCTTATGCAGTTGAAAGTGCAACTAAATTTTGTTTCTTTGAAAACGAAGAAGTTAACATGGCACCTAGAAAGTGGCATGTTCCATTAGTGCTTTTTCTAACTTACAACCCGCAAAATCGGTATCCAAGTACCCAACAAGCTCAAAAATTGATTTTTTAGAATACCATAAGCTTAGATTTTGAGTACCTTGTAAATATCTTAAAATTCTTTTCACAACAACAATATGAGATTCCTTAGGATTAGCTTGGAATCTAGCACACATGAATACACTAAACATATTATTGGGTCTACTTGCAGTTAGATATAGTAAAACTCTTATCATGCTTCTATAAGTTTTAGTGTCTACAAACTTATCTTTCTCATCCAAGTCAAGTTTTGTAAAGATTTTCATGGGAGTCCCAAGAGACTTTGAGTTCTCTATTCTAAACCTCTTTAACAAATCCTTAGTGTATTTGGATTGGTTGATGAAGATGCCTTCCTTTGTTTATTTGGTTTAAAGTCCAGGGAAGTAGGTAAGCTCTCCCATCATACTCATCTCAAATTCACCTTGCATACACTTTGCAAATTCTTGACAAAAGATTCATTAGAGGAACCAAATATAATGCCATCTACATAAATTTGTACTAAAATTGTATCATGCTTATTAGTTTTTGTAAAATGAGTTGTATCTATTTTTCCTCTTGTAAAACCATTTTCAATTAAAAACCTGCTTAACCTTTCATACCATACTCTTGGAGCTTGCTTCAACCCATTAAGAGCTTTAGAAAGCTTATAAATATGGTTTTGAAGATTAGGATTTTCAAAAGCAATAGCTTAAAATTTTTAAAGCATGCAAAAGCTAGCAACATATGAATAGTTGCTAATCTAGCCACGGGCGCATAGGTCTCATCAAATTCTATTTCTTCTTTTTGATTGTAACCCTTAGCAACAAGTCTAGCCTTATTCGTAGTTATGATTCCATTTCCATCAATTTTGTTTCTAAAAATGCATTCATGATTTTTTGATCTAGGAACTAAAGTCCACACTTTATTTCTTTCAAATTGATTTAACTTTTCTTGCATAGAATTTATCCAATCAACATCATTTTCAGCTTCTACAAAAGTCTTAGGTTCTACCTAGGATATATAAACTACATAATTGCAAATATTTCTCATGAAAGATCGAGTTCTTACCCTTTGTGAATGATCACCAATCACTTAATCGATTGGATGATAATTCATATACCTCTAATATATGGGAAGTTTATTTTCTTTATGACTTATAGAAGGTTGATCAAGATTGGGAGTGTCTACCATTTGATTTGTTTGAGGTTGAATTTCTTTAGGGTCAACAATGGGAGTAGATGCATCCACTCTTAGAATAAAATCTACATCATCATTAAGAGATATTATTCTACTATTAATTGACTTAGATTCATCGAAAGCAGCATGTACGAATTCTTCAACCGCTAGTGTTCTTTTCTTAAAGACTCTATAAGCTTTACTAGGGGTTGAATATTCTAAGAATATTGTTTCATCGGTCTTAGAGTCAAATTTACCTAAACTAGTTTTATTGTTATTTAGGATGAAGCACATGCAATCGAAAGCACGAAAATAAGTGATATTTGACTTTCTATCTTTCCATAGTTCATATTGAGTTTTGTCAAGCATAGGTCGAATTAATATTCTATTAAAACATAGCAATAAGTATTTACGGCTTCCACCCAAAAGTATTTTGGTAAACTATTTTCACAAGGAATGGTTCTTGCAAATTTTTCTAGAACTCTATTTTTTCTCTCAACCATACCATTTTGTTGAGGAGCTCTTGAGGCTGAAAAATTGTGATCAAATCCATTTTCATCACAGAAGTTCGAAAAACTTTTTTTTCAAATTCTTTTCCATGATCACTTCTAATAATTGAAATAGAAACTTATTTTTCATTTTGAGCCTTCTTGCAAAAGTTCACAAAACCTTTTAAGGCTTCATCCTTATAAGTAATAAAAATAACAAAGGTATATATTGAATAATCATCAACTATAACAAGAGCATATTGATGGTCACCTAGACTAATGGTGCTTATTGGACCAAACAAATCCATATGTAAAACCTCTAATGGTATAGAGGTTAAAATTACCTTTTTGGATTCAAAATATACTCGTGTTTGTTTCTCTATTTGACAAACATAAAAAACTTTGTCTTTTTCAAATTTGATTTTGGGAAGGCAAATAACTAAATCTTTTCTTGAAAGAATTTTAAATAAATCCATGTTTACATGGCTAAGCCTTATATGCCATAGCCAGGGGTTTTCACTAAAAGCAGGAAAACATTTTTCACTTTCTGAAGGTAAAAATTTCAAATCAACTAGATAGACATCATCATATCTATGGACAACAAGCTTAATCATGTTACTCTTGATGCCTATTACTAGACAATGAGAGGATTTAAATAAGACTTTTTTGCCTTTGTCACATAATTGACTAATACTAAGTAAATTTGGCTTAAGGCCTTGCACATATAAAACATAGTCAATGGTTGAAGAATCTTTACCTATTTTACCATGCTCGATAATATCTATCTTGGTGTTATCTCCAATGGTGATGTGTCTGCCATCTCTTATAGTTAGCTCCTTGAACATACTTTGATCACCGATCATGTGCTTTGAGCATCCACTATTAAGGTACCAATAGTTACCCTTTTCTTTGGTGTGGAAACATATTTACATTATACATGGATACACAATAGCACTCTTAGGTACCCAAAATTTCTTAGATCCTTTGGGGTTAGTCTTAGAAACTACGGCTCTTGTAGGGACCCATACTTTCTTAATATTTTAAGGTGCTCTATAATTGTAGACATCTTGATGATGCATGATTCTATAATGATAGTCATAAAAGTTTCTAGGATGTCTTGAATATGTATGCTTATTATTTCTTGGATGGGCATTCCTATAATACATGTTTCTAGCATAAGAGTTATGAACATACATGTTATCTTTAGGATATGCATGATAGTTATTTCTAGGATATGCATTCCTAGCATGTGCATTTCTAGGATGAGCATACATATGTACATAGGTGTTTCTAGGATTTCTATTTCTATCATAGGCATTTGAATTCTTTGCATTTGAATTGAAATTTGTATTCTTAGGCTTACTAGCATTTTTTGAAGGAAAACTCTTAACATTGCTAGAGGCCTTAGAAGTGGAAGGTTCATCCACACATATTGCTTCTACAAAGGAGGTCTATTCTGATTTTTTTTTTACTAGTGGAGAATACCCAAACTAGATTTTTCTTCATTCATTTTTTGGCAAGATAACACTTCATTTAGTTTTTCTTTTCCAAGAATAAGCCTAGATATAGTTTTATTTAACTTCATCATTTTTTTTTCAAATCATCATTTTCATTTTTCAATAAATCTTGTGATGAGTTATAGAGAATAGAAGATAATTTTTCTTTTTCTTCTTTTAGACTTTCTATCTCTTTAGAGAGAGATAAGATTTCCTTTTTTAGAGTAATATTTCTAGAATTAAATTTCTTCAATTCTTCATTCATTTCATTAATTACCTAAATCAATTCTTCACTACTACTAACAATATTATCATTATTATTAGTGGGGGAAGAATTTGTTATCTCATATTCATCATCAATTGCCATTAAGCAAAGATTGATAATTTCTTCATATCTGACGTCGTTGTCCGAAGGTTCTTCTTCTTCATCATCACTTTAAGTGGTTGCAACCATGACTTTCTTTTTAAAGCTCTTATATGGTTTTTTTGTTGTTGGACAATCGACCTTAATGTGTTCGGGCTTCTTGCAACCATAGCACACAATAGGTTCTCTTTTTGGAGTGAAATCCTTTGTGTAAGGTTTCTTGCATTTCTTCAAGAACTTATGAAACCTTTTGGTGATGAGTGTCATTTCACCATCTTCTTCACTACTCTCATCCTCTTCTTCTTTTTCTTCTGCTTTCTTGCTTGTGGAAGCTTTGAGGGCAATCACTTTATTTTTATTCATCTCATCATCACTGACACCAGGATTTATTTCTTCCATCTTGTATGTCAATAGTGACCCGAGAAGAGTTTCGACATCAGGTTTGTAGAGATCTTTAGCCTCCATTATGGCCATCTTCTTTACTTTCCAAGTTGATGGCAAAGATCTTAATATCTTCCTTGTTATCTCAAACTCCTCAAAGTTCCTACCAAGAAGCTTTAAACCATTAACAATAGTGGTGAAGCGGGAGTGCATTTTAGAAATTGTTTCGTTAGGAGACATTTTAAAAGATTCATACTCGGACACTAGCATATAAATTTTTGATATTTTGACTTAACTAGTGCCCTCATAAGTAATTTGAAGTTTGTCCCATATTTCTTTAACCGAAACATATGCTGAAATTTTATTGTGTTCATTTATATCTAAAGCACAATGTAGTATACTAGTAGCTTTACTATTTAGAGACATCATTCTACAATCCCCTTCATCAAACTTCAATTTGAGTTGAGGCATTGTACTAGTGATTTCTCCAACAATTATTTCCTTAGTAGGAAATCTAGGTCCTTCTTCAATGATTCTCCACAAATTATAATCTTGTCTTTTAGCAAAGACTTTTGTTCTATTTTTTTTAATAATTATAATTTGTGTCATCGAACAAAGGAGGTCTACTATAAGAATGACCTTCAGTATCCACTCTCTTTAAGGAACCTCCTTAAAGCAATCCACTAATGATAATCAAGTAACTTCACGGGTGTTGCCTGAACCTTACAATAATCTCTTCCACAAGGAAGTTACAAGGAAGTGTTTAATACCTAAACACTCTAAGAGTTACAGCATATCTTTCTCTTTACAATAATAGGAATTGAATGTGGAAGAGAAACAATAGAGACTTGGATTTAATGCTCTTACAAGGAAGAATATATCTCTCTTAAAAATACAAAACTTTTAGAAATGACTTATAAAAGATTTTGAAAGCTTTTTAATGATCTTAAATGAGAAAATGAAGATTTAATGCTTTTGTGTGTTATCTATATCTTATTTATGATGGGTTTTTATAGATGCAGAACCTACTAGCCGTTACTCTCCAAACAAATCCCATTTGGGAGTGGTTTGGTGCATTAAATGAACTGAATAGACCTTTAGATTTGAAATATTACCGTTATTTTCAAACGTTCAATCCATTGGATAGTTTGTTCAGTCGACTGGATGGTTATTTAAAAGACAAATTAATATTATGTATTTCATTCAGTTGACTAAATGAAACTATTCAATGGACTAAACCTCATTTAGTCGACTAAATGATACCATTTAATCAACTAGATGTCTTGAAATAGATTTTGCTGTTTTGAGATGGTTTTTCCAATCATAATAATTTTACGTAAAAACATTTTAATCAAAATGAGCCATAATGAAAAGCAAAATACTTGTCAATAGAGATTTACAGATCTTAACTACCCTAGAGCCTATTCTAGGTCTTTGATCTTGATCTTGTATTTTTCAAGTAAACATTCTACTTCTTTTGTGTTTTGTCTTTGAATTGTATGATGTTTGCAACTTGAACACTTAGCTAAAAATGTTAGCACAAATGAAAGCTAGTGTTTTGTCATAATGAAAATAAAATAAGGGTCATTAGCTCCATTGAATTAAAGAATGTTGGAGGTAAAATCTTCTCAAGCTTTCATAGGATGACGAAAATATTTTTCTCAAGCAACTCCACATGCTCAACGCACAATTCAGTTGCGCATATGTTCTTGAAGAAGTTACTTAGGTCTGTTAATGCATCCCACACAAGGTCAGATAAAAAGTCATGAAATGCCAAAGGAATTAATCTTTCCATGAACACGTAACAATCATAACTCTTCATCCCGTAGAACTCACACTCATTCAGTTTAACACATTGTGCAAAATTTGAGGCATACCTGTCTAGGAACTTCAAATTTGAAACCCATTCGCAATCTGCCTTTATCTAGGACTTGTTTAATACGTATATTGCTTTGGGTTTATATTTAGCTTTACCATTGACTTCAACCAACTCCAATTGAGGACACCTACAAACTTTGCCATATCTAAACGAGTATTAGATATGCATTGAAGACGTTGTCAAACACATTTTTCTCAACCAATTATGATCCTTCCCAAATCCACATATTTCTTGTTTTCTACCATTGGAACCAAATGTGATTTATTTGAAAGACATCACTCTAACTTTCATATATATACCCGAAAACCTTGGTGGCAGCGGGCCACTCTCAGATCCATTCTTTATGAAACTCTATTTTTGCTTCTAAAAGCATGATTTTCTAGTAAGAATTGACGATGACAGTCGAACCAAGGATTTTTATGACCATGTGATAGTTAGAAGGATTTTTGTATGCTCCATACAGTAAGGACAAGCCAAAAGACCGTACTCTACTCAAAAAGCATACCATATGTAGGGAAGTCACTAATCGTCTATAGAAGTGCAACCTTCATATTAAAATTTTGTTTCTTAGCTGCATCTTTAGTAGGAGCCCCATTCGTCCACAATGTCATCAACTCGTCTATTAATGGACGTAGATAGACATCCAGATTCTTACTAGGGTTGTTTGGGCCAGGAATTACCAATGATAAGAACAAATTATGCTCTTTCATGCACATACTAGGAGGTACATTATAAGAAGTGAGAAATACTAGCCAACAAGAGTACGGGGACGCTGAATGGCCAAACAGAGTGAAACCATCAATTGAGAGTCCCAACCTAACATTATATGGTTCATTGGCAAACTCGATGTGAATATCATCAAAATGTTTCCACGCCATCCCATCTTCTGGGTGGATGACCATGTCTAGATTACTATGTTTGCCCTCCTTGTGCCATCTCATGTGTCCGGTAGTGTTTTTCGACAATTAAAGCCATTGAAGTATAGGTGTCAACTGAAGGTAACGCAACACCTTGTGTGGTATATCTTTTAGTTTCTTATTGCCACTCTGCTTAGGTTTAAACCGAGGATGTACACACACGTTACACACTTTCTTGTCTTTGTCTTTCTTGCAATACAACATACAATCATTCAGGCATGAATATATCTTCTCATACCCAAGTCCTAAATCTTTCACTATCTTCTTAGACTTGTAAAAGTTTTCAGGCAACTTCTCGTCCTTGAGCAACATACTCTTAATTATTGTCAATAATCGATTGAAACAGTTCTCAGACATGTCAAAATCAAATTTACAATTCAACAGTTGTGAGATTGCCGATAACTTAGTGTGCTTCTTACAACCCTTTCATAAGGGTTCATCAGCATCTCTCAACATGTCATAGAACTTCACAACATGAGGATTTAGATCCTCTTCGGCGTCCCAATTGAAATCTAGGCCAGCAACATCCATTATCATCTCCTCTATGCGATTCATTTCTCCGAAACCTTCCTCGACATTGTGATCTGATTGGGGCGTCAACCTTTCACGTCTCCAATAACTCTCACTATGAAAAATTCACCTCTTATAATTAGGAGTAAAACCTTTCCTATATAGGTACAAGGTAATTGTTTCTTAGTTTAAAAACCTTAAATTCTAGCATAGAAAATAAGGACACCGAATAATTCTATCGTTATACACAAATGATGGATATGCAAAGTCAAGAAAAACCTCTACCCTTATAAAAATTCTATAGATATGGCATGATTAACAACTTGATGATCCATCTAGCTACGGTTAGTTGTCATCGTTCTAATCACTAAAATAATAAATAATCTATTGTCAATAAGTTGTTTTAAATATATAACATTCTTTAAATTATGCATATTGTTTTTTTACATACATATCAAATATATGGATTGAAATAGCATGATACAATAGCAATTATATATTTTGTTATCACTTTTTTATCTTCCAAAAATGCTTCATTAAATAAATGTGGTTTCTAATGATGCTAACTTATAATGAGAATCTGACATAAGAATCTAAGGCTAATTTTATTTTTTAAAACAAAAATTAAAAAGATAAACTAATTAGTATCCGGTATTTCATTCAATCGACTGTATGGTTCATCTAGTCGACTGAATGAATGAAGGAAAATTTCTATCCTTCATTCAGTTGGCTAAATGACTTCATTCAGTTGACTGAACAATAGCATTCAGTCTTCTAGACTTCATTCAGTTAACTGAATGAACCCATTCAATTCACTGGATGTCCTAAAACAGAATTTTCTATTTTAAAAAGGTTTTTCCTGTCAAAATGATATTTTGTCAAAAACATTTCAATCAAAATGAGCCATAATGAAAAGCAAAATACTTGTTAGTAGAGATTTACAGATCTTAACTACCTTAGAACCTATTCTAGGTCTTTGATCGTGATCTAGTAACTCTCAAGTAAACAGTCTTCGTCATATATGCTTGTTTTGTGTCTTGTCTTTGAATTGTATGTTGTTTGCAACTTGAACACTTAGCTAAAATTGTTAGCACAAATAAAAGTTAGTGTTTTGTCATAAATAAAATCAAATAAGGAGTCAAGCTACACAATGGAGCAGTCATCACTCACCCCCTATCCCTTGGTTAATCCTCTTATCGAAAGTGGAGATGGATCGTTTTCTGACTTCAAAATAATACGTGACATTTTTTCTTTTTTATTTTCCAGTTTGGACACTGAAATAATATTATATGATTAGGTTATAACTTTTACTATTATTATAAAGTGAAATACATTTATCATTAATTCATATGATTACCTAACTAATAAACTAGCCTTCTTTTTGTTAAGTGGTTTGAGTTAATGTTACCTTTGAATAAGATGTTAAGGTTTTAAATACAAAATTTGCTCAAAAAGAAAAGGATTTAAATACAGATTTTTTTTGGGATTTGATCAGTTATTTATTATTTACAAAGGAGATAAAATTGGAAATTAACATCATTTGATCATTTTTAATGAAGTGTAGTTAAATACCCTCTTCACATTATAATCCTCTATGTCACTTTTGGTCTCATCTACCTTGTATAAAGTTATAAATTTTCATCGATCCAAAAATTTCTACTTATAACAAAAAAGACTAAATTTTTCAAGTTTAAAAATTAATAAATTAACACTGTCCTTATAATTTTTTTTTAATAAAGTCTAGAAATATAACGCTAATATATTTGGATTTAGGTGTTGTCTCTTAGGGAAAAATATATACACAAATATATGCAAATAAATTAAAATAAAAACATTCAATAGATTAACAAGTGTAACTAAAAATATATGTAAACAAATATATGAGAGAGAGAAGAAACTTACAAAAATAGTAGAGAGAGAGAGAGAGAGCCCAAATGGAGATAGAAAGAGAGCCCAAAAATCGATGAAGTGGGGAAAATAAGAGAAAAATGCTTTAAAATGGAGGTTGAAGATGACAATAGATGAAATATGAGAGAGAGAGAGAGAGAGAGAGAGAGAGAGAGAGAGAGCATATCGGTGAAGTGGGGAAAACAAGAGAAAAAATGCCTAAAAATGGAGGTTGAAAATGACAATAGATGAAATATGAGAGAGAGAGAGAGAGATAGAGAGAGGTGAAAATATCTTTAGGGTTTCGAAAATGGAGTGGCACTAGGAGAAGAAAGTAGGAGAAGAGATGAAGTGGGGAAGAAAGATATATGCGTGATATTTAGGTCAAACTATCACTGAGATCACTGAGGGATTAAATTCTCTCGGTAATATGTTTTAACCCCTCAGTGAAAGTAGTTTACATAATTTGAAATTAATTTTATATTCATTTATTAACACCGATGGATTAAATTCCCTCATCAATAATATATTTTCAATTAAAAAACCAAAAATATTTTTAAAATATTTTACGAACTTAATACCGAGTGTAAAAAATATTATCACCGAGGAAATTTCCCTCGGTGATAATATTTCACACTATCACCGAGGGACACTTCTCGATCTTATCCGTCATTGAAAACACTTACCACTATGGAACATGTATCCCTCGATGATAGTCCCTCGGTGATTAGTGATTTTCTTGAAGTGATTCAAATTGGTTAAACATTTTATCAGTAGTGGTTTTTTTTTTTTTTTTTTCTTGAGAATAGTCCATATTAGTTAAAACAATGGAAAAGAAATTTTAATACATACCATATAAAAGAGCATGAATAAATTATTTTCAATTTAAAACAGATAATATATTTTTTCTCTAGTGACATCAAATTTCTTTGTCGCTAAACAATAATATCATATAGTGCCTTAAAAAACAATATTATATAAGCAATGTTTCAGTTCAATTTAAAATTAATTTAAATTAACGTTAATTTTTTAAATGATAAAAAATGTAATCAAATTGAATAAAATTTTATAAAATAATAATTAAAATATTAATTAATAAGTGATTTGATATCATTTGATTAATTAATTCAATTTAACTACGGGAAGGTAGAGCGAGTAACTAGTCGATCGGTCCACCCCTATTAGTCTACTGGTTAACCACTAGCCGACCGATTGGCTGACCTGTTGGGTAATTTGAAAAAAAACAAATTTCTGTCTTTCTTCCTTAAAAATTTTCTAACTCTTTTCTTCAAATTTGTTCAACATCTTTCTTTAAAACTTGTTTTAAATTGAACTTTCAATTCATATGCATGCATGATAAATTTTCATATAAAATTAAATTTACTCGTTTACACTTACATCGAGAATATGAGTATATTCTATCCATCATATTAAAATTTCATCATCAAAATTTTCTTACTTATATCATAAAAAAGTTGAGAGTATTGTTTTCTCATGCTCGCTTCACGTTCTCACACGATTTCCTCAACATCTGGATTCCACAACAATACTTGAACTAGTATGATAACCTTATTATGTAAGATCTGCTCTTTTGTGTGTAAATTTTTTGTTGGAACTTGCACAAAAGTTAGGTCTTCCTGAAGGCCTATAGATTGACACGGAATGTTATGGGATTCATTATGTATGTACTTTCGTGAAACAAAAACATGTAAAACATTATGCAACTGATTCAATTCTGGAGGTAAGTATAGTCTATATGCCACTGGTCCAAATCTTTCAGTGATCTCGTAAAATCTAACATACCTTTGGCTCAACTTCCCTTTCTGTCTAAATCTCAGCAGTCCTTTCTACGGAGATATTTTCAGATGAACCCAATCACCAATTTGGAATTCAAGAGGTCTCTTTTAATTATCAACATAACTCTTTTGTCTATTCTGTGCTGCTCTAAGGTTCTCTCTAACCAGTTTGATCCTTTCAGTTGTTAATTTTATCATTTTCGGACCAAATATCTTTCTCTCTCCCACTTCTTCCCAACATACAGGAGTTCTACATCTCCTACCATACAAAGCCTCAAATGGTGTCATTCCAGTACTAGCCTGATATCGATTATTATATGCAAACTCTATCAAGGGTAAGTAAGAATCCCAACTTACTGAGAAACTCATCATACTAACCCTTAACATATCTTCTAGTATTCAAATAATATTCAAATAACTCTCTTTGTCTGCCCATCTATTTGGGGATGGAAAGCAGCACTGAACTATAACTGCGTACCCATGGATTTCTAAAAGCCTCTCCAAAATCGAGATGTAAACCTAGCATCTCTATCTGATACAATACTCAAAGGTACTCCATGCAATTTTATAATCTCAGCAACATACTCTTCAACCAATGTTTCTAGACTCCAAGTAGTTCTAATAAGAAGGAAATGAGATGACTTAGAAAGTCTATCTACTATTACCCATACAGCATCATGACCTCTCTAGGTATGGGGAAAGACAGTTATGAATTTCATAATCATATTCTCCGAAGACCATTCAGGAACTGGAAGAGGTTGTAGTAAACCTACTGGATGTCTATTCTCTAATTTAACTTGCCGATAAACTAAACATCTAGAAATATATTCCACTACATCCCTCTTCAATCCTGACCACTAATAATTGTGTTGAAATCCCCTGTACATCTTATTATTACCTCAGTGCATTGAGTACACCGTATCATGTTCTTCTCTCAATATCTCCTTTCTCAGCTCATCATCATTGGGAACACAAATCCTATTTCCCAATACCAACATATCATCATCCATGATTCTAAACTCAGATTGCTTTTCACTCAGCACTTCCTGCTTAATCTTTTCTATCTGCTCATTATTACCTTGCATTTTTGAAAGGCGTTCTACAATGGATGACTATGTAATCATGTTTGCTAACAATCTTCCTCTATCATTAGTATTTAATTTCATTCTCAAATTTCTCAAATCTACTATCAAATTGACATTGTAGGTCTCTATAGCAGCTAATTTTCCTTTGGATTTTCTACGTAATGCATCAGCTACTATGTTTTCTTTACCTGGATGGTAATGAATTGTACAATCATAGTCACTAATCCACTCCATCCAATGCTTCTGTCTCAAATTTAACACTATTTGGGCAGGTAAATATGTTAAACTCTTTTGGTCAGTAAATATCTCACAAATGGTTCCATACAGATGATGTCTCCAAATCTTCAAAGCAAATGCTATGGAAGCTAACTCTAAGTCATGGGTAGGATAGTTTTTCTCATGATTCTTCAATTGCCTAAAAATATAAGTCATTACCTTCCCATGTTGCATCAACACACATCCCAACCCTTGATGCGAAGCATCACTATATACAATAAATTTTTCATTATTAGAATGAAGCATTAATACTGGAGCGGTAGTTAATTTCTTTTTCAATGTTTGGAAACTCTTTTCACACTGCTCACAGTAATACACTAAGGCGAATGAATTGTTTATCTAACAATTCTTGAAGTTGTACTTTTAGCTCTTTTAACTCAGCAGGTGCCATTCTATAGGGTACTACAGAAATAGATACAAAACTTGGAATCAAGTCAATGGAGAACTCAATCTCCCTACTAGGAAGTAAATTATATAACTCATCAGGAAATAGATTCGGATAATCTCTCACCACTGAGATATCTTCCAAATTTCTACCTTCCTTACTACAGTTAACCACATAAGCTAAATACCCCTAACAAACTTTCTTCAACTACTTGTTAGCTGTCAGGACAGAAATAAGATAATTTGAAAGTATCTTACGTTCTCCCTAAAAGCTAAACTCTTCCTACCAAGGTATTCTAAATACTACATTCTTCTTCAAAAGTCAACCTAGACATGATATTCTGAAAACAGATTCATTCCTAGTATTAAATCAAAATATATCATACTCAAAGGTAATGTGTCTATTTCAAATTCTCCCTCACCCATATGAATAACACAGCCATGATAAATACTTCTGATGACAACTCTATCCTAGTAGGAACCTCAACAATAATATTATGAATTAAGGGGATAATGTATGCATCAATAGATTTCATAAAAAACATTAGATGCAAAAGAATAGGTTGCACTAGAATCAATCAATAATCTAGGAGGACTATTAAAGATAGAAATTATACCCATCACGACATCAGGAGTAGCTTGAGCATCCTGCTGGGTCGCATATACTCTGTTCTCTCTGAGTTATGTCTGACTACCATATACTCTCTCAGGAATTGCTCCTCTACTCTGAGCTCCACCTCGTCCACTGATTGATCCACCACCACCTCTACCTGTTTGACCTTTCCTAACTCCCCAAGTATTCACTACCTTAGCTGGTCTAGCTATTAATGGATAATCAAAACTCATATGTCCAACCTAACCACAAATAAAACAACTCTTAGCTTTCATAACACAATTTCTTGACAAATGACCACTTTACCCACAAATAAAACAAATCACAATAGGATAGTCCCGAGCCAACTGTCCTATTTGGTTACATTTATAACATACCCTGCTCTCTCCATCAGATAGAACACTACTACCTCCTTTTACCACCACACTCCCACATCTACTCAATCCTTCAATTCCCATAGGTTGTTTCCCATACCTAGGGGTTCCTTCAACAGAACTTTGAGCCACTAAGGCCACAAATCCAGTATGCCTCTGCTGACTCTGAATAAACGGTCCCTGTGAAAAGGAATGACCCCTCTGGGGTGGGTGACCTCCCTAAATTACCAGACTACTACCTCCACTTCACTCAAGTTTACTTCTCTTTAACCGTACTCTACATCCTCTAGACTCAAATATATTATTCTCTATATAAAGGGACATATCCACTAAAGCAACACAATTTGTATGTCTCAAATATAAGAGCCTAGAATGTAACTCAATATGTAAGTCATCTAGAAATATCTTACACTTTCTCTCTTTAGTATTTACCAACTTAGGCACAAATCTCGATAAAGCAACAAATCTACCATCATATTATGCTATAATCATCATATTTTGCCTCAATTGGATAAAATCCCCCTCCTACTGAGATCTAAAAGTATCATGAAAATACTTTGCAAAGAATACTTTCATAAACCTACTCTAATTTAATGATCGATCTACATTCATATTCAGCCTAAGAATAATATAATCCCACCAATTAGAGGCCTCACCCTCTAATTAAAAAGAAGCAAAGGCAACTATCTGCTTATCTATCACCAGTAACAAAACAAATAAACGTTTCACACATTTTATCCATAACTCAGCTTCAGAAGGGTTATCAGATCCCTTAAAAGATGGGGGTTTCACCTTAATGAATCTAGTAAAAAAATCTCCTGCATTTCCTGAGTAAACTTATCCTCACCCCTCTGAACACCATACATCGCAAGACTCCTCACAGGATCTACCATAATATCAAGTTTTGGCCTAACTTGCTCATCCAATCCACGTTGTGGATTATCAGCTTTACCCTCTACCACATTCATTCTCTTAAGAGCATAAGCAAGAGCTTCTCTTAACTCATCTCTTTCAGCACTAGGATTCTTCACTACACTACTAGTACTAGGTGTACTATCAATATGTTCCCTTTCAGGAGCCACAAATTCAACATCAATCTCTACTTCTCTTCTAAACCCAAGAGGGCCAACCATGCCCCCTCTGTCCCACAACTCTTGCTCTTGGTCTACTACATCCACGCGACATCCTCAAACTCTGCATTGAAAAAATTTATTTTAGATTTCCACTTTGATAGTTTGTTTTATCCAGTCTACAGAATCCTAAAACCTATAGCTCTGAAACCAAAATTGAAACAATCCATCCCAAAAGGGCCCACCCAATGCGGTGTCGTCACATTTAAGATCTAAACATGACACATATATGCAACAATTACTGCATAAAATACTGAAAATATTTAAAACTCAACTCTTTTACAGAGGAGTTACGACATACTTTCTTTACAACTTTCTCAAAATATCCAAATACTTATAGTATTCACAATCTAAATAAAATTTACGATATACATGTACATGTACAACTATACAACTGTACAACAATCTTTTCTCAATTTTTATTTTCTTTCTTTTGTCTTTCTTTTCTTTTTTTTCTTCCTTTCTTCCTTTCTTTTTTTTCATTTTATTTTATGAGGATGCCAACCACGAGGACTTATCTAAAACATACTTTTAGTCTCAGGTCAAGATTCTACGGGTCTCACTCGTAACCTGAAATCATTTAATAGTGAGGGATGAACCTTACAAGCTTAGTGAATTATAATATGCTATCATAATTCATATTCATGATTCAATAAATTATTTCAACTATCACTTCTCATATCATCTTATTTATCATCATATAGACATCAATTCTGATTTCATCTTATATATTTCAATCAACTTATAATTACCATTTTTGATATTATTATTATAATCCTCATTATGAGGTTCACATTCATTTCATTCATATATGAAAATCAAAACTATATCATCTTCCTCAACTTCTTATCAAAACTGTCTCATTATGAGACTCATATTTATATCAATATTTCATAATATGAGTGAATTCAATGCATAAATCTCTATTTCAAATTTTCACCTCTTCTCATTTCTCATAATTTTTTATCATGTTTATTGACCCCTAACTTGATCTTAATATAAAAAAAAATATTTAAGTTGATCTAACAAAATTTGCATAAGTGTTTAAGGTTTTTATTCAAAGATGCACACACCTCAAGAGAAGAGACTAGAGAACAAGATTAGAAGCTGCTAGGTAGTTAATCCGTTTATAAATCTTTACTCAATTATCTAGCTTTAATTGTTGATCAAAAAGTTTACAAAATATTTTTAAGAAAACGTTATAACTTGACTTTAATTTTATAAGTCTTTGAAAAACAGAAAATTCTGTTTCAGGGGATTCAATCGAATGAATGAAGGATAGAAAGTCATGTCATTCTGATTTAGTTGATTGAATGAATCATATAGTTGACTAAATGAAGGTCAAACTTTCTAGCCTATAACCTAGTCGACAATATGGATCACTCAATCGACTAAATGAAAGACAGAGAGTTCCAACTCTTTAGTCCAGTCGATTGAATGCTTCATACAGTCGATTGAATGGAAGAAGCCTTGAGGCAATATAAACTTAATTCAGTTGACTGAATGGTACATCCAATCGATTAAAAATTTGAAATTAACGGCTAGTTTTTAAAATAAATGACAGGTCAGAGCATTTAATGTTGGAACCTTGTGCCTAACGGCTATATGGAGGCAAGATTAGATAAATCCAAGTTAAATGAGCAAACCTAACAACTTGAGAACACTTAATTTCTACAAGAGCTCATTTATTACTTTCAAAAATCTCTCTTGAGCCATCTTTAAAGCTTTGTTCTTGAAATAGAGATATTCTTCATTTGTAAAAGCATTTACTGCAATCTCTTTTGCAACAATCTTCAGTCAATTCCAATCATTGTAAAGAGAAAGTGTTTGTATAACTATTAGAAGTGTTTAAGTGTTAAAATACTCTATATTAATTTCCTTGAAAGAGAACTTTGTAAGGTTTGGGCAACAACTCTAAAGTTGCTTGTTATTCTTAGTTGAATACTTCAAGGAGTCTTCTTGAAGAGGGTGGATGTAGGGTCGAAAATATTATGATATTGTCGAACCACTATAAATCGTGTTTTCACTTTCTTATCCTTATTCCTTTAATTTCCATCAATATAACTCTTATTGTTCTAACTTGATTAATTAAGTGCTTAAAACTTGTTTGTTTGTAAAATGCTTTAAAACTCAATTCACCCCCTCTTAGGTTGTACTTTGGTTTACAATTGGTATGAGGGCTTAGTTCTCTTTAATAGGCTTAAAATCCTTGAGTAGATCCCATGGTTAATAATAGTTATACTGAAAGTCATTCTTATATTATGCCTCCTTTGTTTAATGGAACAAACTACAATTATTGGCAAAATGGAATGAAAATCTTTGTAGAAGGTCAAGATTATACTTTATGGAGAACAATTAAAGAATTCTATTGCCTAAAAACCAAGTAATATGATGATTGTAGAATGTTGTCGTTAAATAGTATAGCTACAAGTATGCTTCATTGTGCTTTAGATATAAATGAATACAACAAAATTTCTACATGTATTTCGGCTAAAGAAAGATGGGATAAACTTGAAGTTACATATGAAGGCACTAGTTAAGTTAAGAAATCAAAAATCTATAAACTAGTGTTCGGATATGAAGTTTTTAAAATGTCTCATATCGAAACCATTTCTGAAATGTACTCTCAATTCACTAATATTATTAATGGTTTAAAGCTTCTTGGTAGGAATATTGAGGAGTGTGAGTTGGCAAGGAAGATTCTTAGATCTTTGCCACCTAATTTGGAATCAAAGAATGTAACTATTGTAGAAGCCAAAGGCCTTGACAACCTTGATGTCAAAACACTTCTTGGCTCATTAATAATACACTTAATGGGTAATAAGTTGTGTTGTTGTTATTGATGATGAGTTAAAGAATAAGAAATTCATTGCCCTCAAAGCTATCTTAAGCAAGCAAGTGTAAGAAAAAGTAGAAAATGAAAATAGTGAAGAAGATAGAGAAATAGCTCTCATCACAAAGAGGTTTCACAAATTCTTGAAAAAGGGCAAGAAGCCTTACATAAAGGATAACACAACCAAAATGGAACCTATTGTGTTCTTTGGTTGCAACGATTTTCCTACAACAAAAAAAAACCTTATAAGAACTTTAAGAAAAAAGTCTTGGTTTCTACCACTTAGAGTGGTGATGATGAGGAAATCTCAGAAAATGAGATTGACTACCATGAGATTGTCAACCTTTGTTTGATGGCAATGGATGATGAAAACGATGTAACTATTTCTTCCCCTAACAATGATGAATTAATTGATGCTATAAATGAAATGTATGAAGAATTAAAGAAAATTGATCCTACAAATGTTGCTATCAAAAAGGAAGTTTCATCCCTATCTAAAGAGATGAAAGTTCTAAAAGAACAAAAAGAAAAACTTTTTTTAGAACTTAACAACTCATCACAAGAATATTTGATGAATGAAAATGCTAATTTGAAAGAAAATAAAATGATTAAGTTGAGTAAAACTAAATCTAGACTTATGAGTGGAAAAGAAAAGCTAGATGGAGCGTTAGCTTGTCAAAGAATGAGTGGAGCAAAATACGATTTGGATTGTTCTCCATTAGGAAAGAAAAAATCAAATGAAACTATCTTTATGAAAGCAACATGTGTTGATGAACCCTCTACTTCTAGGACTCTTAGTAATGTTAATAATGTTCCTTTAAAAAATTCTAGGAAGCCAAAGAATTCAAATGTCAATTGCTATGGTATAAACTCATACGCAAATACTAAGAATAGACAACCAAGAAATACCTATGCTTATATGTATGCTCATTCTAGAAATGAAAATATTAGGTATGATCATTCAAGAAATTCACATGCTCATATCCTAGAAACAACATATATGCTCATAACTCATATCTCTTATAATGCAATAAACATGTATTCTAGAAATACTAGATATTATTATCCTAGAAATGATATATTTGCATATTCTAGACATCCTAGAAATGATAGATTTGTATATTCCAGACATCTTAGAAATTATTATGATTATCATCTAGGATTGTGCATCATCCACAACACTATGTTTATGGAGCACGTTATAGAACTAAGTATGGGTTCCTAAAAGATCTGTATTTTCAAGGACTAACCCAAAAGGACTCAAGAAATTTTGGATACCTAAAAGCTCTGTTATGTACCCTTATGTGATATAGATATGTCTCCACACAAAGGTTGAAATTAAGTATTGAAACCTTGATAGCGGATGCTCGAAGCAACATTGAAACCTTAATAGTGGATGCTCGAAGTACATGACCGATGAACAAAAACTCTTTCTAGATTTGACTCTAAGGGATGGCGAACACTTTATCATTTGAAATGACATCAAGATGAAGATAATTGGACATGCTAAAGTTGGTATAAATTATTCAACCCTTGATTATGTTTTTCTTGTGCAAGGCATTAAGCCTAAACTAAGCATTAGTTAATTATGTGATAAAGGTAATAAAGTCAAATTTTAATCCTCTCATTGTCTTATAATAGACGTAAAATTTAACAAGATCAAATTTGTTGGCCAAAGACGTGAGGATATCTACCTAGTTGATCTCAAAACTTTGCCTTCGGAAAATGATATATGTTTTTCAACTTTTAGTGAAAACTCATGGTTATGACATAGAAGGCTTGGTTATATGAACATGGATTTGATCAAAGTTCTTTTTACGAAAGATTTAGTAATTGGTCTTCCCAAAATCAAATTTGAAAATGACAAATTTTGTGATGCTTGTTAAATGGGAAAACAAACTAGAGTTTCTTTTAAATCCAAAATTGTGGTTTCAACTTATAGACCTTTAAAGCTTTTGCATATGGATTTGTTTGGTCCAATAAGCACTATTAGTCTAGATGACCATCAATATGCTCTTGTTATTGTAGATGACTATTCTAGATATACCTTTATTATTTTTATTGCTTATAAGGATAAATTTTATAAAGGTTTTGTAAACTTTTGTAAAAAAGGTTCAAAATGAAAAAGGTATTACTATTTCAAGCATAAAAAGTGATCCTGGAAAGAATTTAAAAACCAAGGTTTTTCAAAATATTGTGGTGATAATGGTATTTATCACAATTTTTTAGCTCCTAGAACCCCTCAACAAAACGATGTTGCTGAAAGGAAAAAAAAAGTTTTAGAAGAATTTGGTAAAACCATGCTTTGTGAAAATAGTTTGCCAAAATACTTTTGGACAAAAGTCGTAAACACTGTTTATTATGTTTTAAATAGAATTTTAATTATGCCTATTCTTAATAAAACTCAATATGAACTATGAAAGGGTAAAAAGCTTATTATATCTTATTTTCATGATTTTGGTTGCAAGTGCTTCATCTTGAATAACCATAAAGTTAACTTAGGTAAATTTGATTGTAAGATTGATGAAAGGATTTTATTGAGTTATTTAACCTCTAATAAAGCTTATAAAGTCCTTAACAAAAAGAAATCTAGTGGTTAAAGAATTTGTTTGTATTGTGTTTGATGAATCTAACCCTCTTTGTTGTATAAGAACTTCTTTTGATGATGATGTAGGTTTCATGCCAAAAATGGATGCAACCACTCCCATTGTTGACCCCAAGTAGACTCAACTTCAAATATCTCAAGGGAATGATGAACCTAAACTTGATTGACCTTCAACAACTCAATAAGTAGATGGTCTTCCTAAATATTGTAAGTATATGAATTATCACCCAATCGTTCAAGTGATTAGTAACTTTCATAAGGGTTAAGAACTCAATCCTCCATAAGGAATATATACAATTATGTTGCTTTCTTATCTTAAGTAGAACCTAAGACTTTTGATGAAACTGAAGGTGATGAAAATTAGATAAATGGTATGCAATAAAAATTAAATCAATTTGAAAGGAATAAAGTTTGGACTTTAGTTCCTAGACCTAAGAACCATTCGGTAACTTGAACTAAATAGGTTTTTATGGAATTAAAATGGAATAGTAACTAGAAACAAAGCTAGACTTATAGCTAAAGGTTATAATTAAGAAGTAGGAACTGATTTTGATGAAACCTTTGCTCACATAGCTAGATTAGAAATTATTTGTATGTTTCTTGCATTTGAATATTTTAAGAATTTCAAATTATTTCAAATGATGTAAAAAGATCATTTTTAAATGGTTTTATTGAAGAAGAGGTCTATGTTAAACAACCTCTTGGTTTTGAAGATCCTAGCCTTCCAAACAATATCTATAACCTTTCTAAAACTTTTTATGGGTTGAAGCAAGCTCCGAGAGCATAGTATGAAAGGTTAAATAAGTTTTTACTTGATAATGGTTTTTCAAGAGGAAAAATAGACACTATTCTCTTTACAAAACTCATAAGAATGACACTTTTATGGTACAAATATATGTTGATGATATTATATTTGGTGCTACTAATAAATCCATGTGTCAAGACTTTGCTAAGTATATGCAAGGTGAGTTTGAGATGAGTATAATGGGAGAGTTCAACTACTTCCTTAGATTTCAAATTAAACAAACAAAGGAAGGCATTTTCATCAACAAATCTAAGTACACAAGATTTGCTAAAGAGGTTTGTGATGGAGAATACAAAGTCAATTGGGACTTCCATGAGCACTTCAAAAAAAATTGATTTGGACGAAGGAGGTAAAAGTGTCGATATTAAGAAATATAGAAGCATGATAGAGGCTTTACTTTATTTAACTGCTAAGAGACTCAGTATTATGTTTAGTGTATATATTTATGCTAGATTTCAAGCTAATCCTAAAGAATCTCACATAACTGTTGTTAAAAGAATATTATGATATTTGCTTGGTACTCAAAATCTAGGATTATGGTATTCAAGATATTAATCTTTTGATTTAATTGGGTATTCGGATGCTGATTTTGGTGGTTGTAAGTTAGATAGAAAGAGTATCGGTGGAACATGAAAATTTTTAAGTTGTATGTTAACCTATTAGTTTTCAAAGAAACAAAATTCAGTTGCACTCTCAATCGCCGAAGCAAAATATGTGGTCGCTGGTAGTTGTTGTGCACAAGTTTTATGGATAAAACAATAACTAGAAGATTTTAGCATACATTTTGAAAATGTTTCAATTTTATGTGATAACACTAGCTCCATCAATCTAACTAATTATTCAATTCAGCATTCTAGAACTAAGCACATTGAAATCAGACATAACTTTATAAGAGATCACACTCAAAGAGGTGATATCAAACTTGAATTCATTCCTGTAGAAAATCAACTTGGTTATATCTTCACTAAACCATTGAATGAAGATAGATTTTGTATGATAAAAACATTACTTGGAATGAGATTTTTTTCATGATTTGATTGCATATACTATAATTTGCATATATGCCATTAAGTGAATGAAAATTAATTCTTAATTTGATGTTTCCTTCACTCAAATATGGACAAAAGAAATCATACTTGCAAATTCAATCTAGAGTTCAAACTCTTTTTGAAAAATCCTTGATTTTTTCGACTGAACCTTTCTTTAAGTCGACTGAATACCATACCTTGAAAAACCAATAATCCTTTATTCAATCGACTGAACCATTCATTAAGTCTACTGAAGATCATGCCCTGAAAAAACCCTGAACTCTCTACCTCTCATTAAGTCGACTAAATGGTTAATACAGTGGACTGAATGTTCTTATTAAGTCGATTGAAAAACCTTCCAGTCGACTGAATGCTTGTGTTTTTCAAAATCTGTTCAGTTCTGTAACTGCTTCAGTCAACTGAACATGGAACCGATCAACTAAATGCCCATTTTTATAAATACCTCTCTTAGACTAAACGTCATTTTCATCCAAAATTAGAAACCCCTTTGATCATTTTCTCTCATATCTCTCTAGAAATCCTAAATTACTTGTCAATTCCAGCCAAATCCTTCGCTTTTTACACTTACCCAGTCATCAAATATTTCATATTTTTCTCTCAAAATGTTGCAACATGCTCACGTTAAAATGTTGTACTCTAGTCTGAATATTACTCGTACTCGATACTCAAGGCAACCGGAATCTCAAAAGTCAAAAGGTAAAGAAAAGGTTGGTGAGGCGAGCAAGAAGACTAGGAATGACCTTGATGCATCTAGTTTTTGCAATGCGGAAGCTAAAGAAAGGTATTATGTTATCATAAGGGTTAAGGAAATCATGTCTGGTAGGCTAGTGGGTTTTACATCTATTAGATTTGGGAACTTTGATATTAAGCCTTTATTTGATAGACTTTGTTGGACCCCTTAGCTAAAATCCATGAAAAGTATTCCCTAGACTGATTCATCAATTCTACACCAACTTAGAACAGCCCTCACCCTCTGCCTGTAGGTTCAACACCATAGTTACGAGTAAGAAATTCACAGTCACTACTAGAGTATTATGGTCTATTCTTAATCTACCAAGTGAAGGTCCGATATGGTGTTCTGATGGGTGGCCAAAAGATTTTGATTATGAGGGTGCTTGCAGGGTAGTTAAGAGTAACTCGTCCTATTCTTATGGTATCCAGACCTATAACACCAATGTTGATCTGCCCTTAGACTCCAGGATACTTAATTTGATCATTAATTAGACTATAAATCCTAGATTAGGTAGTAGAATTAGCCCCTTCAAGTTAGATATTCTCTTAATCTACTATCTCAAGACAAAAACTCCTTACAACATTTACCTCTAATTTGATTTTAATGATAACAAAACTTGTTTAAGTTGATATGACCAAATTTATCTAAGTGTTTAAGCATTTAAGGTTTTTATTCAAAAAATGCATGCACCTTAAGAGAAGAGACTGAAGAATAAGAAAAAAGTTATTAGGTAGTTTATCCTTTTGTAAATCTTCTCTCAATTATCTAGCTTTAATTATGGCTCATAATGTTTACAAAATGTTTTTGAGAAAAACATTTAAACTTTACTTTAATTTTATAAGTCTTTGAAAAATATAAAATTCTATTTCAGGGGATTCAGTTGATTGAATAGTTTATACAATCGATTGAATGAATGACAGAAAGTCCCACCCTTTTGATTCAATCGACTGAATGAGGGTCAAACTTTCTAGCCTATGATCCAGTCGACTATATGATCACTCAATCGACTGAATGAAAGACAAAGAGTTCTAACTCTCTAGTTTAGTCGACTGAATGCTTCATATGGTCGACTAAATTGAAGCCCTAAAGCAATATAGACTTGATTCAGTCGACTGAATGCTACATCCAGTCGACTGGATATTCAAAATTAATGGCTAGTTTTTAAAATAAACAACACAAACCTTTCACACGGAGGGCCTTGCTCTGGCACAGTACCCGTGAATGCATAGCAGTGGTTTAATCAAGGATGGGAATAGTTTCTTGAAGGCCTTGAGTCAAAGATTTGGACCTTCATTGTACAGTGCTTAAAAACGAGCTTTGTCTAAATTGACTCAAACATCTACGGTGGCTGAGTATCAGTCCAAATTTAAAGTGCTCTACAATAAAATATGTGGGTTTCCTTCTCAATTTCTTCATATCTGATTTGAAATCAGAGCTTAGAGCGAATTATTAGTAGCACAGTCTAGTAATTTGATTTAAGCCATTTCTTTAGCTAAATTGCAAGAAGAAAAATATGAGGAGCTAAAGAATTCTTTCAAACCACCTTGGTTGAAATCCAAATCAGGTCAAGGGTTGCTTAAAACCCTTGTGATGCCAACACTCAAACCATCACCAGTTTTTACAACACAAACCTTACAAGTTAAAAGGTTAAGCCCTGTAAAACCAAAAGAGAAAAAGGCTTGTGCTATAATTATGATGAAAAATACTTAATTTATCGTAAATATAATAGTAAAGGTAGATTCTAACTACTAATGAAGATTAAAGATGAAAACAGAGAAGAATCAAAATGTAATGATGACCAGATTCTTAATATAGAAGAATAATTGGATAGTATGGGGTACATGGGATTAGTTTGCATGCCTTGTCTGGTCAAATGATCCCAAGAACAATCAAACTTACTGGTAGGAGTGGTAGTCATCAAATATAAATTTTGATTGATAGTGGTAGCACCCACAATTTCATTCAAGAAAAGGTAGTGAAGATGCTTTACCTCTACTCCTTGTAAGTAGTTTAGAGTCTATATTAGAAGTGGGGATTATTTGATTTGTAATAAGGAGACTTTACAAGTTCATTTAAATATACAGAATCATCAGTTTGCAATTGATTTCTTCTTCTTACTTATCCAAAGAGCATATGTTATGTTGGGTATAGAATGGTTGGAACTGTTTGGGCCTATACTGACTGATTATAAATTGTTAACAAAGAGTTTAAATATAAAGGACTTCCAATTCACTTAAAAGGAGATCCTCAATTTAGTCCTCAACCTACACCTATTCAACGAATAAGAAGAATGGTTAGTTATGAAGATATATTTTCGTTCTTTCACTTGAATGTAACCTTAGTAATAGAAAACTAGTTAATGTTACCACCATCAAGAGAATGTGATCATCATATCCATCTAGGTACCAAATTACTAAAAGAATTAAATTGAAGTTTTAGTACAAGAAATGTTGAAAACTGGAATCATGAGACCCAGTCATAGCCCTTTTTCATCTCCAGTCCCGTTAGTAAAAAAGAATGATAGGACTTGGAGGTTCTCTGTAGATTAGAGGGCTTTAAATTCTATTAGATTGAAGGATAGGCTTCCTACACCTACAATTGATGAGTTATTATCAAATGAACAGAAGGGAGCAAAAATATTTTCTAAGTTGGATCTAAGGGTAAGGTATCATCAAATAATGGCTAAGCCAGTAAACATTGAGGAGACAACATTCATGACCCATGAGTGTCAATATGAATTTGTAGTCATACGTTTTGGCTTGACTAATGCACCCTCCATATTTCAGTCCACAATAAATCGGGTTTTTAAACCTTATCTTAAGAAATTTGTTACTGTCACAATCTAGTTTAATTCTTCATATCATGGTGCAATGGAATTATTTGCCTCTAGAGGATGCATCTTAAGAAAATTTTGATTTGCTAAACTCATTGTATCTAGGTGTACACCATGAGGAAAAGATAGCTTGCAGGAAGGCAAAATGATACTAAAGTTGTAATCACAATTAGAACAGGCTCCACCAGAATTAGGAGAAGAACAAGTTGGGTTTAAGATTATGATATGAGCTAGAAGTTTAGCAGTTATAGCTGTCAATTTGTTACTTAGGAAATTAATTTGTTAGTAATATGTTTTTGTTAGTTAGCACCCTTTGTTGGTATCTGAATCATTATAAAAGGCTTATTTGTACTAAGGATCGATTCATGGAATAAAGAAATAAAAATTCCTCCCTCTTAATTTCTTCCTTTCTTTCTTCTTTCATTCAAGAAGCTAGTTAATGGCTATAACAGTAACAATTCTATCTCAAATCCTAACAAGTAACATCATTGGTAACATCGAAAGTACTAAAAATAAAATTTTCATTTGGTGCCTATTGATAATAGTGTCTCTTACAAGATAAAGCCCATAAAATAGAAGCAGTGGAGATAAGAATTATGATGAGATCATGCTAATGAGATATATTTCTTTTGGTTTTATTCTAAAATGTTCCTAATCATAGGATCACTAAGAAAGATATTAGTTAATATGGACAGATTAGTACGTCGTGTCTTGTTTCTTTAAGGATCTGGGGGTGATTATCTCATTATCACTAGTGTGTGAGACACTAAAACAAAACACGTAGGTTCTCATTATAGAATTGGTATACTAAACTATTTACCCTATATTGATTTTGATAATGACAAAACTGGATTAATTTAGTCTAAATATCTTTTCTCTAAGCTTTGTGTCTTGTAAAGATCTTTGTTCAAACATTTGAAGATGTGCATGCATGCTCATTGCCTAGCGCACACATTTCAAAGGGTACAATTGACTATGTTATATGGACAGTAGATTGTCAAGTTTAATTGAATTTGGTCATTTTTTCTTTAAATGGACAATCAACTATGTTGTAAGATAGTCGACTATGAAAAGTGGCAGAAACTTTTCACAATCGACTGCCTAACAAGACAGTCGACTATCTTATCTCGTCCCACTTTAAAAACTCAAGTTTTCCAAAAGACAATCGACTATTTTCGTTTCACAGCCAACTGTCATGTCGTGCATTACAGCTAGTTTTAAAAAATTGAGGCACATGATAGAGCATTTAATAATCCAAATGACCATTCCTTGTTTATAACAGCCATATTGAGTTAAGACTATAAATACCTATCATAAATGATCATTCCTATCAATCAAAAGCATTCAATTTCATCAAGAGCTCATTCACTATTCTTCAAAGCTTTCAAAATTCCTTTTTGATCCATCTTTATGCTTTGATCTTGTAAGAAAGAATTTATTTCAATTGTAAGTATTAATTCCACTATCTCTTGTATCAAAAACATCTCACTCATATTCAATTTTGTAAGAAAAATAGTTGGTGTAACTCTTGTGAGTGTTTATGTGTTAAACACTTGAGTGTGAACCTCTTTGTAAGGGAGTCTTGTAAAGGTTTAGGCAACACCTTAGAATTTTCTTGTTTGATCTAGTGAAACCTTTAAAGAGGATCTTTGAAGACAGTGGACATAGGGTTATGAGTGATTCCGATATTTCCGAACTACTATAAACCGAGTTTGTACAGTCTTCTCTCTTTCTCTTTTAATTTCTAGCAATCTTATAATTGTTGTTCTTACTTGCTTTTTTTTTTATTTCATCATTGCATGAATTTATTTGTATTTTTGCAAAAAAAAAAAATTTAAACCACTTTGGGTTGCACCTTAGTTAACACGAACTGACTTGACTTAAGAACACCTAAATGAACATTTTATTGGCTGTTAATTAGAGTTTTTATGTTGTAGTTCTCTAAGTGATCTTATAACTTGAGGCACCATGGATACCTTGTGTATAGGTCATCATGTTTTGATGCTACTTAAATGTGGTTCTAATCATAGGCCACATAAGAGTAGTAATTGGATAGGACTACTTATATATTGAGATATGCAAGTGTACAATAGAAGATCCATCATTTTTGGTAAAAGAAAGAGAATGCCCTATATGATCTGATTAAGTCATAGCTTAGAAATTTCTTGGCCGAGGTAAGGTGGAAATTAAAAAGAAGTTTCAAATTTCACTACATGAGTTAAGAATTTTATATCAAGATACATATGATTAAACAATTAATATTTGATAGTAATACCAAAACTTAGGTTTAATCAGGGGAACTGCATGATGGAAGGATTGAATTGCACGATAATTGACAGCAAAAAGGTTCACACCAAATTTGTGTTGCTTAGGTAGTTATGATATACAGCTAGGTGTCAATCTTGACTTATAGAAGCCCTAAGATTTAATTATAATTAATTCTTATTTAAAGAGAAAATTTAATTTTTTTAATTTAAATTAAATTAAAAGGATTTTTAGTTAATTGGACGGGGTCCAATTGAATCATAATAGTTATGAACTACTCCCAACGCAATATTAAACCTAAAGGGTCATAGACAAAAAGGAAAATGATAAGAAATGGGGAATTAAGTGAGACCAAAGATTGATTTCTAAGAATTAATTAAGATAAGAGCTTAATTGTAAGTTTCAAATTTTTACAGCTTTTAGGAGTAAATGATCTATATATAAGGCTTCTATTTGATAGAAACCTTAAGTGGATTGCTGGAGTTTTTAGATCAAATCTTAAACTGGATTGCTGGAGTTTTTAGATCAGATCTTAAACTCTTTCTCTCTTTCTCTCTCTCTCTCTCTCTAAGCCATAACCGAAAATCATAGGATCTAGCACTCCACAATTTTTCTACCTCAATTGAAGATCTCTAGTTCGTGTATTGCTCATGTGGATACACTTAAAAGTCGGATGCTTGAACAGCTCTTGAACTCATCTCCAAATTTCAACTGAAGTCTCCATTAACTAAAATAATAAATGTCTAACTTTGTATGAAGATTGATCTTTGTTCTAATATATTCCATAGATAATTTCTTTGCTTAAATTTATTGGCATAAAATTTTTAAATTTTCGCTGCATTTTTATGCCGATAGACTTACAGTGGTATCAAAGCCAACTCTATGGATTATTAGAATTAGTTTAATCTATTGTTATGACTTAATTCAATTTGATTTTTGAATTTTATATATTGTAAATTATTAATCTAAAATTAAATTAGGTATAAAACCCTAGGTCAAGAGAATTTAAGAATGAGTTCTTGAATTATTTGTTATCAAGTGATGATAATAAAATTATTGTAGATCATTTGTTCAAGTATAATAAATCAATGGAGATTGATTATAAACAATTTTGATCATGAAAACATGTTTTTGCATCAAAGAAATTTTGTTTTGGAAGCAAAAATCACAAGAAAACGTAAGAACAGAAAACAAAGGATAGTTGACTACCACAAGTGTAGTTGACTACACTCTATCAGACTTGACCAAAAATTTGAGTAGAAACTTTGGGTATTCAACTATTCTCAAGGGTAGTCAACTATGGCACGAGAAAATTTTTTCTTTCGAAATTCATTTTTTTATTCGTTCTTGAGATTCTGAACACGGTTTGACTTGAAATTGGACATCTAACTTTTCTTTAACTAAAAAAAAATGATGTTTTATTGGAAAAAAATTATATTTATTTCAATTTTATTAATTAAATATTTTTTCTTAATTTTGGACTAAAGTTTTAAAAATGGAGTTTAATTAGGAATTAAAACTCTAAAATTTTTATCACATTACAATTATGAATTATACTGAATAAAGAATCTAAATCTTATTTAGAATAAGATTATTAGAAAATTTTCTAGAAACCTAATGGGATTAGGATTACAATATAAGAATAAGGCCATAATTAGAATATAATTAATTTTATTTGATTTTATAATGTGATTGTATGAGTGGATTACTATTGGATATAGACCTTAGCAATTAGTTAAAATTTATTGGTATTATTGGTTTTTTTTTTTTTTTTTACTTTAAACGGGGTTTACATGCCTCTCCTTCTCTTCTTTCTCTTAATGTAATTCCCCTTGAATTCTGATCAAGGTTTCCTATATATATTTGATATGTATAGTTACTTAGAGTTAGATAGGATTTAATTGAGACGAATCAAAGAGTGTGCAAGGAATCACGGTGGACCATTTGAAGATTAAAGGCCCATGAATATATAGGATATATTCATGTTATAATTACCTAGGATTTGACCAAGTGATTTACTTAATTGGCTCAAGTAAATCATGCTTAGAAGTCCATACTCATCCACCTAGGTATATCCATGAGATGTATGTATGATTATGCATGTGATTGGATTATTTTATTTAATATGTATTTGGTGCATAAATGTATTATAAAATTAATAAAGATGAAAATCCCTCACGCACAATTAATTAATATTAAGTTGTAAACGAAAATCATTAGGAATGATTGTTTGTAGCCTTCCACTATTATAGTTATTATTGGAATTTCTTAATGAGTAAATTTGTTGTGCTGCCGTAAGGTTTAAACTCTTAGGAAATTTATATTGTTACAAAACATGTGATGTATACGAGTTAAATATATAATATAACTTTGTTGCCCTACTGTAAGGCTGTAAGTATTTAAGAGGACAAATAATGACTGAGAGTCGCATGAGATACAAATGATAAAGGTTATCTACCTATCAAATATATTATAGTTTGTTGTGCTACCGTAAGGCTGTAATGTGCAAGTGAGAGGATATTAATTCCCACTAGGAGACCTTCTAAACTTCCGCTTTCCACATTGATGGTTGTTATATTGTAGATAGTAATGACTAAACCCATTATCGCACATACTTGATGCAAATAGACTCACTAGCCCAATTTCCTAGATTGGCTAAGGAATTTGAAAATCGTTCTCAATTATAATAAAATCGCCTATGTGCTTGATCAGTCGGTTCCAACAACTGTTGTAGAGAATGTTTTGGAATAAGAGGTAGGTGGATACTTTTGAGAAGTGGTAAGAGGATGACAAGCATGCAAGGTCCTACATGCTAGCATCTATATCTAATGAGCTTTAAAAGCAATATATCAAGATGAAAAGTGTTTATACGATATTGCGTCATCTACAAGAATTATATGGTGAGCATAATCACAATGAAAGAATCCAATTCTCTAAGGATCTCTATAGGGTTAGGATGCATGAAAGATCATTAGTCCATGAGCATGGATTAAAGATGATAATTTATATCAAGCAGTTTTACATGCTTGGATTTAGTATGGATGTGAAATTAAGAAATGAGTTGATTTCAGAATCCTTTCCAAACTCATTTTTGCAGTTTGTTATGAACTAAAATTTGAATAAGTTAAAATAGATAGCTCTAGAATTTGTCAATATGTTGAAAGCTGCTGAAGCAACAATTAAGAAATGCTCCATTATGCTTGTCGATGGGCTTCTCTTCTAAACCCAAGGGTGTCTTAAGGAAGAAAAAGAAATAATTGAAAACAAAGGGATATGTCAACAAGGCAAGTTTCTCAAAGGCCACAAAAGATAAATGAAAACATTTCCATTGTGGTAAAGATGGATATAGGAAGAGAAACTAAAAGAATTACCTTGCTAGACTAGCCTTTGGAAGGTTTGTCTCAATTGCTCTTTGATGAAATAAACTTATTAGTTAATAATTCTTTTACTTAGGTATTAGATACTGAGTATGGTTCTCGTATTTGCAATAGTTTACAAGTGTTGAGAACAATAAAAAAACGAAGTAAATGAGAAGTCAACCTTTGCCTTGGAAATAAAGCAAGTGTCAGTACATTAGCTATAGGAACCCATTAATCAGCTTGACCATTAGAAGTAGTGGTAAAATATTTTATATTGAACAACAAAGGAAAAGAGTAATTTCTACATGTGACACTTAAGACTAGGTTATATAAATGAAGATAGAGTGGGCAAGTTGATAAAAGAGGGATACATGGATATATCAAATTTAATCCTCTCCATTTTGTAAAGCGTGTCTCATGGGGAAGATGACTAAAGCTTCATTTAGTGGACATAGAGAAAGAGCCACAAATGTATTAAGTTTGATACAGATATGTGTAGACCTTTAATTGTTAATGATAGATGAGGCTACTCCCACTTCATAACCTTTACCAACAATCACTTTAGGTATGGATTATATGTACTTAATGAAGTACAAATTTGAATCATTTGAAAAGTTCAAAGAATTCATAAGTGAAGTCTGGGAAAAGTATTAATGCTCTTCGATCAGATTGAGGAGGTGAATACTTGACTAATGATTTCCTTGATAATCTCAATGATGATGTGATTATTTTATAATGGAATTATTTTAGAACACTACAATTGAATGGTATCTCTAAAAGAAGAAATCATACTATATTCGATATGGTACTGTTGTTATTTGTCTAAGATTCAAGAAGGTTCAACCATGATTTAAAATTGGTTAAAGTCCAAACCAATTATGGGATATCAAATTTCAGCAAGTTAGAAGGTTGCACACATTTGTGTGCATCAATTTGGAGCATGAGAAGACCATGCGCATTAGTGTGCGCACTTCTGCATCTAGGCAGAAACTAGTGTGCACAGCAGCTTAAGCAGGAAGGCACAACACCAGTGTGCGGTGCACCGCGCACACCAGGTGGTGCACCTTCCAGAGAGGCATGCTCCAAGACTGGGTGAGGGGCGCGCCACACAGCAGGTAGTGGCGCACCGTCTAGAAGCTCCTCCAGCGCACTCTGCCTTAGCGGCGCACCACACCCTGCTGAGCGGCGCACCGCTAGGCACACTCCTTTGCAAGCATATAGGAGGCTTCAAGGCACTCCAAAACCAGTGCACACAAGGTTAAAATGTACAGCATAACTTGGAGATAAATGAAGGGCTAGGATTTCAAGGAAATCAAGATCAAAGGGGTGAGATTGATTCACAAGATTGTCCAAGAAGTGAAAGGCTATAAAAGGGGTTCTCAAGCCTCACTTTTCATATAGAACAACAAATGAGATTGATGTGACATTGTGAGATCAATTGTAAACACTTAGAGAGAATTGTGTAAGAGTGACAAACACAAGAGGGACTCTTTGTTAGGCTAGTTGTAAAGAAGAGAGAGTAGTATAGAGAGTGAGTTGTAATCTCCTTTCTTTTCTTCTTGTTTCTTCAAGACCATTGTGGGTTCTTGAAGGGGATTTCTGTAACTTTGTAAGAACCATTGGTTAGTACAGAGAGTTCGGAGGAACTCAAGGGGACGTAGGCACATTGCCAAACCTCGACAACAATTGCTTGTCTTCTTTTCTTTCTTAGATTTTCTGTTCTTGTGTTCGATTGCTGAAATTTTTTCTACAAGTCACTCAAGACTTAGGTGTTTTGAAGATCACCACCTGAGCATCTTACTTAGGTGATTTCCAACAGTGGTATCAGAGCTTTGGTCAGTAGAATCAGAGCTGTACATCTGGTTATCGAAGTAAGAAGTAGAAGGTATGGAGCCAAAACTCCAAGAATCAAAGATTAACTTCTTAGGTGATTCAAGAACGGTGTAAAGATCAAGATCTGGTCGTGTTCTTGAAAGTTGATTCAAGAAAAATACTAAGATCCATCTTCAATCTGTGTTCTGGAGGTTGAAGAAAACATTTGTGGGTAGTGCATAAATCTGGGATCTTGTCTGCAAAAGATGGCTTCAAGTTTCTGTGTAGAGAAGTTTGATGGAAAGGGAGACTTTGCCCTTTGGAAGCAGAAGATCAAGGCAGTTCTAATGAAGCAGAAAGTGGACTTGGCCATTGGAGAAGATGATGTTTTTCCAGCAAATGTCACGGATGACCAGCGGACCGAGATGAAGAAGATGGCTTACAACACCATTTTCTTGCACATGTTGGATAGTGTCACAAGGGAGTGCGGAGACTCGGAGGATCCTGCTATCATATAGAAGAAACTAGATGAGTTGTTTCTTACCAAAACTCTCCCTAACAAGATTTATCTTCTTAAAAGAATCTTTTCTTTTAAAATGGATCCTAGTAAAGAGTTGCAAGATAATCTTGATGTCTTTATTAAGCTAGTTCAAGATTTGAATAGTTGTAGCATTATTTTTCCAGATGAACAATTGGCTGTCATTTTGTTAAATTCTCTTCCTGATTGTTTTGATAACTTAATTAATGCCATTGAGTATAGAAGAGACACTTTGACAAAGGAGATTGTGATCAATGCCATAAGGGCACGTGATTTCAAGGCCAAGATGAAGGAGACATCAAGTGGTGATGGGCTGTTCGTAAGAGGAAGGCCAGCAACTCGGAATGGCAGTAGCAACCATGGCAACTACCGGGAGAAATCAAGAGGTAGTGGGCAGAACCATGGGAGATCTCATTCCAAGACAAGACTTGGAGGAGGGAGGAGATGCTTCTACTGCAACAAGGAGGGCCATTTCAACAAAGATTACAAGAAGAGGATATGGGATAAGAGGAGAAGCCATACCAACAATGGAGAGGCTTCGGTTGCCAAGGGAGAACAACAAGATGATGTTCTTGTTGTGTGCTCGAATGTGAGTAGGAGGCAAGGCAGTGGAAAGTGGATTCTTGACTCCAGATGCACTTATCATATATGCCCTCACAAAGAATTGTTCAAGAATTTCAAAGAGGTCAATGATGGAAGGGTCTTTTTGGGGAATGACAATTCTTGCCAAGTGAGAGGGATTGGAGACATCCAATTGAGGATATTTGATTGAGTCATAAGGCTGTTGTGAAATGTAAGATATCTTCCAGATTTGAAGAGGAACTTGATCTCATTGGGGCAGCTGGATTCCATGGGGTATACATCCAAAGTAGAGGGAGGAAAGATCAAAGTGGCCAAGGGATCTTTGGTAGTGATCAAGGCAACAAGAAATGATGGACTCTATGGGATGATCGGAGAAACATAAACCAATGATCAAGCAGCAAGCTTGATGGCTGAGATGGATAAGGTAGCCCTTTGGCACCATCGCTTGGGACATATGAGCGAAAATGGCCTGCAAGTGCTTAGCAAGGAAGGTCTACTTGGTGGTGACAAAGTAGAAAAACTGGATTTCTGTGAGAGTTGCATTCTTGGGAAGCAACGTCGGGTCAACTTCAACACCGAAGTGCACAAGTCCAAAGGGATTCTTGATTACATTCATTCGGACCTTTGGGGACCAGTAAGAACACCAACACAGGGAGGTAACTTTTACTTTATGTCTTTAATTGATTATTATTTAAGAAAAGTGTGGGTTTATTTGCTTAGGAATAAATCCGATGCCTTGAATAAATTTGTTGTGTGTAAGAAGTTGCTGGAAACTCAAACGGGTAGGGTAGTTAAGGCTTTACGAACTGATAATGGCTTAGAATTTTGCAATAATGATTTTGATAAATTTTGTGAATTAAATGGCATTCTAAGGCATAGGACGGTTGTAAAAACACCCCAGCAAAATGGAGTTGCTGAAAGAATGAATAGAACTCTTATGGAGAAGGTTAGGCGCATGTTAATAGGATCTGGGTTACCAAAATATTTTTGGGGAGAAGCTGTGGCTGCAGCTGCATACTTGATAAATAGATCACCCTCTAGAGCTTTAGAGCTCAAGACTCCCATGGAGATGTGGAGTGGAAAACCCCCCGAATTAAACAACCTTAGGACTTTTGGTTGTGCTGCGTATGCACATCAAAAGGAGGATAAACTTGGCCCTAGATCTAGAAAATGTGTATTTCTAGGATATGGTGATGAGGTTAAGGGATATAGGTTGTGGTCCTTAGACAAGAAGGGCATGAAACTGATTATAAGTAAGGATGTTATCTTTAATGAATTATAATTTTCCTACTTGGAGAAAACTAACCCTGTAGGGGCTAATAAGCAAACCAGTCCGGAAATTGTTGAGTATCGCATCCAGGAGCACTCGGTTCAGGTAGAGCAGAGGAGCCGAGAGGGTTCGGACCAGGTAGAGCCCTTGGATGAAGGCCAAGCTCAAGAAACTCAAGAAGGAGAGGCTGAACAAGAAGAGATTCATGCAGTAAATAACTATCAGCTCACAAGAGACCGGGGAAGGAGAGTGGTTAGACTGTTGTGAGTTTTAAATTACTCGCAAGCGCACGAGTCGTTTGCAATATAGCGTTGTGCAAGTGCGAGGTCGAATCCACAGGGAATTGCGTTGTGAAAATATAATTTTTAATCTAAACTAACTCTATTTTAACCTAGTTCCGAATTGTGAATGATATTGCAAAAGAAATTAAAACTAAATTAAATTGATTTAAAAACTAATAATTAAAAACACTAAGGTTTCCGAATCCACCCCACCGAAGTTAAGCATACATGTTCTAAAAATATAGCCTATCAAAACATTCAATGAATCCAACTATAAGACAAAAAACAAAGAATATCCCAACTAAACCAAAAGCACCCGATGTATCCGCTCTTAACAAATCACAAAGGGAATCCAATTTAATCGAAAAGCATTCAATGTATCCATCAGATGAAACATAAAGAAAATCCAACAGACAATTTAAACTCAATCAATTATAAGATTAACTCAAATAATTGACAAAACATTTATACTAAAAATTGTCAGATTTGTACAAGCAAATCTGAACTACTACGCCAAACAACGGCGGGGCTTCATCTTCAACCTTAGCTGAAGAGTCTAGCCACTCATAACTATAAAACTATAATAACAAGTGCTAAACATTTAAACTAAAACAACTTAATATAAAGAAATAAATAAAAAAACTTTACATGGGAGAAATTCCACTCGCTGACGGGCGGCACTTCCCCTCGTGGTAGCAATGCCTTCGGGATCCACCAGAATGCTAGCGGACGTCCACCGGTAAACACCAAAGTGGCTCAGGAATTGTACACTGAATGATGAGGTCAGATGGTGTTTATATAGGGGGAGTCCCGGAGCACAATGGGTTTCAAAATCGATGTGGGATACTGCCCGAGTGCGATCGATCGCACTCTGGTGCGCTCGAGCGCACATTGGCGCACTACAGAGCATTTTTAACCGATGTGGGATGTGCAAGAGCGCATTTGCGATCGATCGCAAGTCTGGTGCGATCGAGCGCACTAGACTTCTTCAGCTTGACCCTTGTTTACTAAAATGGCCATAACTTTCTCTAGAAAAATCGTTTTTGCAAGCCGTAAAATCCCTCAGAAAATAGACTTCCGGATCTTTCCAAGCATATATGGCTCATCTCCTGGTTCTTCCGGAATCAATACAGTAAAATCCACAAAAATGACTGATCTGTAAGGCGATTTTGGCAATTTTAGTGAAACTCCTTTCCCAGTGCTTGTAAACCTGAAAAACAATGAAAACAACTCAAAGTAACAAATTACTAAGCTAACAAATGTAAATTAAAGGGCCAAAATATGCAATATTTGGCACTCATCATAGACCACCCTTGAGATATGGGTTTGCAAATGCTAATGTAGCAGCTCCTTGGAGAGAAGGAGAGGTTGAACCTGAAACTTACACGGATGCCATGGAGTGTAAGGATTCGTCAAAGTGGCAGCTAGCTATGGAGGAAGAAATGGATTCTTTGATGAAGAACAACTCTTGGGAGCTGGTGCCTAAACCAGAAAAACAGAGAGTGGTGGATTGTAGATGGCTCTACAAGATCAAAGAAGGGAATACTCCAGGGGATGAAGTCTGGTATAAAGCTAGGCTAGTGGCGAAAGGGTTCACACAAAAAGAAGGCATAGATTTCACCGAAATCTTCTCACTGGTTGTGAAGTACAAGACGATCCGGATAGTGGTAGCATTAGTGGTCCAATTTGATTCGGAAATTGAGCAAATGGATGTGAAGACTGCATTCTTGCATGGAGAGCTCGATGAGACCATTTTCATGAGGCAACCCGAAGGCTATGAGGAAGGAAGGCAAGGAGAGCTAGTGTGCAAATTGAAGAAGTCTCTCTATGGCCTAAAGCAATCACCTCGGCAATGGAACAAGAGGTTTGATTCCTTTGTAATCAGCTTGGGTTTCATGAGGAGCTACTATGATTCTTGCTTGTACTATAAGGGGTAGAAAGTTGAGGAGATAGTGATCATCCTCATTTATGTTGATGACATGTTACTGGTTGGGAGTAGCATGGAGAGGATAAAGAAATTGAAGGCTCAACTCAGTGAGGAGTTTGAGATAAAGGATCTTGGTCATGCAAAGAAGATCCTTGGGATGTGTATCATCCGGGAAAGGGAGAAAAACAGATTGAAGATCTCCCAAACTTCCTACATAGAGAAAACAATATCTAAATTCTCTATGGGAGATAAAAAACCAGTGAAGGTTCCCCTTGCTGGTCATTTCAAGTTCTCCAGCGATCAATGTCCAAGATCGGAGGCGGACAAGAAGGAAATGGAGAAAGTCCCCTATTCTAGTGCGGTTGGTTCA
This sequence comes from Bretschneidera sinensis, assembly GCA_023935145.1. Lineage (NCBI taxonomy): Eukaryota > Viridiplantae > Streptophyta > Magnoliopsida > Brassicales > Akaniaceae > Bretschneidera > Bretschneidera sinensis. The sequence continues at coordinate 50,332,882 of CM043704.1, forward strand.
ATTATGTACACCATGGTGAGCACTAGACCGGACATTGTTCATGTAATAAGTGTTCTCAGCAGGTTTATGAGTAATCCCGAAAAAGAGCATTGGCTTGGGATGAAGTGGTTGCTGAGGTATTTGAAGGGAAGCCCAGAAGGAGGGCTGGTATATGAGAAAAGGGGTAATGCAATCTGCCTTGAGGGGTTTGCTGATTCGGACTATGGAGTAGACCGGGATAAAAGGAGATCAATTACCTCCTATTTCTTCAACTTAAACAGATGTTGTGTAAGTTAGAAGGCTCAGCTGCAGCCAGTGGTAGCACTCTCAACAACTGAGGCAGGATACATAGCAGCTACGAAGGCCATTAAGGAAGCTATGTGGTGCAAAGGGTTGCTTGAAGAGTTAAAGGTACTGGATGAGCAAGTTGTGGTATTTTCAGATAGTCAAAGTGCCTTGCACTTTTGTAAAAACCCAGTGTTCCATGAGAGGACGAAGCATATGGATGTTTGGTATCATTTTATTCGGGAAAATATTACGAAAGGATGCATCCATGTGGACAAGGTTGCCATAGAAGAAAATCCTGCGGACTTGGGTACTAAAGTTCTACCTCTAAGTAAGTTCAATCATTATCTTAAATTACTTAGGATTGGAGTAGGCTAATTGGAGACTCTAGATGAGTTTGGATCCCGAAGCTTTCTGCACAATGGTTCAGGTTTTTTGAACACGTAGACAAAGGTAGAGATTGTTGTTATTTTTCTAAGGTTCAAGGAGGTTCAACCATGGTTTAAAATTGGTTAAAGTCTAAACCATTATGGGATATCAAAGTTTAGTAAGTTAGAAGGTTGCACACATATGTGTGCATCAATTTGGAGCATGAGAAGACCATGCGCACTCTGCCCTAGCGGCGCACCGCACCCTGCTGAGCGGCACGGCGCACCGCTAGACACACTCCTTTGTAAGCATATAGGAGGCTTCAAGGCACTCCAAAACCAGTGCACACAAGGCCAAAACACACAGTATAACTTGGAGATAAATGAAGGGCTAGGATATCAAGGAAATCAAGATCAAAGGGGTGAGATTGATTCACAAGATTGTCCAAGAAGTGAAAGGCTATAAAAGGGGTTCTCAAGCCTCACTTTTTATATAGAACAACACATGAGATTGATGTGACATTGTGAGATCAATTGTAAACACTTAGAGAGAATTGTGTAAGAGTGACAAACACAAGAGGGACTTTTTGTTAGGCTGGTTGTAAAGAAGAGAGAGTAGTATAGAGAGTGAGTTGTAATCTCCTTTCTTTTCTTCTTGTTTCTTCAAGACCATTGTGGGTTCTTGAAGGGGATTGCTGTAACTTTTTAATAACCATTGATTAGTGCAGAGAGTTCGGAGGAACTCACGGGAACGTAGGCACATTGTCGAACCTCGACAACAATTGCTTGTCTTCTTTTCTTTCTTTGATTTTCTGTTCTTGTGTTCAATTGCTGAAATTATTTCTACAAGTCACTCAAGCCTTAGGTGTTTTGAAGATCACAACCTGGGCATCTTACTTAGGTGATTTCCAACAGGTACGATCTATGATGAGTTAAACTAATCTTCCTATATCCTTTTGGGGATATGTAGCCCTAACCACTCAATTTCTTTTGAACAAGGTTCCCTCAAAGGCAGTACCAAAGGCACCATATGAGATATGAAAAGAAAGAAAACTCAATCTTAAGCATGTTGAAGTTTTCCTCTTATATGTACAAATCACAATCCTCCCAAATTGAGAGAATTAGAGAGAAGAAAATTTGGGAGAAAAATGATGGTTACACTTGTACATCCATTGATATCGATTTGATGTTGGTCCATCCAAATGGAAAGAAACCATAGTCAGGTTTTGGAAATCCGAAATTTGATGATACAAAAAATATTGTTCCACCTTGAACAACCAATCTAAGGGATCTCTAGAATTGAATCATGGAAAGTCCAATTTGAGTTGCTTGAATGGGGTGGAATGTTGGTGTGCACAATATTCTTCTTCTTAATTTTCATGAGATGATGTTGCATGAAGCTCAAATTTATTGTAAGAGGTCTTCAACTCTTCAATGTCAGATTTCATCTTGGATAGTTGTTGTTGGAATTGTTGTTTGACAGAAGCTATTATGTCTTCCTTTAATTGCTTCTGAAATTAAGCCATTCTCTCCCATGAGAACTCATTGTTCTTTGATATTGTCCCTTCAGCCATTGTTAGTGTGCATATGGTGAATTTCTGGAATATGGTAAGTATTTGAGGGAATTGTGAAGGTGAAGATGATGATAGAGTTAATGAAAGTACCAATGATACCTTCCCTAACTCAGTTTTGATTAACTTGATTCGAAACAAGCCTAAACTCTAAGAAAGTTACAAGATGTAACTAGAGAGAAAAAGCAAAATTCCTGATTTATTTGATTGATGCCTTTACAATTGAGATACAACCCTATTTATACTAGTTTAGGACTATTTAGTAAGCTTAGGTTAGTTACAAGTTAATTACAATTATGTTTCCCTCTGATAGCCCTTTGACTTATGTGTAACTAACTAACTAATCTTGCTTTCCCTTTGAGTCTCACTTGTGCTACCCAGATGGTATTGGCTCATTTCCTTGGAGTCTTAAAGATTTTCTAAGCTCTTGGGCAACTACTAAACCCTCTTTCTTATTTCTTCTTTCTGATTTGCTATTGCATTCCTCTCCTCTTAAGTCTTTTAGCTGCTGCTTATTGGTCTTTCTAATAGGTGTATTAGCAATTGTATCAGATTATTAATTTACCAATTAATCCCAATATAATCTCTCACATTAATATCCATTAACATAATAAATGATATAATGGTCAAAATAATATTATTACATTTTTTTTCATACTTTTTCATTGTACTAAACAAGGGTATGAGAAAACTATTGTATTTCCTCTTAGTTTTCCATTATCTTTGCTAAACACATGAAAGAAAAAACTCATCTTTTTAGTTTTCTTTCATATTACTTTTATTTCCTCTTAGTTTTATGTCATCTATTTTCTCTCATATTAAACACCCCCCAAAATTATATGGTCATGATGAAGCTGGAGGAAGAGAAACACTTGATTGAAGCCTTTGCATAAATCTTTAGGGTGGAATCTGCAACAATTCAGTCATAGGCTAGGGGATGAGAATAAGATTCTGTTTATTATTTGAAAAGTTTTTTTTTTTTTTCCCTTCATCTCTTATGCAATTCCTTGTTTTAATTAGTTGATCACCTCCTTGGTTTTAGTCCTCATTAGGTTCCCCCTCCTAATGATCATATTTGTTGCACTCTGTTTTAAGGTTTTGCAATCAATAAGGTTCAAGGTTGCCTTTAAAAGAAAGGATAGGTGAAGAAAAGGGAAAACTACATCCAAATGTCTTCATCAGGAGAGGGCATTTTAGTCCAACTAATTAGATTGTTAGGCAATTTACTCAACAACTTTATCTTTCCTTCCTTAGGACAATGGACCGAGGAGGATCTCATACTATTTTTTATGGTTGTGTGAAAATATGAAATAACATAAATGTGGTACTTCATGACGGTACAATACAACTAACGTACGATTTACATGTTAATTTAATCGTGATATGGAATGTAATTCCTTTAATGAAACATTGAAATAAGATCAAATTGTTTAGTCCAATCCATAAACCAAACAATAGACAGCAACAATCTCACATCAATCCTGTTCTAACCCAATTATACTCACGGGTCTAACTTCTATTCTTTACTCAATTTTCAAAGGACATAATAATTTCTTTAATAAGGTGATGAGACATTAACATTTGAAAAATAAAAAGTTAAGATTTGACTATATACTCTATACAATTTTTTATTTTTTATAAAAAAAATTGCAAGTCACAATGAATTACAAATTTCTTTTTTATTTTCTTCAATTTTCTTCTAACCATTTTAACATGAAAACTACCAGTAATTTTTTTTTCTAGGCCGCTCGACCCTCTAAGTTTATAGTGCGAGGTAAAATGAATGAGAGGTGCTCTTTAATTACATAACTTTCTCTATTTAAAGTCAAATTCTCTTTTTTCTTATTTTATTTTTTGGATTTACTCGCTATTGAGATTTGGCTAATAGAAAGAGAGAGATATAAAATATTATTGGCAATTGGTAAGCAAATAAAATTGTGTACCTTTATTTGCACAAATTTCTTTATTTCCTAAAAAGAAACTCTTTAGGTATTAACTCTCGTAACTTTTTTTCTTCTTCTTTTATTATTATTTTTTTATAAAATGAAAACTAAGAGCAAAAGCATATGCTATACATATGTGTTAATGAAGTCAGATGCGTTAATGTTGATTGCTGATGTAATCACATTATATGGAGTACTGATTAATAATGAACAACAAACTTTGAGATTTAATGCTTTTCTTTTAAAGTTAACAAGCTGTTTTGGAAGATGTGGTTAAATTTTAATCTTAAATTTTTTAAATGATGATGTATTATTTTTTTATTAAAGAAAAAAAATTGTCTTTTAAAAAAGGTAAAAAGATGAAAATCAAACCTCTTACTATAATCCTAATCTAATACCACTCTAATGAACCAAATGAGCTATACTATTTTTTTTTTCTTGATAAAACATTAAAGTATTTTAATGTCATGAGATTGAATTTACAAGCCAATACACTCTTTATGGATAAAAAAGAGTTATGTGTGATTTGGAGGGATTAGGAGCAGGTAAATACTTAATATTATGGGTGTAATTTGAGCAAGCTAGCTCGACCCAACTCGAGTCAAACTTGTATTTTGGACAAGTTATGGGTGAAATTTTCCATGGCTAAGTTAGGCTATGATTAAAAAATTCCAATCTGAGTTAAATTTGGGTTGGGTTAAAGTTGAAGGTTTTTTAAACTTTAGCCCAACCCCATAACTCGTGAGCTCGAATTTAGTTGTGTAACAAATATTACTAGATAGTAATCAATTTAAGTTTATGTAGAATATTTGAACATTTGAAAATTGAATGTATGAGAGATATTAATATTTGAATAATTTAATTTTATACTTCTAAAATTCAATGTGCATTATCTAGCATCTTATATGAAAAAATATAATTAAAAAATCTAATCTGATCCAATCTAAAAATTTATTTAAATCCAATTTGATTTCACAAATCAATTCGAATCCAATTCAAATTTAGTTAATATTTTATAAGTTAAGATAATATTGAGATTTATATAGAGGTGACATCAAGTCGATTAATTTTAGATTTGGATAATTTCAAATCGCGAGTTATTTGGATTAGATAATTTTGAATTTAAACCGTTTCAAACTAAAGATTATTCGGACAACAAATCAAAGTTAGATCATATCATATCAAATTTCTAGCCATCGCGAATTCATATTATTACTAATAAAGTCGCCTCGGATTCAAATCAAACGGGATCGGATCGTCTTTCTGGATCCAAGTCAACCCTACCCGTATTAAATTTCCGTCTTGATTGTACGAAAAGGGTAAGATATTGAAGGAGAATATGCCTCAAAAGATTAGAATATAAACATGAATTTCTAGCGCGTGAGATGAACGTCTACACAGAATTTACTAGAGCGTACAAGTAATTTCTCTGGATGCTTTAAAATTTAGTCCTCACAAATTGCAGGCGTCTAACACGTGAGAAAATCAGATCAGATCACAAGAAATAACAAGGGAATGCAGCTTTAACGGACAAATGCCATGCTCTGGTTGGTTGGTTTTTTATATCTCTAACTAGTCCGTATCTTTATCAGACCCTATTGGATTATGTGAACATATTTTTTTAAAGAGAGAGAGAGACCAAAATAAAAACCATACCAACCAACAAACAAGCACACTATTAGAGACACAACGGCTTTTGGTGACTCTTTTCTTACCACACAACCCAAGTTTTTAGAAAGAGGAGAAAGAAAGATTTTTGAGGGAGAGAGAGAGAGTTTAGTTTTTGCTTAATTTTTTTTTAATTTTCGGTTGAAGGTGAAAATGGATAGGAAAGAGGAAATTGTTTCTGTTGAGCTACCAGCACCTGCTGCTTGGAAGAAATTGGTATGTTTCTCTCTCTCTCTCTCTCTCCAAATTTTTTTCCTTCTGTCCTATATCCATGTATGTGTGTATATAAAGCTTTCTTTTTCTGTTGTAGGTTTTATGAACTCACGAAATTCTGTGTTTGCTTGTTTAGTGCAATTTCATTTCTGGGTTTGGTTTAATTTGTAGAAATTTTATGGTATTGGAGTGTCATGGTATAATTTTGGTTAGTAGTTATTGGTTTGGTTTTTCAGATAGGGTTTGTTGTAGCAATTTGTGGTTATGGAAGTAATTTTGTATTTAGGGTTTGCTAGGACTTTACCTCGTTTATACTGGCGGTTGTGGTTAGGGTTACTTTTTTTCCTTAGTTTCTAAATATTTTAAAACATTTTTTCCTAATTATATAGGGAAAGTTTATTTTCATATGGTGAATACAATTTAGATTTACAATCATAGCATACCCAAAAACAGGGGAAAAAGTATATTTTTTGAGAGAAGTTTTTTCTTAGATTTTTTACTCACAGATAAATGGAGCTTCATTTAGGTATCTTTTGGCTCCATGATTTAGAATTAGGACCTGCTTCAGTTAAATTTTTCGAATGGTTGAAGTGAAAATCATGTTGATGTTGCTGATGAATTATCCTGCCCCCTTGTTTGGACTACTTTCCTTTATGTTGAAAAGTTAAAACCATTTTTCTTGTACATATCTTGTTATCATTGCTTCTATATCATCAAATCAAAGAAAGTAGTTCTGTAACAGCAAGGGAATGTTGAAATGAATTGATAAGCTATAATTTTATTTTGTATGGAAAACAAATTTTTTTATGAATAAATGTTAGATACTGAGTGTTTAATTTCCATTTTAAAACTCTAATGCAAGAGATTGAAAGAATCATCACGTAAATTTCCCTCTGCTACTTTGTTTTATCCACCTGCGGGCAATTCTTAGTATTATTTATGCTTATACCTGAAACACGTTTTGAATTTTTACCTATCAAATGCACTCAAACCCTTTATATTTGGTCCTTCATGTAGGCATTTTGCTCAAATTAAGACTTACAATGGATAATTGATCACCTAGTCAAGCTAAACAAATTATACTTTCCAAAGGTCTTCATCACGTTTGGTTTAGTTATGAATTGAGTATATGAGCATTATAATATTTATGTTCCTCAGTTTGTCAGGGTTTTTAGGTTTTGATAAACTAATAGTCAATCTATCAATTAATGGTATACAAAATGTTTTCATCATTAACTTTCCTTTTCTTCTTCCTAAAAGGTAATATCTATGAAGTGCATTCTCCTACCATAATCAATTCCTAAAGATAACATCTTATTCTTGTTGGACTTGCATTTCAAAAGTCTTCTGTCTTGAATTTGGAATTGTAAAATGTTTTTTTAATTATATTTGTTGATTAGTGTTGTGGAGTGACGGAGAATCAAGAGTCTTAACTTCATTTCATTAAGGCATTGGTTTGTGATTTATCAACTATTTTTTCTGGGTAGTGTGGTGGAGCGTCTAAAGCTATGGGTTTCTAACTACAAGTGCTCAAGTTTTAGTCTCGAGAGTACACACTTAATGTAAAATAGCTAAAATTTTCTAGGATCCTGCATCATTGGCACTAATAGTTGATCACCTTTTTAGATGCGTATAGATTTGTTGTATAAATTAGTTGCACTATCTACCATGGATCACAGATATTTCTAGTTTCTTTGTATAATGAATTATAATTCCAAGCATGGTATCAAATTAACATATTATGCATAGTGGTGATGTAGATTTGGTTTTAACTTTGATAATTACTTTCTTCATTTTGTTAGGGAAAGAGTTGATCTATAATAGTGAACTGATGATAATGAGATAACATATGGTAAAATCAACTCTAGGAAAGGGCCGGTCCATTGTAATTCGATTAAGTGTAGAAATGTGCATCATCATTGCGTTTATGTTCTTGGTTTTACATTTTCAATTTAAATATAGTAGGTCACTTATTCAAAAGGTAAGCAACACCTAGTTCTTTTAGCCTTTAATATGGCCAAAAGTTTCTAGAATGATCAAGAATAGAGAAGTTCGTTACGGTTTCTAAGGTTGCTTTCATCTTTGTTCCTCACTGAAATAAGGGCAAGCATAGAGAAATGTTAACCCATAGTTTGCTTTCCCAGTCATTTTGTTGGGGAAAGAGTTGATCTAGAATAATGAGATAGCATTTGGTAAAATCAACTCTAGGAAAGGGCTTGTCCATTGCAATCTAATGAAGTATAGAAATCTGCATCATCATTGAATTTATTTTCTTGGTTTTACATTCCCAATTTAAATAAAGTAGAAGTTAAGCAAAACAGAGTACTTTTAGTCTTTAACATGGTCAGAACTTTCTAGAACGATCACTAACAGAGAGTTTCTTTACAGTTCCTAAGGTTACTTTCATCCTTTTTCCTCACTAAAATAAGGGCAAGCATAGAGAAATGTTACACATGGTTTGCTTTCCTCAGTATTTTTTTTTATTGGAAAATCTTTTCATCCTTCTTTTTATTTTGTTGAAACTAGATTACTCTTTTACCCCCCCTCCTTTTATATTCTGTTTTCTTTAGAAATCTAATAGGAGGCTAAGGTTTCTTATAACTCACTCATATGAAATCATGTATTGTGGCTTAGAGTTTTATACTTACTGATTTTGTAAAAAGATGCAAGATATGGTAAGGTTGAGTGGGATAGTTCTTGGATTAGAAGGGGCAGGAAGAGCTAGGTTGAGATTTGAGCGGAAGGGAAGAGTGAAAGATTTAATTATGTTCTTCTGCACTAGGTTCAGGGTCCTTGCCTCTGGAGTCTTTAATAAGTTATTATGGAATTAAATATTATAGGTGGCCATGTCAATGCCTTATAAAGTTTTGTTGTAAACCTCATGACACCTTTAGTTGCTGAAGTGGGTCTACGGGTGACCATCTCTTCAAATATGGTGAAAGATGTCCAAAGAAAAGGTTGCATGCATGGGTTTTCATAGATTTAATGGATGAATAAGATCTGTAATTAATTAGTGATATGAATGTTTGCATCTATTCAAGATGCCATCAGAGATGACATATGTTCGATAGATATCTCTTAGGTAGTTGTTATGGGTGAAAATGATCATGTTATTCTGAATCAACTGCACTCTTTGGACGCCAAGAAGAGAAAGAAACAATTTTTTTATTGGTAAAACTCACACATGCTACTTGAACCTTGGACCTTTAGGACTCAGGGCCTCAACCTTAACCATTGAGCCGAGGTCTCTTTGGCCAGAAGAGAAAGAAACTATTATAATCTTTTTAGTCTCATGCAGAATGATTTTCAGATGGATTCACCCTTTCTTTGGTTTATAGGTTTGTTCTAGACTAACTTCTATGTCATTTTCACAATTACCTTGTTTTGTTCAGCCATTGCTATTTGCACTTTCTGATACTGTGCGTATTGAGATTCATATCTGTTCTTATGCATGTAAAATTGGGGATTCTACTGCATCTCAAGTCCCTCTTCTGAGGAAAGGGAAGGGGATTTTCTGACCTGATTACTTAACTTTTAGTGAGTTAGTTAAGTTTTTCCAGTTTTGTGGATGTCCTCTTTTTACTTAAAGGCTTAATCCCTTTCTTCTCCCAACAGTTATACCTTTCTTCTGCAATGATTCTATATAGCAGTTCTATGCTTTTTGGAGTGTTTAGTGATGTGTTTGTAATGGCTTATGCGTACTGATTTGACAAGCCCATCCTTTTGGGCCATATCTATATATTTCTTAAAAGGTTCTGATCTAGTCATATTGAATTGGAGCCTGATGACTGCTTATGTATGTGTGTGATGGGATATGTAGTTTTATTCTATGAGTAAAAGAAAATTAAGAATAAAAGACACTTCGATATCGATACCGATGCAGATAGGATGGTTGATAGATATTTTCATAAATTAAAAAAAATCACATCTTGTTGACATACATGCCATATTTACTTCAAATATTTGTTTGTGCCTGGAAATTCAACATGGAAGCAATTGCTTTTACTTGGATATCAATGGATACCTATAGAGGGGGGAGATAGAGCATGGTCTATGTCAGCTAATAGAGAGCACATAATAAAAGTATGCAGTGAGATTGTTGTGTTTAAAGAATGAAATAACTGACGAATCTATGCATTGCAATCTGCAAACATTATATATATAGTGGATAAATAAAGTTCAAGTTACTTTTGATGGCTCCAAAGGTTTTAGCTAATTGTTTAGGCAATTGTCCATAAAATTGAATAGTCTTTTAGTTGTTGCATATTCGATGAAACTTCAGAAATTTATTCCTTAGAGAAGATCTGTTAGTTAATACTTGTAATCAGTGTTTTTAGAGGCGAGGGCGTTGGGCGAGGCGTTTTGCCTCAATGAGGCGAGGCGTAAGCCCCGAGGCGTTGGGGCGTAAGCCTTTTGAAACGTTGGGGCGTTTTGAATAAAATAATATTAATTAAATTATAAAAATACTAAAAAATTGAAATAATAAAAATTAATTAATTATCAATAAATTTTACTAACTTAAGACTTATGATTGAATATTTATCAAAATATTTTTACACAAATATCAAACAATTTGATGAAAATTTTAATCACATATGATATTAGAGGTATGCTATCGTTTGTTGCATATGTATCCATCAATTTATACTATGGTCCTTCAATATAGTGGTTCCATTAGTAATGATGTCCAATCAAAATGTTGAAAATTTAAAATTCTGACCTAAAAGGTTGAAAATCCGGGTAAGTCTTTTGAATTTTTTGGAGCGTTTTGAAATTTTAATAAAATAATATTAATTAATTAATTAGAATAGTAAAATAAAAATAATTTAATTTGCAATTAATTAATTAATTAATTTTTATCAAAGTTTAATACTTTACTAACTCTCTATAATCTAATAATTAAAATTTTATAAATATTAATATATATTTATATATAAATTATATGAAGTATAACTTATATTTTTATATTGTTGTAATTTGTAATTGATTAATTAAATAGTTTGTAATTATTATTAAACTAGATAACATGTATTATATATTTATGAAGTGTAATAATATCAAATCGGCAGTGTTAGCTCAGTGGTAAGGTCAATGGTTCTTTAGGTCATGGGTTCGAGCCAACCGCAGGGAAGAAAACTTATGTCTGATTTAATTCCAAAATGAAATGACGTCGGGCGCCTGGGGCGTACGCCCCGGGTCGCCCTGAACGCCCAGAAACAAAAGGCGAACTGTTTTAACATGCACAAGAAAATGTATGTGCAGAGTGCTCTGAAGCATCTGGTAAGGTTGGATTTCATTTTAGGATCATTGATGTGCCATTAAATTAGTGCCTTGGGAATGCATATAATTTGCATATATATATATATGCATGAGGATAGCTCTGAATACATGAAATATATGTTTTGATCTTCTTAGATAATAGTGACTTGGCTTTCACTAAGTTAAACTTAAAAGACATGCTGATTGTGATTCCTTTCAATAACAGATCCACATCAATGTTGCTGAAATACATCGCAGATGATGGACAAAAATTAGTTTCTGATTAGTTGTGGTTATGCATAGATTCCTATTGCATAACAATTCTTTGTTCCTTTACAGTTTTTTCCCAAGAAAGGAGGTGCAGCAAGGAAGAATGAGATCATGTTCATTGCTCCAAATGGTGAGGAGATCAATAACAAAAAGCAGTTGGAGCACTATCTGAAATCAAACCCTGGTAATCCTGCAATATCAGAGTTTGACTGGGGTACTGGTGAAACCCCAAGGAGATCGACAAGGATTAGTGAAAAGGCCAAGGCAACTCCAACACCAGAAAAGGAGCCCCCAAAGAAACGAGGCCGAAAATCGTCAGGTTCCAAGAAGGACGATAAAGAAATGGAAGCAGCTCCTGAGAAAACTGAGGCTGAAAAAGAAACTCAAATGCAAGATAACGAAGTAACTGTGAAGGAGAAAATAGAAGCTGAAACGGAAAAAGATACTTCCAAGGGAAATCGGGTTGAGAATGGAGTTAAACCTCAAGAAGAAGCTGATCAGAGCAAGATCATGGATGCTAATATGGAAGAAGCTGGTCAAGAGGAAGATGTCAAGGACATTAAGGTCCAAGATGCAGTTCAGGAGACCAAGAATCCTAGTGACGAAAAAGGAACTGCTGGCACTGAAGAAACCTCAACTGGGTTGGATGTTAAAGAACAAGAAGCTGCAGAGGCAGGAACGGAGACGAAACTGGCTGAAGAAGTTGGTGTCAGTGAATTAACTCCGAATGAGGAAGAGAAGGTAGAACAGTCTGCAGAGAAGGTGCCACAAACCGAGGAAGAAAAACAGAATGACATCAGTGAGAAGAAACCAGATAATCCAGATGCCATAACTGTGGAAGCAAATTGTGAAAAGAAGGAGAATCCCAATGGAGCAACCCCTGCATCTGAAGGAGAGGTAGAAGATAAACAAAATATGCAGGAGAATAATGGGAAGTCTAACATCCAGCCAGAAGAGAAAGGCAAGATAACTGATTTGGAGATGATTGGGAACGGAAAGGTTAATCCAGTGGAGCATACTGATGCTCCACAACATCCAGGTCCTGCTCCTGTAAGCTGAACGTACTGCCCAGCACTTGATAGCTCTTATCTAATACTATTCCTGGGATCGTTTGTGTTTTATCCTTGTAACTTTTGATATTCTATGGATGACTGTAACAATAATGATGTTAGATTTGGTTGTAACATAGGGAAATTAACCTGTACCCTCTGTAAGAGTAGGTCTTTAGATGCTGTAGTTTTTGTTATATTGCGCTGGAACTTGTTATATGGTTAGAACTTAGCAGTTAAAAGTTTCATACTGGTCTGACTCTGTTTAGGCGTTATGAATGTCGAATTGATGAAGTGGTTACCTTTTAATTCATTCATCCATTCATCTTGATCTTCTGATTTTTTTCCCCTATATTATTCTCATTTAAGGGAAAAGATTGCCATCTAATCCAAGTATTATTGTACCATCAGCATTCTTTTAGTAAAAATCTACGTATGCCAATGTGGTATGCATATAATTAAGACTGATCAGTTGGAGAGGTCATAAGGAAATCATCTGGGGGTTCTGAATGAAATGAAAATTTCTTGAAGGACAAGCTCGCTTTGCCCTATTCGTTTTTTTTCTAATATCTTGTCTTTCCCATTATTGGCAACCATAAACAAGTCACCGGCAGAAATCACCAGAACGTCAACAGAATCATATTCTCTAATAACCAAAATTTTGGCATCCCAAGGCTTGAGCGGATAATAATTTACTCTTTGCACCTCTATTTCACCCCAAAGTTTTCTTTCTCCTCTTTACTCAAGAAAGGTATATATGTAGTCATTGAAGATCTCATTGTAGAGTGAAAGTTTCTAGGGAAAGGGAAACATTTTACCCGGAAACGGAAGAAAATCCAATTAGTAGAAAGTTTTAAAAAAGTAAGAATCTATACTAAGCCCCTCAAAAAATTTGTCATCTTTGGATTCAGGTTAAGAATCTCTATCTTCCTAGATTGTGTTTTCGTTTTACATCAACTTTAAACTAAGGTTAAGAATCTTCTTCTTTTTCTTTGTTGTGGTCTATGGCATGCCTGGACAACAAGTATTGCATTCCTTTTGGCAGCCCTTTTGATTTACAAAAGATTGGGACATCCCCACAACCTTTTCTACAAATGGAATGCACTTTCTTTGATAATTTGTCCACCTCTCATATGGGTTTCTCTTCTTTCTTTCTCTCTCTCCTCCTCATCTTCTGTGTCTTATCTTGTCATGGTATGTACCATTTCTAATTTACAATTATCTTTTTCCATGTTGATTAGTTTTATGGAAGAATAATATGTTTGATTCTATTAAGTGATAGTTATATCATGATATAAATTTAAGTTTTTAAGCTGCTATATTGAGATTATATATTGTAAGCAAATGGTTGAGTTTTGGTGGAACTTTCTTTCTTTTGTTCATGTTAGTGTTACCAATGGTAAGTTAACCTTTAAAAAAAACAGAAAGTAAGCTAGTTACTTCGCTTTCTGAATGTGGATGCTTTGATTTATTCCATTTATATCATGAAGTCTTGTCAACGTAACTTATCCATTTACCAGAACAAAAAGTTCCTTTTAATTTACTCTGTAATTTATGCCAAATGATTGTAAATTTATTTTTAGTTGAACTAATTTAATGGTATTTCATATAAATTCTGTCCTTGAAGGCAAAGCATATTTTTAGTCTCAATTTATAATCTATGCTCTGTGGGGTTATGTTAATTCTTAATTATATTTTGCCTAATGTAGACTATTATCATTTTTCTTTCCTGCAGCATTGAAAGTGCAAGCATTCTCAGGAACATATGGTGTAAACTATGGAAGGATTGCAGACAATTTACCATCACCTCAAAGTGTGGTGACACTTCTCAAAGCTGCAAAGATAAAGAACATCAGAATCTATGATGCTAATCACGAAGTCCTAACAGCTTTCAAAGGCTCTGGTATAGAAATTATTGTCGGACTTGGAAATGAGTTTTTGAAAGACATTAGTATAGGTGAGGATCGTGCCATGAATTGGATAAAAGAAAACGTGCAGCCGTTCCTTCCTGGGACTCATATTCGTGGAATTGCTGTGGGGAATGAGATATTGGGTGGTACAGACATGGAGCTCTCGGAGGTTTTACTCCCTGCAGCGAAAAATGTTTATAGCGCTCTTCACAGGCTGGATTTGACTCATGTTGTGGAGGTCTCAAGTCCACATTCAGAGGCTGTTTTTGCAAACTCCTTCCCACCATCTGCGTGTGTTTTTAAAGAAGATGTTCTTCAATTTATGAAGCCACTTTTGCAGTTCTTCTCGCAGATTGGTTCTCCCTTTTACATAAATGCGTATCCGTTTCTGGCATATAAGTTTGATCCGGAGCATATTGACATCAATTATGCTCTTTTCAAAGAGAATTCAGGAGTTTACGATGCAAAGACTAATCTACACTATGATAACATGTTTGATGCTCAGGTTGATGCAGCATATTTCGCGTTGGAAAAGGTTGGGTTTGAAAAGATGGAGGTGATAGTTTCTGAAACAGGTTGGGCTTCTCGTGGGGATCCAAATGAAGCTGGTGCCACGGTGAAAAATGCGATGACCTATAATAAAAATCTGCGTAAACGGCTAGTTAAGAAGAGGGGAACCCCACATAGGCCAAAGATGGCTGTGAGGGCTTATATTTTTGCATTGTTCAATGAGAATTTGAAGCCTGGACCAACTTCTGAGAGGAACTTCGGATTGTTTAAGCCTGATGGGAGCATAGCATATGATATTGGGTTCACAGGCCTTGTTTCTTCAACAGCAGCCTCTTCTCTTCTCTCTTTCAAGGTGAGCTAGCTCCACAGATTACCTATTTAATTTCACACTTCAATTTCAATTTCATTTGCTTTATAGTGCTCTGTTCTAATTTTGTTTCTAACTTTTCGATCTTGTATGTTATAACATGCAGGATATTGTAGCTCAAGGGTTGTTTGGGTCCTCATACACACTTGTTTTAACGACTTGTGCTGTGGTTCTGCTCCAGTTCATAACATTATGATTAGTCTTTTACCTGATCCATTTGCTGCTGAATTAGCTCAGGGAAACACTGCAAGTTCTGCAGTTCTCTCTCTCTCTCTCTCTCTCTCTCTCTCTCTCTCACACACACACATATATATAAATATTGTTGTAACCCATTCATTTTTAGTTCTTGTATTGACAATCATTCTTGAATTATTTGGTAACTGAAAATTGCCCATGGCATAAATCAGATATTTTCAGCAATGTATCGGTGTTGTTAATAAATGTTTAAAAGGAAAAAGAAAATGTATTATGCTATTTCATCACATGGGTTTGCCTTAGCTTTTTCATGCTTTTCTTTCCATATTTTTTTTGAATAAATGTAAAAATTTTATTCATCTAAACACAAAGAAGACAGCAGAAATCCTGTTATAGAACAAACCAAGAACGAAAGCTTACAAAGCTAAGGCTGAATGGCAACAGTTATGCTGGGTGCTTTAAAATGGGGCTGACTGGCGTTGGCTGTCCTAGATTTATGTTATTCTCCTTTTTTTTTTTTTGGAAGAAATCTCTTAAAGAACAAAAGGCTAAAACCAAGGTCACTAGAACAAGGCTTTTGCGGATCAGAAAGAAAAAAGGACAACTCAAAATACTTTCGTCAAAGGAAGGAGTTAAAGATTTTCAAAATAAACTTGGTTTTTTAAGTATGAGATATTTTAAAAAATCAAAGTAAATGAGAAAAGGAAAAGGAAAAGGAAAACGAATTTTAGCTTTTGAGAGTTGATACAGTCGGTTGTAAGTTTCATACAATCGACTGAATGGTGTATACAACCGACTGTATGAAGAATTCCGTCGACTGAATGGAAAAAAGAAAATTCCTTGAACTCTCTGTAACTTTTTAAGTCGACTGAAAACATTTTCCAGTCGATTGGATGTTTGAAAATTTTGAATTTTCATAACGTTTTATGTCATTTGAATGTGAAAAGAAGTGACATTTGTTAAGGAACACTTGATATTCAGTTTAATTCAAATTTAAATTGAAATAAGGTGTCTCTAATGGAAATATACACTCATTTCAACACTATATAAGTGTGTTTAATTGTTACAATTAATATAACTTAGATTACAATCAGATTTTCTGGATTCTTTCTATTTTTCTTATTTTCTTTTCAAATACTGATTTACTTATGTCCATAAATCTTGCAAATTTCTAGACATAAGTGTTATACATCCATAAACTCTTAGAAGCGACTGTGGATTATTCTTCACAAGTGTAAAGTGCAGAATAAAATAAAAGCTTCTTTGTATCTTAGAGAAAATTCGCCGGTAACCTCTTACACTGTGAGGGGCGAATTAAACCTTAAGAAAAGTTACTTGGTCATGCCTTGAAGCCTCTCTCTCTCTCTCACTTATTTTGATAAACTGCCCTCAGTTTCAGTAATATTTTCCCCACTAGATTTCAACAATCTTATGGTTTAATTTATTTGTTTATCAAAATGACTTCCTTGAGTTTGTTGAGAGATGGTGTTGGACTTCAACAAGTTGGAGTGATTCAATGGAGAAAATTTTTATCGCTGGCAGAAGAAGATGTTCTTCCTCGAGACATCGCTTCGGGTATATTATATCATCAATTCTCCAAGGACCGAACATACAGAAGATGAACCAATTTCTCAAACAAAAGATAGACAGAAATGGGATCAAGATGATAACATTTGCAAAGGACATATCCTAATGCCATGTCCAACAACCTTTTTGATGACTACCACAATGTCAAGTTGGCAAATGAGTTATGGGACACATTGTAGGCAAGGTACATGAAGGAGGACACAACAAGTAAGTGTAATAATATTACAAAGTTTAATAATTTTAAAATGATTGATGATACTTATAGTATTATGAATCAATATAGTGAGATTAAAACTATATTAGATCAATTTACTCAACGTAATCTGAAAATGGATAAGACCATAATGGTCATAACCATTATAGACAAACTCCTCTTTTTTGGAAGAATTTCAAGAATCGTCTGAAGCACCAAAAGGAAGACCTAACTCTTGAGGAGTTAGGCAACCATCTCTATATTAAGAAGGACTTGCGAAAAAAAGACAAGGAAGAAGCCTTCTCCAGGATCAATATGGTAGAGGAATGAGAGACTTCAAAGAAGCACTCTCAAGAATCTCATAAGAGAAAGAACCAACCAGTACAGTTTCTAAGAATAAGAAAACTAAGGGTTCCTGCTTCAATTGTGGGAAACCAGGGCATTTCAAGAGAGATTGCCGTTTGTTGAAGAAAATGGGTAAAACACCACAAGAAATTCATGGTTGTGATTTCTGAAGCAAATATGCTTGAGGACAATGAAGCTTGGTGGATTGATTCTTGTGCAATGAGACATGTGTGGAGGAAAAGAAGTTCTTTAAGAACTATAAAGCAATGACTGATGGTACTTTCCTGTACGTGGGAAATTCAACCATTATACCAGTGATAGGAAAGAGGAAAGTGCAACTAGAGTTCACTTTTGGAAAAACTCTCCCCCTTACCCTCATTGATGTGTACCATGTACCTGATATTAGGAAAAATTTAGTTTCTGGTAGCATCTTGAGGCTGATAAGTTTGTTCTCTATAAGGGAGGTATTTTTGTTGGGAAGGGATATATGTATGAAGGGATGTTTAAACTCAATATTAATAATACGAGTATGATTTCTGCTTATATTGTTGATTGTTCTGCTTTACTTTGACATAGTTATTTAGGACATGTAAATGCTAGAAGATTAAATGATATGATAAAGTTAGATTTACTTCCAAAATTTGATATAATCATGGAAAATTGCAGAACATGTATGCTTACTAAAATCACTAGAAAACCATTTTCAAGTATTCAAAGAAATTCAAAAATTATGGATTTAATTCATAATGATTTATATGATATGCATGCTACACCTTCTTTAGGAGGAAATAAATATTTTGTAACTTTTATAGATGATTGTACAAGATATTGTTATGTTTATTTGTTACATTCTAAAGATGAAGCTTTGTATAGTTTTTCGATTTTTAAGAATGAAGTAGAACTTCAGTGTGACAAAAGGATTAAATGTCTTAGAACTGATAGGGGAGGTGAGTACTATGATCCTACTTATTTTGAGACTCATGGAATAATTCATGGGATCATTATCCCTTATACACCACAACAAAATGGTGTAGCAGAGAGGAAAAATAGAACTATAAAAGAGATGGTTAATGCCATGCTTTCCAACTCTGGTCTAGGACAAGGGTTTTGGGGAGAAGCACTTTCAACAGCTTATCACATTTTCAATAGAGTCCTTACAAAAAGTAACAAAGTAACACCTTATGAGTAATGGAAAAATAGGAAGCCTAATCTAGACTACCTTAAGGTGTGGGGTTGTAGAGCTATATTTATAGTACCTGGACTAAAAAGGAAGAACTTGGGTAAAAGAGGAATAGAATGTATTTTCCTCGGATACACACTTCATAGTAAAGCTTATAGATTCATGGTGGTGGAGCCAAATGATTATTATTCAATAAATTCTATCATTGAATCTAGGGATGCTATTTTCATTGAAAATAGATTCAAGATACTTCCTAAGACTGTTTTGGATAGTAATGAACAAGAACAAAGTTCAAGGAAGGAAGTAGTTGAAAATAAAGTGGAACTTAGAAGGAACGAAAGAGTTAAGATTCCTAAGATGTATGGACCCAATTTTTACATATATTTGGTAGAAGGAGCTAGGAACTCAATAAGTAATTCTATTCCAATTGTATCTAATATTAACTCAGATCTAAAAACTTATGAAGAGGCTATAAAGTCTCAAGATGTTGCATTTTGGAAGGAGACCATAAATGATGAAATGGAATCCATAATGGGGAAAAAAACCTAAAAATTGGTGGACCTTCCATAGGGTTCCAAATCCACTGGATGCAAGTGGATTTTCAAAAGAAAATTAAGAGTGGATGGTACAGTTGATAAATTCAAGGCAAGGTTAGTGGCTAAGGGATTTACATAAAAAGAAGGTGTTGATTATTTTGACACCTATGCACCAGTTGCAAAGATAGCCACAATTATAATGCTTATTGTATTAGCTTCCATATATAAGCTTGAAATTCATTAAATAGATATTAAAACAACATTCTTGAATGGTGAATTAAAGGAAGAAGTGTATATGAGTCAACTTGAAGGTTTTGTAATTAAAGAACAATAGCATAAAGTATGCAAGTTAGTTAAGTCTTTATATGGACTTAAACAAGCCCAAAAACAATGGCATGAGAAATTTGATTAAGTAATACTATCAAATGGTTTCAAAATTAATGAATCTGATAAGTGTGTATATAGTAGGTTCATTAATCGTAAAGGTGTTATCATATGTCTATATGTAGATGACATGTTGATATTTGGTACTGACTTAGAACAAGTTCAAAATACCAAGAATTTTTTGTTTGATAATTTTGATATGAAAGATATTGGTGTGGCTGATATTATTTTAGGTATCAAAATCATAAGAGATAATGATAGTCTAACTTTAACACAATCTCATTATATTGAGAAAATTATAAAGAAATTTGGTCACTTAGAAAGCACACCTGTAAATACACCATTTGATAATAGTGTCAAATTATCTAAGAATAATGGTAGAGCAATAACACAACTAGAGTATTCTAGAGCAATTGATTATTTAATGTATTCCATGACTTCTACAATATCTGAGATTTCTTTTGCTTTAGGGAAGCTAAGTAGATTTACTAGTTGTCCTAGCAATGATCATTAGAAGGCTGTATATAGGATCTTCAGATATTTGAAAAAGACCATGAATTTTGGCATAAGTTATAAAGGGTATCCAGCAGTTTTAGAAGGATACACTGATGCTAGTTGGGTAACAAACCGAGAGGAAGATCACTCGTCCATAAGTGGTTGGATATTCGCACTTAGTAAGGGTGTCATATCTTGGGCTTCCAAGAAACAAACATTTATCACTAATTCTACAATGGCATCTTAATTTGTGGCATTGGCAGTAGGGAGTAAAGAGGCTGAGTGATTAAGGAATTTATTATTAGAAATTCTTGTGTCTCCTAAACCAATGGCTCCAATTTTAATTTGATGTGACAGTGAGACAACACTAGCAATGGCCTATAGCAATGTCTACAATGGAAAGTCTAGACATATCGGATTGAGAAACAGCTATGTAAGGAAATTAATTACTAATGGAGTAATTATGGTTGAATTTGTCAGGTCCAAAGGAAACTTAACAGATCCTTTAAGCAGGGGACTTGCAAGAGAGCAAGTGGTTAAAACATCACAAGGGATAGGTCTCAAGCTCATACAATAGGATCACCAATGATGGAACCTCAACTCAACTCTTACTAAATTTAACTCTTGAGTTCAATGAGACAAAGTGCATCATTAGTAGTGATTACAAACATCTAGATTTATATTTCCATCCTAAGAGTTATGATGCTTGGAACCGTAATGATAAAGTGTAGGTGAAGTGTAAGTTCTTAATAAACTTATAAAAGATTTTCTTTGGATGTTAAATTACGAAACATATTTGATAAGCTTACCTAGAGAGTGTGAAGTGTGGCCGCTTCTGTTGAGTTCAAGGGCTTGACTCTAAAACACTCATGATATAAGATACATGACACAAGGCATTCAAAAGCGATGGCAATAATTTCTGGCAAATTCTAAGAGGAGAAGTCTCGTGTGTGAGACATGTCCGATTAAACAAATAAGATTTGTTGTTCAAAGTATTATACTACCACATATTCTGTTTAACTTTGATGTGTTTTCACTAAGTGAAGATTCAAGTCCTAAAGACATCTTCATTTATGCATGAACTTCAATGGATGATAAAGATCAATATTCAAGGTTTTATTGAGTCAAATTATTTTGAAAATGGTGGGGGATTGTTAAAGTTTTCAAAATAAACATGGTTTTTTAAGTATGAGATATTTTAGAAAATCAAAGGAAATGAGAAAAAGAAAAGGAAAATGAACTTTGGCTTTTAAGAGTTGATACAGTCGACTATATGTTTCATATAGTCTACTAAATGGAGTCGATTGTATGAAGCATTCAGTCAGCTGAATGGAAAGAAGAAAATTCCTTGAACTCTCTGTAACTTTTTAAGTCGACTGGATGTTCGAAAATTTCGAATTTTTAGAATGTTTTATGTTAGTTGAATGTGAAAAGAGGTGTCATTTGTGAAGGAACACTTGGCATTCAGTTTAATTTAGTTTTAAACTAAAACAAGGTGTTTCTAATGAAAATACACACTCATTTCAACACTATATAAGTGTGTTTAACTGTCAAAATTAATGTAACACAAATTGCAATCAGATTTTCTAGATTTTCTTTCTTCTTCTCCTTTCAAATATTGATTTACTTATGTCCAGAAATCTTGCAAATTTCCAAACTTAATTGTTGTACATCCATAAACTCTTAAAAGCTGCTGTGGGTTATTCTTCACAAGTGCAAAGTGCAGAATAACATCAAAGCTTCATTATATCTTAGAGGAAATTCGCTGGTAACCTCTTACACTGTGAAGGGCGAATTAAACCTTACGAAAAGTGACATAGTCACGCTTTGAAGCTTTTCTCTCTCTCTCTCTCTCTCACTTATTTTGATAAACAGCCCTCACTTTCAGTAACATTTTTCCCACCAGATTTCAACAAAAAGCTTATCATAGTCAACATAATTTTGACAAATGAAGTCGTTGAAGTGATTAGAAAGAAAATGGAAAAAAAATGCAAGAGTAATTTTGGAGCGATGAAAATACATGCTGTTCTAATGACAATGAGTTCTAATGAAGATGACATTCAGTGAGCACGGAGTTAAGATCCTTATCATTAGCAAGGCATCCAAATCCCTTAAACCAAATAAAGGATTATCACAAGAAGATTCTTTATCTCTTAATATTTTCATCATATACCAAAATGCATGATCATGCCTTGTTGTGGAAGAAGAAATAACAAGATCCTTCAAGATCAAAGTTACTAGGAAGGAAAATCCAATCTCTCACCTTCAAATGATATTTTATTTTTCTTCGGAGCCACTAGAGAGAACTATTCACTTACTAAGGAAACCAAGACATGGATATGCAATAATAACATGTATGAATTTAGAAAATACTAACATTGTATGGAATTAAAGTTTTGAATTAAAATTGATGTGGAATTATAATTTTTTTTAAATTATTTTAATGTTGAAAAAAAGTATCATTCCATCTCAGTTCCAATTCCAAGCTTCAATTCCAAACAATCAAACGTAACATAAAGATATTTTGGTTCATGGGATGAAATTTTATTTTGGGAATATTCATTGAGGGAAATGTGAATGACTTCAATATAAGATTGATGTGTTTGGTTTGTAGATGTGTAAAGTTAACAAAAATAAAATATAATTTAAATTCAATTTATAAATGACTAAATTACCCTTTCATAATAATCACCCTTGGTTCATTGGTAAGAACACTATGGCTGAGGTCGTAGGACCACAAGGTAGATATGACTTACCAATGTGTGGGTTATTTGTACCATTTATTAGTTACTTCTTCCACTTTAGCTTGGTAATGTGGTATGATTATGAGTTTATATCTGGGTTATATGATTGTATTATGGACTTAAATTGTGATCAAATTATGTGTATTTGAACTTGTATAGTATCGCTTCAATTAAATAAGCAAATAATTTTTAAATAAAGATATGTTTGAAACAAATGCAATCCATAAGTTTTATAGAATTTATTTATAATTTCATACATTGTCGTGTTTGAAAAGGAAATAAATTATAAAATTCATATTTAAATGAATTTACTATGGAATTAGATTAGCATATTGCAAATCCTATCAAAACTAATAAAAGTTACAAATGAATTCCTCAAAATGAAGAGTAATTTTTTTTTATATGAATTCTTTGTAGTTGAGCTATCAATGCAGAGATTGTAAGTTATTAAATTAAGGAAACGTAGTGAAATTTTAAAAATTTTCTTTCAATAACACTCCATGAATCTACTCTAGGATTAATAGGATAAGAAATTGTTGAAAATCACCTTAGGAATCTCAGGTGGCGATCTTCAAACACCCAAATCCATAGTGATTTAGATAGAACAAAATCAAACCATAAAAGAGAAAACACAAGCAATTGTTATCGAGGTTCGGCAAATTTGCCTAAGTCTCCGTGAGCTCCTCCGAGCTCTCTACACTAAATCAGTGAGTTCTTACAATTACAGCAACACCTCCTCAAGAACCATGAGTTCTTGATGAATGAAAGAAGAGAAAAGAAAGAGATAAGAACTATATGTTTCCTTGGAATTTTCCCCAAAAAAATTCCAATTACAAAGCCCTTGAATCCCCAATCTTGTATACTCTCTCTCACTTGAAACACCTCTGAAGATTTGAGAGCCTTTCTCTCTCAACACTAGCCACTCTTGGAATGAGACCTCTTCTTGTGTTTCTTCCACACTCTTGTGTCTTTGCACTCTTGTGTGTTATTGCTCCTAGATGACCCTTTATATAGAGTAACAACTTCTTTAACCAATCTTGAAGTCATTCCCAACCCTTAGATCTTGAGAACCAAACAATCATGGCCCTCCAAGAAGTCTAAGTGAACCTATGCATTTTAATCAAGTCCCACGCACCATCCCAAAGTGCTGAAAATAAGGTGTCAGGTGTGCCTGGTGCCGCGGCCCAGAACAGGGCAGGCCGTGGCACACACTAAGGCAGAAACCTCCAGTTGCTAGGCGTCGCGACGCACACCACCTTGTGTCGCGGCGCACACCTAGGGGAAGAACTTTCTCCTTTGTTGAAGGCCGCGATGCACACTCCTTGTGTTACGGCGCCAGAGGCTGTTGAAGCCTCATCTCCCAACCGTTTAATTCTTAGACAAATTCCAACAAACTCTACCTTTGTCTAAGCAATTAAACTCAAACCCATTGTGCAAAGAACTCAGGATCCAAACTCAACATGATTCACCACATCATCCGACTCCAATTCTAAGAAGTTTATGGCAATGATTGAACTTTTTTAGAGGTAGATCTTTGGTGCCTAAATCTGCAGGATTTTCTTCCGTGGCCACTTTGTCCACATGAATGCATCATTCCGTAACATTTTCCCAAATGAAATGATACTGAACATCCATATGCTTTGTTCTCTCATGGAACATCGGATTCTTAACAAGTGCAACGCACTTTGGCTATCCGAATACACCACCACCTGCTCTTTTAGGACTTTCAACTCTTCTAATAACCCTTTACACCACATAGCCTCCTTAATGGCTTCCGTTATCGCTATGTACTCAGCCAGTTGTTGAGAGTGCTACCACCGGCTACAACTGAGCCTTCCAACTTATACAACATCTATTTAAGTTCAAGAAGTAGGAGGTAATCGATCTTCTTTTATCCCGGTCTGCTCCATAGTCCGAATCAGCATAACCTTCCAAACAGATGGACTTACCCCTCTTCTCATACACAAGCCCCACATCTGGGCGTCCCTTCAAGTACCTTAGCAACCACTTCATCCCAAGCCAATGCTCATTTTCGGGATTACTCATAAACCTGCCAAGAACACTAATTGCATGAGCAATGTCGGGTCTAGTGCTTACCATCATGAACATGACTGACCCAACTACACTAGAGTAAAAGACCTTTTCCATTTTTTTTTCTCCGCATCTAATCTCGGACATTGATCGTTGGAGAACCTGAAATGACCAACAAGGGGAATCTTCACTGGTTTACTATCTTTCATAGAAAACTTAGATATCATCTTTTCTATGTAGGAAGACTGAGAAACCTTCAACCTATTTCTCTTTCTTTCCCAGATTATACTCATCCCAAGGATCTTTTGTGCATGACCAAGATCTTTCATCTCAAACTCTGAACTGAGTTGAGATTTCAAATTTTCTATCCTCTCCCTTCACCACCAGCCTAGCCTTATACCAGACTTTATCCCCTTGAGGGTTCTCTTCTTTGATCTTGTAAATCCACTTACAATCCACAACTCTCTGTTTTTCTGGTTTGGGCACCAATTCCCAAGAGTTGTTCTTCCTCAAAGAATGCATTTCCTCCTCCATGACTAGCTTCCATCTTGATGAATCCTTACATTCCATTGTATCAATGTAAGTTTTTGGTTCACATATCTCCCCTTCTGAATAAGGAGCTGCTACATTAGCATCTACAAAACCATATCTCAAAGGTGGTCTGACCAGCCTTCTTTCTCTATCCCTTGTGAGCTGATAATCATTCTGATTTGCTGCATCATCTCCTTCTAGTTCAGCCTCCACTTGATTGTCTTGAGCTTGGCATTCATCAATGGGCTCTACCTGGTCCGAACCCTCTTGTCTTCCTTGCTCTACCTGAACTGAATTTTCTTTGATGTTATGCTCCACAAATACCGGGCTGGTTTACTCACTTTCCCCCATATTTCTTCAAATAGGGAAATAAATGCTCATTAAAAATGACATCCTTACTTATTATGAGTTTGGTTCCTTTTGGCTCTAAAGACCACAACCTATACCCCTTAATCCCTTCACTATATCTTAGAAACACACACTCTCTAGACCTTGGGCTAAGTTTATCATCCTTTTGATGTGCAAACGCAGCACATCCAAAAGTCCTAAGGTTGTTTAACTTAGGAGGTTTATCACTCCACATCTCCTCAGAAGTCTTAAGATCCAAAGCTATAGAGGGTGATCTATTAACCAAATACACAGCAGTAGACACAGCTTCCCCCAAAAAATATTTGGGTAACCTGAAACCAATAATCATGCACCAAACCTTTTCCATAAGGGTCCTATTTATCTTCTCAGCAACTCCATTTTGCTGAGGGGTTTTCACAACCATTCTATGTCTCAGAATCCCATTTAACTCACAAAATTTGTCAAAATCCTGATTGTAAAATTCTAAGCCATTATCGGTTCGTAAAACCTTAACTACCTTACCCATTTGAGTTTCCAGCAACTTTTTCCACACGAAAAATTTATTCAAAGCATCTGATTTATTTTTTTAAAAAATAAACCCAAATCTTTCTAGAATAATCATCAATTAAAGAAAGAAAGTAAAGATTCCCTCCTTGTGTTGGTGTTCTTGCTGGTCCCCAAAGATCCGCATGAATGTAGTCAAGAATACCCTTTGATTTGTGCACTCCGGTGTTGAAGCTAACCCGATGTTGCTTCCCAAGAATGCAACTCTCGTAGAAATTGAGTTTTTCTACCTTGTCATCGTCATGTAAACCATTCTTGCTGAAAGCTTGCAGCTCCTTTTCGCTCATATGTCCCAAACGATTGTGCCAAAGAACAGTTTTATCCATCTCAACCATCAAGCTTGCTGCTTGATCCTTGATGTCCGTCTCTTCGATCATCTCATAGAGACCATCCTTTATTGCTGTTTTGATCACTACCAAAGATCCCTTGGTTACCTTGATCTTTCCTCCCTCTGCTTTGTATGTATACCCCATGGAATCTAGCTGCCCCAATGAGATCAAATTTCTTCTCAAATCTGAAAGATATCTCACATTCCTCAACAGCCTTGTAATTTCATCAAACATCCTCAATTGTATGTCTCCTATCCCCCTCACTTGGTAAGAAGTATCGTTCCCCAAGAAAACCTTTCCATAATTGGTTTCCTTGAAATTCTTGAACTAGTGACCATGAGATCAATCACCCTCAACTTATTAAGTAAATAAGATATGTACTAATATATCTGGATTCACAAATGAAATTTTTAGTGATCCTATGATTAGGAACAAATATGAATAAAATTTAAAGAAATACATCTCATTAGCATGATCATGGTTTTCATGAGCATTTTTTGGACTCGTCCAGGGGGCGTCCAAGGGTGGGGTGAGGTAAAAATGCCCCGGGGTGCCTAAAGTTAGGCGTTAATACGTCCCGAGTGCTCAGGTTTATGCCTCGTGAAGGTTTTTTAAAAACCTTAGAAATTAGAAAAAAAATGCAAGTTAAAGGCTCAAACCCATAACCTAATGAGTTTTATAGGTCTTAACCACTAAATTAGTGTTCTTGTTGTGATATAATTACACTTCATAAGTATTACATGTTATCTAGTTTAGTAATAATTACAAACTATTTAATTAATCACTTTCAAGTTACAACAATATAAAAATATAAGCTATACTCCATATAATTTATATATGAATATATATGAATATTTATAAAATTATAATTATCATGCTCTAGAGAGTTAGAAAAATTATTAAACTTTGCTAAAATTTAATTAATTAAAAATTAAATTTATATATCTTTATTTTTATCTTTATTATTCCAATTAGTTAATTAATATTATTTTATTAAAATTTTGAAACGCCCCAACGTATTCAAAAGGCTTACGCCCAACAACTTGGGCTTATGCCATGCCTCAAGGCAAAACACCTTCGCCTAATGCCTTCACCTTTGAAAACACTAAGCATTATCTTATCACGGTGCTTATTTCCATTGCTTTTATACAAAATGGGTTTTATTATGTAAACACATTAAAGTGGTTGTAATTAAAACATGATAAATATAATTTATCATAATAATAACGATGTTGTGAACAAATGAATAAGATTAGTTACAAGTAATATGTCTAGACATCAAATGTTATTGCTTTATAGGATATACCACTATCAGATGTGTTGTTCATAGTTATATTAGGTGACACTTCATCGAAATTGGGATTTAGAGTTAAGATTACATCAAGTTGTTTAAATATCACTGATGCCATTTTTTAGCTTCAACTCTAAAGTCACTCCTTCTCAACTTGTTACTAGAACTGAGATTTCACATATCATTAATTTTTCTCAAGAGTTCTTTGTAAATAGTAAAAAGTATGGAATGCTGACTTACCCAAACTAGTGTTAGTTTGGTTATGTAAAATAAGATGAAAATATTTATAGTTGATTACCCCTATAACGTAACTTATAATACAATAATTGATTATACAACACAATCCCTATAATCAAGCATTAATTCTATTGTGACCCCTCAAGCGATTGGAGAGATCTCCACAATAAATTGTACAAGAAAAAAAGAAAACTCTAAGATGAAGGGCCTTTTGTGAAAAGCTCATCAAGTTGTGTAGTAGAATGAAGAAACAATACATTAAGAAAGTTACTATGTACAAGGTGTTGAACAAAGTGATATAAGGTTTCAACATTCTTGGTGCGAGCATGGAAAACAAGATTTGAAACACATTGACTGAGTAGTGCCAAAATTGTCACATTATTGAATGTAAGGTCTGGTAAAGGCAAAGGCAATCTCTACAGGAGATAAGAAATCTAAGGGACATCACAGGTAGCTATAGAGAGAGCTATGTATTATGCTTCAATACTTGATTGAGCAATTGATGAGTGCTAAATATTACATATTTTGGCCCCTTAATTTAAATTTGTTAGCTTAGGAATTTGTTACTTTGAGTTGTTTTCATTGTTTTACAGGTTTAGAAGCACTCGGAAAGGAGTTTCACTAAAATTGCCAGAATTGCCTGTACAGATCAGTCATTTTTGTGGATTTTACTGTATTGATTCAGGAAGAACCAGGAGATGAGCCATATATGCTTTGAAATATCTGGATGTTTATTTTTGGAGGAATTTCATGGCTCATAAAAATGATTTTTCTAGAGAAAGTTATGGCAGTTTTAGTAGACAAAGGTCAGGCTGTGTGTGATTTCGGTGTGGTAGATCAGTCATTTTTGTGGATTTTACTGTATTGATTCAGGAAGAACCAAGAGTTGAGCCATATATTCTTGGAAATATCTAGATGTCTATTTTCTAAGGAATTTTACGGCTCATAAAATTGATTTTTTTAGAGAAAGTTATGGCAGTTTTAGTAGATAAAGGTCAAGCAGTGCACCATGCTGCACTCGAGCGCACAAGACTGTGATCGAGCGCACTCAGGTAGTATCCCACATTGAATTTGAAACACATTGCACTTTTGAGTTTCCTTATAAAAACCCCACCTCACTGAAGCAATTGGTGTGCAATCCAGAAGACTTCTACTAGCATTCCAGTGGATCTCGAAGGCTTTGCTACCACGAGGGGAAGCGCCGCCAAACAGCGAGTAGAATTTCTCCCAATGTATAGTCAATATTAATTTATATCTTTTTTAATTTTAAATTTTAATGTTTAGAAATTTATTGTGAACTTTAGTTTCATAATTATGAGAGGTTAAAATCTTCATCTAAGGTTGAAGATGAAGCCTCGTCATTGTTTGGCATAATATTTTCAGATTTGTTCATACAATTATGATATTTTTAGTATAAATGTTCTGTTCAATTATTTGAGTAAAATCTTATGATTGATTTCTTTTAAATTGTTAAATTGGATATTCCTTGTGTTTCATCTGCCAGATACGGCGGATCATTCAAATTAGATTGGATATCCATTGTGATTTGTGAATTAAACGGATACATTGGATGGTTTTGATTTAGTTTCGGTATTCGCCGTGATTTGTATAATGGTGGATTCACGAAATGATTTGATAGATTATTTTTTATAGAACACGAAAATATATGCTTTACTTTGATAGAGTGGATTCAGAAACCTTAGTATTTTTATTATTTGTTTTAAATCAATTTAGTTTTGTTTATACTCTTTGCATAATACAACTCAAAATTTGGAACTAGGTTAAAATAGGTTTAGTTTAGATAAAAATACATTTTCACAACGCAATTCCCTATGGATTCGACCTCGCACTTACACAACACTATATTGCAAATGACTCGTGCACTTGCGAGTAATTTAAAACTCACAACAAGTTTTTGACTTTGTTGCCGGAGAGTTGTTTTGTTTGTGAAAATTAAATTTTTGTCTTAATTGATTTTATTTTTCTACTAGTTTAGTTAGTATTTTTGTTTTATTTTTATTTTGCAATTTTCTTTTAGTTTATTTGCTTCTATTGGCAATTGCCCATAAAAAAAATATAATTTTTTTTAAAAAAAAAAATGTGGATGAATCCAGCGCCAGTTTCACAGTCTTTAGAGGACACCCTCAAAGATTTCATGAAGATGACCGACCAGTCCATCTATACAGCCAATACATTCAATGATGATAGTTGTTCCACTGTACTAGTCCTATGCATTTAGCACAGAATTGTCCATCTACGTCGGCTTTTGCCGAGTATCCCATGGAACAAATGAACGCTTTCAATGACTATCGGTGGCAATCAAATGGATCTTACTCCGAGATGTACAATCCAGGGTGGTGGAACCACCCTAATTTTTTATGGAAGCAGAACCAACTAATAAATCAGGGAGAAGCCCCTCATCATGCTCACAATCAATACCCTCTCGGATTTCCTCTACCAGTTCCAAGTTATGGTCTCTCAGC
Source organism: Bretschneidera sinensis (assembly GCA_023935145.1). Lineage (NCBI taxonomy): Eukaryota > Viridiplantae > Streptophyta > Magnoliopsida > Brassicales > Akaniaceae > Bretschneidera > Bretschneidera sinensis. The sequence goes on from CM043704.1 coordinate 50,363,747, forward strand.
CCATCCAGCACCATCACCCGCTTTCGAAGCTCCCACTCAAGAGCTAGCATGGGTTTCACAGTCATTGAAGGACACCTTCAAGGATTTCATAAAGATGACCGACCACTCCATCAGCGAAGTAAGGAGTGCGTAAATAGTAAACACCCAAGTGACTGCTAAATTAGAGCTTCAAATGGATCAAACCGCAAGTCACGCTGGTGAAGGAGAGAAGGGAAAGTTCCCCAGTCAACCTGTGCCCAACCCAAAGGAACAGTTTGCGGTGGGAAATTCATTGACTTCTATGCACAGACAGGAACAAGTGCAATCGATTGCCACATTGAGGTCTGGGAGACAAGTGGACAATCGAGTGGAAGAGAATCCTGCTATGCAGCAAGGGCAAGAAAGTGGTAACAAGGAGAAGAGAGATGCTGAGCCATTTACAGCCACACCTACTATTAAGGATCTTCCTGGGTCGTTTGTATCTAAAGCGCCTTACCTTGAGAGATTACAAACGCCCAAGAAAGGAAGACTGTCTGAGGACATTGTAGAGGCATGGTTTGCTCAGCTTGGAGAGGATTTGGATTTGGATAAGCTACTTAAGCAAGCAAATGCTATCCTGGAGTCTGCTCCTCAGGAGAGGAGTAAGACGAAGGAGACTGTGGGTGAATCAAGCATTGAAGACCCCCTGGAGGCATGCTTTGCTTAGTTTGGAAAGGATTTGGATTTGGATAAGTTGCATGAGCAAGCAAATGATACTTTGAAGTCTACTCCTCAGAAGAGCAGTGAGATGGAGGAGACCACAACACTTGAACCCCCCAAGAAGGAACTTAAGCCTTTACCAGACAATCTTAAGTATAAGTTCCTAGGTCCAACAGATTCTTTAGGTTGATGCTCAAGAGAAGAAATTATTGGACGTTTTAAGAGAGCACAAGGAAGCTATCGGCTGAACTATTGAGGATATTAAGGAAATCAGCCCCTCGGTGGTGATTCACAAGATACATTTGGAGGAGAATGCCAAGCCATCGAGGGAGCCACAAAAAAGGCTAAACCCAGCTATGCAAGAAGTTATGAGGACTGAAGTGATTAAGCTGTTGGATGTATGGATCATTTATCCAATCTTTGATAGTGAGTGGGTGAGACCGATTCATGTCTTGCCAAAGCAGGCTGGATTGATGGTAGTGATGAATAAAGGCGATGAGTTGGTTCCAACTCGTGTGTAGTCAAGATGGAGAGTCAGTATAGACTACTGTAAGTTGAATGTTTCCACAAGGAATGATCATTTTCCACTCCCATTTATTGATCAGATGATGGAGCACTTAGTTGGGCCCGATTAATAATGTTGGTCTGGCTGAAGACGTTAAACTTAGCGCTCATGGGAGGCACCCCACAACATATCCTTTTTGTTTATTTATTATTTTACATATTTCTTGTTACTGTTTTTCTCTAGTGTTTTTTTTCCAGTCTTTATTTTTCATGGACAAAGCGTACTTCAAATCAAGTTTGGGGGTATGTTATGAGCCATACCAGTCTAGATAGTTCTCCATATCCCAGGTCAGCTCTTTCCATATTATTCACACATTGAAGTCAATGTGTAATTTAAGTTTGGAGGTATGGGAGACACATTACACACACTTTGTCCTAATTTGTTGTTGTTTTTCTTCATTTGTTTAAAAAAAAGTAAAAGAAAGAAGGTAAATGCATGCTCATGTTATTTTGAAATTTTAGTTGATCTAAATAAATATTGTGATGTGATGTCATTGGTGAGCTTAAAATTGTGAACACATGATTTGATGATAGAGTTTTAAAACTTTGTTACTTACTTTAGGAATTTGAGAATTCACATGTTTGATCTAATCTGACACTAGCACATTAGCACAAATTTGTGTGAGGTATGACATGCGATTTCAATGTGTATGTTTCCTTGAATTAACTGAAACTAGATGACTTGTAGGATAAACACTTTGGCATAGAAACGTAATATATATATATATATATATAATGATCATTTATAAACTTTCCACTGAGTAACTGGACCTCTTGCCTCATTAAGCAGTGAGTGTTCATGACAAAAGATGGGAATTTTATTCATAATGATCATTGCGAAACTTTCCGCTGAGTAATTGGACCTCTTGCCTTAGTAAGCAGTGAGTGTTCACGTCAAAAGGTGGAAATTTTGCTTGGTAGTATTAAGGCTAGTTTAGTTTCATAGATTTTTTGACTCGAGTTAGTAAGTCCTTAGAGGTGTCTTTACACTTAATGCCCTAAAACCATCTGGTTTGGGAGTCATTGACTCAACACTCAATACATTGGTCAATTAGAAAGCTTAAGGGAACTAAACATAGCAGAACCTTATAATAAAAAAATTATAAAAAAATAAAATAAAACTATGCCATCGTTGTTCATTCTGATGAGAAATTCTGTGAATCTTGAGACATGGAGACATTGTAAATTGAAGTTATTTGGAAACCTCATTTGGATATGCTAATTTACTTTACACTGATTCAAGCTTGTGATGTCTTAGCCCACCTCTTGTAAGTAATTAGGTTTTAAAATTGCTATTCATTACGAAGATGGGTTATAGCTTTTTTAAGCTTGCTCATAAATGAATATCATGGTTTTGAGTGCTCCTTAAATTTTTGGATACCATGAGTGATGAACTTATCTTTATGTTCTTTGTTTTTCATTTAGTTTTTTATTTTGTTTTGCTAAGGGACTAGCAAAATGTAAGTTTGAGGGTATTTGATGAGTGCCAAATATTGCATATTTTTGTCCCTTAATTTACATTTGTTAGCTTAGGAATTTGTTACTTTGAGTTGTTTTCATTGTTTTATAGGTTTAGAAGCACTCGGAAAGGAGTTTCACTAAAATTGCCAGAATTGTCTGTACAGATCAGTCATTTTTGTGGATTTTACTGTATTGATTCAAGAAGAACCAGGAGATGGACCATATATTCTTTGAAATATCTGTATGTCTATTTTCTGAGGAATTTAACGGCTTGTAAAAATGATTTTTCTAGAGAAAATTATGACAGTTTTAGTAGACAAAGGTCAGACTGTGTGTGATTTCAATGTGGCAGATCAATCATTTTTGTGGATTTTACTGTATTGATTCAGGAAGAACCAGGAGATGAGCCATATATGCTTGGAAATATCCAGATGTCTATTTTTTGAGGAATTTTATGACTCATAAAAATGATTCTTTTAGAGAAAGTTATGACAATTTTAGTAGACAAAGGTCAGGCAGTGCACCATGCTGCGCTTGAGCGCACAAGACTGTGATCGAGCGCACTCGGGCAGTATCCCACATCGAATTTGAAACATATTGCACTCTTGAGTTTCCTTATAAAAGCTCCACTTCACTGAAGCAATTGGTGTGTAATCCGGAAGACTTCTGCTAGCATTCTGGTGGATCTCGAAGGCTTTGCTACCACGAGGGGAAGTGTCGCCCAACAGCGAGTGGAATTTCTCCCAACATATAGTCAGTTTTAATTTATTTATTTTTTAGTTTTAAAGTTTAATGTTTAGCACTTTTATTTTAAACTTTAGTTTTATAATTATGAGAGGCTAAAATCTTCATCTAAGGTTGAAGATGAAGCCTCGCCATTGTTTGGCATAATATTTTCAGATTTGTTCATACAATTATGATATTTTTAGTATAAATGTTCTGCTTAATTATTTGAGTAAAATCTTATGATTGATTGCTTTTAAATTTTTAAATTGGATATTCCTTGTGTTTCATCTACCAGATACGATAGATCATTCAAATTGGATTGGATATCCATTGTGATTTGTGAATTAAACGGATACATTGGATGGTTTTGGTTTAGTTTGGGTATTCGCCGTGATTTGTATAATGGTGGATTCATGAAATGATTTGATAGATTATTTTTATATAGAACGTGAAAATATATGATTTACTTTGGTGGGGTGGATTCAAAAACCTTAGTATTTTTATTATTTGTTTTAAATCAATTTAGTTTAGTTTATACTCTTTGCATAATACAACTCAAAATTTGGAACTAGGTTAAAATAGGTTTAGTTTAGATAAAAATACATTTTCACAACGCAATTCCCTGTGGATTCGACCTCGCACTTGCACAACACTATATTGCAAACGACTCGTGTGCTTGCGAGTAATTTAAAACTCACAATAGCAATAATCACCTATTTCCTAGTAGCCTATGAAATAGGATTGTTGTCAAGAAAAATGCAATAACCCATTATTAAATGTCGAGTATTGAGACAACCAGCTTAGTCAACATCAACATAACGTACAAGACTAGGAGAAGATGACATAATACAAAATCAAAACCAATGGCGCCATTGAGATATTTGAGAATACGTTTTACGACTTGAAAATAGATATCTCGAGGTGTATGCATGAACTGAAAAACCAGTTGCACTACATAAGTAATATCCAAATAAGTGAAGGTAAGATACTACAATGCTCCAAAAATACAATGTCAAGAAGTATTGTGCCATCATAATGAGGAAATTTCTTTCCAAAAGCTAGTGGAGTAGAAACCGGTTTACAATGGAACATATCCTAACGAGAAAGCAAGAAGAAGACTATAGGTACGACTCCTTTTCGCCATACTCATGATTCTAATCTTAATACCCAAGGCAATTACCTTCAAAGAAGGATCAATAAATGAAGTTCATATCAAAGTGAGTTGGTTTTTTGAAGGATTAAAACCTACTAGGTCTAACTTAACTCTTTATGAGTAGTAAAGAGGGCTCCTAAGGAGGGCACATTTTTAAATGTTTGTAAACACCCAATTTCGTTACAAAATTTTTGAATAGGCTACGTGCTTGTTCGTATGACAAATCTTTGATCCCATTACACTCAGACTTGATAAGTTTGAAGGTTTGAATTTAATTCCAAATTAGGGCTAATTGCAAACCATTTTTTTTTTCAATCCATTAAATCCATCTTGAGCTTAAGTCAATTGGGCCTTATTTGATTGTATCAATTTCACGCTCAAAGTCTTAACTAAATTTTGACCCAATCTAAAAGACACTAAAGCCCATTGATTTTTTACTAAGCTCAAACAATTTTTGCCCAAATTCCAAGCCTAAGAAGACTTCTAATTTTTGTGGGTGAATTTTTGATTTCACCCTCCATTTGGCATCTTTTAAATTTTCAATTTTCAAGACAAACTCTCTCTCTTTTGAAATAAAAAATTGTTTCCTGCTCTCCCCCTCATATGGTCGGCCATCTGAGTGTTAAAAAGAGAAGTTTTCTCCCTTCTTTTGCCGTGTTAATTACACATTTTCCCTTCTAAGCTCTCACTCCTTCCCATGAGTCAAAGTCCACCTTTCTTCCATGAAATACACAACTTATTCTTCTTTAAAAAAAATTACCACTTAAAACTGTACTATTTCTTCCTTAAGCGGCTGACCATTGTGTGCTAAAATGAAGAATTTTTTTTCTTATCTTTTTCCCCTTCATTGGCTGAATATTTTGAAGAAGAAAAGAGGAATTTTCTCTTCTCTTTTTTGCCTTATTAATTCTCCTTTTATTCTTTTAGTTTTTATACTTTTTCATGCACCAAAGTCACATGTTTTACTTAAAAATATGCACTTCTTATGTTGGAAATCACCTAGGAGATGCCCAGATGGTGATCTTCCAAACACCCAAGTCTAGAATGACTTGTAAAGATGGATAGGAAACAAAAACAGAAATGAAAGAAAGAAAGAAAACAAGCGACTGTTATCGAGGTTCGACAATAGCCTACGTCCCCGTGAGTTCCTCTGAACTCTCTGCACTAAATCAATGGTTCTTTACAATCCAGCAACACCTCTTCAAGAATCTACAAGTTCTTGAAGGAACAAAGAAGAAGAAGAAACAGAAAGTGATAAGAACTAACCCTGGAATTTTCCCAAGAAAATTCCCCTTACAACGCTTGAATCCCCTTTCTATTCTACTCTCTCTTTTAAACAACCAACCTTACAAATGAGTTTCTCTTTTTTGTGTCTTTGCACTCTTACAATTGATCTCACTTTACAAGTTATGTCACAATAAAGCTAGGTGACCCTTTATATAATGCATAAACTTCTTGACCAATCTTGAGGGTCAATATCCACCCTTAGATCTTGAAGACCAATCAACCTTAGCCCTTGATCAATCCTTGGTGATCTTGTGCATTTTGAACATGTCTTACGCACTAAACAATAGGCTGAACCAAATGGACCATGTGTGCCGTCAAGGTGCGGCCTGGAGCAATGCACACTTGCTGCCACTCTGTACGCCGCGGCCTGGGGAAGATTACACCACGACCTGCCCCTCTTCCTTGCACTCCTGCCTGCTGGGAGCCGCGGCCTGGAAAGAGTTGGGTCGCGACCTAACCTGGTGTGCACTCCTTTAACATGTTGAACTTCATTCTCCTGTTTAAACCTTAGACAAACTCCAACATCTTCCTCCCCCATGTGACCACCCATTTGATGAAGGAAAATAATAAGTCTTCTTCCTGTCTTTTGCCTTGTCAAATGCACACTTCCTTTTAAGCTTACACCTTTTCCCATGCACCAAAGTCACATGTTTTACTTAAATAATTTGCACTGTTTGCCCGCATTATGGTCGACCATGTGATGAAGAATTTCTTCCTTCTGTTTTTTGCTTTTATTTTATGATAAGATACTCCAATTCAAGACCTCCTTTATCAATGTTAAAATTTGTTCTATCTTTTGCATGTGACCACAAAAAGAGGAAGTATTCTTCCTTTCTTTTTGCTTTGTTAAAACCACCATAACATTTTAAGCTTCCACTAAAGATAAGGGAAAAGATGGAGGGTTTTAGTAAAATCAAGGTAAAAGATTGCCCTTATTTCTTCCTAATTATCAAATATGTTTATTAAAATAAAGATTTGTGATTTTAGAAGTTTGAACTTGAAGAATTTCTTAAGAAAAGTTTGAGGAAAATGGGTAGAAGTTTGATAAAGTTTGTGGTTCTTTCAAGGAAAATGGGTTTTGTGTTAAGTTTAATAGTTTGATGTGTTTTAACTTCAAATTTTTCTTTGGGTAGTGTAAAGCTTTTTATGTAAACCCTTAAAAACTTGTGTTTCAAATGGATTGGAATTCCATTGAAAGATAAGTGAAAGATTTTGAGGAAAAAAGTGCTTTTCGTTGGAAATTTTTGGATTTCAGACCAGACAGTCGATTGTCTCGTGTGCACAGTTGACTATGTAACCTTGTTGGTTAGAGGATAGTCAATTTTCCATTTGGACAATTGACTGTGCTAACCTTCTGGGCAAATCACAATCGACTACCCAAATAGATAATCAATTGTCTGAGCTCCTGAAACTGATTTTTAGCCCTATTTCTCTAAATTAAACTATTTTTGTTAAAGTATTTCAATCCTAAATTCTGTCAAAGTATTAGAAGATTGATTTATTGATAAAGAATTTGAAGTAAAGGTTTTGAAAATATTTCTTTTGTTTTAAACCATGCTAGAACAGACTTTGTAAAAGTTTTAAATAAAATGGAAAAAGGGTTTGTGACTTAACCCCTTGATTTGTATGTTTGTATAAATTCTATGATTTGGTTGGGTGCTAATTAATTTTATGTATCTTGAGTAAGTAAATTAAGTCCATTTATATGTTAGGTGCAATTGAAGGAAAACACCAAAGATTAGGAAATAATCCAAGGTTGGATCTTGGCATTGAAAGACTTAGTAAGGTCCTCATCTATGGCATCCTCACCTTTTGGGTCATGTTACGAGTCTAAATTTTTGTCATGGTTTTTCTCTTCTGTAAAAGTATACAAATTAGTTATAAATTGGGGAAGTTTCTTTTTACTTATGCCCTTTATAAGATCTTAGGAGTTGGTTTATTGTATTGAAAGTTTCTTGAATGTAAAAAATGTGTATTGTGTAAATTTGTGATATTTGAAAAGAAATTGTTTGATTTGTAAGTTCTGTATGTTTGCATATAGGTCGGGGTACTCGAAGTTGAAAGGTGATGATACCTTCTTAGGTAGGGCCCACCCAGGGATGGATTGTTAAATGGCCAGCCACACTTTACTCTCATATTCATCTTTATTGTTTTTTTATTCACTTAAGCTCTCATCCTTCCACTATTAATACCCTCCCATTTCAACAGAAAGGAACAAGAAGAGGAAAGACTTTGTGAGGACAATTTCATAAGAAAAGAGAGAAGTATAAAAAGAAAAAAGAGAGTAAAGAGAAAAGAAAAAGAGAGAAGGATAGAAAGCTTAAGGAGAGAAACATAACAAGGAAAGAAAAACAAAAGAGAGAAAAGAACAAAGAGTGAAACAAATGAAAAGAACTAGAGAAAGTTCTTCACTAATATCGGCCACACCATTTACATTTAGTTTTCTAATCTTCAATTAAACCAAGCCTCCAATTTCACTAAATCCAAAAGAGCACGCGAATCTCTGAGCATTGTCTCCGCACGTGGAAACTCTCCTTAGCCAAAAGGGTTAGTTAATCTTCTTTTTGTTTGTGAAATAAAATTGCTTGTATGATTTACATGTTTTAGCCACCTTGAAAATGAATTAGATATTTTAGTTTAATTCTTACTTTCTAGAGTCCATCTTAGCCTTAAATTTCCACTTTCTATCTAGTTCCTTTACAACCTTAGTATTTATTTTTTCCTCACTAGATGCATGTTATTCTTTTCTTAGCTTGTGAATAGTTTTAAAAATTCAATGTTAAACTATGGTAGTTTTAATGTTTTTTTCTTAACTTAGTTTCTTTAAGTTGTTTATTTCATTCTTTCTAAGTTAGATGTTCTCTTTTAAGTTGTTTGTTAAGTCTTCTAAGATTATTTAAATTCATACACCCTTTGGTACCTTTCACTTCAAATCTGCACGCACTTGGCATGCATCCGCACATTTTTGCACACACTTCAAACACACCCGTACATGCCTGAAAAATCCCACACACACTTACACACACATGCACACACACCTATACATGCCTAAATGCATCTGCACACACTTGGTATGCATCTGCGCACACTCGCACACGCTTGGCGCACATCCGCACATGTGTCGAACATGCTAGTTTTATTCCATTTTTAAAAGCAGTTTTGGTTCATGAATTAAATTATCACATGTCTAGTTTACTTATTTAAATTTGCGTGCTTTAATTCTCTTTCTTTTTCTATCCACAAATTATAATTGATTTTGATCATTTCTTTGTTTCATGGTTAAAATACCTTTTCTTTGATATATTTACTTTTACCGCATCATTTTAATTGCAATGTTTAGGTGTCATCTTGTGTGAATACAAATTTTAAAATGACTACTTGGCTTTATTATTAGTGTATGGTAATAAAACTTGAATTAAAGTTTTGAATAATTTTCTCTGAAACACAAAGGGCTAGACTTCGGTCCAGACAAGAGAGAGAGCTTTAATTCCTCACTCTCTTATATCCAAATCTCTTAAGACTCAAAATAGCTCATGTAGACAAATGATAAGGGATATGACCCTCTTCAAGGTCAAATGGAGACTCTTGACCTATCATCCTTGCTTTGTGTTGAGATGATAACAATCACTTGTCTAATACAGTAAAAGCGCACCCATCACAAAAGCCTTTTTACTACTTATAAAGAGTTTGTATTAGACTTGATAGATTTCACTTGTTTCCATAAACTTATTTATTGTAATCCATACCATCTCTATATCCATCTTATTTAAGAGGAGTGGCCTTAGGTAATGAGTCAGATGCATGGTAATAGGCGAAAAAGAGCGGTACCTATAGTTAGCAACTCTGCTGGGGAGATTTAACCTTATAGTCTTTCTTGGAAATATTTTGAAACTTTAATCTTAAGTTATCATTCCATACTTACTTTGCACACTAGCACTTACCTTTTTCTCTTGAATTAGTAAATTGGGGGACCCATTTCCTCTTGGTTTCTGGTGTGACCCTCATTTACTTATCGTTAACCCTTGGTGTAAGGCAAGTTCCTATTGGTTCTTGTCTATGTAATGAAAGTTTGCTATTGTTTTCGTACTTTTGTGGTCCACCTATAAGGCCACTCAAGGAGCATAATGGCATCCTTCTAGCCATGGGGTACTTGAGCCCATCAGAGTTATAAGGTGAGCCTACTTCTTTTACGTAAACTTTAGAACCTTCCTATCTAAAACAAGGCCCTCTCTATCCCTTTTCTTTCTTAGATGTGTTTGCTTTCACCTCACATGTTAAAGATAAGATAAAATCAACTTGTTTGATAACATGTTTTGTGGTTTTGTATTCCCATTGATTAAATTATAATCAAACAAATTGGGCCCTATATTAAGCTTAGTTTGGACCAAAATAGAGGACTTTTTCTTAGTTAATTCTTTTTAGCTTGACATCAGTAAGGAGCCCACAAAAGGAAACTGATGATGATTAGGCCGTAACCTAAGAAATCTAAAATGAATGGATGCCTAAGGGGCTAGTGGAATGATCAATGTGAAGGGCAACCTTCACAATTCATTTAGGCTTCTTGGCTTTAGCCCAAATCATCATTAAGTTCCCAACCTCTTTGGAGACTTATTGATATCAAACTCACAATATTTAACTATAAAAAAGCCCACCTATAGATTAAAAAGGCCCAAAACAAGATTCTCTTATTTAAGTCTTGATATCATTAAGGAGCCCACCAAAAGAGACTAAGGATGATTGGGCCCTAAACATATAAATCTTAAATGAAAAGAAAGGATACCTAAGGGTCAAGTGGAATGATCCATGTAAGGGGTAATCTTCTTCATTTATTTGGGCTTCTTGGGTTTAGCCCTAAACACCACTAGGTTCTCAACCCCTTAGGAGACTTACTGATGTCAAACTCACAACACTTAAGTATGAGAAAGCCAATTTGTGGATAGAAAAGGTCTAAACCAAGGAAGCTTAATTGAAATTTAACCAAATAAAACTACCTTCATGTTCTATTTCTACCATTTGGGCTAATGAAGAACTTATCTGGAAATGTACTTTAATAAACATGAATGCATAATCTATTCTTCTCACTTCCACATCTCATCATTTCATTTTCCTTTTCACATCTCATCCATACTATCACAAGTATGACTAATTTCATCCATTTTTGGCTATCCATGCCAGTATCTGGTATAGCTTTTGGAGATGTCTCCACACATCTAGACATGTTTCATCTAGACAAGCCATGGTTATGACCTTCCCCAGGACAACACACTCCAACCCTTTAGTGGCCTCACAATGCATATGAACAAACACACAAGCAAACATAGCATATCATCATATAAATCAAATGATTTTCTTTTCATAAAATCTCCTTTTTTTCATAAGAATTTTACTTATCCTTTCAAGGATACAATTTCATCAACTTATCATATATTCATATTTTCAGTCATTTCTTGAAGCATACCTTTCTTTTATGATCCAATTAATACATATATCATGTATTTCATCACATCAAACATATTCATAATATGTTCATTAGATTTTTTCATAATATTATTTATTTCAAGTTTTAATCATATATTTACTTCTTCTAGCTTACTAACAGTAAAGTGAACTCACCACATAGCACTAACACTATCCGTAGATCACCGCCTTACCTTTGACATTCCTATCAGCAATACCACTAGATTACTCACCACCACCTAACAAGAATATTCTTATCAATTTCACTATCTCATAATTCAACTTATACCCTATAGTAGGTTAAATTCATGAATGTGTAAGCATGTTTCATTATAACTCACAATTCACAATTTCAATGAAATTCCTTTTCTTTTAGTTTGAATTCAAACTCATGTCCTTTTTAAGAAAAGCACAAAGACTTAACTTCTCAAAGTCAAAACCTTTCTATAGAAGAACAAAATTAAGGAAATTACCTTTCCAAAGCTTTTTCTCAATTTCTTGAAATCTGTCTTTGAATCAGTTATAATCAATACCGGATTGTAAAGCTCTTGAAATTCTTAGTGTTTGAGAGATTTTCTAGAGAGAGAATGAGTTGTAGAGAGAGAAAACTAAGTTTAAAACGAATAAAAATGAATTTTTGAACGTATTAAAGGCTTATATATGAAAATTTTTGACTAATTGATCGACCGCCCGATCGACCAGTTGGTTACTAACAAAATTTCTAAAAGTATCAGTTTCATGCCCAGAAGCCTCACCGGTCGACAAACCAACTGACCAGCCAACCTACCGATTAATCGATCAATTGATTGACCGATTGATCGGTTACTCCACCAATTAACCGACCAGCCGATCGATTGGGTCGTCAGTTGACCGCTCATCAATCACTTTACCGGTCGACCACCATCACTTTACCAGTTGACCAGTTGGGTTACCAGTCGACTCACCAATTGAATTTTACTCCTCTTTATGCAATAAAATTTACATATTTCCTTCCTTGAATTATTTCTAACTCTTTTCTTCTACGTATTCAAATTATTTCTTCAAAAACTAATTCAAACTCAAGTTTCAAATCACTTTATTTATATGTATGCATGATAGTTATGATGAGTGCCAAATATTGCATATTTTGACCCCTTAATTTACATTTGTTAACTTAGAAATTTGTTACTTTGAGTTGTTTTACAGGTTTACAAGCACTCAGAAAGGAGTTTCACTAAAATTGCTAGAATTACCTGTATAGATCAGTCATTTTTATGGATTTTATTATATTGATTCAGAAAGAACCAGGAGATGAGCCATATATGTTTTCAAAGATCCAGATGTCTATTTTCTGAGGAATTTTACGACTCATAAAAATGATTTTTCTAGAGAAAGTTATGGCAGTTTTAGTAGACGAATGTCAGGTTGTGTGTGATTTCAGCGTGGCAGATTAGTCATTTTTGTGGATTTTACTGCATTGATTCAGGAAGAACCAGGAGATGAGATATATATCCTTGGAAAGATCTGGATGTCTATTTTCTAAAGAATTTTACGGCTCATAAAAATGATTTTTCTAGAGAAAGTTATGGCAGTTTTAGTATCAGGCAGTGCACCATGCTGCGCTTGAGCGCACAAGACTGTGATCGAGCGCACTCGGGCAGTATCCCACATCGAATTTGACACATATTTCATTCTTGAGTTTTCTTATAAAAGCCCCACCTCACTAAAACAATTTGTGTGCAATCTGGAGGACTTTTGCTAGCATTTTGGTGGATCTCGAAGACTTTGCTACCAAAAGGGGAAGCGTCGCACAACAGCGAGTGGAATTTCTCCCAATATATAGTTAGTTTTAATTTATTTCTTTTAGTTTTAAAGTTTAATGTTTAGTACTTTTATTATGAACTTTAGTTTCATAATTATGATAGGATAAAATCTTCATCTAAGGTTGAAGATGAAGCCTCGCTATTGTTTGGCATAATATTTTCAGATTTGTTCGTACATATTGGCGTTTGTCTAAGGTTTAAACATGGTTAAGGTTTGAACGGAAAAAGAAGAATGAAGTTTAGCACATGAAAGGTGTGTGCGCCTCAGCATAAAGCTGGAAAATGTGTGCGCACCAAGTCAGGCAGCTGCTCTCCTCTTCCCAGGTCGCGGCTCCCAGAAGATGGTGTGCCGGAGGAGGGGCAGCGCCACACCTCTCCCTCACCAAGGCCGCAGTGCCCAGAGAAGGATGAAGGTGTGTTTTTCCCTGGGCCACGACGCCCCCTATTCAAGGCCGCGACGCCAGGCACACTAAGGCACACATATGTAAACCACTTTGTTAGTTCGTGAGACATGCTCAAAACGCATATGATCACTAATGAATGATGAAGGGCTATGGATGATTAGTCCTGTAGATCTAAGAGTGGATATTGACCCTCAAGATTGGACAAGAAATTGGTGCACTATATAAAAGGTCATCTAGCTTCAATGTAAGATGATGTAATGTAACTTGTGAGACATGTGATGTGAATGAGTGGTGTATGAGAGTGCAAAGACACTAAACACAAGAGAGACTCATTTGTAAGGCTGGTTGTTTAGAAGAGAGAGTAGCATAGATTAGATAGATGGCTTTGTAATAGTTCTTATCTTTTCATCTTCTCTTCTTAGTTCTTCAAGAATTTGGGTTTCTTGGAGAGGGTTGCTATGATTGTAAAGAACTTCATTGATAAGATAGTGCAAAGAGCTCAGAGGAGCTCACGGGGACGTAGGCATATTGTCGAATCTCGATAACAAATCGCTTGTGTTCTTTTCTTTCTTGCTTTCGGTTGCTGTTTTATTTCATTACAAGTCATTCTAGACTTGGGTGTTTGGAAGATCACCACCTGGGCATCTTGTCAAGGTGATTTCCAACAGTGGTATCAGAGCTTGCATAGCTGGGTATCGGATCAAGAACAGAAAGTATCGGAGTAAGACTCCAAGGGTCAACTTCTTGGGTGATTCAAGAACAGAGTTAAGATCTATATCTGATCATGTTCTTGAGGTAAATCAAGAACGGAGTTAAGATCAATATCTGATCGTGTTCTTGATGGTGATTCAAGAACAGAGTAAAGATCAAGATCTGATCGTGTTTTTGAGGGTGATTCAAGAACGGTATTGAGATCAATCTTCGATCTGTGTTCTTAAGGTTTAGAAGAAGTTGGAAAGAATTTGTGTGTGCTGCATAAATTAAGGCTATTCTTGTGCAACAAAAGGTGGACTTGGCGATTAGAGAATATGACATTTTTTCAGAAAGTACCACAGAGGTCCAGCGGAATGAGATGAAGAAGATGGCTTACAGTACCATCTTCGTGCACATGTCGGATAATGTTAAAAGGGAGTACGGAGACTCAGAAGATCCAGTTACAATTTGGAAGAAACTAGATGAGTTGTTTCTTGCCAAGACTCTCCTTAATAAGAGGTATCTTCATAAACGAATATTTGCTTTTAAATTTGATCCTAATAAAGAGTTGCAAGATGATTTTGATGCCAAGATGAGGAGTGCAACAAGTGAAGAAAGGATGTTCATTAAAATAAGGCCAGCAACTCGGTATGGTAGCAACATCCATAGCTACTATCGGGAAAAAGGTAGAGGAGAGAGACATAGGAGAGTGCATAGCAGCATACATGGCTACTACCAAGACAGAGGTAGATGAGAGAGCCATGGGAGAGTGCACAGCAACATACATGGCTACTATCGAGACAGAGGTAGAGGAGAGAGCCATGGGAGAGTGCATTCCAAACTGAGATTTGGAGGGAAGAAATGTTACTACTGCCACAAGGAGGGCCACTTCAAGAAAGATTGCAAAGAGAAGATGAGGGATGAGGAAAGAAGCCATACCAAGAATGGAGAGGCTTCGATTACCAAAGGAGAACAGCAAGATGATGTTCTTGTTGTGTGCTCAATTACGAGCAAGGGGCAAGAAGGCAGCGGGAAATGGATCTTGGATACCGGGTGCACTTATCACATGTGCTCTCACCAGGATTGGTTCAAGAATTTCAAGGAAACCAATGATGAAATTTTTTTTAGGGAATGATATTTTTTGCCAAGTGAGGGGGATAAGAGACATCCAGTTGAGGATTTTTGATGGAATGACAAGGCTGCTAAGGAATGTGAGGTATCTTCTGGATTTGAAGATGAATTTGATCTCATCGGGGCAGCTGGATTCCATAGGGTACACATACAAAGCAGAGGGAGGAAAGATCAAGATAACCAAGGGATCTTTGGTAGTGATCAAAGCAACAATGAAGGATGGTCTCTATGAGATGATCGGAGACACGGACATCAAGGATCAAGCAACAAGCTTAATGGTTGAGATGGAAAAGGTGGTTCTTTAGCATAAACGCTTGGGACATATAAGCGAAGAAGGGCTGCAAGTTCTTAGCAAGAATGGAGTACATGATGGTGACAAAGTAGAGAAACTTGATTTCTGCAAGAGTTGTGTTCTTGGGCAGCAACATCGGGTCAGCTTCAACACCGGAGTGCACAAGTCTAAGGGCATTCTTGACTACATTCATTCGGACCTTTGGGGACTAGCAAGAACACCAACACAAGGAGGTAACTTTTACTTTCTGTCTTTAATTGATGATTATTCAAGAAAGGTTTGAGTTTATTTGGTTAGAAATAAATCAGATGCTTTGAACAAGTTAGTGGTATGGAAAAAGCTGGTAGAGACTCAAATGGGCAGGGTAGTTAAGGTGTTAAGAATTGATAATGGCTTAGAATTATTTAACCAGGAACTTGATCAATTCTATAGGTTAAATAGTATTCTAAGACATAGAACGGTTGTGAAAACCCCTTAGCAAAATAGAGTTGCTGAGAGGATGAATAAGACCTTTATGGAAAAGGTTAGGTGCATGTTAGATGGATCTGGATTACCCAAATGTTTTTTGGGGGAAAGCGGTGTCTACTGCCGCGTCTTTGGTTAATAGATCACCCTCTAGGGTTGTGTACCATAAGACTCCTAAAGAGATGTGGAGTGAGAAAACCCCTGAGTTGAATAACCTTAGGACTTTTAGGTGTGCTGCGTTTGCACATCAAAAGGATGATAAGCTTAGCCCAGGATCTAGAAAGTGTGTGTTTTTAGGATATGGGGGAGGGGCTAAGGGGTATAAGTTGTGGTCCTTAGAACAAAAAGGATTGAGACTCATAATAAATAGGGATATCTTTTCTAATGAATTGTTATCTCCCTATTTGGAGAAAACTAACCCTGCAGGGGCTAGTGAACAAACCAATTCGGTATTTGTGGAGCATAGCATCAAGGAAGATTCAGTTCAGGTAGAGTAAGGAAGGCAAGAGGGTTTGGACCAGGTAAAAACCATTGATGAAGGCCAAGCTCAAGACACTTAAGAGGAGGCTGAATTGAAAGTGGATGATGTGGCAAGTTAGAACGACTATCAGCTCACAAGAGACCGAAAAAGAAGGCTGGTCGGACCACCTTCAAGATATGGGTTTGTGGATGTTGCGGATGCAGTAGCTCCTTGGATAGAAGGAGAGATAAGTGAACAAGAGACTTACATTGATGCCATGGGATGTAAGGATTCGCCAAGATGGAAGCTAGCTATGGAGGAAGAAATGGATTCTTTGAGGAAGAACAACTTCTGGGAATTGGTGCACATTCCGGGAAAACAAAAAGTTGTGGATTGTAAGTGGACTTACAAGATCAAAGAAGGGCACCCTCCAAGAGATGAAGTCCAGAATAAGGCTAGGCTGGTGGCGAAGGGGTTCACGTAAAAAGGAAGCATAGATTTCTCTGAAACCTTCTCACCTGGACACAAGGTGGATGAAGTGGTGATTATCCTCGTCTATGTCGATGATGTGCTGTTGGTTCAAAACAACAGGGAGATGATGGAAAGGTTTACATCTCATCTCAGTGAGAAGTTTGAGGGGAAGGATCTCAGCCTTACATAAAAGATTCTTGGGATGTGTATAATCCAAGAAAAGGAGAGAAACTAGTTAAGGGTTTCTCAGGCAATGGGTGTTCTCAGCAGATTTGTGAGTAATCTCGGAAAGGAACTTTGGCTTGGCATGAAGTAGTTGCTAAGATATTTGAAGGCTCAATGGCAGTCGGTGGTAGCACTCTTGACAACCAAGGCTGAGTACATAGCGGCTATGGAAGCCATAAAGGAGGCTATGTGGTGCAAAGGGTTGTTGGATGAGTGGATGGTCCTAAAAGAGCAAGTGGTGGTGTATTCGGTTAACCAAAGTGCGTGGCACTTATGTAGGAATCTGGTGTTCATGGGAGGAAAAAGCACATGGATAAGGTAACCACGGAGGAAAGTCCTACAGATGTAGGCACCAAGGTTCTACCTCTAAAAAGGTCCAATCATTGCCTTGGACTTCTTAAGAATGGAGTCGGTTGAATGATGACTAAAGATAAGTTTGGATCTTGAGGTTCTCTGCACAATGGTTCGAGTTTAATCTCTTAGACAAAGGTAGAGATTCTTGGTGTTTGTCTAAGGTTTAAACATGGTTAAGGTTTAAACAGAAGAAGAAGAATGAAGTTCAGCACATGAATGGTGTGCACGTCTCGGCACGAAGCTAGAAAATGTGTGTGCACCAGGTCAGGTCGTGACCCTCCTCTTCCCAGGCCACGACGCCCAGAAGATGGTGTACTAGAGGAGGGGCAGTGCTGCACCTCTCCCTCACCAAGGCCACAATGCCCAGAGAAGGATGAAGGTGTCTTTTGCCCTGGGCCACGACGCCCCCTGTTCAAGGCTACGGCACTAGGCACACTAAGGCACACATATATAAACCACTTTGTTGGTTCGTGAGACATGCTTAAAATGCATAGGATCACTAACGAATGATGAAGGGCTATGGATGATTAGTCCTCTAGATCTAAGGGTGGATATTGACCCTCAACATTGGACAAGAAGTTGGTGCACTATATAAAGGGTAACCTAGCTTCAATGTAAGATGATGTAATGTAACTTGTGAGACATGTGATGTGAATAAGTGGTGTGTGAGAGTGCAAAGACACTAAACACAAGAGAGACTCATTTGTAAGGCTGGTTGTTTAGAAGAGAGAGTAGCATAGATTAGATAGAGGGCTTTGTAATAGTTCTTATCTTTTCATCTTCTCTTCTTAGTTCTTCAAGAACTTGAGTTTCTTGGAGAGGGTTGTTATGATTGTAAAGAACTTCATTGATAAGATAATGCAGAGAGCTCGGAGGAGCTCACGAGGACATAGGTACATTGTCGAACCTCGATAACAAATCGCTTGTGTTCTTTTCTTTCTTGCTTTCGGTTGCTGTTTCATTTCATTACAAGTCATTCTAGACTCGGGTGTTTGGAAGATCACCACCTGAGCATCTTGTCAAGGTGATTTCCAACAATACAATTCTAATATTTTTAGTATAAATGTTCTGTTCAATTATTTGAGCAAAATCTTATGATTAATTGCTTTAAAATTGTTCAATTGGATATTCCTTATGTTTCATTTGCCGGATACAGCAGATCATTCAAAGTAGATTGGATTTCCATTGTGAAATTTAAACGGATACATTGGATAGTTTTGGTTTAGTTTGGGTATTTTCTGTGATTTGTATAATGGTGGATTCATGGAATGATTTGATAGATTATTTTTATATAGAACATGAACATATATGCTTTACTTTGGTGAGATGGATTCAGAAACCTTAGTATTTTTATTATTTGTTTTAAATCAATTTAGTTTAGTTTATACTCTTTGCATAATACAACTCAAAATTTGAAACTAGGTTAAAATAGGTTTAGTTTAGATAAAAATATATTTTTCACAACGCAATTCCTTGTGGATTCGACCTCTCACTTGCACAAAACTATATTGCAAACGACTTGTGTGTTTGCGAGTAATTTAAAACTCACAACAAGTTACAATATATATTTCATAATTTTACCAATTTACTCTTACATTGAGGGTATGGCCCTTACAATTTTACCCAACATACCAAAATTTCATCCTCGAATTTCTTTTACCTATATCATGAAAAAAGTTGAGGATATTATTTTCTTATGCTCACGTCACATTCCACGTGATTTTCTGAATATCTCGATTCCGCCATGACACTTACACTAACGGAATATCCTTATTGCATAATATTTGTTCTTCTGTATCTAAAACTTTGATTGGAACTTGTACAAAAGTCAAGTCTTTCCAAAGGTCTATAGATTGATACGGAATTTTATGGGATTCTTCAGGTAAATATTTTCATAAAATAGAAACATAGAAAACATTATGCAATTGTTTTAATTCTGGAGGTAATTCTAGTTTATAAGCCATTGGTCTAGCTCTCTTAATGATTTAATATGATCCAATATACCTTGGATTCAACTTTTCTTTCTGCTTGAATCACAACACTCTTTTTCATGGAGATATTTTTAAATGAACCCAATCACCAACTTGGAACTCAAAAGGTCTCTTTTTTGTTATCTGCATAACTTTTCTACATATTTTGTGATGCTCTAAGGTTTTCTTTGATCATTTCAGTTGTTAATTCTATTATTTATGGACCAAAGATCTTTCTTTCCCCCACTTCTTCCCAACATATAGGAGTTCTACATCTCCTACCATACAATGCCTTAAATAGTGCCATTCTAATACTAGCTAGAAACTGATTATTATATGAAAATTCTATCAAGGCTAAGTAAGCATCCCAGCTTCCTGAAAAACTCATTATACTAGCCCTCAAAATTTCCTCTAGTATTCGAATAATTCTCTTAGTCTGTCCATCTGTTTGAGGATGAAAAGCAGTACTAAACTGTAACTGAGTACCCATGGCTTACTGAAAGCCTTTCCAAAATCGAGAAGTAAATTTAGCATCTCGATCTGACACAATACTTAATGGTACTCCATGAAATTTTATAATCTCTACTACATATAGTTCAACCAACCTTTCTGGACTACAAGTAGTTCTAATAGGAAGAAAATGAGAAGACTTAGATAGTCTATCTACTAGCATCATGACCTCTCTGAGTACGGGAAAATCTAGTAACAATATCCATACTCACATTCTCCCATAGCTATTCAGGCATAGGAAGAGGTTATAGTAAACCTGCTAGATGTTTATTTTCTTATTTCACTTGCTGACAAGCTAAACATCTAGAAATATAATCTACTATATCCCTCTTCATTCTTTACCACTAGTAGTTTTGTTTCAATCCCCTGTACATTTTGTTTTTCCTGGGTGCATTGAATATATCACATCATGTGCTTCTCTCAATATCTCATTTCTCAACTCAGCATCATTAGGAGCACAAATCCTATGTCGCAATACTACCATACCATCCTCTCTAATTTTGAATTTTGATTATTTCCCACTCAACACTTCCTACTTAATCTTTTCTCTCTCCTCATCTTTACCTTGAATTTATAGAATTCGTTCTACAATGGATGATTGCACTATCATATTTGCTACTAATCCTTCTCTCTTACTTATCTTCAACTCCATCCTTATACTTCTCAATTCTACCATCGAATTCATATTATGACTATGTATAGCAGCTAATCTTCTTGTGGGTTTTTTACTTAAAGCATTAGCTACTATATTTGCTTTCCTTGGAAGGTAATGAATTAATTCCATCCATCGTGTCTGCCTCAAGTTCAACTCTTACCGGGTAGGTAAATACGTGAGACTCTTATGGTCAGTGTATATTTCACAAGTGACTCCATAGAAATGATGTCTCCAAATCTTCAATACAAATAATATGGTAGCCAACTCTAAGTCATGGGTAGGGTAGTTTCTGTTGGGAAATCACCTTGACAAGATGCCCAGGTGGTGATCTTCTAAACACCCAAGTCTAGAATGACTTGTAAAGATTAGGGATCGAAAACAGAAACATAAATCAAAGAAAGAAAGAAGACAAGCGATTTGTTATCGAGGTTCTGCAATAGCCTACGTCCCCGTGAGTTCCTCTAAACTCTCTGCACTAAATCAATGGTTCTTTTACAATCACAGAAACCCCTCTCCAAAAAGCCTAAGTTCTTGAAGAAATAAAGACGAAGAAGAAACAGAAAGTGATAAAAACTAACCTTGGAATTTTCCCAAGAAAATTCCCTTTACAATCCCTTCAATCCCCTTTCTATTCTAATCACTCTTCTAACCAACCAGCCTTACAAATGAGTCTCTCTTGTTTTGTGTCTTTGCACTCTTTATAATTCTCTCACTTTTGATCACAAGTTATGTCACATTGTTTTTTAGAATGAAGCTAGGTGACCCTTTATATAGTGCACCAACTTCTTATCCAATCTTGAGGGTTAATATCCACCCTTAGATCTAGATGAGCAATCAACCATAGCCTTTGATCATTCCTTAGTCAAGTTGTGTGTTTTGTACATGTCTCACGAACCATGGAAGAGTTTTACATATGTGTGCATCAGTGTGCCTGGCGTCATGGCCTAGAATAGGGGGCGCCGCAGCCCAGGGACAAGCACACTTCTCTAAATTTTTGGGCGCCGTGGCCTTGGGGAGGGGGCACCGCGGCCTGGCCTTCTCCTCAAGCATTCCTCCTTCTGGGCACCGTGGCCTAGGGTGAGCAGAGATGCAGCGCTACCTGATGTTGAACCTTCACTCATTTGGCTGTTTTGTGCTGAGGCACACTCCAAGTGTGCTGAGGCTTCAATGACTTGACGCTTGACCTCTTCCAACCTTGTTTAAACCTTAGACAAATACCAACAATCTCTACCTTTGTCTAAGTGTTTAAACCCGAACCATTGTGCAGAGAACTTCAGGATCCAAACTCATCTTGAGTCATCATTCAACCGACTCTAATCCTAAGTAGTCTAAGGCAATGATTGAACTTACTTAGGGGTAGAACCTTGGTGCCTAAATCTGTAGGATTTTCATCCGTGGCTACCTTGTCCATATGAATGCATAATTCCATAACATTTTCTCGAATGAAATGATACCTAACATCATGTGCTTTGTCCTCTCATGGAACACTGGATTTTTACACAAGTGCAATGCACTTTGACTTTTTGAAAACACCATAACATGCTCTTCTAGGACCTTCAACTCTTCCAACAACCCTTTGCACCACATAGCCTCTTTTATGGCTTCCGTTGCTGCTATGTACTCAGCCTCCGTTGTTGAGAGTGCTACCACAGGCTATAGCTGAGCCTTCCAACTTACATAACATCTGTTTAAGTTGAAGAAGTAGAAGGTAATCGATCTTCTTTTATCCCGGTTTGCTCCATAGTCCGAATCCGCATAACCCTCAAGACAGATGGACTTACCCCTCTTCTCATAAATCAGCCCCATTTCTAGGCTTCCCTTCAAGTACTTCAGCAACCACTTCATCCTAAGTCAATGCTCCTTTCTGGGATTACTCATAAACCTGTTGAGAACACTTATTCCATGAGCAATATCAGGTCTAGTGCTTACTATGGTGAACATTACAGAACCAACCGCACTAGTGTAGGGGACCTTTTCCATTTCTTTCTTCTCCGCCTCCGATCTCGGACCTTGATCACTGGAGAACTTGAAATGACTAGCAAGGGGAACCTTCAGTGGTTTGCTATCTTCCACAGAGAACTTAGATATCATCTTCTCTATGTAGGAAGTTTGAGAGATCTTCAATCTGTTTCTCTCCCTTTCCCAGATGATACACATCCCAAGGATCTTCTGTGCATGGCCAAGATCCTTTATCTCAAACTTCTCACCGAGTTGAGCCTTCAATTTTCTTATCCTCTCCATGCTACTCCCAACCAGCAACATATCATCAACATAGATGAGGATGATCATCACTTCCTCAACCTTCTGCCCCTTGTAGTATAAGCATGAATTGTAGTAGCTTCTCATGAAACCCAAGCTGATTACAAAGGAATCAAACCTCTTATTCCATTGCCGAGGTGATTGCTTCAGGCCATAGAGAGATTTCTTCAATTTGCACACCAACTCTCCCTGCCTTCCTTCCTCATAGCCTTCGGGTTGCCTCATGTAGATGGTCTCATCAAGCCCTCCATGTAAGAACACTGTCTTCACATCCATTTGCTCAATTTTCCAATCAAATTGGACCACCATTGCCAATACTATCCATATCGTCTTCTACTTCACAATCGGTGAGAAGATTTCGGTGAAATCTATGGCTTCTTTTTGTGTGAACCCCTTCGCCACTAGCCTAGCTTTATACCAGACTTCATCTCCTGGAGTATTCCCTTCTTTGATCTTGTAGATCCATCTACAATCCACAGCTCTCTATTTTTCTGGTTTGGGCACCAATTCCTAAGAGTTTTTCTTCCTCAAAGAATCAATTTCTTCCTCCACAGCTAGCTGCCACTTTGACGAATCCTTACACTCCATGGCATCCATGTAAGTTTTTGGTTCAACTCTCCTTTTTTCCAAGGAGCTGCTACATTAGCATCCGCAAACCCATATCTTAAAGGTGGTCTAACCACCCTCCTTCCCCGGTCTCTTGTGAGCTGATAATCGTTCAGACTTGCTACATCAACCCCTTTCAATTCAACCTCCTCTTGAGTATCCTGAGCAAGACCTTCACAATGGGCTCTACCTGGTCTGACCTTCTTGCCTTCTTTGCTCTACCTGAACTGAATTCTCCTTGATGCGATGCTCCACAAATCCGGACTAGTTTGCTCACTAGCCCCTGCAGGGTTAGTTTTCTCCAAGTAGGGAAATAATAATTCATTAAAAATAATATCCCTACTTATAACGAGTTTTATTCTTTTTGTTTTAAGGACCACAACCTATATCCCTTAACCCCATCACCATATCCTAGAAATACACATTTTCTAGACCTTGGGTTAAGTTTATCATCCTTTTGATGTGCAAATGCAGCACACCCAAAAGTCCTAAGGTTGTTCAACTTAGGGGGTTTCCCAGTCCACATCTCCATGGGAGTCTTGAGCTCTAAAGCTCTAGAGGGTGACCTATTTACCAACTATGCAGCAGTAGACACAGCTTCCCCCTAAAAATATTTTGGTAAACCGGATCTTATTAACATGCACATAACCTTTTCCATAAGGGTCCTATTCATCCTCTCAGCAACTCCAATTTGCTGAGGTGTTTTTATAACCGTTCTATGTCTTAGAATGCCATTTAATTCACATAATTCATCAAAATCCTTATTGCAAAATTCTAAGCCATTATCAGTTCGTAAAGCCTTAACTACCCTACTCGTTTGAGTCTCCAGCAACTTTTTCCACACAACAAATTTATTCAAGGCATCTGATTTATTTCTAAGCAAATAAACCCACACTTTTCTTGAATAATCATCAATTAAAGACAGAAAGTAAAAGTTACCTCCCTGTGTTGGTGTCCTTGCTGGTCCCCAAAGGTCAGAATGAATGTAGTCAAGAATGCCTTTAGACTTGTGCACTCCGGTGTTGAAGCTGACCCGGTTTTGTTTCCCAAGAATGAAACACTCACGGAAATCCAATTTCTCTACTTTGTCTCTTCCAAGTAGACCATCCTTACTAAGAACTTGTAAGCCCTTTTCGTTCATATGTCCCAAGCGAGTGTGCCAAAGGGTTGCCTTATCCATCTCAACCATCAAGCTTACTGCTTGATCATTGATTTTTGTCTCTCCAATCATCTCGTAGAGTCCATCTTTTATTACTGCTTTGATCACTACCAAAGATCCCTTGGTCACCTTGATATTTCCTCCCACTGCTTTGTATGTATACTCCATGGAATTCAACTGCCCTAATGAGATCAAATTCCTCTTCAAATCCGAAAGATACCTCACATTCCACAGTAGCCTTGTAACTCCATCAAATATCCTCAACTAGATGTCTCCAATCCCCCTCACTTGGCAAGAATTGTCATTCCCCAAGAAAACTCTTCCATCATTGATTTCCTTGAAATTCCTGAACCATTCATTGTAAGGGCACATGTGATAAGTGCACCCGGAATCCAGAATCCATTTCGCGCTACCTTGCCTCCTGCTCATATTTGAGCACACAAAATGAACATCATCTTGCTGTTCTCCTTTGGCAATCGAAGCCTCTCCATCGTTGGTATGGCTTCTTCTCTCATCCCACATCTTCTTCTTACAATCTTTCTTGAAATGGCCCTCCTTGTTGCAGTAGAAGCATCTCTTTCCTCTAAATCTTGATTTGGAATGAGATCTCCCATGGCTCTGCCCTCTACCTCTTGATTTCTCCCGGTAGTTGCCATGAGTGCTACTGCCATTCTGAGTTGCTGGCCTTCTTCTAATGAACAGCCCTTCTCCACTTGATGTCTCCCTCATCTTGGCTTTGAAATCATGTGCCCTTATAGCATTGATCACAATCTCCTTGGTTAAAGTATCTCTTCCATACTCAATAGCATTAATCAAATTATCAAAAAAATCAGGAAGATAATTTAACAAAATGACAGCCAATTGTTCATCCGGGAATGTAATGCTACAGCTATTCAAATCTTTAACTAGCTTATTAAACACATCAAGATTATCTTGCAACTCTTTACTAGGATCCCTTTTAAAAGAAAAGATTCTTTTAAGAAGATAAATCTTATTAGGGAGAGTTTTGGTAAGAAATAACTCATCTAGTTTCTTCCATATGACAGCAGGATCTTCCGAGTCTCCGCACTCCCTTGTGACACTATCCGACATGTGCAAGAAAATGGTGTTGTATGTCATCTTCTTCATCTCAATCTGCTGATCCTCCGTGATACTTGGTGGAAAAGCATCATCTTCTCCAATAGACGAGTCCACTTTCTATTGCATAAGAACATGCTTGATCTTTCGCTTCCAAAGGGCAAAGTCCCCCTTTCCATCAAACTTCTCAACATAGAAATTTGAAGCCATCTTTGCAGACAAGATCCCAGACTTATGCAATACCCACAAATGCTTTCTTCTAAACCTCAAGAATAAGATCGAAGATGGATCTTAACATCATTCTTGAATCACCCTTAAGAACACGATCTGATCTTGATCTTTACTCCGTTCTTGAATCACCCACGAAGTTACTCTTTGATTCTTGGAGTCTTAACTCCGTCACCTTCTTGTTCTTTCTCCGACACCCAGCTGTGCTAGCACTGATACCACTATTTGGAAATCACCTTGACAAGATGCCCAGGTGGTGATCTTCCAAACACCCAAGTCTAGAATGACTTGTAAAGATTAGGGATCGAAAACAGAAATATAAATCAAAGAAAGAAAGAAGACAAGCGATATGTTATCGAGGTTCTGCAATAGTCTACATCCCCGTGAGTTCCTCTGAACTCTCTGCACTAAATCAATGGTCCTTTTACAATCACAGAAACCCCTCTCCAAGAAGCCTAAGTTCTTGAAGAAACAAAGAAGAAGAAGAAACAGAAAGTGATAAGAACTAACCTTGGAATTTTCCCAAGAAAATTCCCTTTACAAGCCCTTCAATCCCCTTTCTATTCTACTCACTCTTCTAACCAACCAGCCTTACAAATGAGTCTCTCTTGTTTTGTGTCTTTGCACTCTTTACAATTCTCTCACTTTTGATCACAAGTTATGTCACATTGTTTTTGAGAATGAAGCTAGGTGACCCTTTATATAGTGCACCAACTTCTTGTCCAATCTAAAGGGTTAATATCCACACTTAGATCTAGATGAGCAATCAACCATAGCCTTTGATCATTCCTTAGTTAAGCTATGCATTTTAGACATGTCTCATGAACCATGGAAGAGGTTTACACATGTGTGCATCAGTGTGCCTGGCACCGCAGCCTAGAACAGGGGGCGGCGCCGCCAAAGGACAAGCACACTTCTCTAACTTTCTGGGCGTTGCGGCCTTGGGGAGGGGGCACCGCGGCCTGGCCTTCTCCTCCAACATTCCTCCTTATGGGCTACGTAGCCTGGGGTGAGCAGAGTTGTAGCGCCACCTGATGCTGGACCTTCACTCATTTGGCTGTTTTGTGCCCAGGCACATTCCAAGTGTGCTGAGGCTTCAATGACTTGATGCTTGACCTCTTCCAACCTTGTTTAAACCTTAGACAAATACCAACAGTTTCTCTCATGATTCTTCAACTACCTAGAGGCATAAGCTATTACTTTCCTATGTTGCATCAATATACATCCTAACCCTTAATGTGGAGCATCAGTATATACTATAAATCATTCATCTCTAGAAGGAAATACTAATACTGGAGCAGTAGATAATATCTCTTTTAATAATTGTAAACTCCTCTCACACTCTCCAGACTATTCAAATTTCACTTTTTTCCTAGTCAATCTGGTTAAAGCTGTTGTAATTATTGAAAAGTTATAGTTAGACCTCCTATAATATCTAGATAGCACCAAGAAACTTTGAATTTTTGTTACATTAGTTTGTTTCTCCCAATTCAGCACCACTTCAACCTTTTGAGGATCAATTGCTATTCCTCCTCCTGATACTACATGCCTTAAGAAAGTTACCTCATTTAACTAGAATTCACACTTAAATTTTTTTGCATATAATTTCTCTTTCTTAAGAATTTCTAACACAACCTCTAAGTATCTCTCATGTTCATCTTCACTCCTAGAATATACTAGGATATCATCAATAAACACTACCACAAATTTATCTAGAAAGGGTTTAAATACTCTATTCATCAAATCCATAAATGCAGTTAGAGTATTAGTTAACCTAAATGGCATCACAAGAAATTCATGGTGACCATAACATGTCCTAAAAGCAATTTTAGGCACATCTCCTTCTTTAATCCTCAATTAATGATACCATGATCTTAAATCAATCTTGGAAAATACCCTAGGTCCCTGTAATTATTCAAACAAATCATCTATTATGGGTAAAAGGTATTTTTTTTCAATTATTATACTATTTAATTGTTTGTAATCTATACACAATCTCATTGTACCATCTTTCTTCTTTACAAATAATATTGCGGCTCCATATGGTGACACACTAGGGCAAATGAATTGTTTATCTAATAACTCTTGAAGTTGTACTTTTAGCTCCTTTAACTTAGCTGATGCCATTTAATAAGGTGCTATGGAAATAGGTGTAAAACCTGAAATTATATCCATGGAGAACTCAATCTCCCTACCAGGTGGTAAACCAGCCAAATCTTCAGGAAACACTTTTAGATAATCTCTCACCACTGATATTTCTTCTAGCTTTCTACCTTCCTTACTAGAATCCACCACATAAGCTAAGTACCCCTCACAAACCTTCCTCAACTACTTACTAGTTTTCAAAGCAGAAATAAGACAACTGGAAAGTATCTTATATTCTCCTTGAAAGCTAAACTCTTTCTACCTAGGTATTCTAAAAATCACATTCTTTTTTAAATAATCAACCCAAGCATAATACACTGACAACCAATCCATCCCTAGTATCAAATCAAAGTCTACCATATTTAGAGCTAATAAATTTACTTCAAATTTTCTATCTCTCATATGAATCACACATCCCAAATAAATCTTTCTAATTACAACTCTATCTCCAATAGGAACCTCAACAGTTATATTATGAAATAAAGGACTAACCGGTGCATCTACAGATTTCATAAAAGATATAGATGTAAAAGAGTGAGTTGTTGGATCAATTAATATTCTAGTAGGTTTATCAAGGATAGATATTGTACCCATTACGATATCAGGTGTAGCTTGGGCATCATGCTAGATAAATGCATACATTTTGCTTTCTCTAGGTTAAGTCTAATTACTACATCCTCTCTCAGCTATAGCTCATAGCCCCTAAGCTTTACCTCAAACACTTCCTGATCCTCCACCTCTACTTAACTTACCTCTCTGAACTTCTCTAATAGTAATTGCCTTAGCTAGTTTAATCTTCAAAGGATAATCCATACCTCTATGTCCACCCTCTCTACAAATGAAACAAATCAAAGTAGGATAATCCCGAGATAAATGTCTTATTTGATTACACCTGAAACATACTCTATTCTCCATATCAAGTACAACATTACTACATCCTCTTACTAGCACACTTCCACCTCTACTAAATCCTCCTACTCCCATAGGTTGTTTCCGAAACCTAAGGGTTCCTCTAACTGAACTCTGAGCAAAAGAGGCCACTAATCCACTCTGCCTCTATTGACTTTGAATAAAAGGTCGCTATAAAAAGGAACGCCTCCTCTAAGGTTGGCAACCTCCCTGTATCCCCATACTATCACCTCTAGTACCCTTATATCTACTCATCTTCAACCACTCCCTACATTTTTTAGACTCAAATATGTCATTCTCTATTTAAAGCGACATATCTACCAATGTAGTATAATTTATATGCCTCAATTAAGAGGGTCTAGAATGTATCTCAAATTTCAAACCATCAATAAATCTCTTACACTTCTTCTCCTCAGTATTCACCAGTTCAGGCACAAATCTAGATAAGGCTACAAATCTCCTATTGTACTGAGCCACGTTAATCATATTCTACCCCAACTGAATAAAATACATATCCTACTGAGATCTAAACGTATTAGGAAAGTATTTAGCAAATAATACTTCCTTAAGCCTATTCCGAGTTAAGGGTTGATCTACATCCATACTCAGCCTAGGAAAAATATCATCCCACCAATTAGAAGCCTTACCTTCTAATTGAAAAGATGCAAAGGCGACCTTCTACCTATCAGTCACTAGTAATACTCCAAATAAACACTCAGTCTATTTAATCCACAACTCTGCTTCTGATGGGTTTTCATATTCTTTAAAGAATGGGGGGTTCAGTTTAATAAATCTAGCAAAACAGTACCCTTGCATCTCCTGAACAAAACTACCTTGAACCTCATGCCTCTCAGGAATCATCATAGGATCTACTACTACATCTAGATATAGTCTAACCTGCTCATCTAGTCTACACTGCAGATTATCAGCTCTTTCCTCTGCCTAATTCAATCTATCAAGAGCTTGAGTAAAAGCTTCTCTCATATCTTTTATCCCAAGAATTCCTCACTGTACCATTAGAACCAAGTGCACTATTAACATTTTCCATATCAGGAACCACATATTCAACCTCAAATTCTACGTCGTCACTTCTAAACAAATGGGCATACCACGTCCTCTCTATCTCACAACTTTAGCTCTAGTTCTACCACGTCCATGTGGCATCCTCAGACCTACATCAAATAATTTATTTTAGCTTCCACTTTACCAATTTGTTTTATGAAGTCTATAGAATCTTAAACCTATAGCTCTGATACCAAAATTGTGACAACCCATCCTAGATGAGCTCAAGCCGAGATGTTATCATCACTTTTCAACACGAATTACGACTTATATTCAACAACTATTGCATTTATAACTTGAAAATAATTACAAACTTTCTTCTTAACTCTTTTATAAAGGAGATACAAAATTTCATTATAAAACTTATACAATAATTTGTAATGATGCATAAACATGTACAACACTTCTTACTAATTTACAATTATTTACTTTATCTTTTCTTATTTTTTTTTCTTTCTTTATTTTTTTGCTTTTCTTCTCTTTCATTATCTTTTTTTTTCTTTTCTTGTCTGAGGATGCCAGCCACGAGGACTTGCCTAGATACTTACTCTGATCTCAGATCAAAGAATCTATTACATTATTGTTTGCAACCTGAAATTTATTTAAATGTTGGGGAATGAGCTTCACAAGCTCAATGAATTTCAATTTACTATAAGTACTTGATTTGTATACTTCTGATCATATTTTAATCACAATTCATACATAAAATTCAATATACTTTTATTCATTCCATTTTTCTCATCTTATATCATTTTAATATATTTCAATCATCATATAGATATCATATCAGATATCAAGTTCATCATTTTCTCATCACAACTATCTCATCATGAGATTCATACTCATACCATAATAAATTTCATAATCATTATGATATATCAACATCTTAATAATTTAAAATAAATAAACATGAAAGCATAATCTTATCTTCTCACTTTCAAATCTCATTATATCACATCACATCTCATCATTTCATTTTCTTTTTCATGTCTCATCTAATCACATCTCATCCACACTATCAAAAGTATGGGTAATTTCATCTATTTTTAGGTATCCATACCAGTCGATGGTATATTTTTTGGGAATATCTCCCCACATATTGACATGTTTCATCCAGACGAACCACAATTCTGGCCTTCCCCGAGACCACACACTCCATCTTTCCAGTGGCTCGGCAATGCATATGAACAAATACATACAAGAAAACATAACATATCATCATATAAATCAAATGATTTTCTTTTCATAAAATCTATTTTTGTTAATAAGAATTTTACTTATCCTTTCAAGGATACAATTTCATCAACTTAACATATATTCATATTTTCAGTCATTTAATGAGTCATATCTCTCTTCAATCATCCAATTAATACATATATCATGTATTTCATCAAATCAAACATATTCAATAGCTTTTCTCATAATATTAATTATTTCAAGTTTTATTTATATATTTAGTTCTTTTTGCTTACTAAAAGTAAACTAAACTCACCACTTAGCACTAACACTATTCGTGGATCACCTCCTTGCCTTTGGTGCTCCTCTTAACAATACCACCAGATTGCTCACCACCACCTAACCAGAATGTTCTTATCAATTTTACTATCTTATAGTTCAACTTATACCTTGTACTTGGGTTAAATTCATGAATGTATATGCATCTTTCATCATAACTCCAAATTCACAATTTCAATAGATTTTTTTTTTTAGTTTGAATTCAAACTCAAATCCTTTTTTAAGAAATGTTCAAAGACTAAACTTCTCAAATTTGAAACCTTTCTATATAAGAACAAAATTAAGGAAACTACATTTCCAAAGCTTTTTCTCAAATTCTTGAAATTCATCCTTGAATTAGTTATAATCAAAATTGGATTGTGAAGCTCTTAAAATTCTTACTGTTTGAGAGATTTTTAAAAAAAAAGTATGAGTTGTAGAGAGAGAAAACTAAGTTTAAAATGTACGAAAATTAATTTTTGAACGTCTCAAAGCCTTATATATGAAAACTTTTGACTAACCGGTCCGATTGACCGATTGATTACTAACAAAATTTCAAAAATTATTAGTTTCATGGCCAGAAGCCTCACCGATCGACCGACCGGCCACCCTGCTGACTGACTGACTGGCCACCCTTCTAGCCGACTGACCTAAAAAGAAAAACTTGAAAAGTTCACTTGTAATGTTAAACCTATAAAATGTTTAGTTTGGAAAGGCTAAGTAGTTGAATTTGAGATGATGAGAGGACATCATTATATTTTTCCCATTTATCAAGATTTTCCTTTGTTATGTTTTCTTTCAAAACAATCCTCTCCAAAGATTTCTTTTTACATCACCCAATCAAAGCCCGACACATGGTAGCCTTTATAGACCCTGACAAATTTAGTCCCAAACGGATTCATCCTGAACAAATTCCCCTACTGCGGATTTGACTTTGGTAGATTTGATTTGAACAGATTCCACTTCCTTTCAGTGTTAAAACATTTGATGATTAAAATTTTCAAAAGAACAAGCTTTGCCAATGGAGTAAAGCTAAAAAATGAATAGAATGGCCGATGAAGGAGATGAAAGTGAAAAAAGAAAAATGAAATCTTTGGCTTATAAGAACCCTGAAAAACCTTTTAAGCCTTTTGATTATCTTTTCTTTCATTAGCCTTAAAAACAATTGGCCACTTTATAAGCCTTTAGAAAGCCCTCCTAGATAGATGAAGACCGCTTACCCTCATAAACTATTTTTGGGTGACAATAAAACTTATCTTTTCCAAGAAAACTATTAGTATTTGTGTAAGGTTTAAACATGGTTGGAAAAGGTTTGAAGAAGTTCAAGCATCAAGCCGCAACACAATAGGTGTGTGCCTCAGCACACAAGAACCAAAAGGTCCAGCTTTAGGTCAGGCCACGGCGCACAGCAAAGGAGGAAGCTGGAGGAGGAGCAATGATGCGATGAAATTGACACTAGCAAGTGCACTAATCGTTCAAGTAATAAAATGATGAGTGAATATCGTTCCCAACGAGGACTGAATAAATAATATAGAAATTATGACTCAACTCTTACCGTTATTTGAGCAAATGAATAATTGTAAGAGAATAATTTACTAACAATTAACTAAGGGAAAAGCATATGACAATAGTAAATAAAAGGACGAATTTCAAACTTTGGAATTAGATTCTTATAAACTAACGTGCTAAGGACTCGACTTCACCTAAACCATCATTGCCAAGAGTTTCGAATGGATAAGTTTTGTTTAAAACATTTTTCAAGATGGTAGAATTCCCAATAAATTGGTTATCCATATTCTAAGTCTAACCCCAATCACAAAAATCATTAATTTCAAATATCCATATTCCAGGTCTATTCTAGATTAATTCAAATCAAGAAGCATTAAGCTTAGTGGGATTCCTTTCAGTTAAATCTCCTTATTCGGTTACGATTCAAACGGACCATATGAATTTCCTAAAATCTATATTCGGTTACTCCTATTCCATTCATGGCATGTTTTACCCTGGCCTGTGCATATACAACAATCCAACATCATATTTATTAATTTAACCATTCATAAAAACATAGCTTCTCTATTCGACGCATCACCATGCTTAAAGAAGGAATCAAAATAACAAACAACATTAAGAACAATAAAACACACTTTTTGAAAAACACATTAAATTCCAACTTGTCCAAATAGCAACTCAAGACATAGGTTTAGGATTCATCTATCCTTAACACAAAAATACCTATTCCATAATAATATTTAAACAAACCAAGTTCATATCATGAAACATCAACATAACCAAATAAGAATAAAACAAAACTAGAGATAAATGATTAAAAGCTTTAGAGGAGCCTCCAGGAGTGTCTCTAACTCCCATCTTGCGTCTCATCCCCTCCAACTCTGTTCTTCTATTTAACAGCTGCACTCCCCTTTTGTTCAGCTAGGGTTTGCTATTTATAATATTCTGAATCTACCGGCCAGCGCTGCAATGCTAGGCACATATCAAACCCTAGCCAGAGCTGCAGTGCCCCACAAACCAATGCTGCAGCGCCCCACGAACCAGCGCTACAGCTTCGAGTCCCTGTCACGTTCCAGTGCTGCAGCGCCCTTGAACCAGCGCTACAGCTTTGAGTTTCTATCCACTTCACACATTTTGCTATTCTTGCCCTATTGCATTGCTAGAGCCTTGAGTGTCTGCATAGTAAATTCCCAAAACTCAGCATTGATCATTCAAGTTAACTAAAACAAACTAATAGTATAACAAAATAAACTAAACTAAAAATTACTAAAAAAACACATGAAACACAAATCTAATGCTTAAGATCAACACCAAAAACGTGCCTAAAAGAAGTATAATAACATGATTTATTCAGAGTTATCACACCCCCAAACTTACGTTTTTGCTAGTCCTCGAGCAAACTAGAACAAAATCCTAACACACACATCCTAAGAGTGAGAGATGGTTTGATTAGATTTGATAACAAAATGCCTCAAAGATTGCATATAGATCATAACTTAAGAAAAATTTCCAAAAACTGCTAATGTCTAGAATTTCAAATTTATTGCCAGCCTTATCTTACATCAAATTCTTCAAACGTGTGTGTGTGTAACACCTTTATAAACTTAATCGTCTCGCCACTCAGATCGGTTTATGCAAGCAAGTAGGATAATGCCAATCTTTTAGAGTCAATAAGCTTGCTTTTCACACCACTCTCCATTAATGTAGGCCATGACAGTACCCGAGATCACCAGGACTTTATTCAGCTTATAACTTTGGCTAAGGTTAAGGTATGGTAAAGGATTTATTTAAGGCTCACATCACCTTAAGCACATCAACCAATAAAAATTTTATTTCAAACTTTCCCTCAGTTATCATGTAATACTCCAATACTTTTGCTGTTGTCACATCTTTTTCTTCTTCTTCTTTTCTTTTTCTCTTTTTTTTTGAATGCTTGTACTCTAGTAGCACCAGTCTTTATTTTTGTGTGCATGAATGAAACTTTTCAACTTTTATCTTTCCCTTGCCCTCTTATAACTAAGGTCCCTTGCTCACTCTCGATGGGAAATATTTGATACTTAACACAACCAAGTCGAAGACCGCTTTCTCTTGCTCAATCCTCTGTCACCACTTAAGAGAATAGTCCATTCATTAATCGATGTGCTTACAGGTGAAAGGTAGAGTTGTAGTATTTTTATTTTTATTTTTTTTAACATAGGTTAGATGGTCGGGTGACAAAACAACAGATATTCAAGCTCAAAAGGGGAAAACTAAAGATAATCACATATTAAGGGTTTGCTAGAAAAGCTTAAACGTTCCAAACATGGCCTGAATCATTTCTGTGGTACTGTACTACCTAGGATTTCGCCTTGAGTGGTCTTCAAACAAGTTCTAGAGTCCATGAGATCTCAAGTTACTACATTGCTCACATAAACGTTCTCCGAAATAGTAAGACAACAAAGTGCTTAGGTGCAAGTGCTCATTGTGTTCAAAGAGTTCGATGTAAAATAAATCCAACAACAAACTCAAGCACACATACAAACGTAACTTTTTTCAAATTTTCAATGCCTATAATCAAGTCAATCTATTTCTCATCATCGACAAAATCAAAATCAAACAAAATAAAGCACACAGATAAAACAAACAGAAAAATAACTAGAAACTAAAATAACTAGAAACATTAGCAGCACACAACACTCAAATACCTTCGCCAACCCCAAACTTAAATGATACATTGTCTGCAATGTATAAACTTTGAACATAAAGTAAGAGAAAGGAACTCCCCTGATTAGTCGGAACCCGAATCAATCGTCCTCATCAATGTCCTCATCCTCCGGATCATTGCTATGACCGGGATATGGTGGTAGCGAAGGAAGCTGTTGTGTGTCGATTCCCAAATGAGTGGAAACAATTCTCATCATCTGGTCATTGGTTTGAAAACAAACTAGAAATGTATGATACCTGCTGCTAACCCCATTGCCGAAACTCATGAAGCTCCGCCTCAACCGTTGTCAAACGATCAGAAAGTGACATATTCCATTGTTGCCGTGCTGGAGGAGGCTCCTTGGCTTGGTGCTTGATCTATATCCGTGATCCTATAGATAGTCCTGAGATCCGGAGGATGCATTGGTTGTTTAATTTGTTCCCCAGCAGTCCAAGTAACACCACACGAGCCATAAAGGGCTGTTATCAAAGATGAGAAATACAACCCCGCACTGATCGAATTCGCGCTGTATAAAATGTTGTTTTGGATAATGCTTCCCATATCAATACTCAATCCTTGGTAGATGGCAAATAACAGGATTGCCCTGTCTCTTGTGACATCGCTTAAATAGGTCGTCAGAAGCAAACGAGCGCCCACAAAGTAATGCCAAGCTTTCGCTGTCCTATCCATTGCACTCGATGGAAATGAAATCCGCTCATCGCCTGATAGATTCCATTGTGTCTCAAATTTGCAAAGAACCCGGATTACCTCGTCAAGGTCAGGTGCACTGGCATAGGCACTGTACTCATCCATTGGGATGTTGGGAGTAACGAGTAGTTTATTGATTGTGCCTTTGTCAAATGTCACCAATTTCCCTCTAACTTTCACCTTCAGATTCATGTGCTCGGCAGCATTCACATAAAATTCACACACGACCGGAATAATTGCAGCTTCTGGTGTTGTGTAGAATGTTTCCCACTTTCAGGAAGCGATGATCCTGTGAATGAGTGGAAAGTGTCCCTTGGTGATATTAAACACCCTTTCAGGGATTGAGACTTTCTTGAGTTGGGAACGCTCAAACCTCTGTTCGGCTTCCTTTGAAACAAATAGCTCAGAATTGTAACTTATAGAGACGGGTCTCGCACGTTTGGGAGGAGCCATTAGATCAAGACTTCTTTTCTGTAAATAACCAAGCCCAAATCTGCAGAAAACAACCTAGAGCAACACACTCTTCCACACACACAGATTCCCAAATAATTTTTACAGAAAAACTCTCAATCAAAGCTTTGCAATTTCTTCAATCAACGAGTCTCAAATGACCCAGCATTATGTAGTGCATAGCCAACCCACCATCACGGGAATTTCACGCAGCCAAAATCACACTTTTCTCCCAACTAACAGCCAAGTTAATTAAAATCCAAATAAAACTAAGATGTTTCAACTTATTTGTTTCTACATTCCTCAATAACGCATCAAATCACCATGTATTGTAAGGCAAACAAAAAAAAATTCGAGTGATTTTACTCACTTATCCGAATTTTTGGTGTTTTAAGATGAAGAAACCTTACTTGATTAGAAGAAAGCAAAATCACTCAAAATCACTTGAGATGTGAAATTTCCATGAATAACTGGGGTAATCCGTAGTGAAAGATGCATAAAAACACTGATTTGGTGGTGCGATGAGAGAGGAAGGTTGAAATTTAGTGATTTGAAGAGAGAGAGACGCTGGAAATTAGAAACTTTACACAACCTAACAGTGACAGAAGCGTGTTTTTTTTTTTATAAAAAATCTAGTGTGCAACTTGGCACTGCAGCACTGACTGTCTAGCGTTGCAGCGCTGAACTCCTCTCTTCTGGACGCTGCAGCGGTGTCTTCCTGGGGGTGCAGCGCTGAGTCTTGAGTCCAACCTCTTCATATTGGTCTTTTCAGCGCTACAGCGCCCAAATCTCATGGCTGCAGCTTTGGTTCTCGGGCCTGACTCAAATATAACCTGAAAACAAAATAAAAATAACTAATTTAAAACAATAAAAACTTAACTAAAAGATAAACCTAACAAAAATAAACACATAAAACAATTTCAAATTCAAGAAAAATAAAAGCAAAATGTTAAATCTAATTTATAATCTTTAGCTTAACTTCCCGATTTACGGCTCTTAGAGAATGGTTGTGGACGATTGAGGGTCAAACGTCCCCATGATGTAGTGCTTCAATCTGTGCTCATTGACCTTGAACATCTCCTTGTTTTTCTTGTGTCGTATTTCAAAGGCACCAAAAATTGATACACTTATCACGGTGTATGGTCCAGTCCACCGAGATTTCAGCTTTCCCAAAAATATGTGCCTTCTTAGGACTTCCAGCAACCGTTCTTCCATTTTACCTGCCAACGAAGAAAATATTATAACAGGGAAAATATTTTTCTCTAAATAAGCATATTTCAAATGAGCAAGTAAAGTTTTCAATTCAGTTGTTATTATTTGTTCTTCTGGCATTTCTTTTCCCATTTAAGAGTCAAAGTTCCTTGCTTCTTCTTGGATGACGAGTTCTTCAGTGGTAGCAGTTCCTGATTCCATGATGAATCTCTTTAAAGTATCTTCTTTTAATTTTTTCTCCTGAAACTCCTCAATGAGGTTATCAATAATATCCACTTAAAAACAAGAAGAAGTAGATAAGCCAGAAGGGTATTTCATAATTTTATACATATAAAAAATTACTTGCTCATCATTGACTCTTAAAGTCAATTTCCCTTGTTGTTCATCAATTAGGGCTCTCCCTATAGCAAGGAATGAACTTCCAAGAATAAGAGGTACCTCAAGATCCTCTTCCATGTTGAGAACGATGAAGTCTACAGGGAATATAAATTTATCAACCTTTACCAGTACATCTTCTATAATTCCCCGTGGTCTCTTAATCGATCGATCAGCTAATTGCAACGACACTATCGTTGTTTTGACTTCTCCTAATCCAAGTTTCCTGAAAATTGAAAGAGGCATAAGGTTGATACTCGCACTAAGGTCACATAAAGCTTTATCAAAGAATGAACTTCCCAAAGTGCAGGGTATAGTAAAACTCCCTGGATCTTTCAATTTTGGAGGTAGCCTGTTTTGCAGTATGGTGCTGCACTCTTCAGTTAACATCACGATTCCATGTTCCTCAAGCTTCCGTTTGTTAGACAAACTTTCCTTCAAAAATTTAGTGTATCTATGCTTCTGTGATAAAGCCTCTGCAAATGGAATGTTAATATGCAATTTCTTGAAAATTTCTAAAATTTTTTAGAATTATTTATCTAATTTTGCTTTTTGAAATTTCTGAGGATAGGGAAGAGGTGGCATATGTTTAGTTTCAGAGTTAGAATCGATCAAACCTTTACCAGTAGACTTCTTTTCTAAAACAAGTTTCTCCTCTTGCATGGTCTCTTCTTTCTCGCCTTCTTAATTAGTGATTTCTTTAGATTTTGTCTCATCCAATTGTGTGCCACTCCTTAGTGTTATGGCTTTGACATCCTCCTTCGGATTTTTTTCTGTGTTGCTCAGAAGAGAACCTTGTGCACGTCCAGAAATTATAGTTGCTAGTTGGACCACCTGAACTTCCAAATTTCTAATGGATGCTTCTTGATTTTGGAACCTAGTTTCTACTACATTTAAGAATTTGGCCATCATGTCCTCCAAGTTGGACTTTTTTTCTTGAGGTGGGTATTCAAGAGGAGGTTGTTTCGCATTGCTTTAATTCCAAGACAAATTTGGGTGATTCCTCCATCCCGGATTATATGTATTGTTATATGGATTGTTTTGTCTATGAAAATTTGAAACAAAGTTAGCTTGTTCAGCAAATGAAGTATATGCAAACTGATTACCTGCCTGACAGTTGCTGCTATAGTGGCCACTACCACCACACAATTCACATATTCCATGTGTAGTAGGATTAAGGCCATCTATTTTCTTGGCGAGAGTCTCAATTTATGCTGTTAAAGCTGTAACAGCATCTATATTGTGCAATCCTAAGGCTCTATTAATAGGTAACCTTTCAACTGGCCATTGATAAGAATTTGTAGCCATCTCTTCCATTAACTCAATAGCTTCTTTTGGAGTTTTTCTCATGATAGTGCCACCTGCAGCTGCATCAATCATGTTTCGGGTTGTACTCGTTAAACCGTTATAAAATTTTTGTACCTGCATCCAAGTGGGAAACTCGTGATGAGGACATCTTCTCAAAAGGTCTTTAAAACGTTCCCATGCCTCATAGAGTGACTCCCTATTGACTTGCAAAAACATAGTAATTTCATTAAGTAAAATTGCAGTTTTTGCAGGAGGAAAGTATTTCCCTAAAAAATTTTGTGCCAATTCTGTCCATGTTGTTATGGATCCTGCTGGCAAGGAAATCAACCAGCTTTTTGCTTTGTCCCTCAATGAAAATGGAAAAAGCCTTAAGCGAATTGCATCCTCCGATACTCTATTATCCTTAAATGTGTCACAAATTTCAAGGAAATTCGCCAATTGAACATTTGGATCTTCTTGTGATAGGCCCCCAAACTGCACTGAATGTTGAATCATCTGAATGATGGCAGGCTTAATTTCTAAATTGTTCGCTTGTATAGGTGGTCGTCGGATGCTAGATTCAACACCATCCATATTTGGCATAGCATAATCCCAAAGTGCACGTTGCACCTCTCCATTGTTTCCTTCTACCATTATATTGACTGTTACTGACACTGCTCTTCTCAATGCGTGAAAAGTACGCTCAATTTCTGGATTAAATACTGCAAGTATTCTCCCACTAGTATGTGTCATGCACTGGAAACGAAAACTCTGCAAAATAGACTTAAAAACCAAATTAACAAACTCTCAAAGTAACTAGTAGAATCACGATAAATGTAATATTTTTTTTCAGTCCCCGGTAATGGTGCCAAAAACATGATGCGAAGTAATTGACACTAGCAAGTGCACTAATCATTCAAGTAATAAAATGATGAGTGAATATCGTTCCCAACGAGGACTGAATAAATAATACAGATTATGACTCAACTCTTACAGTTATTTGAGAAAATAAATAATTGTAGGAGAAGAATTTACTAACAATTAACTAAGGGAAAAACAGATGATAATAGTAAATAAAAGGACGAATTTCAAACTTTGGAATTAGATTCTTATAAACTAACGTGCTAAGGACTCAGCTTCACCTAAACCATCATTGCCAAGAGTTTCGAATTGACAAGTTTTGTTTAATACATTTTTCAATATGGTAGAATTCCCAATAAATTGGTTATCCATATTCCAAGTCCAACCCCAATCTCAAAAATCATTAATTTCAAATATCCATATTCCAGGTTTATTCTAGATTAATTCAAATCAAGAAGCATTAAGCTCAGTGGAATTTCTTTCAGTTAAATCTCCCTATTCGGTTACAATTCAAACGGACCATATGAATTTCCTAGAATCCCAATTCAGTTACTCCTATTCCATTCATGGCATGTTTTACCCTGGCCTGTGGATATACAACAATCCAACATCATATTTATTAATTCAACCATTCATAAAAACATAGCTTCTCTATTCGACGCATCACCATGCTTAAAGAAGGAATCAAAATAACAAACAACATTAAGAACAATAAAACACACTATTTGAAAAACACATTAAATTCCAACTTGTCAAAATTGCAACTCAAGACATAAGTTTAGGATTCATCTATCCTTAACAAAAAAATACCTAATCCATAATAATATTTAAACAAACCAAGTTCATATCATGAAACATCAACATAACCAAATAAGAATAAAACAAAACTAGAGAGGAATGATTAAAAGCTTCAGAGGAGCCTCCAGGAGTGTCTCTAACTCCCCTCTTGCATCTCGTCCCCTCCAACTTTGTCTTTCTGTTTAACAGTTGCGTTCCCCTTTTGTTCAGCTAAGGTTTGTTATATATAATATTCTGAATCTGTCGGCTAGTACTACAGCATCGACTTCCCAGCGCTAGGCACATATCGAACCCTAGCCAGAGTTGCAGCGCCCCACGAACAAGCACTGCAGCTTTGAGTCCCTGTCACGTTCCAGCGCTGTAGCACCCTTGAACCAACACTGTAGCTTTGAGTTTCTGTGCACTTTACACATTTTTCTATTCCTGCCCTATTCCATTGCTGCAGCCTTGAGTGTCTGCACAGTAAATTCCCAAAACTCAGCATTGATCATTCAAGTTAATTAAAACAAACTAATAGTAGAATAAAATAAACTAAACTAAATATTGCTAAAAAAACACATGAAACATAAATCTAATGCTTAAAATCAACACCAAAAACGTGCCTAAAAGAAGTATAATAACGTGATTTATTCAGAGTTATCACACCCCCAAACTTATGTTTTTGCTAGTCCTCAAGCAAACTAGAAATCCTAACACACACATCCTAAGAGTGAGATATGGTTTGATTAGATTTGATAACAAAATGCCTCAAAGATTGCATATAGATTATAACTTAAGAAAAATTTCCAAATACTGCTAATGTCTAGAATTTCAAATTTATTGCCAGCCTTATCTTACATCAAATTCTTCAAACGTGTGTGTGTGTAACACCTTTATAAACTTAATCATCTCGCCACTCTGATCAGTTTATGCAAGCAAGTAGGATAATGTCAATCTTTCAAAGTCCATAAGCTTGCTTTTCACACCACTCTCCACTAATGTAGGCCATGACAGTACCTGAGATCACTAGGACTTTATTCAGCTTATAACTTTGGCTAAAGCTAAGGTATGGTAAAGGATTTATTTGAGGCTCACATCACCTTACGACATCAACCAATAAAAATTTTATTTCAAACTCTCCCTCAGTTATCATGTAATACTCCAATACTTTTGCTGTTGTCACATCTTTTTCTTCTTCTTCTTTTCTTTTTCTCTGTTTTTTTGAATGCTTGTACTCTAGTAGCACCAGTCTTTATTTTCGCGCGCATGAATGAAACTTTTCAACTTCGATCTTTCCCTTGTCCTCTTATGACTAAGGTCCCTTGCTCACTATCGATGGGAAATATTTGATACTTAACACAGCCAAGTCGAAGATCGCTTTCTCTTGCTCAATCCTCTGTCACAACTTAAGAGAATAGTCCATTACAGGTGAAAGGTAGAGTTGTGGTATTTTTTTTTTTATTTTTTTTGAAAATTGGTTAGATGGTCGGGTGACAAAACAACAGATACTCAAAAGGGGAAAACTAAAGATAATCACATATCAAGGGTTGGTTAGAAAAGCTTAAACGTTCCAAACATGGCCTGAATCATTTCTATGGTACTGCACTACCTAGGATTTCGCCTCGAGTGGTCTTCAAACAAGTTCTAGAGTCCATGAGATCTCAAGTTACTACATTGCTCACATAAACGTTCTCCGAAATAGTAAGACAACAAAGTGCTTAGGTGTAAGTGCTCATTATGTTCAAAGAGTTCGATGTAAAATAAATCCAACAACAAACTCAAGCACACAGACAAACGCAACATTTTTCAAATTTTCAATGGCTATAATCAAGCCAATCTATTTCTCATCATCGGCAAAATCAAAATCAAACAAAATAAAGCACACAGATAAAACAAACAGAAAAATATCTAGAAACGTGAGCAGCACACAACACTCAGATACCTTCCCCACCCCCAAACTTAAATAATACATTGTCCGCAATGTATAAACTTTGAACATAAAGTAAGGGAAAGGAGCTCCCCTGATTAGTCGAAACCCGAATCAATCGTCCTCATCCTCCAGATCATTGCTATGACCGGGATATGGTGGTAGCGAAGGAAGCTACTGTGTGTCGATTCCCAAATGAGTGGCAAAAATCCTCATCATCTGGTCATTAGTTTGAAAATAACCCACAACGTATGATGCCTGCTGCTGACCCCATTGTCGATGCTTATGAAGCTCTGTCTCAACCGCTATCAAACGATCAGAAAGTGACATATTCCGTCATTGCCGTGCTGGCGAAGGCTATGAGGAAGAGGCTCATAGGCTTGGTGCTTGATCTATATCTGTGATCCAATAGATAGTCCTAAGATCCAGAGGATGCATTGGTTGTTTAACTTTTTCCCCAGCAGTCCAGGTAACACCACACGAGCCACAAAGAGCTGTTATGAAAGATGAGAAATACAACCCTGCACTGATCGAATTCGCGCTGTATAAAATGCTGTTTTGGATAATGCTTCCCACATCAATACTCAATCCTTGGTAGATGGAAAATAACAGGATTGGCCTGTCTCTCGTGACATCGCTTAAATGGGTCGTCGGAAGCAAACGAGCGCCCACAAAGTAATGCCAAGCTTCCGCTGTCCTATCCATTACACTCGATAGAAATGAAATCCACCATCACCTGATAATTTCTATTGTGTCTCAAATTTGCAGAGAACCCAGATTACCTCATCGAGGTCAGGCGCACTAGCATAGGCACTGTACTCATCCATTGGGATGTTGGGAGTAGCGAGTAGTTTATTGATTGTGCCTTTGTCAAATGCCACCAATTTCCCTTTAACTTTCACCTTTAGATTCGTGTGCTCGGTAGCATTCGCATAAAATTCGCGCACGACAGAAATAATTGCAGCTTCTGGTGTTGTGCAGAATGTTTCCCATTTTCGGGCAGCGATGATCCTGTGAATGAGTGGAAAGTGTCCCTTGGTGATATTAAGTACCCTTTCAGGGATTAGGACTTTCTTAAGTTGGGAATGCTCAAACCTTTGCTTACCTTCCTTTGAAACAAATAGCTCAGAATTGTAACTTGTAGAGACAGGTCTCGCG
This sequence comes from Bretschneidera sinensis, assembly GCA_023935145.1. Lineage (NCBI taxonomy): Eukaryota > Viridiplantae > Streptophyta > Magnoliopsida > Brassicales > Akaniaceae > Bretschneidera > Bretschneidera sinensis. Next base: position 50,408,391 of record CM043704.1, read on the forward strand.
CGTTTGGGAGGAGCCATTAGATCAAGACTTCTTTTCTGTAAATAACCAAGCCCAAATCTGCAGAAAACAACCTAGAGCAACACACTCTTCCACACACACAGATTCCCAAATAATTTTTGCAGAAAAACTCTCAATCAAAGCTTTGCAATTTCTTCAATCAACGAGTCTCAAATGACCCAGCATTATGTAGTGCATAGCCAACCCACCATCACGGGAATTTCACGCAGCCAAAATCACACTTTTCTCCCAACTAACAGCCAAGTTAATTAAAATCCAAATAAAACTAAGATGTTTCAACTTATTTATTTCTACATTCCTCAATAACGCATCAAATCACCATGTATTGTAAGGCAAACAAAAAAAAATCGAGTGATTTTACTCACTAATTCGAATTTTTGGTGTTTTAAGATGAAGAAACCTTACTTGATTAGAAGAAAGCAAAATCACCCAAAAGCACTTGAGATGTGAAATTTCCATGAAGAACTAGGGCAATTCGCGGTGAAAGATGCATAAGAACACTGATTTGGTGGTGCGATGAGGGAGGAAGGTTGAAATTTAGTGATTTGGAGAGAGAGAGGTACTGGAAATTAGAAACTTTACACAACCTAACAGTTAGAGAAGCGTGTTTTTTTTTTTATAAAAAAACCCAGTGTGTGACTTGGCACTGCAGTGTTGACTGTCTTGCGCTGCGGCGCTGAACTCCTCTCTTTTGGACGCTACCGTGTTGTCTTCCTGTGGGTGCAGCGCTGAGTCTCGGGTCCAACCTCTTCATATTGGTCTTTTCAGCACTACAGCGCCCAAATCTAATGGCTGCAGCTTTGGTTCTCGGGCCTGACTCAAATATAACCTGAAAACAAAACAAAAATAACTAAAAGATAAACCTAACAAAAATAAACACACAAAACAATTTCAAATTCAAGAAAAATAAAAGCAAAATGTAAGTTCTAATTTATAGTCTTTAGCTTGACTTCCCGATTTATGGCTCTTAGAGAATGGTTGTGGACGATTGAGGGTCAAACATCCTCATGATGTAGTGCTTCAATCTGTGCCCATTGACCTTGAACATCTCCTTGTTTTTCTTATGTCGTATTTCAACGGCACCAAAAAGAGATACACTTATCACAGTCTATGGTCCAGTCCACCGAGATTTCAGCTTTCCTAGAAATATATGCCTTCTTAGGACTTCCAGCAACTGTTCTTCCATTTTACTTGTCAACGAAGATGATATTATAACAGGGAAAATATTTTTCTCTAAATATGCATATTTCAAATTAGCAAGTAAAGTTTTCAATTCAGTTGTTATTATTTGTTCTTCTGGTACTTCTTTTCCCATTTCAGACTCAAAGTTCCTTGCTTCTTAGATGACGAGTTCTTCAGTGGTAGCAGTTCCTGATTTCATGATGCATCTCTTTAAAGTATCTTTATTTAATGTTTTCTCCTGAAACTCCTCAATGAGGTTATCAACAATATCCACTTGAAAACAAGAAGAAGTAGATAAGCCAGAGGGGTATTTCATAATTTTATACATATCAAAAACTACTTGCTCATTATTGACTCTTAAAGTCAATTTCCCTTATTGTACCTCAATTAAGGCTCTCCCTGTAGCAAGGAATGGATGTCCAAGAATAAGAGGTACCTCATGATCCTCTTCCATGTCGAGAATGATGAAGTCTACAGGGAATATAAATTTATCAACCTTTACCAGTACATCTTCTATAATTCCCTGTGGTCTCTTAATCGATTGATCAGCTAATTGCAACGACACTGTTGTTGTTTTGACTTCTCCTAATACAAGTTTCCTGAAATTTAAAAGAGGCATAAGGTTGATACTCGCACCAAGGTCACATAAAGCTTTATCAAAGAATGAACTTCCCAAAGTGCAGGGTATAGTAAAACTCCCTAGATCTTTCAATTTTGGAGGTAGCCTGTTTTGCAGTATGGCGTTGCACTCTTCAGTTAACATCACTGTTCCATGTTCCTCAAGCTTCCATTTGTTAGACAAAATTTCCTTAAAAAATTTAGTGTATCTAGGCATCTGTGATAAAGCCTTTGCAAATGGAATGTTAATATGCAATTTCTTGAAAATCTCTAAAAATTTTGAGAATTGCTTATCTAATTTTTCTTTCTGAAATTTCTAAGGACAAGGAAGAGGTGGCATATATTTAGTTTCAGAGTTAGAATTGACAAAACCTTTACCAGTAGACTTCTTTACTGAAACAAGTTTCTCCTCTTGTGTGGTCTCTTTTTTCTCGCCTTCTTGATTAGTGATTTCTTTAGATTTTGGCTCATCCAATTGTGTGCAACTCTTTAGTGTTATGGCCTTGACATCCTCCTTAGGATTTTTTTCTGCGTTGCTCGGAAGAGAACCTTGTGCACGTCCAAAAATTATAGTTGCTAGTTGGCCCACCTAAACTTCCAGATTTCTAATGGATGCTTCTTGATTTTGGATCCTAGTTTCTACTGCATTTAAGAATTTGGCCATCATGTCCTCCAAGTTGGACTTTTTTTCTTGAGGTGGGTATTCTGGAGGAGGTTGTTTCGCATTGCTTTGATTCCAAGAAAAATTCGGGTGATTCCTCCATCCCGGATTATATATATTGCTATATGGATTGTTTTGCCTGTGAAAATTCGAAACAAAGTTAGCTTGTTCAGCAGATGAATTATATGCAAACTGATTACCTGCCTGAAAGTTACTGCTATGATGGCCACTACCACCACACAATTCACATATTCCATGTGTAGTAGGATTAAAGTCATCTATCTTCTTGGCGAGAGTCTCCATTTGTGCTGCTAAAGCTGTAACAACATCTATATTGTGCAATCCTGAGGCTCTGTTAATAGGTAACCTTTCAACTGGCCATTGATAAGAATTTGTGGCCATCTCTTCTAGTAATTCAATAGCTTCTTCTGGAGTTTTTCTCATGATAGTGCCACTTGCAGCTACATCAATCATATTTCGGGTTGCACTGGTTAAACCATTAGAAAAATTTTGTACCTACATCCAAGTGGGCAACTCGTGATGAGGACGTCTTCTCAAAAGGTCTTTAAAACATTTCCATGCCTCATAGAGTGACTCCCTATTAACTTGCAAAAATATAGTAATTTCATTACGTAACTTTGTAGTTTTTGCAAGAGGAAAGTATTTCCCTAAAAAAATTTATGCCAATTCTACCCATGTCATTATGGATCCTGCTGGCAAGGAAATCAACGTTGATAGGAAGACTCGAAAGAGGTACCCAAGTTTTGAGATATTCTTCCATCTCTAGTTTTCTAAGAGGAAGGGAGAAGGCAATGTGACAAGGGTAAGATTAGGCTGAGTACTTAGATGGGAAAGAAATAGAGGTTCTCATGGCCGAAAAATATAATACTTTTTTTCTAAAATTGGGGTCCAAGCCTTCTTATTATGCCTATCGATGGTTGTGTTGATCACTGGAAGATCAAGAAGAAGACCATGGTGCACTTCAACAAGGGACCGTATGAGTCAAGTGATGATGAGTCTAATGGGAAGTCATGTCTTAAGTATTTTTCTTATGTTTTGGAAGGTGAGAAAGGTGATGTTGTCCTTGGCCCTCACCAAGATGAGTCTAAGAATGTTATTGCTAAAATAATTAATAATATGAGTAGTGATTCCATGCATTTTGAGTCTTTGTTATATGATCAGATAGCTCTAATCAAGCTTCATAAAGAATCTCCTCCCTTAAAACAGATAGTCAAATCGACTGATAATGAACATGAAAGTATAGCCAAGCCTAAAATGGGAGTAACTCGAATCATTAACTTAAGCAATAATGAAAATCCACAAGAAATTCTCATTGTCTCAACGTTATCTAAATAAGAATGTGAATCTTTAATTAAACTTTTACATGAATACAAAGATACATTTGCTTGTTGTTGATGCTTAAAATGTGTTAGGTGATCCCATGAGCATAGTGATGAACCTACACATACTAAAACACAAGAGAAAACCTAAAATTCGTTGGAGGGGGTGTGCCTCTAGGGTGACTCTCCGATGCCTAAGTTAGTAATCTAAAACGTGACTTAAAAAATAAGAAGTCCAGAGAGTTTTGAGATACTTGTGAGGTTGTGAGAAATTCCTTTATATAATGTTTTGAAATAAAGTTTATTTTGGAAAGTAATTGAGATGCGAGTGTTCCTATAGAACTAAAATTTCTTCTGACTAGGGTTCAAGAGTGAAATTATTGTTTTACCATTTCTATGTGTAATCATCTTATCGGTTGTAGTCTATGGCTTGTGGGCTTACCCACTTACCCTATAAGGTGCCACATATAGCTATTTGATTGGTTAGAGGAAAATAACATATAACATATGCCCCCACCTCTTTGAGCAACTTTATGTGTTTAAGAAAGTATTCTAGAATTGTTTTCTTCTCTGAGCTCAATCTTTTGTACGAGAAAGTGTTGAGGTAAGTGGATCCTCTAGCTTCTCTCATCGACATTTTGTATGAAAATGTACCAAGAAAGTGAAGTGCTTGGACCACTTTGCTCATGATTTTTTTGAAGAAAAAGTACCAAGGGGAGAAAGTGCTTGGGCAACTCTCTTTGGGTCTTTTAAAGAAAAAGTACCTGTGGGAGGAAATGCTTAGGCTACCCTCCTTGGGTATTGTGGTTTACAGTGATGCTTCACATAAAGGGTTAGGTTGTGTCCTGATGCATCATGGGAAGGTTGTTGCTTATGCTTCACGCCAATTGAAGAACCACAAAAGGAACTACCCCAACCATGACCTAGAGTTAGCAGCGATAGTCTTTGCCCTAAAAATTTGGAGACATCATCTTTATGGAGTAAAATGTGAGATCTTTACGGACCACAAGAGCCTCAAGTATCTACCCACATAAAAAGAGTTAAACTTAAGATAAAGGTGATTGATGGAACTGATCAGTGACTACGAATGTACCATAAGTTATCATCCTAGAAAGGCTAACATGGTGGCTAATACGTTAAGTAAAAAATCCAGTAGCAAGTTGACAACTTTGAAGACTTATGATTCCAGGGTAATTGAGGTATTAAGAAGTTTAGAAATGAAGCTTGAAGCCAATACCATCGAGGGCTTAGAAGCTAACATGGTGGTAAAATCGTCAATAACAGGTTCTCTACTGAATGCTCAAGGTAAGGATACAGTATTAATGGCTATTAAGAATGAGGTATTAAAAAACAAGCGAAGCAATTTTGTGGTGAGAAAGGAGTGAATGCTAATGATGGGAAATCGAATCTGTGTGCCAAACTAAGTGGACTTAAGGAAGGAGATCCTAAAGGAAGCTCACAATAGTATTTATTCTATGCACCCAGGGAGTAATAAAATGTATAGGGGACTTAAGCAAAATTTCTAGTGGTCATGTTTAAAAATAGACGTAGTAGATTATGTTTCTCGATGCTTAGTATGCCAGTAAGTGAAGACTGAGCATAAACATCCAGCAGGGTTACTACAACCTTTTCCTATACCGGAGTGGCTGTGGGAGAGGGTGACTATAGATTTTGTGACAAGACTTCCCCGTACTTAGAGAGGTTTTGATGCCATTTGGGTCATAGTTGATCGATTATCTAAATTTGTTCATTTTCTACCCATCAAGATAACTTAGTCTCTTAAAATATTAGTGGAGATGTATGTGGATGAGATAATGAAACTTAATGGTGTACCAATGAGTATTGTATCGAATTATGATGCTTGGTTTACGTCTCAATTTTGGAAGTGATTTTAGCAAGCCATGGGTACTCAATTACATTTTAGCATTGCTTTCCACCCTCGAATGGATGGTCAATCAGAGAGAACAATTCAAATCTTGGAAGATATGCTGCGAGTGTGTGCTATGAACCTTAGTTGGTTGGGATGCATACTTACCCCTTATAGAATTTGCATATTATAATAGTTTTTAGACCAGCATTGGGATGGCACATTTTAAAGCATTATATGGCATGAGGTGTAGGACTCTGATAAATTGGGAAGAAGTGGGGGAAAGAAGAGTCTTGGGGCTAGAATTGGTAGAGAAAACCATTGAGAGAATCAAGAGTGTTGGTATTTGTCTAAGGTTTAAAAATGGTTTAAGGTTTAAACAAGAGATTGAAGAATGAATTTCAGTATGTTAAAGGAGTGCACACAAGTGTGCGCATCCCTCAATTCAGTAAGACAAAGAAGTGCGCACAGTTGTGAAGGGTCCAGCTTCAGTGTGCGTTGCAGCTCTCCTCTTTCCAGGCCACGGTGCCCAGCAAAGGAGGTGCTGGAGGAAGGCCAGCACCATACCTCTCTCTCACCAAGGCCGCAGCGCCCAGAGAGTGGTGAAAAGGGTGTTTTGCCTAGCGCCGCAGCATGCCTTGTTCAGTGCCTAGGCGCTAGGCACACTGAGGCACATATATTCCACTTGATTCAGCCTCTTGTTAAGTGCGTGGGTGCAAGGTTAAAATACACAGCATCACTTAAGATTGATGGAGGGCTATGGTTGAGTGGTCATCAAGATCTAAGGGTGGAGATTGACACTCAAGATTGAACAAGAAGTAGGTGCACTATATAAAGTGTCACCTAGCTTCATTATCAACAACATTGTGACATAATTTGAGATCAATTGTAAAAGACTGACAGACAAACAAGAGAGAATTGTGTGAGAGAGCAAAGACACAAAACACAAGAGGGACTCATTGTGGTGAGGCTGGTTGTAAAGAGAGAGGAGTATAGATTAGATAGAGAGCATTGTAATAGTTCTTATCATTTTATTTCTTCTCTTCATGGTTTCTTCAAGAACTTGAGGTTTCTTGAAGAGGGTTGTTGGATTGTAAAGAACCATTGATTTAGTACAGAGAGTTTAGAGGAACTCATGGGGACGTAGACTATTACTGAACCTCAATAACAAATCGTTTGTCTTCTTTCTTTCTTTGATTTCTGTTCCAGTTTTCAATTCCAAATCTTTACAAGTGATGCTAGACTTGGGTGTTTGGAAGATCACCACCTGGGCATCTTGTCAAGGTGATTTCTAATAGTGGTATCAGAGCTAGATGAGATACCACAACAGTGGTATCAGAGCTTTGGTGAGAGGGTATCGGAGCAAGAACAAGAAGGTAATGGAGTCAAGACTCCAAGAATCAAAGATCAACATCTTGGGTGATTCAAGAATGGAGTAAAGATCAAGATCAGATCGTGTTCCTGAGAGTGATTCAAGAACGGTGTTAAGACCCATCTTCAATCTTATTCTTGAGGTTGAAGAAAGCATTTGTGGGTATTACATAAATTTGGGATCTTGTCCGCAAAGATGGCTTCAAATTTTGTTTTTAAGAGGTTTGATGGAAAGGGAGTTTTTTCCCTATGGAAGCGGAAGATTAAGGTTGTTCTTATGCAACAGAAAGTGGACTTGGCTATTGGAGAAGATGATGCTGAAATGAAGAAGATAGTATACAACACCATCTTCCTACACATGTCGGATAGTGTCACAAGGGAGTGCGGAGACTCGGAAGATCCGGCTGTCATATGGAAGAAACTAGATGAGTTGTTTCTTACCAAAACTCTCCCCAACAAGATTTATCTTCTTAAAAGAATCTTTTCTTTTAAAATGGATCCTAATAAAGAGTTGCAAGATAATTTGATGCCAAGATGAGGAGTGCATCAAGTGGAAGAAGGTTGTTCATTAAAAGAAAGCCAGCAACTCGGTATGGCAGCAACCATGGCTACTACCAGAACAAAGGTAGAGGAGAGAGCCATGGGAAAGTGCACAACAACATACATGGCTACTACCAGGACAGAGGTAGAGGAGAGAGCCATGGGAGAGTACACAGCAACATGCATAGCTACTACCGGGACAGAGGTAGAGGAGAAAGCCATAGGAGATGTTTCTACTGCCATAAAGAGGGTCATGTCAAGAAAGATTGCAAGGAGAAGATGAGGGATAGAGGAGGAAGCCATACCAACAATGGAGAGTTTTTGGTTTCCAAATGAGAACAACAAGATGATGATGATCTTGTTGTGTGATCAAGTGTGAACAAGGGGCAAGAAGGCAGCGGGAAATGGATCTTTGATACCAGGTGCACTCATCACATGTGCCCTTACCAGGATTGGTTCAAGAATTTCAAGAAAACCAATGATGAAAGGGTTTTCTTGGGGAATGATATTTCTTGCCATGTGAGGGGGATAGGAGACATCCAGTTGAGGATATTTGATGGAATGACAAGGCTGCTGAGGAATGTGAGGTATCTTCCGGATGTGAAGAGGAATTTGATCTTATTGGGGCAGCTAGATTCCATGGGGTACACATACAAAGCAGAGGGAAGAAAGATCAAGGTAGCCAAGGGATCTTTGATAGTGATCAAAGCAACAATGAATGATGGTCTTTATGAGATAATCGGAGACACGGACATCAAGGGTCAAGCAACAAGCTTGATGGTTGAGATGGAGAAGGCAGCCCTTTGGCACACTCGCTTAGGACATATAAGCGAAGAAGGCCTACAAGTTCTCAACAAGAATGAATTACTTGATGGTGACAAGGTAGAGAAACTCAATTTCTGTAAGGGCAGTGTTCTTGGGCAGCGACATTGGGTCAGCTTCAACACTGGAGTGTACAAGTCTAAGGGCATTCTTGACTACATTTATGCAGACCTTTGGGGACCAGCAAGGACACCAACACAAGGAGGTAACTTTTACTTTCTGTCTTTAATTGATAATTATTAAAGAAAGATTTAGGTTTATTTGGTTAGAAATAAATCATATGCTTTGAATAAGTTAGTGGTGTGGAAAAAGCTGGTGGAGACTCAAATGGGTAGAGTAGTTAAGGTGTTAAGAACCGATAATGGTTTAGAAATTTGTAACCAAGAACTTGATCAATTCTGTAGGTTAAATGGAATTCTAAGACATAGAACGGTTGTGAAAACCCCTCAGCAAAGTGGAGTTGCTGAGAGGATGAATACGACCCTTATGGAAAAGGTTAGGTGCAAGTTAGATGGATCCGGATTACCCAAATGTTTTTAGGGGGAAGTGATGTCTATTGCTGCGTATTTGGTTAATAGATCACCCTCTAGAGTTTTGTACCATAAGACTCCTGAGGAGATGTGGAGTGGAAAACCCCCTGAGTTGGACAACCTTAGGACTTTTGGTGTGCTGCGTTTGCACATCAAAAGGATGACAGACTTAGCCCAAGATCTAAAAAATATGTGTTTCTAGGATATGGAGAAGGGGCTAAGGGGTATAGGTTATGGTCCTTAGAGAAAGAAGGATTGAGACTCATAATAAATAGGGATGTCATTTTTAATGAATTGTTATTTCCCTTTTTGGAGAAAACTAACCCTGCAGGGGCTAGTGAGCAAACCAGTTCGATATTTGTGTCGCATAACATCAAGGAGAATTCGATTCAGGTAGAGCAAGGAAACTAAGAGGGTTTGGACCAGGTAGAGCCCATTGATGAATGCCAAGCTCAGAACACTCATGAGGAGGCTGAACTGAAAGAGGATGATGCAGGGAGTCGGAAAGACTATCAGCTCACAAGAGACTGGGAAAGAAGGCTGGTTGGACCACCTTCAAGATATGGCTTTGCGGATGCTGCAGATGTAGCAGCTCCTTGGAAAGAATGAGGGATAAGTGAACAAGAAACTTATATAGAAGCCATGGGATATAAGGATTTGCAAAGATTGAAGCTAATTATAGAGGAAGAAATAGATTCTTTGAGGGAGAACTGCTCCTGGGAATTGGTGCACATTCTGGAAAAACAGGGAGTTGTGGATTATAAGTGGACTTTATAAGATCAAATAAGGGTACACTCTAAGGGATGAAGTTCGAAACAAGGCTAGGTTGGTAGCGAAGGGGTTCACACAAAGAGAAGGCATAGGTTTCACATAAATTTTCTCACCTGGACACAAGGTGGAGGAAAGCGTGAATATCCTCATCTATGCGGATGATATGCTGTTGGTTGAGAATAGCAGGGAGAGGATGAAAAGGGTTAACATCTCAACTCAGTAAGGAGTTCGAGAGGAAGGATCTTGGCCTTACATAAAAGATCCTTGGGATGAGAATCATCAAGGAAAAAGAGAGAAACCGGTTGAAGGTTTCTCAGGCAATTAGTGTTCTCAGCATGGTTGTGAGTAATCCCAAAAAGGAGCTTTGGCATGGGATGAAGTGGTTACTGAGGTATTGGAAGGCTCGGTGGCAGCCGGTGGTAGCACTCTTAACAATCGGGGCAGAATACATAGTGGCTACGGAAGCCATAAAGGAGGCTATGTGGTGCAAAGGGTTGCTGAAAGATTTGAAGGTACTAGAAGAGTAGGTTGTGGTGTATTTGGATAGCCAAACTGCATTGAACTTGTGTAAGAATCCGATGTTCCATGAGAGGATAAAGTACATGGATGTTCGGTATCATTTCATTCGAGAAAATGTTACGGAATGATGCATTCATGTGGATAAGGTAGCCCTGGAAGAAAACCCTGTGGATTTAGGCACCAAGGTTCTACCTCTAAGTAAGTTCAATCTCTTGGACTACTTAGGATTGGAGTCGGTTGATTGATGACTCAAGATGAGTTTGGATCCTGAAGTTCTCTGCACAATGGTTTGGGTTTAAACTCTTAGACAAAGGTAGAGATTGTTGGTATTTTTCTAAGGTTTAAACATGGTTTAAACATCATTTAAGGTTTAAACAAGAGATGGAAGAATGAATTTCAGCATGTTAAGGAGTGCACACAAGTGTGTGCATCACTTTGGGTGTGTGTGCACACCTCTATTCAGTAAGACAAAGAAGTGCGCACAACTGTGAGGGGTCTAGCTTCAGTGTATGCTGTAGCCCTCCACCTCTCAGGCCGTGGTGCCCGGCAAGGGAGGTGATGGAGGAAGGCCAGTGCCACACCTCTCCCTCGCCAAGGTCGCAGCGCCCAGAAAGTGGTGAAAAGGGTGTTTTGCCTAGCGCCGCAGCATGCCCTGTTCAGTGCCTAGACGCTAGGCACATTGAGGCACACATATTCCACTTAATTCAACCTCTTGTTAAATGTGTGGGTGCAAGATTAAAATGCACAACATCACTTAGGATTGATGGAGGGCCATGGTTGAGTTGTCATCAAGATCTAAGGGTGGAGATTGACACTCAAGATTGAACAAGAAGTAGGTGCACTATATAAAGGGTCACCTAGCTTCATTATCAACAACATTGTGACATAATTTGAGATCAATTGTAAAAGAGTGACAGACATACAAAAGAGAATTGTGTGAGAGTGCAAAGATACAAAACACAATAGGGACTTATTATAGTGAGGCTGGTTGTAAAGAGAGAGGAGTATAGATTAGATAGAGAGCATTGTAATAGTTCTTACCATCTTCTTTCTTCTCTTCTTGGTTTCTTTAAGAACTTGAGGTTTCTTGAAGAGGGTTCCTGGATTGTAAAGAACCATTGATTTAGTGTAGAGGGTTCAGAGGAACTCACGGGGACGTAGGCTATTGTCGAACCTCAATAACAAATCGCTTGTCTTCTTTCTTTCTTTGATTTCTATTCCTGTTTTCGATTCCAAATCTTTTCGAGTCATTCTAGACTTGGGTGTTTGGAAGATCACCACCTGGGCATCTTATCAATGTGATTTCCAACAAAGAGAATACAAGAACAATCTAAAGACAGCTCAAAACAGGTAGAAAAGTTATGCAGATAAGAGGAGGAGACCATTGGAGTTTCAAGTTGGTGATCGTGTGCATATTAAGGTTTCTCCTTGGAAGGGACTATTGAGGTTTGGACGAAAAAAAAAAGTTAAGCCCTTGTTACATCAAACCTTATAAGATTATTGAGAGGATTAGACTTATAGCATACTGATCATCCTTACCTCCTGAACTTTCACAACCTAACGATGTCTTCCAAGTGTCAGCTTTGCGCAAATATGTAACGAACGAGTTGCACATTATTCCATTACAACCTATAGAAGTTCAAAAGTATCTTTCATATATGGAGATAGCAGTAAAAATCTTGGACTCTAGGGTGTTGGAGTTTGTCTAAGGTTTAAACAGAAGACGGAAGAGTGAAGTTCTGCATGTTAAAGGAGTGCACACAAGTGTGCGCACACCACCTTGCAGCAAGGCAAAGGAATACACACTAGTGTGTGCCGCAACCCAGCTCTACCCAGGCTATGGCACCCAGTATAGAAGCTGCCTAGAACCAGTGAGCACCGCACCTCAGACTCTCCAAGGCCACGGCACCCAAAATGGATGCTAGAGGAGAGGTTTCAGCCCTGCTTCAAGCTGCAGCGGGCCCTGTTCTAGGCCATGGTCTGAAGGCACACATGTTTCAGCCTTTAGTTAAGTTCTTGAGACATGTTCGAAATGCACAGCTTGACTAAGGAATGATCAAAGGCTATGGTTGATTGATCATCTAGATCTAAGGGTGGATATTAACCCTCAAGATTGGACAAGAAGTTAGTGCACTATATAAAGGGTCACCTAGCTTCATTCTCAATAACAATGTGACATAACTTGTGATCAAAAGTGAGAGAATTTTAAAGATTTCAAAGACACAAAACAAGAGAGACTTATTTGTAAGGCTGGTTGGTTAGAAGAGTGAGTAGAACAGAAAGGGGATTGAAGGGCTTATAAAGGGAATTTTCTTGGGAAAATTTCAGGGTTAGTTCTTATCACTTTCTATTTCTTCTTCTTCTTTGTTTCTTCAAGAACTTAGGCTTCTTAGAGAGGGGTTGTTGTGATTTTAAAAGAACCATTGATTTAGTGCAGAGAGTTCAGAGGAACTCACGGCGATGTAGGCTATTGCGGAACCTCGATAACAAATCACTTGTCTTCTTTCTTTCTTTCATTTCTGTTTTCGATTCCAAATCTTTACAAGTCATTCTAGACTTGGGTATTTGGAAGATCACCACCTGGGAATTCTCTTGAGGCTAGTTTCCCAATAGTGGTATCAGAGCTAACAAAGCCGGGTGTCAAAGCAAGAACAAGAAAGTGACGGAGCCAAGACCCTAAGAATCAAAGAGCAACTTCTTAGGTGATTCAAGAACAGAGTAAAGATTAAGATCAGATCGTATTCTTGAGGGTGATTCAAGAATGGTGTTAAGATCCATCTTCGATCATGTTCTTGAGGTTTAGAAGAAAGTATTTATGGGTATTGCATAAATCTGGGATCTTGTCCACAAAGATGGCTTCAAATTTCTGTGTTGAGAAGTGTGATGGAAAAGGAGACTTTGCCCTTTGGAAGCAGAAGATCAAGGCTATTATTATGCAATAGAAATTGGACTTGGCTATTGGAGAAGATAATGCTTTTCTAGCAAGCATCACAGAGGACCAGCGGATTAAGATGAAGAAGATGGCATACAGCACCATTTTCTTGCACATGTTGGATAGCATCACAAGGGAGTGCGGAGACTCGGAAGATCCTGCTGTCATATGGAAGAAACTAGATGAGTTGTTTCTTAACAAAACTCTCCCTAATAAGATTTATCTTCTTAAAAGAATCTTTGCTTTTAAAATGGATCATAGTAAAGAGTTACAAGATAATCTTGATGTGTTTAATAAGCTAGTTCAAGATTTAAATAGCTGTAGCATTACATTCCCGAATAAACAATTGGCTGTCATTTTGTTAAATTTTCTTCTTGATTGTTTTGATAATTTGATTAATGCTATTGAGTATGGAAGAGATACTTTAACCAAGGAGATTGTGATCAATGCCATAAGAGCACATGATTTCAAAGCCAAGATAAGGGAGACATCAAGTGGAGAAGGGCTATTCATTATAGGAAGGCCAGCAACTCGAAATGGCAGTATCACTCATGGAAACTACCTAGAGAAATCAAGAGGTAGAGGGTAGAGCCATGGGAGATCTCATTCCAAATCAAGATTTTGAGGAAAAAGATACTTCTACTGCAACAAGGAGGGCTATTTTAAGAAGGATTGCAAGAAGAAGATGTGGGATGAGAGACAAAGCCATACCAACAATGGAGAGGCTTCGGTTGCTAAAGAAGAACAGCAAGATGATGTTCTTGTTGTGTGCTCAAATGTGAGCAGGAGGCAAGGCAACGAGAAATGTATTCTGGATTTCGGGTGCACTTATCACATGTGCCCTCACAAGGAATGGTTCAAGAATTTTTAGGAAACCAATATGGAAGGGTTTTCTTGGGGAATGACAATTTTTTCCAAGTGAGGGGGATTGGAGACATCCAGTTGAGGATGTTTGATGGAGTCACAAGGCTACTGCGGAATGTGAGGTATCTTCCAGATTTGAAGAGAAATTTGATCTCATTGGGGTAGTTGGATTCCATAGGGTATACATACAAAGCAGAGGGAAGAAAGATCAAGGTGACCAAGGGATCTTTGGTAGTGATCAAAGCAGCAATAAAAGATGGACTCTATGAGATGATCGGAGAGACAAAAATCAATGATCAAATAGCAAGCTTAATGGCTGAGATGGATAAGGCAGCCCTTTGGCACACTCGCTTGGGACATATGAGCAAAAAGGGTCTGCAAGTTCTTAGTAAGGATGCTCTACTTGGAAGAGACAAAGTAGAGAAATTGGATTTCTGTGAGTGTTGCGTTCTTAGGAAGCAACGCTGGAGTGCACAAGTCTAAAGGCATTCTTGACTATATTCATTCAGACCTTTGGGGACCAGTAAGAACACCAACACAGGGAGGTAACTTTTACTTTCTGTCTTTAATTGATGATTATTCAAGAAAAGTGTGGGTTTATTTGCTTAGAAATAAATCAGATGCCTTGAATAAATTTATTGTGTGGAAAAAGTTGCTAGAGACTCAAACGGATAGGGTAGTTAAGGCTTTACAAACCAATAATGGCTTAGAATTTTGTAATAAGGATTTTGATAAATTTTGTGAATTAAATGGCATTCTAAGGCATAAAATAGTTGTAAAAACACCTCAGCAAAATGGAGTTGCTGAGAGGATGAATAGGACCTTTATGGAAATGGTTAGGTGCATGTTAATAGGATCCGGTTTACCAAAATATTTTTAGGGGGGGGAAGTTGTGTCTACTGCTGCATACTTGGTAAATAGATCACCCTCTAGAGCTTTAGAGCTCAAGTGACTCCAATGGAGATGTGGAGTGGGAAACCCCCTTAGTTGAGCAACCTTAGGACTTTTGGGTGTGCTGCATTTGCACATCAAAAGGATAATAAACTTAACCCAAGGCCTAGAAAATGTATATTTCTAGGGTATGGTGATGGGGTTAAGGGATATAAGTTGTAGTCCTTAGAACTAAAAGGAATAAAACTCATTATAAGTAGGGATGTTATTTTTAATGAATTGTTATTTCCCTACTTGGAGAAAACTAACCCTGCAGGGGCTAGTGAACAAACCAGTTCAGAATTTGTGGAGCATCACATCAAGGAGAATTTGGTTCAAGTAGAGCAAGGAAAGTAAGAGGGTTCGGACCAGGTAAAGCCCATTGATGAAGGCCAAGCTTAGGGCACTCAAGAGGAGGCTGAACTAGAAGAGGTTGATGCAGTAAGTCAGAATGACTACCAGCTCACAAGGGACCGGGGAAGTAAGGTGGTCAGACTACCTTTGAGATATGGGTTTGTGGATACTAATGATGCAGCTCATTGGATAGAAAGAAAGGTTGAACCAGAAACTTACATGGATGCCATGGAGTGTAATGATTTGTCAAAGTGGCAACTAGCTATGGAGGAAGAAATGGATTCTTTAAGGAAGAACAACTCTTGGGAATTGGTGCCCAAACCAGAAAAACAGAGAGTGGTGGATTATAGAAGGATCTACAAGATCAAAGAAGGGAATACTCCAGGAGATGAAGTCTAGTATAAAGCTAAGCTGGTGGCGAAGGGGTTCACACAAAAAGAAGGCATAGATTTCACCGAAATCTTCTCACCGGTTGTGAAGTACAAGACAATACAGATAGTACTGGCAATGGTGGTCCAATTTGATTGGGAAATCGAGAAAATGGAGGTGAAGACAGCATTCTTACATGGAGGGCTTGATGAGACCATCTACATGAGGCAACCCAAAGGCTATGAGGAAGGAAGGCAGGGAGAGTTGGTGTGCAAATTGAAGAAATCTCTCTATAGCCTGAAGCAATCACCTCGGCAATGGAATAAGAGGTTTGATTCCTTTGTAATCAGCTTAGGTTTCATGAGAAGCTACTATGATTCATGCTTGTACTACAAGGGGCAGAAGGTTGAGGAAGTGGTGATCATCCTCATCTATGTTGATGATATGTTACTGGTTAGGAGCAGCATGGAGAGGATAAGAAAATTGAAGGCTCAACTCAGTGAGGAGTTTGACATGATGGATCTTGGCCATGCACAGAAGATCCTTGGGATGTGTATCATCCGGGAAAGGGAGAAAAACAGATTGAAGATCTCTCAAACTTCCTACATAGAGAAGATGATATCTAAGTTCTCTAAGAAAGATAGTAAACTAGTGAAGGTTCCCCTTACTGGTCATTTCAAGTTCTCCAACGATCAATGTCTGGGATTGGAGGTGGAGAAGAATAAAATGGAAAAGGTCCCCTCCTCTAGTGCGGTTGGTTCTGTAATGTTCACCATAGTAAGCATTAAACATGATATTGCTCAAGCAATAAGTGTTCTCATCAGGTTTATGAGTAATCTCGAAAAGGAGCATTGGCTTGGGATGAAGTGGTTGCTGAGGTACTTTAAGGGAAGCCCAAAAGTGGGGTTGATTTATGAGAAGAGGGGTAAGTCCATTTGTCTTAAGGGTTATGCGGATTCGGACTCTAGAGCAGACCGGGATAAAAGAAGATCAAGTACCTTCTACTTTTTCAACTTAAACGGATGTTGTGTAAGTTGGAAGGCTCAGTTGCAGCCTGTAGTAGCACTCTCAACAACTGAGGCTGAGTACATAGCAGCAACGGAAGCCATAAAGGAGGCTATGTGGTGCAAAGGGTTGTTGGAAGAGTTGAAGGTTCTAGAAGAGCAGGTTGTGGTGTTTTCGGATTGTCAAAGTGCATTGCACTTATATAAAAATCTGGTGTTCCACAAGAGGACAAAGTACATGGATGTTCGGTATCATTTCATTTGAGAAAATGTTACGGAAGGATGCATTCATGTGGACAAGGTAGCCACAGAGGAAAATCCTGCAGATTTAGGCACCAAGGTTCTACCCCTAAGTAAGTTCAATCATTGCCTTGGACTACTTAGGATTGGAGTCGGTTGATTGATGACTCAAGATGAGTTTGGATCCTGATTTCTCTGCATAATGGTTTGGGTTTAATCGATTAGACAAAGGTAGAGATTGTTGGAGTTTTTCTAAGGTTTAAACGGAAGATGGAAGAGTGAAGTTCAGCATGTTAAAGGAGTGTACACATGTGTGTGCGCACCACCTTCCAGCAAGGCAAAGGAATACACACCAGTGTGTGCCGCAACCTAACTCTTCCTAAGCAGTGGCACCCAGCATGGAAGCTGCTTGGAATCAGTGAGCGCTGCACCTCAGACTCTTCAAGGCTGCGGCACCCAAAATGGATGCTAGAGGAGAGGTTTCAACCTGCTTCAGGCTGCAGCGTGCCGTGTTCTAGGCCGCGGCCTGAAGGCACACTAAGGCACACATGTTTCAGCCTTTAGTTGATTTCGTGAGACATGTCCAGAATGCATAGCTTAACTAATGAATGATCAAAGGCTATGGTTGATTGATCATCTAGATCTAAGGGTGGATATTAACCCTAAGATTGGACAAGAAGTTGGTGCACTATATAAAGGGTCACCTAGCTTCATTCTCAATAAAAATGTGACATAACTTATGATCAAAAGTGAGAGAACTGTAAAGAGTGCAAAGACACAAAACAAGTGAGACTCATTTGTAAGGCTAGTTGGTTAAAAGAGTGAGTAGAATAGAAAGGGGATTGAAGGGCTTGTAAAGGGATTTTTCTTGGGAAAATTCCAGGGTTAGTTCTTATCACTTTTTGTTTCTTCAAGAACTTAGGCTTCTTGGAAAGGGGTTGCTGTGATTGTAAAAGAACTATTGATTTAGTGCATAGAGTTCAGAGGAACTCACGGGGACGTAGGCTATTGTCGAACCTCGATAACAAATCGCTTATCATCTTTCTTTCTTTCATTTTTGTTTTCGATTCCTAATCTTTACAAGTCATTCTAGACTTGGGTGTTTGGAAGATCACCACCTGGGCATTCTCTTGAGGGTGGCTTCCCAACATAGGGAACAAGTTCTTCGCAACAAACTCATTCCCTTGGTTAAATTGCTTTGGAGAAATAGAGGAGTCAAAGAAGCTACTTAAGAAAATGAAGTGGAAATGAAAAACCAATGCCCTTATCTGTTTGTCAATCAAAATTATTTGAAAATGTCAAGGGAAAAATTTTATAAGGAAGGGAGAATTGTAGAATCCAATCTTTCTTTTAAGCATTTTATATCTTATTTTATAATTCAGTTTTTTTTAGGGAAATCTTAATAAGAAACAAAAACTTTCGAGGTGTTTAATAACTAGAGGGAAATTAAAGAAGGGACTGGTAATTTAATAAAAGAAAAAAGAGAAGGGTAGAGTGGTAAAAGGACAAGACTTAATGAGAGTATATAAGCTAAAACTAAACCTAGAATAGTTTAAGTATCTCATTTGGTCTTGGAGAGCTCGAGCAAAAAGGAGAAAGGAGAGAAAAGCTCCAGAAATATTTTTTCTCAAAAATCCATTTCCTTCCCAAACTTTGACTTAGAGTTAACCCAACCATCCAAGGTCTTTTTTCCCCAAAACTTTAAGCACCGTCTTTTGCCACCATAAGCTATTGTCCGGCCAGGGAGGTGGACCTCCACGAGCAGGCCACGGTGGCGCGTGGCCTACATACGTCGAGAAGGGGAGAAAAACCAATTTTATTCCTTTGGCTTTTTCATGCATAATTTCAAGTATTTTCAAAAAGTTATCAACTTCAAACTTTAAGTAGACTTCTTGAAGTTGATTTTTACCTTTTGTTTGAGGTAATTTGGATTTAATATGATTATGTTATGAATTTTTGAAGTTTGAATATTGTTAGGGTGATTTTCTATTCAAAGTTTGAAGTTTGATTCTTGTATAACATGATTTTTGAGATGGGTGTTGTGAGTTTTAAATTACTCGCAAGCGCACTAGTCGTTTGCAGTATAGCGTTGTGCAAGTGCGAGGTCGAATCCACAGGGAATTGTGTTGTGAAAGTATATTTTCAATCTAAACTAACTCTATCTTAACCTAGTTCCAAATTTCATAATGATATTGCAAAATAAATTAAAACTAAACTAAGTTGATTTTAAAACTAATAATAAAAAGCACTAAGGTTTCCGAATCCACCCCACCGAAGTTAAGCATACATGTTTTAAAAATATAGCCTATCAAAACATTCAATGAATCCAACTATAAGACAAAAAACAAAGAATATCCCAACTAAACCAAAAGCACCCAATGTATCCGCTTTTAACAAATCACAAAGGGATTCCAATTTAATCGAAAAGCATTCAATGTATCCATCAGATGAAACACAAAGAAAATCCAATAGACAATTTAAACTCAATCAATTATAAGATTAACTCAAATAATTGACAGAACATTTATACTAAAAATTGTCAGATTTGTACAAGCAAATCTGAACTACTACGCCAAACAACGGCGGGGCTTCATCTTCAACCTTAGCTGAAGAGTCTAGCCACTCATAACTATAAAACTATAATAAAAAGTGCTAAACATTTAAACTAAAACAACTGAATATAAAAAAATAAATAAACAACTTTACATGGGAGAAATTCCACTCGCTGACGGGCGGCGCTTCCCCTCGTGGTAGCAATGCCTTCGGGATCCACCAGAATGTTGGCGGATGTCCACCGGTAAACACCAAAGTGGCTCAGGAATTGTACCCTGAATGATGAAGCCAGATGGTGTTTATATAGGGGAAGACCCGGAGCAAAATGGGTTACAAATTCGATGTGGGATACTGCCCATGTGCGCTCGATCGCAGAATGGTGCGATAGATCGCATGTGCGCTCAATCGCATGTCTGTTACGATCGATTGCAGACGCACTGAACAGCAACTATTTCGATGTGGGATGTTGACCTTGCACTCGTTCATAGGCAGGTGCGCTCGATCGCATATCTCGTGCGATCAAGTGCAATGTCTCCAGAAGCTTCAAATCTCCTGAAATGCTTCATTTTCTCCACAAACCTGTAAAAATACGCAAAACACAAGAAAAACGTAAAATAAAGTAAAATACTACTAACTAAGAGCATAAAAAATATAAGTTAAGGGTCTAAAATATGTAATATTTAAGACTCATCAAATACCCCCAAACTTATATTTTGCTAGTCCCTTAGCAAAACAAAATAAAAGACTCAATGAAAAACAAAGAACATAAAGATAAAGTCATCACTCATGGTATCCAAAAATTTAAGGAGCACACATCACCATGATATTCATTCATGAGCAAGTTTAAAAAGATAAACCCGTCTTCACAATGAATAGAAATGTTAAAATCTAATTACTTACAAAAGGCAGGATAAGGCATCACAAGTCTGACACTGTGTAAGGTGAATTAGCATATAAAAATGAAGCTTCCAAGTAACTCTAATATGTAAGGTCTCCATGTCTCAAGATTCACCAAATTTCCCATCAAAATGAATGAAAAAGGCATAGTATTTTTTTTTTTTTATAAGGCACGGCTATGTTTAGTTCCCTTAAGCTTTCTAATTGACCCATGTAGCGAGTGTTGAGTCAATGACTCCCAAACCAGATGGTTTTAGGGCATTAGGTGTACAGACACCCCTAAGGACTTACTAACTCGATTCAAAAAGGCTACGAAAATAAACCGGCCTTAATACTACCAAGCAAAATTCCACCTTTTGACGTGAACACTCACTGCTTACTGAGGCAAGAGGTCCAGTTACTCAGCAAAAAGTTTATTGATAATGAAATTTTTTTTTCTTTATGCCCAAGTGTTCATCCAACAATTCATCCAGTTTCAGTTAAGATAAGGAAAAATACACATTAAAATCACGTGTCATACCTCATATAATTTGTGCTAATGTGCTCGTGTTAGATTTTATCAAACATGTGAATTCTCAAAATGCCTAAAGTAAGTAACTAAATTTTAAAAATTTATCACCAGATCATGTGTTCAAAATGTTAAGCTCACCAATGACATCACATCACAGAAAATGTTTATATCAACCAAAATTTCACGATAACATGAGCATGCATTTATCTCTACGATGAAAAGACAACAAATTTGGACAAAGTGTGTGATGTGTCTCCCATACCCCCAGACTTAAATTACACATTGACCCCAATGTGTGACTAATATGGAAAGAGCTGACCTGAGATATGGAAAACTATCTGGACTGGTATGGCTCATATCATACCCCCAAACTTGAACTGAAATACGCTTTGTCCCTGAAAAATAAAAACTGGAAAACAAAAAATACTGGAAACAAACATTAATCATAAAAATACGAAATAATAAATAAACAAAAGAAAAGATAAACTGTGGGGTGCCTCCCATGAGCGCTAAGTTTAACGTCTTCAGCCAGACCCAACATTAGTAAACATGCCCAACTAAGTGCTCCACCATCTGATTAATAAATAGGAATGGAAAATGATCAGGTCTAGTGGCAGCATTCAATTTACGGTAGTCTAGACATTTTCTCCATCTTGACTGCACTCGAGTTGGAACCAACTCGTTGTCTTTATTTACTACCGTAAATTCAGCACGTTTGGGCACGACTGGAATCTGGCTCACCCACTTGCTATCAGAGATGGGATAAATGATCCCTGCCTCTAACAGCTTAATATCTTCCGCCCTCACAACCTCTTGCAAAGCAGGGTTGAGCCTTCTTTGTGGCTCCCTCGATGGCTTGGCATTCTCCTCCATCTGTAACGTGTGTATCACCAACGAGGGGTTGATTCCTTTGACATCCTCAATAGTCCTGCCTATAGCTTCCTTATGCTCTCTTAAGATGTCCAATAATTTCTCCTCTGGAGCATCACCCAAATCGGAAGGTATAATCACAGGCAAACTATCAGCTGAACCTAGGAACTTATACTTAATATTATCTGGCAAAGGCTTAAGTTCCTTTTTGGGGGTTTCAGGTGCGGCGGTCTCCTCCTTCTCATTGCTTTCTCGAGGATCAGACTCCAAAATGACATTTACTTAATCGAGTAACTTATCTAAGCCCAAGTCCTCTCCAAAGTGAGCAAAGCATGCCTCCAAGGGATCCTCAATACGGGATTCATCCATAGTCTCCTCTGTCCTACTACTCTCCCGAGGAGTAGACTCCACGATAGTATTTGCTTGCTCAAGTAACTTATCTAAATCCAAATCCTCTTCAAACTGAGCAAAGAATGCCTCCATAATGTCCTCAGACTTCCCTTCTTTCTTGGGCACTTGTAGTCTCTCAGGGTAAGGCATTTTAGGTAAAAACGACCTAGAGAGATCCTTAATAATACGAGTGGCTGTAGATGGCCCAGCATCTCTCTTCTCATTGTTGCCGCTCTCTTGCCCTTGGTGCATAGCAGGGTTCTCTTCCACTTAATTGTCCACTTGTCTCCCAGACAAGTATGAGACAGTTGATTGCACTTGTTCCTGCCAATGCATTGGAGTTGAAGAATTTCCCACCGCAAACTGTTCCTTTGGGTTAGGCTCAGATTGACTGGGGAACTCTCATTCCTCTCCTTCACCCACGTAACTTACGATTTGATCAATTTGACTCTCTAGTGTGGCAATCGCTTGGGTGTTTTCTATTGTTGCACTCATCATTTCACTCATAGATTGGCTAGTCGTTTTCATGAAATCATTGAGAGCGTCCTCCAATGACTGTGAAACCGATGCTGGCGCTTGAATGGGAGCTTGGTAAGCGGGTGATGGTGCTGGATAAGCTGAGTGACCATAATTTGGAATTGGTGGAGGAAATTCGGGAGTGTATTGATTGTGAGCATGGTAAGGGGCTTCTCCCTGATTCATTGGTTGGTTCTGCTCCCATGAAAAATTAGAGTGGTCCCACCACCCTGGATTGTATGTTTCGGAGCAAGATCCATTTGATTGCTAACAACAGTCATTGAAAGCATTCATTTGTTCCATAGGATACTCGACACAAGCCGGCATTGATGGGCAATTCTGTGCTAGATGCATGGGACTAGCACAGATGGAACAGCTTTCAACATTGAAAGTGTTGGCAGCATTGAGGGACGGGCCGGTCATTTTAATGAAATCCTTGAAGGCGTCCTCTAAAGACTGTGAAACCGGCGCTGGATTCATCCACATAATTTTTTTTTTTTTTAACAAAAAAGATAACTAACTAGTAGAAAAATAAAATCATTTTAGACCAAAAAATTTTCACAAACCAAACAATTCCCCGGCAACGGTGCCAAAAACTTGTTGTGAGTTTTAAATTACTCACAAGCGCACGAGTCGTTTGCAGTATAGCGTTGTGCAAGTGCGAGGTTGAATCCACAGGGAATTGCGTTGTGAAAGTATATTTTCAATCTAAACTAACTCTATCTTAACCTAGTTCCAAATTTCATAATGATATTGCAAAATAAATTAAAACTGAACTAAGTTGATTTTAAAACTAATAATAAAAAGCACTAAGGTTTCCGAATCCACCCCACCGAAGTTAAGCATACATGTTCTAAAAATATAGCCTATCAAAACATTCAATGAATCCAACTGTAAGACAAAAAACAAAGAATATCCCAACTAAACCAAAAGCACCCAATGTATCCGCTTTTAACAAATCACAAAGGGAATCCAATTTAATCGAAAAGCATTCAATGTATCCATCAGATGAAACACAAAGAAAATCCAACAGAAAATTTAAACTCAATCAATTATAAGATTAACTCAAATAATTGACAGAACATTTATACTAAAAATTGTCGGATTTGTACAAACAAATCTGAACTACTACGCCAAACAACGGCGGGGCTTCATCTTCAACCTTAGCTGAAGAGTCTAGCCACTCATAACTATAAAACTATAATAAAAAGTGCTAAACATTTAAACTAAAACAACTGAATATAAAAAAATAAATAAACAACTTTACATGGGAGAAATTCCACTCGCTGACGGGCGGCGCTTCCCCTCGTGGTAGCAATGCCTTCGGGATCCACTAGAATGTTGGCGGATGTCCACCGATAAACACCAAAGTGGCTCAGGAATTATACCCTGAATGATGAAGCCAGATGGTGTTTATATAGGGGAAGACCCGGAGCAAAATGGGTTACAGATTCGATGTGGGATACTGCCCGTGTGCGCTCGATCGCATGTCTAGTGCGCACGATCGCATGTGCGCTCGATCGCATGTCTGTTACGATCGATCGCAGACGCACTGAACAGCAACTATTTCGATGTGGGATGTTGACCTTGCGCTCGTTCATAGGCAGGTGCGCTCGATCGCATATCTCGTGCGATCGAGCGCAATGTCTCCAGAAGCTTCAAATCTCCTGAAATGCTTCATTTTCTCCACAAACCTGTAAAAATACACAAAACACAAGAAAAACGTAAAATAAAGTAAAATACTGCTAACTAAGAGCATTAAAAATATAAGTTAAGGGTCTAAAATATGCAATATTTAAGACTCATCAATGGGTATTGTTAAAGAATTGTGCTTTGGGCTGTAAGTTTGAAAATCTTATAGGAATTAAAAGAAATCTCTCTAGATAAGGGACTTTTTTTTCTTTTTTTGATTGGGAATTTATGTTTAGAAAGAATATTTTTTACAAGTTGGAATTGTTAGTAATTACCCTAAGTTAGTATTTTGAAATTTAAAGTCCTTATAAATTGAGATCTTTATCAAGTGAAGATGGTTAGACTTGAATGAATTCTTTTAGTTAGAAGAAGTTGAAATGAGTAATGGAAGCTTTGTTATTAAAAGCATAGAAAATAAAAATTTGGAAAGTAAAGGAACTAAGTTACTTGGACAATGTTAGTACCTAAGAAGTTGAAATTTTATTATCTTCTTAAATTGGAATTTTGACTATGTAATTGAATAGTATCATTTTGGATATAATCTCAAACTTAGATAAGAAAAAGAAGTACAGAATGAAGGAAAGAACGAAAAGAGGTGATTAAGTAGAAGAATGAACTTTTAGTATTATTTTCTTTGATTTATATGTATAAGTAAATGGAATGATTGGTTGCTTATTAAGTGTTTATAGTTTTAAATGCTATACTAATTGACAATTCATCTTTGTAGTTTGCTCTAATTGTTAAAATAGAATTTCAATAGGTGTGGTGGATGATTATAATAACGGCAAAGAAGTGATCCAAGATTAGGATTTGGCACGTAAGGTGAGTATTACCCTACTCTTGGTAAGCACTAAGGTTAATGGGGAAACCAAAGCAATAAGGTTACATAAGAATTATAATTCGTTATTAAAATATAATAATTCTATGTATAACTATGTGGTAAGATAAGTTAATTATACACTAATGATGAGAATTTGTTGATGTTCAACATTTGACTTCATTTCATTTCATACATTGAAATTTACAGTATGTTATTGAGGGGGGAATGATGTGTGAGAACGGTAGGTCCCTTCCCACAAGGGGTGTATGGGTACCGAATATATTTGGATTATTGGACCTGACCTGGATCAATGGGGGTTCCAAAAGTTTATTGTTTATGAAATGTATTGGTACGTGGGGAGATGTCTCCGATGGATTATGATTGATTATGAGATGAGACATTGCATTGTATCATGCTGCATTGGTATATCATACACGAATTTGATTTGCTTGGCCCATAAGGAGCATATGAATTGGTTGGTTGTATGGATAAATTGTGATGTTTTGATTGACTATGGAATGGTGAATGCAAATTGGATGTGGGTTCTATAGGATCATATTATGATTACTAAGATTGTTGATTTGCAAAGTGTTATATGACTATGTATATGAACAAATAAAGTAGAAAGGAAAAAGAAATATTAATAACCTCCCAAACTTTTTTTCTAACAAGTGATTTCTTTTTGTAAAGTAAGAACTCGCTAAGCTTTATAGCTTAACCCTCCTACTCTTTATAACCTTTCAGATAAGCTTCCAGGAGATCTTGGATCTTAGGTGGTGAAGTTTTCAAGATTTGACGAAGTTTTTAGGTGGGTCCATGAGCGTCGCATCCTCGGTCAAGTCTCTTTTTGTAATAAGTGTTATATTGTATATTAGATGTCGTTCAGTTGTATTATATTAATTATGTGTCCAGGTGCTCAATTCTGAAAGGTAATTGGCACAGTCCTGAGTGGGCCTACTCGGGATGGGTCATTACATGTATCCTCCTCAACATAAATGTTAAGTCACATATCTCCTTCATACATTTTAAACATCCTAACTATAGCATAGTCCCCAATCAATCTAAACCCATTTCCATAACTCAAGTGAACAACACTTGACGAAATATTGTTGAAACCATTAAATACATCTGATAACATCTCCATGTAGATGTACTTGTCAGTGTCATCACTGACCTTAAAAAGGACTCATTCCCAAAGTTATATGTCATCCAATTCAACATTCTCTTAAAGTAACAAAGTTCACATGTCCATTACATAGCAAATTAACATGTAGACATATCAAAATAAAACATAACCAAACATTTTTTATGGTCAAATGTCTACAAAAATGAGTACATAATCATGGGACTTACATTAAAAAAAAAAAAAAAAAAAAAAAAAAAACCATAACAAAGATTTGATTTAATGGTTTAGGGTTCATTCCATTGCAAATCCCTTATAAAACGAAATCTAAAAATAAAACAGAAACAAAGATTTTTAGTAACCAAATATGTACAAAATGGGTACTTGATTATGGATTTTACATTAAAAAACAAAATAAAAAATATTTGCAGTCAGTGAAGGTACTAAGAAGACATAGAGAGTTTAGGGGTTAAAACGAGTTTAGGAGTCAAACAGAAACTTTTGCAGTCATTGAAACTAAAGGAAAAAAATTAGGGTTTTTTTAACTAAACTTTTGACAGTCTCTATCACATATTTCTTTGATTCCAGAGTTTGGGGTTGATTCCACTAAAAATCCCTCTTTCAATCAGCACCCTTGAAGAAGTGAAACGTTTGTGTTTTCTTCAAAAGTTCTTCAATAAAGAATAAAGAGATGAAGGTACTGAGAAGACACACAAAGAGATGAGGAAAGAAAGAGAGGAACAGAATATGCAAAAAAAAAAAAAATGAAGCTTGGGAGAGAAAATGTTTTGAGTTATAAAAGTTCATGCTTTCTTCAGAAGTTCCGCAATGGAGAATGCAAGGATGAGAGTGATGAGAAGAGGAAGAGAGAGAGGGGGAATAGATAGGAAGAGAATATGACAAGATAGAAAAGTTGGCGAGAGAGAACTCATGTAAAGTAGATTGATAAGGCTGAATTAAATGAGGGGTAATAGAGTCTTTTTAAACTTACGTGTGTTAGTTAATACTAGTGACTTAAGTCAGATGCAGAGATTCTCTACAGATTCTGGCGATAGGGACTAACCCATTATTTTTTAAAATACAAAGACGAACCCATAATTAGGGGTATATCTCAGGGACTAAAAATTAATTTACCCATATCTTTGATGTATGTAAAGTTACTTATAGTTAGATAGGACTTTATTAAGGCAGATCAAGTAGTGTGCAAGGAAGACCATTTGAGGATTGAAGCCCCATGAATGTTTATGATATATTCATGTAATAATTACCAAGGGTTTGACTAAGTGATTTACTTAATTGGCTTAAGTAAATCATACTTAGAAAAGTCCATAGTCATCTAGTTAGGTGTATATATATATATATATATGTGTGTGTGTGTGTGTGTGTGTGTGTGTGTGTGTGTGTGTGTGTGATGCATGTATGTTATGCATTTAATTAGATTATATGCTTGTTATATGTATTTGATACATGTTACAAATGATAAGATCTAAATGTAAAGACCTAAATCTCTCGCATGCAGATATTTAATATAAGTTGTAAACGAAAATCATTAAGAATGATTATTTGTAGCTTTCCACCATTATAGTCAATATGCAAAGTTTCTTATGTGTCTAAATTTTTTGGTCAAACATAAGGTTTAAACCTATAGAAAAATTATATTGACTACTAAATATATGATGTATAAGAGGTAAGCAAATGATATAGCTTTGTTGCATAAAGGTAAGGGTTATATAACTAATTAACACTTGTAAGGAAAGGTGGGATTAACTTAGCAAAAATGGATATGATTTATTTCTGCAAACATAAGGTCATTTTCATTTAAGAAGCTAAATTATGATCGATAATTGCATGAGATGCAATTAACAAAAGTTATCTACCTATCAAGTGCATTATAATTTGTTGTGCAAACGTAAGGCTATAATGTAAAAGTGATAGGATCTCAATCTCCACTAGGAAACCTTCCAAAGAGATTTTTTGCTTTCCACACTGAAGGTTATGGGAATAGAAAATAATAGTGGGAGGCACCATTTAGATTGAAGATCAAATCTTTCTGATGGTTATAAAAATGAATAGACATACATTTTATTTGTTGTTACATCTTATATCGCAATAACTAAAACTACTGTCACACATACTTAATACAAACAAACTGACTGATCTAATCTCTTAGATTGGCTAAGGAATTTGAGAATTGTTTTCAATTATGAGAAAATAGTTTATATTCTTGATAAGTTGCTTCCAACAATTGTTATTGATGATGTTCTAAAAGAAGAGACAGACAATTTTGAGAAGTTGCAAGAGAATGACATGTGAGCTAAGCACTACATGCTAACATCTATGTCTAATGAGCTTTAGAAGAAACATGATAAGATCGAAAGTACTTATGTGATATTGATTCATCTACAAAAGTTGTGTGGTGAACATAGTCAGAATGCAAGGTTCCAGTTCTCTAAAGACCTCTTTAAGGCTGGTATACCTAAAAAGTCTATAAGCATGGACTAAAAATGATCAACTATATTGAGTAGTTAGACTACCTTATTTTAGTATGGATGTGGAGTTAAATGGTGACTTAATTCTTCAATCCCTTTCAGACTCATTTTGTGTAGTATGTTATGAACTACAACATGAGTTAGATTGAAGTTGCGCTTCTAGAACTTATTATATATTGAAGACTGCATAAGATACAATCAAGAAAGGTTAAGACACACATTATGCTTGTCGATGGGCTTTTCTTTTAAGCCCAAAAGCAATAATTTCTTAAAGAAGAAAAAGAAACCATTGAAACCAAAGAGCGGTGTCAAAAAGTTTTTTTATCAAAAGCCAAGAAGGATAAGGTATAGTGCTTCTGTTGTGACAAAGATGGATACTGGAAGAGAAATTGCAAGATCACCTTACAAGACAAGCCTTCGAAAGACATGTCTTTATTGTACTCCGATGAAATTAAATTATTAGTTAATAATACATCTACTTGGGTATTAGATATCGAGTATGGTTCTCTCATTTGTAGTAGTGTGCAGGTGCTGAGAAAAAGCAAGAAACTAAGTAGAGGTCAACATTCGCCTTGGAAATGGAGAAAACATTGTTACATTAGCCGTAGAGATTTATTACTTAGTTTAACTATCTAGAAGTTTATAGTTAAATATTTAATATTGAACAATAAAGGAAATGAGATAGTGATCTAAATAAGGATAGTGCATATAAGTTAGTAAAATATAAATTGTTGGATCTATCGGATTTGGAATCCTATCTAACTTGTAAGACCTATCTCATGGAAATATGACTAGATCTCCATTTAGTGGACATGGAGAAAGAGTCGTTAATGCATTAGGGTTAATACACACTAACATGTGTGGAACCCTAATAGTTAATGCTAGATGAGACGACTCCTACTTCATTAACTTGACTCATGATCACTCTATATATGAGTATGTGTACTTAATGAAGTAAAAGTCTGAATAATTTGAAAAGTTCAATGAATTCAAAAGAGAAATTGAAAAGAAAACTGAGAAAAGTATTAAAGCTCTTTGATTTGATTGAATAGGCAAATACTTGTTTAATAATTTTTCAATTATCTCAAGAAGAATGAGATTCCCTCATAGTAGACTTATCTTGAAACTGTATCCCATTCGATATGGTAGGATCCATGATGAGTTAAATTGATCTTCTTATATCCTTTTAGGGATATGTTTTCCTAACTATCGCAACTTATTAAATAAAGTTCTCTCAAAGGCAGTACCTAAGACATCATATAAGATATAAATAGGAAGGAAAATTAATCCTAAACATATTAAGATACAAGGTTGTATTGCTTACATAAAAAAGTTACATTAAGATAAGTTGAGAAATAGGTTTGATAAATGTGGGTTTGTGGGATATCCTAAAAAAGTTTAGAATATTATTTCTATCATCATCGGGAACAAAAGGTGTTTGTTTCCAAATATGAAACCTTTCTATAAAAAGAGTTTATGTAAAAAGGGAGTTGTAGGAGGAAGATAGATCTTGATGAAGTGTCAAAAGAACCATAACTTAGTTTTGTTCAAATTGAATAACCTAAACCAATAGATCTTCCTAATACCCAATCAGTTCATAGATCTATCAAAATTCCTAAGGCTCTAAAGAGATATGAACTTCTCATAAATGGTGACCTAGAGATACACCTTATAGATGATACGGAACCTGTTAACTATGAAAAAGTGATGTCAGACATTGATTATGAGAAGTGCTTATAAGCTATGAAATCCAAAATGGATTCCATGTACTCTAACAAAGTATGGACTTTGATTGATGCACTTAAAGGTATAGTACTTATAGGTTGCCAATGGGTATTTAAAAGAAATATCGGATTGGATGGAAAGGCAGAGACCTATAAGGCAAGGCTAGTAGCGAAGGTTTTCAAGCAAAGACAAGGAATTGACTTTGACGAAACCTTCTCTTCAGTAGTCATGCTTAATTACTTTAGGATTTTACTTGCAATAGTTGTATACCATTACTATAAGATATAGAAGATGATGTAAAGACTTCATTCCTTAATGGAAACATAGAGGAGGAGTATGTGTACATGACATAGCCCGATGGTTTTACATCTATTGTTAGTGACCACAAGGTATGTAAGCTTCAAAAATTCATTTATGGATAAAGAAAGTTTCTAGAAGTTGGAAGATTCATTTTGATGACACAATCAAATTGTTTGATTTTATCATAAATGATAATGAATCTTGTGTGTAAAAGAAGGTCAGTGAGAGTGCTATAACTTTTTTAGTGCTTTATTTTGACGAAATACTACTCACTCGGAATGATATAGGTATGTTATAATCAGTCAAGGTTTGGTTGTTATAGAACTTCTCCATGAAAGATTTAGGTAAAGCATCCTACATTTTAGGGATAAAGATCTATAGAGATAAATCTAGAAGGATGCTAGGCTTGTCCAAATCCATGTACATAGAAAAAAAATACTAAAGTGGTTTAGCATGAAAAATTTCAAGATGAGTCATAGAATTACTCTCTTAAAAGATATGTGCCTAAACACACCTGAGAAGAGAGAACACATGAGTATATTGGATCCATCATGTACTCCATGTTATGTAAAAGGCCTGATATTTCATATTCTTTAAGTGTTACGAGCAAATATCAGTTCAATCCAAGTCAAGGTCACTAAATAGCTACGAAGAACATTCATAAGGTCTTAAGAAGAACTAAAGTTTTGTTCCTCATAAATAGAGAA
This sequence comes from Bretschneidera sinensis, assembly GCA_023935145.1. Classification (NCBI taxonomy): domain Eukaryota; kingdom Viridiplantae; phylum Streptophyta; class Magnoliopsida; order Brassicales; family Akaniaceae; genus Bretschneidera; species Bretschneidera sinensis. The sequence continues at coordinate 50,439,916 of CM043704.1, forward strand.
GAAGATTTGAAACTTAAAACCTTCTGAGGCTCTAATTTCAATCTGAAAAGAATGACAATAAGTCAAAATACAGATAATTGTTGACCTTAAATGGTGGACCAGTGAGCTGAAAATGTTCGAGGCAAGCAACCATAGCGGATTCAACCATGGAGACTAAATACATTTTTATATCTAAAACTGGAAGGAAATTTTTTTAGATAAAGAAGCTCATCACTGAGCTTTGAATGGTTTCTGACATTTCAAATTTAGTAACATGATAATTTGATAACAATGGCACTAGTGTAGAAACCAAGCTCTCCTCAAAAATCGAAACAACTCCTGCAGTAATTTCATTTTATTAAAGGAATCACTAGAACAAGTGATATGAGATACTTGGGCTATTGACTTTTGTGCAAGTGGGAGATTGATAGTAATATACCCTACAAGCTAATAGCATTTGATGTTATGGTCATGCTACTTGGAATTAATCTTATTTATTTATTTACAATAAATATTAATAATGGCAATTAAATTACTTATCATAATCATTACAAATTATTGCTGGTACATTACACAATAAAGCCCATAGAATAAGAATAATGGAAACAAGCACCATGATAAGTTCATGCTAGTGAGATATATTTCTTTAAGCTTTATTCTTAAATGTACATAATCATAGGATCACTAAGAAGGAAATTAGTGAATCCAGATAGATTAATATATACTATATTTCCTCAAGGAGTTGACAGTTATTGGTCTCATTGTCACTAGTGTATAAGACACTAAAACAAGTTATGTAGGTTCTTGTTAAAGAACAAGTATACCGAATTGACTTAACTAAGTAATTCCAAATGGTCATTTTACTAGCTATCAATAGAAGTTCTTACATTGCAGTTGTACAAGTGATCCTTGGACTTGAGGCACAATAGCTGCTTTATGTATAGGTCATCATGCTTTGATGCTACTTAAATGTGATCCTAATCATGGGTTGCATAAAGGTAGTAATTGAGTATGATCACTTATGCATAGAGGTATGTGAGTGTACAATAAAGGACCCATCACTCTTGGTAAAAAAGAGAGAATGTCCTATGTGGCCTAATTAAGTCATAACTTAGAAATTCCTTGGCCAATGTAAGGTGAAAATTATAAAGAAGTTTCTAATTACACCATTTAATTAAGTTATGGACTTGAGATCATGATATATATGATTAAATAATTAAGTCTTGACAGTAAATCTATACCTTAGGTTTAATCAGAGATGTTGCATGATGGAATAATTGAAAATGGATGAGAATGGTGTAGTAACTAGAAACATGGTTAGGCTTGCGACAAAAGGATATAATCGAGAAGAAGGAATATATTTTAGTAAAACCTTTGCTCCTATAGCTAGACCTGGTGTCGTTCGTATGTTGCTTGCATTTGCATATTTTAAGAACTTCAAATTATTTCAAATGAATGTGAAAAGTACCTTTTTAAATGGTTTTATAAAAGAAGAAGTTTATGTTGAACAACCTCTTGGTTTTGAAAATTTAATATTTAAAACCATGTTTATGAGCTTTCTAAATATCTTTATGGGTTAAAGCAAGCTCCTAGAACATATTATGAAAGATTAAGTAATTTTTTACTTAATAGTGGTTTTACAAGAGGAAAAATTGACACTAATCTTTTCACAAAAATTTATGAGCATGACATTATCATGATACAAATATATGTTGATGATATAATATTAAGTGCTACTAATGAGATCATGTGTCAAGATTTTGCTAAGTGGCATGCAAAGTGAATTTGAGATGAGCATGATGGGAGATCTCAATTACTTCTTTAGTCTTCAAATCAAACAAAGGAAGAGATTTTCATCAACCAATCCAAGTATACAAAGGATTTACTAAAGAGATGTTAACTAAGAAGCAACCCAGGAGATGGGAAAATTGTGTTTAAAATTTTTTTGCACAAATACAAATAAATTTGAACAAATGTTAAATCAACCAAGAGCAAGAGAAAGTAATAATTATAAGATTTATGGAAATAAATTAAAAAAAGGAAGGGAGAAGAGTGTGCAAACTCGGTATATAATGGTTTAAAAATATTATAATCACTCTCGATGCTATATCCACTCTCTTCAAGGATCCTCTTTGAAGGCTTCACTAGCTCAAAAAGGTAACTTCCAAGGTGTTTCTTAAACCTTTACAAGATTCTCTTACAAACAAATTTCACTCAAGTGTTTAACACCTAAACACTTACAAAAGTTACACCAACTCTTTCTGTTACAAGATTGATTATGAGTGAGAAGATTTTGGTACACAAAAGAGAGTACAATTAATGCATACAACTCAAAGAATTTTTTTCTCTCAAGAACAAAGCTTAAAGATGGTTCAAGAAAATATTTTGAAAGGTTTGAAGAGTAGTAAATGAGCTCTTAATGAAATTAAATGCTCTTGATAGTTATAAATGCCCATTTATGATGAGTATTTATAGTCTTAATGCAATATGACAATCAGACACAAGGAATAGCCATTTGAAGAATTAAATACTTTGTTTTATGCCTCAATTTTTGAAAACTAATCGTTATTTTTGAAGGTACAATCAATTGTGTCTTTGATCCAGTTGACTGTACCTTTTAATTTGAAATTAAAAGGCTTCAGGGATAATATACAATCGACTGGAGGACTTGGTGTTCCTCACACAGTCGACTGTGATAAACTTACAATCGACTGTTATAGCATTCTAGAAAATTGAGTTTGAGACTCGAGAAGAACCTACAGTCAATTATGCTCACCCACAAAATTATTTTTCCTAAATCAAATTTGTACTAACATTTTGGAAAAAGATATTTGGGTTTTAAAGAAAAATTTTGAAAATAAATTAATCCAATTGAAAGCTAAGTAAATGAAAAGAACATTACATAAAATTTCTACTACCTTAAAACTTCAAAGCTTGAAGTTATTATTTTTGAAGTTGCCTCCAAGGATTGAAACAAGGTGTGTGTGCATTTTCTAAAGCATGTGTATAATTTCTTGAGTGCGTTCAAAACTTCTATAAATTATGCAAGGCACCTTAAAAGATAAAAAGCTTAGACAAAAAGTAGTTAGATCATTTTAATATAGTTTTGTCATTATCAAAATAAATGTGGGGTTAATAATATCAATCTTTTTTATGATGATAAAACAATTTCTTTGAAACGTTAATTTTGAAAGTCTAAATGTTTGATTTTTGAAGAAAATTGGATAGAATTTCCTCTGTATTTTTCATAAAAGCTCCTGTAACTTTAAGACAACAACTAAGCAATTTCAAATTAAAGTAGTGACATTCTCCCCGTTCTAGTTACATTGAACAGTCTAACTTCTTCTCCCTCTTTTTGACATAATTATAAAAGGTAATAATATAAATAAGCTCCCCCTAAAAGTGAGCAACATTAATGAAAACATGAAAGTTATAATAGGCAAACAACCAAGGCAATCCACAACCAACCATAGATAAAAAAAAAAATTAAAAAAAAGTATTCGTAAAGACCCATAAACGATCCAAAATAGCTAAGCATAGCTAACAGTCATAAAGGTTCCCTTAATCCAAAAGAAGAAAGTAAAAAGCATGCTAAAAATAAAAAGATGTCCTAGTAAAAGTCATAAGAGTTGAAAAGAAAGAGATAAATCTAAAAGATAAAGCTTGGGAGGAAAGTTGGAGGATCTAATCACTAGCTAATTGGTCCAAAAGGTCATCAAGCAATCCTTTGGTCAGAGTCTTGAAGATTTCCAAGTAATTATGAATAGTTTGCACCGAAGCTTCCATACTAGTGCGGAAAGAGTTAAATTTGGTCCTTATTGCTTGCAATTCTTATCCGATGTCCATCCTCAACACACTAATAGAAAGATAAAGACTTGCCAAAGCTTGAAAAATGTCTGCATTGACATCCAAACCTCTTGTTTTTCCCTTACCAGCTGCTCCACTTTCCTGACTTTTACCCTCCTAATCACCAGCTTCCTCATCACTAGAATTCTCATCATCATCACTATCCTTATCTCATACTAGAACGTTCACACTTGGTTTTGCCTCAATACTATCTCACTATAAACTCTATCATCTTTAAAGCATACCTATTAAAGATATCATTTCTGCTCACATCTTAAGATTTTTCCTCATATATAGGAACCTTAATTAACATCCCATAAGGTAAACCATGCTTAACTGCTCAGCACCTTCAATCATCTTATTCAAGATTAGAGGATATAGATTAAACCTAGTTCTAGTCCTTAGACACCAAAGCAACACCACATCCAATTTAGAAACATAGGTCCTGCTACCCGTCCTTGTATTAACACACTGGCCGTTAATCAGATGCAAAACTCTAGACTCAAGAGGCAAAGTAACATAATTATTAAAAGTCTTAGCCTCAAATAGATATTAGGTATCATCTCGAATCACCCTACATACTACCTGGTTATCAAAATCATCAAGGCAACCCTTAGCATGCCAACTAAATCCTTCATTAAGAATCTTCAAAATGGACCTTAAAACATCATGTGTTAATTCGAATTCAATGCCCATAACCATTGTCTTAAAACTTAAAGATCCAGTTGATAACCTCGCCAAATTTGAATAAAATTAATGATGTATCTAGGGTACAAGACACAAAAGGTAACTACCCAATATTTCTGAAATGAGCCTCTACATTGAAATTACATAAATATAAATCACCAAAATCAACCTAATGTCCCTTAACAATCTCTTTGAGACGAATGTAGTCATTATACCTCTTTTTGGCAACGGGGTTCTCGAAACTAGCAACATCTAAGTCTTGTTTTGCCTTTTTCGCTTGATTCACTAGTGACTCTTTTCCCTTTATCCTTTAAAGAACTTTATGTGGATCTCTTTCCATAGGGACTGAAAGTGACAGTTTTTCTCCTCGATTTAGTTGACATCCTAAGTAAAACAAGTGAAAATAAATAAATAAATTTTTTTTTGAAGGAATAGGTATGTGTGATTTTGAGAAAGAAATGAAGAAATATCGAGTAGAGAGAGGGGCTGCTAGGGTTTCCAATTTGGGAGAAAGTGAAATGAGAAAATCTGAAGAACATATTTATAGGCGTGAGCATCGAATCAACTATAAGGAATATCCAATCGACTAGGTGATGTGATCTAGAAATTTTAAAAAGGCTATACTTGGTTTACAGTCGACTATATGGGAGATGTAGTCGTCTGGGGAGTTGGCTTTGGAAATTATGAATCAAGTATGCACTCAACTGTATAGAGGATTCAATCAACTATAAAAGGATTTTTGTTTTAGAATAGAACCATTCATCTAGTTTACTATGAGACCTATGCAGTCGAATATATCAGGACTTTAACTCTATGAAAATTAAGTATTTTGCACAGTTAAGTTACTTTACGCCATTTTTTAGTGAGAACATAAAATTGAGAATCAATCTTCATTCACTCAATGTAAAATACGCAACTATAAAAGCAAATGCTACAAGTTTAATTGAGAATCAATTTTATAGCTATGGGAGTATAAGATAAAATTGAGAATCAATTTTCGTATCCATTTGAAGTAGTTTGAAGTTCTTAAAACATACAAATGCAAACAACATACGAATAACCTCAATTCTTGCTATGGGAGAAAACGTTTTATCAAAATTTATTATTTCTTCTTGATTATAACATTTTGCTACAAGTTTAGCCTTGTTTTTAGTTACTACACCATTTTCATCTATTTTATTTCTATAAACCCATTTAGTTTCAATTACCGAATGATCTTTAGGTCTAGGTACTAAAGTCCAAACTTTACTTCTTTCAAATTGATTTAATTCTTCTTGCCATTATCCAATTTTCATCATGTTCAACTTCATTAAAAGTTTTAGGTTCAATTTGAGACAAGAAAAAAACATAATTACATACATTTCTAATAGAAAAATGATTTCTTACCCCTTATGAAAGATTGCTAATCACTTGATCGATTGAGTGATAATTTACATACCTCTAATCCTTAGGAAGATTATCTCCTTATTGACTTGTTAAAGGTTTATCAAGTCTTGATTCACCTTTCCCTTGAGCCATTTGAGGTTGATTCTCCTTGCGGTCAGCAATGGGAGTGGTGGTCTCTACTCTTGTCATGAAACCTATATCATCATTAAAAGAAACTTTTCTACCACAAAGAGGATTAGTCTCATCAAATACAACATGCATAGATTTTTTAACCACTAGAATTCTTTTATTAAAGACTCTATAAGCTTTGCTAGAGGTTGAATAACCCAAGAAAATCTCTTCATTATTCTTAGAATCAAATTTACCTAAGTTATCTTTATTGTAATTCAAGATGAAGCACTTACAACCAAAAATATAAAAATAAGAAATATTTGACTTTCTACCCTTCCATAATTCATATAGAGTTTTCTTGAGTATAGGCCTAATTAGAACTCTATTTCAAACATAACAAGTGATATTTACGGCTTCCATCCAAAATTATTTTGACAAAGAAAAGTTCTACCAATTTCTTCTAAGATTCTATTTTTCGTTTCAACAACAGTATTTTGTTGGGGGTTTCTGGGAGCTGAAAATTGTGATTAATACCATGATTATCACAATATTTTTTAAATTTTTGGTTTTCAAATTATTTTTCATGATCATTTCTTATACTAGAAATAACAAAACCATTTTCATTTTGAACCATTTTACAAAAGCTTACAAAACATTTAAATGCTTCATCCTTATATGCCATAAATATAACAAAAGTATATCTAGAATAGTTATATAATATAACAAGATCATATTGATGGCCACCTAGACTAATAGTCTTAATTGGTCCAAACAAGGTCATGTGTAAAAGTTGTAATGGTCTAGAAGTTGAAACAACATTTTTGGATTTAAAAGAAATCCTAGTCTGTTTTTTTATTTGACAAACATCAGAAACTTTTTTCTTTTTTAATTTAATTTTTGGAAGACAAACAACCAAATCTTTCCTTGAAAGCATTTTTATTAAATCTATGTTCACATGGTCAAGCTTTCTATGCAATAACCATGAGTTTTCACTAAAAGCTGAAAAAAAAATTAATTTTTAGAAGGCAAGATTTGAGGTATACTATATATACATTTTCATGTCTTTGGCCGACAAATTTGATCTTATTACTCTTAATTTCTATTATAAGACAATGATAGGACTTAAATATAATTTTTTTGCCTTTATCACATAATTGAGTAATGTTAAGCAAGTTATGTTTAACTCCTTAACAAATAAGAGATGATCAATGGTTGAGAAGTTTTACCAACTTTACAATATCCAATGATCTTCATCTTGGTGTCATCTCCAATGGTGACATGTCCACCATCCTTTAGAGTTAACTCCAAAAATATGCTTTGATCACCAGTCATGTGCTTGAAGAAACCGCTATCAAGGTACCAATAATCACCCTCTATCTTTGTGTGAAAACAAACTTACATCACAAAAGGATATACAATGGAACTCTTAGGTACCCAAAATTTCTTGGGTTCTTTAGGATTAGTCCTTGAAAATACAAATATTTTTAGAACCAATACCTTCTTCATTCCATAATTTGTTTCATAATTGTGATTATATGAATGATGCATGATTCTAGATTGATAATCATGATAATTTCTACGATATCTAGAATATACAAAACTACCATTCCTTGGATTTGAGAACCTTTCATTTCTATAAGACATGTTTCTAGTATTATGAAAATTTTATGAATACACTTTTCTAGGATATGATTGATAGTCATTTCTTAAATATACATTCCTAGCATAAGAATTTCTAGAATGTGCATATCTAGCATTTGCATTTGTAGAATGGGCATACATATGAGCATATGTGCTTCTAGAATGTTTATTCATAACATTAGTATATGAGTTTCTACCATAGGAATTGGCATTTGCATTCGTAAAGTTCCTAGCATTCTTTAATGGAGCATTATGAGCATTACTAGGCATATAAGAAGTTAAAGCTTCATTGAAATTTGTTACTTTTACAAAGATGGTTTCATTTGATTTTTATTTGCCCATTGAAAAGTATCTCAAACCAGATTTTTCTCCACTCATTCTTTGGCAAGCCAACATTTCATTTAGTTTTTTTTCCTCTTACGAGTTTTGATAAAGTGTTGTTCAACTCAATCACTTTGTTTTTCAAGACTTTATTTTCATTTTTCAAGAACACTTATGATCAGTTGCTAAGCTGTAAAGAAAGTTTTTCATTTTATTCTTTTAAAACTTTCATTTATTTAGAGAGGGATGAAACCTCCTTTTTAAGAGTAAAATTTTCAGCATCAAATTTCTTGGGTTTTTCATGTAATTCATTAATTTCTTCTATCAATTCTTTAGTCACAATTTCATTATCATTATCATTACTTAAAGAATTAGTTACCTCATTTTCATCATTGATTGCCATCAAACAAAGGTTAGTAATTTCTTGGTAGTCAACTTCCTCATCCGAGTTCTCTTCTTCATCATCACTCCAAGTAGTTGCCACCATAGCTTTCTTCTTGAAGTTCTTGTATGGTTTCTTTGCCGAAGGATAATCTGCCTTTATATTATGGGTTTCTTGCATCCAAAACATACAATCAAATCTTTCTTAGTTAAATCTTCCTTCTTATAAGGCTTCTTACTTGAATTCTTCTTTCATCTCAAGTACTTTTGAAACCATTTTGTAATGAGAGTCATTTCTCCATCCTCCTCACTACTTTCATTCTCATCTTCTTCAATTTCCTTACTTGTGGTGGAATTGAGAGCTATGATCTTCTTCTTCTTCTTGGACTCATCATTAATATTTCAATTCATGGCATTCATTTCACGAGTCAATAATGAGCCGAGGAGAGTTTTGACATCAAGGTTGTCAAGATCTTTAACTTCCTTAATTGTTGTCATCTTCAATTCCCAAGTCTGTGGTAAAACTCTGAGCTTTTTCCTTTAACAAGTCATAATTTTCATAATTTCATAAAAGAAACTTTAAATCATTAATAATATTAGTGAATCGAGAATACATTTCAGAAATGGATTCAGTAGGAGACATCTTAAACACTTCATATTCAAATACTATAGATTTCATATTTCTTTACTTGATTAGTACCTTCATATGAAACTTAAAGTTTATCTTATATCTCTTTAGCCGAAGCACAAGAATAAATTTTATTGTATTCATTAATTTCTAAATCATAGTGGAGAATACTAGTGGCTCTACTATTTAAGGACATCATTCTACAATCACTATCATCAAACTCTTGTTTAACTTTAGGAACTAGAATTTATACCTCGTTGTTTTTTATTTTTTTCATTGGGATCTTAAGTCCTTCAATAATTCACCATAAATTATAGTCTTGACCTTCTACAAAAATTCTAATTTTATTATTCCAATAGTTATAATTAGTTCTATTAAACAAAAGGGGCCTTGTGTAAGAATGGCCTTCATTATACATAATAGTTTCCATAGGATCTACTCAAGGATTTTAAGCCTAATTATGAGAACTTAGCTCTGATGCCAATTGTTAACTAAGAAGAAACCCAAAAAAGGATGAATTTGGTTTAAATTTTTTTTGCTCAAATACAAATAAATTTACACAAATGTGAAATCAACCAAGAGCAAGACAAAACAATAATTATAAGATTGTTGAAACTAAAAAGATGAAAGAACAAGAGTGTGCAAACTCGATTTATAGTGGTTTGGCAATATCGAAATCACTTCCGACCCTACGTCCACTCTCTTCAAGGATCCTCCTTGAAAGCTTCACTAGATCAAACAAGCAACTACTAATGTGTTGCTTAATCCTTTGCAAGACTTTCTTATAAACAAATTTCACTCAAGTATTTAACACCTAAAGACTTATAAGAGTTACACCAACTCTTTCTCTTACAAGATTGACTGTAAGTGACTATATTTTGGTACACAAGAGAGAGTATAATTAATGCATACAACTCAAAAAGGTTTTCTCTCTCAAGAAAATAACTTAAATATGGCTCAAGAAAATATTTTGAAAGCTTTGAAAAGTAGTAAATGAGTTCTTAATAAAATTGAATGCTCATGATAGTTATAAATGCTCATTTATGATGGGTATTTATAATCTTAACTCAATATGGTTGTTAGACATAAAGAATAGTTGTTTGGAGCATTAAATGCTCTGTTCCGCGATTAAATTTTAGAAAACTAGCCTTTATTTTTAGAGGTACAGTCAACTGTGTCTTTGATCCAGTCAATTGTGCCTTTTAAATTTGAAATTAAAAGGCTTCATGGAAAATATACAGTCGACTATAATTCTATCTAATCGACTAGAGGAACAATATTGTCCCTCACATAGTCAACTGTGATAGACTTATAGTTAACTTTCATAGTTGTTATGGAAAATTGAGTTTGAGACTCAAGAAGAACCTACAGTCGATTATGGTAGATTGTGGTCACCCACAAAAATAGTTTTCTTAAATCAAATTTGTACTAACTTTTTGGAAAAGGATATTTAGGTTTAAAAGCAAAATTTTGAAAATAAATTGAACCAATTGAAAGCTAAGTAAATGAAAAGGGGATTACATAAAATTTCTACAACGTTAAAACTTCAAAGCTTGAATTCTCCTTCTTTAAAAAGGCCTCCAAGGATTAAAACGAGATGCGTGTGCATCTTCTAAAGTGCGTACATAATTTCTTAAGCGCGTGCACAACTTCTATAAATCGTATAATGCACCCTAAAATATAAAAATCTTAGACAAAAAGTAGTTAGATTATTTTAATATGGTTTTGTCAATATCAAAATCAATTTGGGTTCAACAAGAGGTTTGGGATAAAGAACGAAAAGTCAATTAAGACTCCCATGAGCACTTCAACAAATCTTGACATGGACGAAGAAGGTAAAAGTGTCAATATTAAGAAATATGGAAGCATGATAGGGGCTTTACTTTATTTAACCGCTAGTATACCCGATATTATGTTTAGTGTGTGTATGTGTGGTAGGTTTCAATCTAATCGTAAAGAATCTCAATTAATTTCCATTAAAAGAATTCTAAGATATTTGCTAGGGTCTCAAAACTTAGGTTTGTGGTGTTCTAAAGAATCTTTCTTTGACTTAGTTGGATATTCGGATGTTGATTTTACTAGTTGTAAGTTGGATAGAAAAAGTACTAGTAGGACATACTAATTTCTTGGTTGTATGTTAATCTCATAGTTTTCAAAGAAATAAAATCAAATTGCACTATCTATAACCAAAGCGGAGTATGTAGCCGCCAATAGTTGTTTTGGACAAATTTTATGGATAAAACAACAACTTGAAGATTTTGGCATGCGTTTTGAAAATGTTTCAATCTTACTTGATAATACTAGTGCTATCATTCTAATTAAGATTCCAATTCAGTATTTGTAATACTCATATTTGTAAAGTAAGAATAAAAAAGTACTTTAATAAATATGATGTAGAGTTAAAATAATATATATATATATATATATATGTAGCTCGAGGTTTCAACCCAAGAGGGGGGTGAATTGGATTTTTAAAAACTTTTGCGGAATTTATACAAGTTTATAAAAACTGATAAGCAACAAATAATTAATACAAGTAATAAGCTGTAAATAAAGAGTTTAAGGAAAGAGGATGCAAACACAGTTATAGTGGTTCGGCAATATCGGATTCGTTCCGACCCTACATCCACTCTCTTCAAGGAACTCCTTGAAGTAATCCACTAAGAAACCTTAGTCACACAACTTAGCCGGGTGTTGCACAAACTGTACACAAGCAATTTACAGGAATTGCTTAAACCGAAAAATCCCCTTCCTTTCGGAAGTTTCCCCTTCCTCTCGGAAGTAATCCCTTTACAAAGATGGTGTAAAGTAAAAGGTAGAGAGACAGCAAATGAAAGCTTATTACAACAGAAATGTCTCTCTTTCAAAGTAAAGTTTGAAGAAATGGCTCAACAAGATTATTTCAAAGCTTTTTTGTGTTTCAAGAGTATAAAAACTTGATTATATGAGATCAACTCTTTTTGAATATGTGCTTCTTGTTTTTGAATGCTTTGCTGAATGGGTTTATATAGCAATCAATTAATATGGTCGTTTTTGACTTTAATTTGAAAAAGATTTACTTTAAAACGTTCAGATTTAGAGTCCAACGGTCATATTTTTGAATTACCGGTCGACTGGGTCGAGATACCAGTCGACTGGGTTCACTTGAAAAATACTCGTTTTCAGACCTTCTGGGTATCCAGTCGACTGGTATATATCACCCAGTCGACTGGAGACTTTCTGTCCATTTCACCAGTCGACTGGGTTGATTCATCCAGTCGACTGAAAAATTACTGGTCAAAGTACCAGTTGACTGGGTTAATTCATCCAGTTGACTGGGTACCTTCTGACCCATACACCAGTCGACTAGTATATGTACCCAGTCGACTGGGTTGTCTTCAAACCCAGTTTTTCTTTTGTTTTTCATAAAAAAAAACATTTAAAAATAATGGTCTTAGAAAAACCTTTTGTGTTTGAGCTATTAAACAAGCTAATACAATGTATGAGTGAGACTTACATTGGTTCTAAACCTTAAAACCTTTTTTAGATCTTCAGTCTTCACTTGATACTTGATTTGGTTCACTTTGTTCCTTGGTTGAATGTGTTTGATCCTTAATACAACTTAGTTTAAACATGTTAGTTAAATAACAGTTGTGTTTTGCCATAATTAAAATACGGACGAGGGTCAACAATCTCCCCCTTTTTGATGATGACAAAACTAATAATGTAAAAACAGTTTTAAAAACTAAGTGATAGGATTTTTCAAAAATTTGGACAGAGTCTCCTCTGTTTTTCTAGAAAAACCACCCTGTAAACAAGCAAACACAGTTTATATTTCTTTCAACCAATCCAGAATCAAACTCAACCAATCAATTAACATTTTAACAAAGTTATGGAGCAATGCTCCCCCTAAATCTATGCATTGGTTGCGTTTTACTTAGATTTTCTCGTTTTTCTCATTTTTCTCCCCCGTTTTGACAACAGCAACCAAAGGGGGGCATTACATAAAAAATAAGCTACTTAGCCAATATAGTCAAATAGGTTATAAGAATACAAAGATGAACGCGAAGATTTGGCTTCATTCGAATTTCAGAAGCCTTCCCGGGAAGAACTGGAAGTTTTTCAAGCATATAAGCATTTTATAGCAGTTTTAGTGACCAAACAGAGTTTTAAAACAGTTCTAACATATCACAAATAGCGTAAATAAATGCAAGAAATATGGCTAATAGTATTACATCATCATAGAGAAAAAGTCAATACAAGCAGGGCCTCACAGAGCCATAACTAAGAAAAACATACATGAGATGTCCGTGCTATGTGACAAAAACTGGAAAAGTGCTAAGTACATGCGGGAGAGTCTGAGCTGTCATGAAGAAGTTCCCTAATCTCAGCTAGGAAACCCTCGGTGTGCTCTCGAAGTCGTCCCGTAGGTGGTCTATGGAGGAGCTCAGCCTCTGGTAATCAGACTGCATGGACTGAAAACCGGACTCCATCGTCATCTGAAGACTCGTGATAGCTCGTAGGATGTCACCATAACCAGTCTGACCGGTACTCGAGTCACCAACGGGAGGTGCTCGGGTATCCGTCTCCATCTCAGCAGCCGTATCAGCATTCTCATCACTGTCACTCGCATCCTCTCGGATCCTTAGGCGCTTTTCGGCCTTTGGATAGAGGAACCCTTCACGAACAGTACATCCCATCTTTTTCAGAGATGAGATGTTGATGATGTCCGTCAATCCGATATCCTAAGCCTCGGAGACAGGCAAAGGTACCCGGAAGTGCTGGAGGATGAGCGTAATGAGCATTCTATAAGGAAGACATCCGGAGTCGTTTGCTTCGTCGTTTATCATGTTGGTGAGCAGCAGAGGATATATATTGAAGTGGTGCCCAGATTTTAGGCACCAAATCAATACCGTATCTATTTTAGATAAATACCCTCGACTCCCGAGTCTTGGGTGGATGGTCCAACTGATAATCAACTGAAACAACTTTGAGTCGAGGGGCAAATCACTACATGTGTGAAATATAGTGGGTCTGTACACATAGTTAAGGTCGCCCCTGACTATCCGACAGGCCTCCTCAACTTCAAAGTTGTCTGGCCATCCATCCAGACTCCATTGAACCCCCCTTATAGGGATTCTCAGAATGCTCATCAAGAGGTCAGTGTTGACCTCAAACTCTACACCGCTAACTCTGGTTCTGAATCTCAGAGCCAGAGGACTGGGTTTCACCAAGTTCGCGTAGAACTGGTGAACTAGTCGCGGGTAATACTTTTCATGAATTCTGACCAGTGGGGTCAGATTTATTGCCTCAAAGGCTGATAGAATATCGAAATTACCATGACGAATAGAGTCGAAATCAACGACTCTACCCGTCATGATTTTCTTGTGACGGATTACTGAATTATACCTCTTATGAGCCGCTGGGCTGTAAAACAGAGTCTGCTCCAGCTCTGTTCTGGGCTCCTTGTTGGATAATCCTGCTGCACCCTTCCCTTTCGACTCCGAAGCCGAAGGTTTTGAAGACCTTGGCTTTTTAGGCGCATTAGGTCCACTTGTTGTGAGTTTAATACTGATTTTGTCACTCATTTTGGAGAAATCTGGAGTTTTTTTTTTAAAAAAAAGATTTTGGTAAAAATGAGAGATTTTAACCGTAGAAAGTTAAAAATATCTTTAGGAATGTGTAGATCGGTGTGTTTAGAAGGGATTTGGATGGTTTTTGGATCAATACGATGAATTTTTCTATAGAGAGAAAGCTTGGGCTATTTGAAAATGGCGTAAAAAGAGCGAAAATGAACAGTCCCTTTTATAGAATCGCGATACCAGTCGACTGGGGTCGATATACTAGTCAACTGGGTCCCTTTGAAAATATGAACAGTTTCTTTACCAATCGACTGGGTAAACGTACCAGTCGACTGGGTAAACTGGCAGTGAGTTACCAGTCGACTGGGCTAACTTTACCAGTCGACTGGAGGACAAGGGGTATTAAAAAAATTGGCTCCAAACAGGATTTGATCTTATAGACGACTGGAGAAGACTTACCAGTCGTCTGGAAGTTTTGACTGAGAGTTACCAGTCGATTGGATCAAAATTACCAGTCGACTGGAAAAACAGGCAGAGACTTACCAGTCGACTTGAGCACATTTACCAGTTGACTGGATCCTGAGTAAAATTTCCAGTCCTGAATTTTTTAGCACGATTTTGTTTATCTATGACATTTTTGAGTGAAGGGAATAATTAAACATGGATTAATACTCTATCACTCAATGTCAAACTTGCAAATGATGAAATGAGATGCAGTCAAACATTCAGTTTATCAAAATCAAGCAATCCCATCAACATTCTAATATTACAAAAACTAGCTTCACATAAGGGTTTTGTAAGAATATCAGCTATTTGATCTTCTGAAGGTATATATATATATATATATATATATATGTAGCTCGAGGTTTCAACCCAAGAGGGGGGTGAATTGGATTTTTAAAAACTTTTGCGGAATTTATACAAGTTTATAAAAACTGATAAGCAACAAATAATTAATACAAGTAATAAGCTGTAAATAAAGAGTTTAAGGAAAGAGGATGCAAACACAGTTATAGTGGTTCGGCAATATCGGATTCGTTCCGACCCTACATCCACTCTCTTCAAGGAACTCCTTGAAGTAATCCACTAAGAAACCTTAGTCACACAACTTAGCCGGGTGTTGCACAAACTGTACACAAGCAATTTACAGGAATTGCTTAAACCGAAAAATCCCCTTCCTTTCGGAAGTTTCCCCTTCCTCTCGGAAGTAATCCCTTTACAAAGATGGTGTAAAGTAAAAGGTAGAGAGACAGCAAATGAAAGCTTATTACAACAGAAATGTCTCTCTTTCAAAGTAAAGTTTGAAGAAATGGCTCAACAAGATTATTTCAAAGCTTTTTTGTGTTTCAAGAGTATAAAAACTTGATTATATGAGATCAACTCTTTTTGAATATGTGCTTCTTGTTTTTGAATGCTTTGCTGAATGGGTTTATATAGCAATCAATTAATATGGTCGTTTTTGACTTTAATTTGAAAAAGATTTACTTTAAAACGTTCAGATTTAGAGTCCAACGGTCATATTTTTGAATTACCGGTCGACTGGGTCGAGATACCAGTCGACTGGGTTCACTTGAAAAATACTCGTTTTCAGACCTTCTGGGTATCCAGTCGACTGGTATATATCACCCAATCGACTGGAGACTTTCTGTCCATTTCACCAGTCGACTGGGTTGATTCATCCAGTCGACTGAAAAATTACTGGTCAAAGTACCAGTTGACTGGGTTAATTCATCCAGTTGACTGGGTACCTTCTGACCCATACACCAGTCGACTAGTATATGTACCCAGTCGACTGGGTTGTCTTCCAACCCAGTTTTTCTTTTGTTTTTCATAAAAAAAAACATTTAAAAATAATGGTCTTAGAAAAACCTTTTGTGTTTGAGCTATTAAACAAGCTAATACAATGTATGAGTGAGACTTACATTGGTTCTAAACCTTAAAACCTTTTTTAGATCTTCAGTCTTCACTTGATACTTGATTTGGTTCACTTTGTTCCTTGGTTGAATGTGTTTGATCCTTAATACAACTTAGTTTAAACATGTTAGTTAAATAACAGTTGTGTTTTGCCATAATTAAAATACGGACGAGGGTCAACAATCTCCCCCTTTTTGATGATGACAAAACTAATAATGTAAAAACAGTTTTAAAAACTAAGTGATAGGATTTTTCAAAAATTTGGACAGAGTCTCCTCTGTTTTTCTAGAAAAACCACCCTGTAAACAAGCAAACACAGTTTATATTTCTTTCAACCAATCCAGAATCAAACTCAACCAATCAATTAACATTTTAACAAAGTTATGGAGCAATGCTCCCCCTAAATCTATGCATTGGTTGCGTTTTACTTAGATTTTCTCGTTTTTCTCATTTTTCTCCCCCGTTTTGACAACAGCAACCAAAGGGGGGCATTACATAAAAAATAAGCTACTTAGCCAATATAGTCAAATAGGTTATAAGAATACAAAGATGAACGCGAAGATTTGGCTTCATTCGAATTTCAGAAGCCTTCCCGGGAAGAACTGGAAGTTTTTCAAGCATATAAGCATTTTATAGCAGTTTTAGTGACCAAACAGAGTTTTAAAACAGTTCTAACATATCACAAATAGCGTAAATAAATGCAAGAAATATGGCTAATAGTATTACATCATCATAGAGAAAAAGCCAATACAAGCAGGGCCTCACAGAGCCATAACTAAGAAAAACATACATGAGATGTCCGTGCTATGTGACAAAAACTGGAAAAGTGCTAAGTACATGCGGGAGAGTCTGAGCTGTCATGAAGAAGTTCCCTAATCTCAGCTAGGAAACCCTCGGTGTGCTCTCGAAGTCGTCCCGTAGGTGGTCTATGGAGGAGCTCAGCCTCTGGTAATCAGACTGCATGGACTGAAAACCGGACTCCATCGTCATCTGAAGACTCGTGATAGCTCGTAGGATGTCACCATAACCAGTCTGACCGGTACTCGAGTCACCAACGGGAGGTGCTCGGGTATCCGTCTCCATCTCAGCAGCCGTATCAGCATTCTCATCACTGTCACTCGCATCCTCTCGGATCCTTAGGCGCTTTTCGGCCTTTGGATAGAGGAACCCTTCACGAACAGTACATCCCATCTTTTTCAGAGATGAGATGTTGATGATGTCCGTCAATCCGATATCCTAAGCCTCGGAGACAGGAAAAGGTACCCGGAAGTGCTGGAGGATGAGCGTAATGAGCATTCTATAAGGAAGACATCCGGAGTCGTTTGCTTCGTCGTTTATCATGTTGGTGAGCAGCAGAGGATATATATTGAAGTGGTGCCCAGATTTTAGGCACCAAATCAATACCGTATCTATTTTAGATAAATACCCTCGACTCCCGAGTCTTGGGTGGATGGTCCAACTGATAATCAACTGAAACAACTTTGAGTCGAGGGGCAAATCACTACATGTGTGAAATATAGTGGGTCTGTACACATAGTTAAGGTCGCCCCTGACTATCCGACAGGCCTCCTCAACTTCAAAGTTGTCTGGCCATCCATCCAGACTCCATTGAACCCCCCTTATAGGGATTCTCAGAATGCTCATCAAGAGGTCAGTGTTGACCTCAAACTCTACACCGCTAACTCTGGTTCTGAATCTCAGAGCCAGAGGACTGGGTTTCACCAAGTTCGCGTAGAACTGGTGAACTAGTCGCGGGTAATACTTTTCATGAATTCTGACCAGTGGGGTCAGATTTATTGCCTCAAAGGCTGATAGAATATCGAAATTACCATGACGAATAGAGTCGAAATCAACGACTCTACCCGTCATGATTTTCTTGTGACGGATTACTGAATTATACCTCTTATGAGCCGCTGGGCTGTAAAACAGAGTCTGCTCCAGCTCTGTTCTGGGCTCCTTGTTGGATAATCCTGCTGCACCCTTCCCTTTCGACTCCGAAGCCGAAGGTTTTGAAGACCTTGGCTTTTTAGGCGCATTAGGTCCACTTGTTGTGAGTTTAATACTGATTTTGTCACTCATTTTGGAGAAATCTGGAGTTTTTTTTTTAAAAAAAAGATTTTGGTAAAAATGAGAGATTTTAACCGTAGAAAGTTAAAAATATCTTTAGGAATGTGTAGATCGGTGTGTTTAGAAGGGATTTGGATGGTTTTTGGATCAATACGATGAATTTTTCTATAGAGAGAAAGCTTGGGCTATTTGAAAATGGCGTAAAAAGAGCGAAAATGAACAGTCCCTTTTATAGAATCGCGATACCAGTCGACTGGGGTCGATATACTAGTCAACTGGGTCCCTTTGAAAATATGAACAGTTTCTTTACCAATCGACTGGGTAAACGTACCAGTCGACTGGGTAAACTGGCAGTGAGTTACCAGTCGACTGGGCTAACTTTACCAGTCGACTGGAGGACAAGGGGTATTAAAAAAATTGGCTCCAAACAGGATTTGATCTTATAGACGACTGGAGAAGACTTACCAGTCGTCTGGAAGTTTTGACTGAGAGTTACCAGTCGATTGGATCAAAATTACCAGTCGACTGGAAAAACAGGCAGAGACTTACCAGTCGACTTGAGCACATTTACCAGTTGACTGGATCCTGAGTAAAATTTCCAGTCCTGAATTTTTTAGCACGATTTTGTTTATCTATGACATTTTTGAGTGAAGGGAATAATTAAACATGGATTAATACTCTATCACTCAATGTCAAACTTGCAAATGATGAAATGAGATGCAGTCAAACATTCAGTTTATCAAAATCAAGCAATCCCATCAACATTCTAATATTACAAAAACTAGCTTCACATAAGGGTTTTGTAAGAATATCAGCTATTTGATCTTCTGAAGGTATAAATTCTAATCTTATATCACCTTTTTGAGCATGATCTCTTAGGAAATGATGTATAATCTCTATATGCTTGGTTCTAGAGTGTTGAATAGGATTTTACCTCCTTCATCAAGATCAAGTTTGGTGGTTGTGCTCATAGGCGTTCCAATTGGCTTTGAGCTTTCCATCCCGAACCTCTTTAGTAGATCTTTGATGTA
Source organism: Bretschneidera sinensis (assembly GCA_023935145.1). Classification (NCBI taxonomy): domain Eukaryota; kingdom Viridiplantae; phylum Streptophyta; class Magnoliopsida; order Brassicales; family Akaniaceae; genus Bretschneidera; species Bretschneidera sinensis. The sequence goes on from CM043704.1 coordinate 50,459,469, forward strand.
CTTTTGTTGATTGATGAAGATACCTCCTTTTAGTTGCTTGATTTGCAGTCTAAGGAAGTAGGTAAGTTCTCCCATCATGCTCATTTCAAATTCACCTTGCATGCACTTTGCAAACTCTTGACACATAGATTCATTAGTAGCACCAAATATAATATCATCAACATATATTTGAACTATCAAAGTGTCATTTTTGTGAGTTTTTGTGAAGAGAGTTGTATCTATTCTACCTCTTACAAAATCATTATCAATCAAAAATTTACTTAGTCTTTCATACCATGCCCTTGGAGCTTGCTTCAACCCATATAGAGCTTTAGAAAGTTTATAGACATGATTTGGAAGACTTGGATTTTCAAATCCAAGAGGTTGTTCAACATAAACCTCTTCTTCTATAAAGCCATTTAAAAAGGCACTTTTCACATCCATTTGAAATAGCTTGAATTTATTAAAGCATGCAAAGGCTAATAACATTCGAATAGCTTCTAATCTAGCTACGGGAGCATAGGTTTCATCAAAATCTATTCCTTCCTCTTGGTTATATCCCTTAGCAACTAGTCTAGCCTTATTTCTAATTACTATACCATTTTCATCCATTTTATTTCTATATATCCATTTAGTTCCAATAATTGAATGATCTTTAGGTCTTGGAACTAGTTCCCAAACATTGTTTCTCTCAAATTGATTTATCTCTTCCTGCATTGCAATTATCCAATCATTATCTTTTTCAGCTTCTATAAATGTCTTAGGTTCTACTTGAGACAAATAAGCTACAAAATTGCAAATATTTCAAATGGAATAGCGAGTTCTTACCTCTTGTGAAGGATCACCAATTACTTGATCAATTGGATGATGATTTACATACCTCCAATCCTTGGGTAGATTTTCCTCTTGTTGACTTGAGGATGGTTGGTCCAAATTCGGAGTTGCCATCCCTTCATTTGTTTGAGTAGAACTCACTTTTGGGTCAATAATGGGAGTAGGAGTTTCCATTCTTGGAATAAAATCTGCATCATCTTTAAAGGAAACTTCTCCACTACTCATTGGGTTAGATTCATCAATAGTTACATGCACAGATTCTTCTACTACTAGAGTTCTCTTATTGAAAACTCTATAAGCCTTACTAGTAGTTGAATATCCTAAAAATATCCCTTCATCGGTCTTGGAATCAAATTTACCCAAGTTAGTTTTATTGTTACTTAAGATGAAGCACTTACTACCAAAGGCATGAAAATAGGAAATATTGGGCTTTCTCCCTTTCCATAGTTCATATGGTGTTTTATCAAGCAAGGGCCTTATCAAAATTCTATTTAAAATATAGCAAGAAGTATTCACGGCTTCAGCCCAAAAATATTTTGGTAAATTATTTTCACAAAGCATTGTTCTTGAAAATTCTTCTAGAACTCTATTTTTCCTCTCAACAACTCCATTTTGTTGAGGAGTTCTAGGAGCTGAAAAGTTGTGATTAATTCCATTTTCATTACAAAATTTTGAAAAGCTTTGATTTTCAAATTCTTTGCCATGATCACTTCTTATGCGTGAAATACAAATTCCTTTTTCATTTTGTACCTTTTTGCAAAACTTTTCAAATCCTTTGAAAGCTTCATCCTTATAAGCAATAAAAATAACAAAGGTATATCTTGAATAGTCATCAACAATAACAAGAGCATATTGATGGCCACCTAAACTAATGGTACTAATTGGACCAAATAAGTCCATATGCAAAAGTTCCAAAGGTCTAGTAGTTGAGACTACATTTTTTGCTTTAAAAGATATCCTAGATTGTTTTCCCATTTGACAAGCATTGCAAATTTTGTTTTTCTCAAAATTGATTTTAGGAAGTCCAATAACTAAATCTTTTCTTGAAACAATTTTTAGCAAGTTCATGTTTACATGACCAAGCCTTCTATGCCATAGCCATTGATTTTCACTAAAGGCAGGAAAACATTTTTCATTAACGGAATGCAAAGATTTCAAATCAACTATATAGACATTTTCATGTCTATGGCTAATGAATTTGATCTTGTTGCTCTTGATGTCTATAACTAGACAATGAGAGGTCTCAAATGTGACTTTATATCCTTTGTCACATAATTGACTAATGCTAAGTAAGTTTGGCTTAAGGCCTTGTACTAGCAAAACATTATCTAAGGTTGAGAAATCATTACCGACTTTTCCATGCCCGATGATCTTTATTTTAGTATTGTCTCCAATGGTCACAAGTCCACCATCTCTTAGATTTAGCTCCTTGAATACGCTTTTATCACCGATCATATGCTTCGAGCAACCGCTATCAAGGTACCAACAGTTACTTTTCTCTTTGGTGTGAAGAAAAATCTACATCACACAAGGATATACGGTAGCACTTTTAGGTACCCAAAATTTCTTGGGTCCTTTGGGGTTAGTCCTGAAAAATACGGTTCCTTTTGGGACCCATACTTTCTTAATATGAGGTGCTCTATGAACAAGTTGATGATGCATAGTCCTAGCATGATAGTCATAGAAATTTCTAGGATGTCTTACATGTGAATTCCTACAAACCTTAGGATAATAGTTCCTAGGATACATGTTTCTATGGTAAGGAGTATGAAAATTCGTGTCATTTATATAAAGAGTATGATGATGCATTCTAGGATACCCATTATGATAATTCCTAGGATGAGCATGAGCAGAATGCATTCTTTGATTATACACATTGTTCCTAGAATGAGCATGATAATGATTTCTAGGATGTGTATTAGCATTTCTAGAATGAGCATACATATAAGCATGAGTAATTTTAGAATGCTTCAATTTAGTATGATCATTTAAGTTTCTAGACTTCCTAGCATTTATCGAGGGAGTGCTTTTAACAATGCTAGGAGCTTTTGAAGTAGAAGTTCATCTACACAAGAGGCTTTCATGAATAAGCTCTCTTTTGTTTTTTGTTTTCCCAATTGAGAATATCCTACACCAGATTTTCCTCCACTTAATCTTTGGGAAGAAAGCACTTCATCAAGTTTTTCTTTACCAAGCATAAGTCTAGATATAGTGCTGTTTAATTCAAAAATTTTATTTTTCAAATTCTCATTTTCATCTTTAAGAAAATCTTGAGACGAATTATATAGTAAAGATGATAATTTTTCTTTTTCTTCTCTAAGAACTATCATTTCTTTAGAAAGAGATGATACTTCTTTCTTAAGAACAGAATTTCTAGAATCAAATTTCTTTAATTCTTCATGCATTTCATTTATGACTTCTAGCAATTCTTCACTGCTAGTAACAATATTATTTTTTGAAGAGAGAGAAGATGTTACCTCACTTTCATCATCGATTGCCATCAAACAAAGGTTGGCAATTTCTTCGTATCCAATTTCTTTGTCTGATGACTCATCTTCTTCGTCATCGCTCCAGGTAGTTGCTACCATAGCTTTCTTCTTGAAGCCCTTGTATGGTTTCCTTGAAACCGGACAGTCAGCTTTTATATGTCCTGGCTTCTTGCAGCCATAGCACATAAGTGGTTCCCTTTTTGAGGTGGGATCCTTTGAGTAAGGTTTTTTGCTTTTCTTCAAGAACCTATGGAATCGTCTAGTGATTAAAGCCATTTCACCATCCTCTTCACTGCTCTCTGCTTCTTGTTCTAATTCCTTTTCTTTGTTGCTCGTAGAAGCTTTGAGAGCAATTTACTTTTTCTTTTTCTCATCATCATTGATGATGGGAGTCATTTCTTCCATCTCGTATGTTAATAATGACCCAAGCAGCGTCTCAACATCAAGTTTGTCAAGATTTTTGGCCTCCTGAATGGCTGTCCTCTTTGGTTTCCATTCTGGTGGCAGAGATCTTAAGATTTTTCTGGTTAGTTCAACTTCCTCAATATTCTTGCCAAGCAATTTTAAACCATTTATAATAGTAGTGAATCGTGAGTGCATTTCGTAAATGGTTTCGTTATGAGACATCTTAAAAGATTCATGCTCAGAAATTAGCATGTAAATTTTAGACTTTTTTACTTCACTTGTTCCTTCATATGTGACTTGCAATTTATCCCATATTTCTTTAGCAGAAACACATGCAGATATTTTGTTATATTCAGAAATATCTAAAGCACAATGTAGCATGCTTGTTGCTCTGCTATTGAGAGACATCGTTCTACAATCCTCGTCAGTAAACTCAGTTTTGAGTTTAGGCATTGTATGAAGAGTCTCTCCAATAACTATTTCTTTTGAAGGAATTTTAGGTCCCTCTTCTATAATTCTCCATAGATTGTAATCTTGTCCTTCGACGAAGATTTTCATTCTATTTTTCCAATAGTTATAATTTGAGCCATTGAACAATGGTGGTCTAGTATAAGAGTGTCCCTCAGAGTAGCTATTTGCTGCCATTGGATCAACTCTAGGAATTTAAGCCTAATAAAGAGAACGAGGCTCTAATACCAATTGTAGCTCGAGGTTTCAACCCAAGAGGGGAGGTGAATTGGCTTTTTAAAAACTTTTGCGGAATTTATACAAGTTTATAAAAACTGATAAGCAACAAATAATTAATACAAGTAATAAGCTGTAAATAAAGAGTTTAAGGAAAGAGGATGCAAACACAGTTATAGTGGTTCGGCAATATCGGATTCGTTCCGACCCTACATCCACTCTCTTCAAGGAACTCCATGAAGTAATCCACTAAGAAAACTTAGTCGCACAACTTAGCCGGGTGTTGCACAAACCGTACACAGACAATTTACAGGAATTGCTTAAACCGAAAAATTCCCTTCCTTTCGGAAGTTTCCCCTTCCTCTCGGAAGTAATCCCTTCACAAAGATGGTGTAAAGTAAAAGGTAGAGAGACAGCAAATGAAAGCTTATTACAACAGAAATGTCTCTCTTTCAAAGTAAAGCTTGAAGAAATGGCTCAACAAGATTATTTCAAAGCTTTTTTGTGTTTGAAGAGTATAAAAACTTGATTATATGAGATCAACTCTTTTTGAATATGTGCTTCTTGTTTTTGAATGCTTTGCTGAATGGGTTTATATAGCAATCAATTAATATGGCCGTTTTGGACTTTAATTTGAAAAAGATTTACTTTAAAACGTTCAGATTTGGAGTCCAACGGTCATATTTTTGAATTACCAGTCGACTGGGTCGAGATACCAGTCGACTGGGTTCACTTGAAAAATACTCGTTTTCAGACCTTCTGGGTATCCAGTCGACTGGTATATATCACCCAGTCGACTGGAGACTTTCTGTCCATTTCACCAGTCGACTGGGTTGATTCATCCAGTCGATTGGGAAATTACTGGTCAAAGTACCAGTCGACTGGGTTAATTCATCCAGTCGACTGGGTACCTTCTGACCCATACACCAGTCGACTGGTATATGTACCCAGTCGACTGGGTTGTCTTCCAACCCAGTTTTTCTTCTGTTTTTCATAAAAAAAAACATTTAAAAATAATGGTCTTAGAAAAACCTTTTGTGTTTAAGCTATTAAACAAGCTAATACAATATATGAGTGAGACTTACATTGGTTCTAAACCTTAAGACCTATTCTAGATCTTCAGTCTTCACTTGATACTTGATTTGGTTCACTTTGTTCCTTGGTTGAATGTGTTTGATCCTTAATACAACTTAGTTTAAACATGTTAGTTAAATAACAGTTGTATTTTGCCATCATTAAAATACGGGCGAGGGTCAACAATATATATACACATAAATGCGAAGAGTTAAATTTTTATAAAAGAATTCAAAAAAATTCTGGAGTCGTCTAGAAAAAGAAGCGGGAAAAAAAAAATTATGCAACCTTGCTACATGTAAGGCAGCAAGGCTGCTAAGTTTGCAAAAAAATAATGGGCTGCTGAGTTTTTACAAAAATATTTTACTTATATCTAGAAATGAAAGAACTGAGAGGGGGCCGGTCTAAGATAAAAACATGTCGACATATGGGAAGATGTTCCCTGATAATAAGTCATGCATTGCATCTGTTTTAAATGTTGATTGCATTACTGAAGTGTTGTTATTATTATAAATTTATTTATAGATGAATGAGTCTCACAAAGAGACAATTAATGTGAGAAAGAAACATAGAAGTATGATATGATAGGAATTATCTAAATGTTAGACTATATGTTATTATCCAGTCATATGAGATATAAATGATTAAATATTAAAAGACTATTTATTCAAATTGAATACTTCTAGTAAGTTTAATTCACTGAGCTTGTGAAGCTCATCCCTCATTGTACAATGATTTCAGGTAGCAGGTAGCAGGCAGCACAAATAGTTTGGTGGGTTGAGAGTCAAACGAAATCTTTTTCTATAAGTCACGTACATGTCCACATCCTCGAACTAATGAGAAAATAAAATAAAAATTTATTTGTAAACATTCATGCATTTTACGTTGTATATCATGTTTAAGTCAAGATCAGAATTATGTATCTCCCTTGTTGAAGGTTGAGGGTTGAAGTGAAACTTTCTGTTAGTATTACTTTTATTGTTGCATATATGTGTCATGCTGGGATTTTCAAAATGTAACAACACCGTCTCGGTGGTGGCCAACCCGGGAAGGGTTATTACAGTGTTCTAGAAATAAACATATTGAAATCAAACATTATTTTATTATAGATCATACTCAAAACGGGGATATTAAACTTGAATTTGTTAGTATTGAAAAACAAGTGGTTGATATTTTTACTAAACCCTTAAATGAATATAGGTTTCGCATGATTAGAATTGAGTTAAGTATCAGAAATTATGTGTGATTGCTCTTTAATTTCATTTGCGTTAATCACTTACATGTTTGCCATTGAATGAATAAAGATTAATTCATAATTTAATGTTCTCTCACACAAAAATTGCATAAAGTAACTTAATATTGCAAGAAAATTGATTTTCTTATAGTTGGGATTTGAATACAGTCGACTGCATAAGTCCCCACAGTCGACTAGTAGAAAGATTCTATCTAAATTCAAAGAAAAGACAACAACTCAGTCATAGTCGACTCAGTGGCTTATACAGTCGACTAGGCGTTCATCCTGGCCTTTTTAAAAAAAATCCAGTTTCACTTATCCATTTGATTGGAAACCTGTTACAATTTATTGGATACCGGTGCCGATATAAACTTGCGTCAGTTTTCATATTCATTTTAAGCACAAATCTAAAACCCTAGTCGCACATCCTTTTTCTCTCTCTTCAAAATTTCTTCATTTTTCCTTCAAAATCTCTCAAATTTCCACATATCCACTCTCTAAAATCACTTCTTTTGCATCTATCTTCCCTTTTTATCTTTGATTTTGTCCAAAATAAGGAAGAAAATGCTCACTTCTGGACTTTATGGAAAGAGATCCAAAGAAGGTTGACAAAGGCAAATGAATCGCTAGTGAATTAAGCAAGACAAAAAAAAAAGAATTGGACACAAATAGATTTAGGAATCCCGAAGCCAAAAAGAGGTATGACGACTTCATTTGCCTAAAAAGGTTATTAGGGGTCGTTATGAAAATTCCAGTGCTATTAGATTCACTAATTTGGATGTTGAACCGTTTTTTAAGAATATTGGGTTGTTGCCATTAGTTTCAATTATAGGGAGTGTTTATCCAAGATATGTTCATCAATTTTATGCAAATCTGGTAAGGGTATCAAGTGAGTCCTTAAGTTTTAGGACAATAGTCATAGGGATTGAATTTAAGGTGGCAATGGATGTTTTGAGGGCTATTATGAAAATTCCTAATGAAGGTCTAAGTTGGATTGATGCACAGGGATGGCCTAAGAATTTTGATAGGTAGGAGGCTTGTAGGGTAATTAGAGATGATTCCCAGAATATTTTTCATGTTAAGATCTTTAATAATCATTATACCTTGCCTCTTGAGTCTAGAGTGATGCACTTGATCAGTAGTTATTGTGTTAATCCAAGGACGGGTAGTTGTACTAATTTTTCTATGTTAGATATGGCACTTCTATGGAGTTTGAGGGCTAGAACCAAATTTAATCTATATCCTCTGATTTTAAGTAAGATGATAGAAACAACTAAAACGACTAAGGGTGGTTTCTCATTTGGTATATTGATTACCAATATCTTGGCTTACTTTAAGGTCCCTCTTTATGATGAAGTGATGAGAGTCATAAAATGCATCTAAACAATACTTAATTGTTAACACTTTAGGGTTAATCTCGGTCGTAATCGCACTTTTACATTTTGATAACTCTAAAGTGTTATTCATAAATCATTGACTTAATTCGATCCATTTTCAGGTGCGTTGAGTACAAAAGAGATGATAAAGCGATCCATGTTTAAAGCGCCAAAAGATCTTGGGTGTCGGTGCTCGTTTTTGTCCAAGGTTTAGACATTTCCAAAAATGATTTAAAGATGATTAAAAGTCTAAACCAAGGTTGGAGCAATAAAGTACATTGAGTTAAAAGACTGCACACAAGTGTGTGCATCACTTTGGAACAAGTTAAGGGTAGGCACACTAGTGTGTGCACTTCTGCATACAAGCTGAAGGAGTTTCACTAAATTGCCAGAATTTCCTGTACAGATCAATCATCTTTGCAGATTAAACTGTATTGATGTAGGAAGAACCAGGAGATGAGCCATATATGCTTAGAAAGATCCGGAAGTCTATTTTCTGGAGAATTTTACGGTTCGAAAAAAGGATTTTTCTAGTGAAAGTTATGGCAGTTTTAGCGGAAACAGTTCAGGCCTCCAGAACAAAGCCCAGCGCCTCACCTCTCACTGTCCAGCGCCTAGGCGCCCAGGAAAACAAGAGTGAGCGCCTAGGCGCCCAGGCAAACAAGAGAGCGCCTAGGCGCCCATGAACCAGCGCCTAGGCGCCCAGTCAAACAAGAGGAGCGCCTAGGCGCCCATGAAGCAGCGCTGCGCCCCTCAGCCATCAGCGCCGCGCCCCTCGCCAACTAACGCTGCACCTTTACTTTCCAGCGCCCAGGCGCACACTTGGACACACGCACACGCTGCTGGACCCACCTTCACATTCCAGCCTTCACTTTCCAGCGCCCAGGCGCACGCTCAGACAAAGCCAGCAGCGCGCACATGCTGCTGGACCACCTTCACGTTCCAGCCTTCACTTTCCAGCAGTGCGCACATGGACTCCAATTCAGACTCAAATTAAGAAAAGCAAAGACAGCTCTCCCTCAGCAGTGCGCACATGGACTCCAATTCAGACTCAAATTAAGAAAAGCAAAGACAGCTCTCCCTCGTGGGCTATAAATATATGCTTAAGGTTTGCAGCCGGGAGAGAGCTCGGGGAGAAAAATAAAGACAGTTTTTGATAGATAAAAATTGAAGAAGCTTTTAGCATTTCGTTTAAGTTTTCGTAAGTTGGAAATCAAGGAGAGAACATCCACATTGTTCTTCCGCCTTGAGCTCCATGGCCAAGAAATCAAGGGGAGAACATCTATATTGTTTTTCCACCTTGAGTTTCATGGCTAACTAATCATCAAACAAGGGAAAGGGATGAATCCTTAGGGTTTTATTGTTCCTTATTTCCTGTTCTTGATTCATTTGTATGGACTTTTTGTTAAAACATTGTCTATGATTTACTCTTTGATTAATTAAGAAGGATTTGAGTTCATGTGATAGCTGTATTCTATATTCTTCTTCTTTTAGTTTCTTTCAATCCGGTGATTGCATCCTTCTACTCCACATAAGTCTAGTCAAGCTTTTCTTATGTCAAGTTGTTTGGATGTAATTGATTTCGGTATATTTATCTTATAGATCAGCCATTACTGTGATATCATTATTGCAATATATTGTCGTTTCTTGCTAATCTATAAGATAAATCATGTGTGCTTGAATTGAAATCAAAGAGTAATTTGTAGCAATTATATTAGAGATATAAATGTGCTTGATTGAATAATTTCCGATTGCCGGTTTAGGATGTGAAACTTGCAATCGAGATAAAAATTTGAATCAAGAGTGGAAATAGGGAACGAACCTAAGGAGGATTCCCGGAACCTTGTTATTTCTTATTTATATTCATCGTTATATTCGCACAACTCTTTTACACAATATTGCATTATCAAAACTCATATTCTCTCACTTAATCATTTTCGTTAGTGTTAAAGTTTATAACTTCTTTTGTAATTAACTTGTTTCCCTGTGGAATCGACACCCCAAAACTATACTACAATAACCGCGTTATGTTTTGGGCGTAATCAAATTTTGGCGCCGTTGCCGGGGAAACGCGCTTAAGTACAAAGGAAGCTTGTCAACTTTAAGTAAAAATAAAAAAAAATATTAAGAAAAAAAAATCGTAAATATTTTTCTTTTCAGCACTTTGTAAACACTGTAATATTGTTCCTTTACTTTTATTTATTTATTTATGTATTTATTTTAATTTTCTTTTATTATTCTGTTTTATTTATCTGTTTATTATTCTGTTTTATTTATTTATTTATTTATTAATTATTTATTATTCTGTTTTACATATTTTATTTCCCCTCTAAATTAATTGGTGCATGGTTAAACCAAGAGATTCGCGAGGCAGATTCATTAGAGGACCCGAATTAGAGTCACCCTCTCCTTCCACGTCCGTTAGTGAAACCTCGCCTAGATCATACCATAGTGCACCCCCATCTGAGAATTTAGAGGATTTCGATAACATGGCCGGCAATCACAATGAAAATGTTGCTAGGACACTTAAAGACTATTTGCACCCTAGCCGAACGGCCACACCCTCTTGTATCATGTTCCCCCCTAATGCCCCACAAGCTGAGTTTAAGCCGGGCATGATACAATTGCTACCAACTTTCCATGGGTTTGAGAATGAAAGCCCCTACATCCACATTAGGGAATTCGAGGAAGTAGTAGCAACCTTCCAAAATAGGGCTGATATGGTGGACACTGTCAGACTCCGGTTTTTCCCTTTTTCACTTAAGGAAAAAGCCAAGACTTGGTTGTACTCATTAAGGCCTAGGTCTATTGGTAGTTGGGATGAGATGACCCGAGTTTTCTTCCAAAAACACTTCCCAACCCATAAGACCAACAACCTTAAGAGACAAATCTCAAACTTTGCACAAAAGGAGAGTGAAACCTTATATCAAGTTTGGGAACGTTTCAAGGACCTTTTAAATTCTTGTCCACACCATGGGTATGAAAGTTGGCGGGTAGTCAGCTATTTCTATGATGGACTCCTAAGTAGGGAGAGGCAATTCATAGAAATGATGTGTAATGGGGATTTTCTTCAAAAAGATCCCGATCAAGCCATAGATTTCCTAGATGACCTATCAGAAAAAGCCCACACTTGGACAGGACCGAGTGCCATTGAAAGTACTAGGAGAAATCAACCCGCTGGAATCTACCAACTTAAGGAAGAGGACAGCCTTAAAGCCCGTTTAGAGGCCCTAACTAAGGAAATTGAAGTTTTAAGAGCCAAAGATGCTAGAGCCCCCGAACCAGTTGCTAGGGTAGAGTCTCGTGAGCCTTGTTTCATGTGTAATGGGGTAGATCATGTGCCTAGGGATTGTCCAACCTATTTTGAGATGAAAGGAGAGTGTAATGCTTTAGGTATATCCTCTAGCAAACCATACTCACCCTATTCTAACACCTATAATCCCGGTTGGAAGAATCACCCAAATTTTAATTGGAGACCCGATACACAACCCCCAGCCCAAACTAGCACCCGTTGGAGATCCGATATACAACCTCATCCCCACTCTAGTACCCAATGGCAACCGAAAGCAACCTCATCTAATGAACCACAACAATCTTTACCTTTGGAAGATATGTTTAAGTCATTTCTGCAAGTACATGCCAAGAGTGTGGAAGAACAAGGCAAGATAAATCAACGGGTGCTAGAAGAGCAAAAAGGGATCAAAGATGAGCAAAAGGAGATAAAAAGTCAACTCACCAAGTTGACTAGTTTCTTGACAATTCAAGAGCAAGGTCGGTTCCCTTCACAGCCGCAACAAAATCCAAGGGGACAACATATGGCACAAACCTCTGATCCGAAAAATCAAAATATTAAAGAGGTTAACGCCATAATCACCCGCAGCGGTAAGAAAATTGATGGACCCACACTACCACCACACTTGATTCCTAATACTGTGGACAACAAGGATAAAGCGTCCAAGGAACAAGAGGCCCATGATGATTATTCTCCACCGGTGCCTTTCCCTCAAGCTCTCCTTAAACCTAAGGAGAGAAATTCAGCACTAAAAGGCGAGATTCTTGAACAACTTCAGCATGTTAAGATTAACCTCCCTCTTCTTCATGTTATAAAACAGATTCCCAATTATGCTAAAGTCATCAAGGATCTATGCACACTCAAGAGGAGGCACAATGTTAAGAAGACTGCATTCTTAACGGAGCAAGCAAGTGCGGTAATTGATAGTACGACACCGCCCAAATATAAAGATCCGGGCTGTCCAACAGTGGCTTGCCAAATTGGAAACAAATCTTGTGGCCAAGCATTGCTAGATTTGGGAGCTAGTGTGAACCTCATGCCATACTCCATGTACTTGCAACTCGGTTTAGGTGAGATTAAACCAACCTCTGTGGTACTTCAACTAGCGGATAGATCGGTAAGAAAACCAAGAGGTATTGTAGAAGATATTTTGTTACAAATTGATAATTTCTATTATCCTGTTGACTTCTTGGTTTTAGATACTGTTTCTATGGTAAATACAGAGTCCAAAATTCCTTTGATACTTGGAAGACCATTCCTTGCCACTGCTAATGCCCTCATTAATTGTAGGAATGGCCTAATGACATTATCATTTGGAAATAGGACTTTAGAGGTAAATGTTTTCCGAATCTCAAGGCAGCCAATTGAAGAGGATGAGTGTTTCAACACTTATATGATTGATAAGCTTAATTTAGAGGATGAGAACATTGAAGATAATTCTAACTCTTTGGAATTCCCTCCTAATAATTTAGAATTCAATGATTCTTCAATTTATCCCCATGCCGTTAACATTATTGATATTTGTGATAAGTCACAGGGATTTTTTAAGAAATATGGGAAACCATGCTTTGAGGAGTTGCTTGAGAGAAGTCACATGGATGCGGGAATCAAATACCCTACTGCTGATTGTAAATGGGCAACACCAAGAACACTTGAGCCATATGTGGTGGACTTTAAGTATTCCTTGCCAAAAGATTAACACTGAGGCCATTGAACCAGGGGCCTCATTTTCAGCACCACAATGAGGCCATCAGTGACAGTGGTGCATCGTCTGGCTGAAGACGTAAAACTTAGCGCTCATGGGAGGCACCCCAAAGCATATCCTTTTTATTTGTTTATTTTTTTTTCTTCTTTTCTGTTCATAATTCTTTTTCGTGTTTATTATTAGTATTTTGCTGTTTTCCAGTTTTACTTTCGTGTTTCTTTTTCAGGGACAAATATGCAAAGCAATTCAAATGGTGGTGCACAATTTTTAGCTTCTGTGCACTTTTGGCCAACAAAGGGAGTTTCTTTTCCTTTTTCTTTCACATTGAGGTCAATGCAATGTTTAGGTTGGGGGTGGAGGAAACACATTTCTTTCCTTTTTCCATTGAACTGCTTGGTGTCACTTTCCTACGTTTTGTTTGTTAGGATAATAAAAAAAATAATAAAAAAAAGGGGGTTTGTTTTTTTTTTGCATGCTTTGTGTTAGCCTTGGAGTTATTCACATGTCAATGATATGACCTTAATTGAGATAGCATATAGCACTTAGAAGAAATTAAATTTTGCTTCGGTTTGAAATTATTTTAAGTATCAATCTTGATTTGGTTAGAGACTCTAGCTTGTGGTAAGATTGTATGATTAATCGTAAGCATTTAGAAAAGTTTTATGCGTGATTATTTTGTGAATATTTTTGCGGTCTCGGCAAGCTCTAGAACTTACTTGATAACCACTTGAGGCGAATTCCTAGAATGCACATTATTTAGGATATGATATAGGCAATTTTTGAACCGTTTGAGCCTTTCAAACCTACCCTTGCGATATATATCACTAGTCACCTATTTGAGCCTTTTTTTTTCTTCTTGAAAACGAAGTTGAGCCTGGTTTCTTTTAAAAACCCATTCACTTACCCTTATAAGCCTAAAGAGAATATTCTTACCTCTCTCTTAAAAAGAATTTAACTATACACATGTTGTGAGAAGCACTTAAAATGAGTAAGGGTGGAAATATGAAAAAATATCACTACCACAACCCAAGTACATTAAAGGAGATAAGTTTGGGGTTGTGGAAAAGAAAGAAATGAAAAAGGAGGTGAATGGTCTTTTATGCCAAAATACAAAAGAAAAGAAAAACAAATGGTGATTTGTTGAGAAGACAATCCTCGAAAAGAAAAATAAAAAATAAAAATAAAAATGGTTGGAAGAGTTGGGTACTGAAGTAAGGTTATCCAGTGCTTAAAGAGCTATGTTCAAAACTAAGAGATTAAGTTCTTTTACTTGTGAATTCTTCCCATTCTTTCTTAGCCTTTACCTTAACCGAACGTTAGAAGCTTATTAAAGACCTATGATCCAATGTAATGTGATTTTTCTACAATAGTGGAGAGTGGTTTGAAATGTAAGCTTATGGAGCTTTTTTTTTGTGATTGATGTCACGCGATTTATTTTTAGAGGCCAAGACTTGTATTCATGAATATTGTGCATAAAATCATCCGGATGTTCAGATTAATGGATTGTGGTAAGATGGATGTTAAGAGTCAATAACGATTTTAAGATTGATGTTTGAATTATTTTTGGATTTGAGTGAAATTTAATGATTCTATATGCTATATGTTACGCATGATTTTTGACACAAAGATTTTTGAATCACTCTTGGTTAACACTAGCATTGTTGTATTTTGCATTAATTTCTAAATAAAGAACTCATTTCATGTCTTTCGCTTGAATTGCTAGGGACTAGCAATAAGCTAGTTGGGGGTTGTGATGAGAGTCATAAAATGCATCTAAACAATACTTAATTGTTAACACTTTAGGGTTAATCTCGGTCGTAATCGCACTTTTAAATTTTGATAACTCTAAAGTGTTATTCATAAATCATTGACTTAATTCGATCCATTTTCAGGTGCGTTGAGTACAAAAGAGATGATAAAGCGATCCATGTTTAAAGCGCCAAAAGATCTTGGGTGTCGGTGCTCGTTTTTGTCCAAGGTTTAGACATTTCCAAAAATGATTTAAAGATGATTAAAAGTCTAAACCAAGGTTGGAGCAATAAAGTACATTGAGTTAAAAGACTGCACACAAGTGTGTGCATCACTTTGGAACAAGTTAAGGGTAGGCACACTAGTGTGTGCACTTCTGCATACAAGCTGAAGGAGTTTCACTAAATTGCCAGAATTTCCCGTACAGATCAATCATCTTTGCAGATTAAACTGTATTGATGTAGGAAGAACCAGGAGATGAGCCATATATGCTTAGAAAGATCCGGAAGTCTATTTTCTGGAGAATTTTACGGTTCGAAAAAAGGATTTTTCTAGTGAAAGTTATGGCAGTTTTAGCGGAAACAGTTCAGGCCTCCAGAACAAAGCCCAGCGCCTCACCTCTCACTGTCCAGCGCCTAGGCGCCCAGGAAAACAAGAGTGAGCGCCTAGGCGCCCATGAACCAGCGCCTAGGCGCCCAGTCAAACAAGAGGAGCGCCTAGGCGCCCATGAAGCAGCGCTGCGCCCCTCAGCCATCAGCGCCGCGCCCCTCGCCAACTAACGCTGCACCTTTACTTTCCAGCGCCCAGGCGCACACTTGGACACACGCACACGCTGCTGGACCCACCTTCACATTCCAGCCTTCACTTTCCAGCGCCCAGGCGCACGCTCAGACAAAGCCAGCAGCGCGCACATGCTGCTGGACCACCTTCACGTTCCAGCCTTCACTTTCCAGCAGTGCGCACATGGACTCCAATTCAGACTCAAATTAAGAAAAGCAAAGACAGCTCTCCCTCAGCAGTGCGCACATGGACTCCAATTCAGACTCAAATTAAGAAAAGCAAAGACAGCTCTCCCTCGTGGGCTATAAATATATGCTTAAGGTTTGCAGCCGGGAGAGAGCTCGGGGAGAAAAATAAAGACAGTTTTTGATAGATAAAAATTGAAGAAGCTTTTAGCATTTCGTTTAAGTTTTCGTAAGTTGGAAATCAAGGAGAGAACATCCACATTGTTCTTCCGCCTTGAGCTCCATGGCCAAGAAATCAAGGGGAGAACATCTATATTGTTTTTCCACCTTGAGTTTCATGGCTAACTAATCATCAAACAAGGGAAAGGGATGAATCCTTAGGGTTTTATTGTTCCTTATTTCCTGTTCTTGATTCATTTGTATGGACTTTTTGTTAAAACATTGTCTATGATTTACTCTTTGATTAATTAAGAAGGATTTGAGTTCATGTGATAGCTGTATTCTATATTCTTCTTCTTTTAGTTTCTTTCAATCCGGTGATTGCATCCTTCTACTCCACATAAGTCTAGTCAAGCTTTTCTTATGTCAAGTTGTTTGGATGTAATTGATTTCGGTATATTTATCTTATAGATCAGCCATTACTGTGATATCATTATTGCAATATATTGTCGTTTCTTGCTAATCTATAAGATAAATCATGTGTGCTTGAATTGAAATCAAAGAGTAATTTGTAGCAATTATATTAGAGATATAAATGTGCTTGATTGAATAATTTCCGATTGCCGGTTTAGGATGTGAAACTTGCAATCGAGATAAAAATTTGAATCAAGAGTGGAAATAGGGAACGAACCTAAGGAGGATTCCCGGAACCTTGTTATTTCTTATTTATATTCATCGTTATATTCGCACAACTCTTTTACACAATATTGCATTATCAAAACTCATATTCTCTCACTTAATCATTTTCGTTAGTGTTAAAGTTTATAACTTCTTTTGTAATTAACTTGTTTCCCTGTGGAATCGACACCCCAAAACTATACTACAATAACCGCGTTATATTTTGGGCGTAATCATGAAGAATCTCAAGATTTTGACTCATCTTACCATGAAGAGGATGAAATTTTTGCTTCATGGAAATAGGATTGAATCAAAACATGGTGTTAATGTTCTTGTAGCTGAGGGTAAGGATGATAAGGATGATGGTGATAAGGAGGCTAGTGATAAAGAGAGTGGAGGTCAGGCAAGTGGTGCAGGTGGTTTGGATGCCAATGTAAATATCTTTTAAGCTTTGGCAAAGCTTCATCTTTTTGTCAGTGGGTTAAGGACCGAGATTGGATCAGGATTTCAAATTATGAGGACTGACTTTGATTCCTTTTGGACTTAAACGAAAGTTTCAGTTCAAACCCTTCGCAATGACTTGGAGATTTTTAAGACTTAGACTGAAGGATCTCTTGATGACCATGGGAGCTCTTGACTCGTGATTCTAATTCGGACCCTTAAATTCTCCTACTTTCATTTTTTGCTCTATCTCTTAAAATCTCACAACTCTAAAACTCTTGCACACGCATATTTTTTTAGCATATTTTCCAATTTTTTTTTTGATCTTAGGGGAGTCTTTTATGACTGCTAGTTAAACTCTCATGGATGATTTCTGATGTTTATGAGTGTCTTTTCATTTCTTTATGATCGGTTGCGATTGCTTTGGATGCATATATCTTTGCTTCTTTTCCAAGGGTTATTTGAAAAAACAGGGGAAACTCCACCCATTTTTTCATAAAATTTTATTACTTTGATTCTTTAATGATGCTCGGTCTTATAGGGAGCTTGTTTATTAATCTTGTTTTATGATGATGTCAAAAAGGGGTAGAAAGAAATTAGTTTTTAAAACATAAGTTAGACTAATCATTATATCTAGAAAGAGGGAGACTTTTACATATGATATGCTTTGAAATTGTTTGGTTGTTATCTTTTGTCTAAGCTTTATAATATTTAAGTTACTTTGTACAAACCTTAGAAGATGTGCATGCACCCTAAACGTCGTGCACGGATGCTCATTGCCTCACACATTCCAAGTTTCAACAGTTTGAGGCAATTTTAAAGTCAATGTCCTTCAAGCTTAGTTGTTTTAAGGTAGTTAAATTTTATGTAATCTCACTCTCAATTACTTATCTTTTAAATGGAGCAATTTATTTTCAAAATATATTGATTAAAATCCAAATAAATTTTTCCAAAAGTTTGTGCAAATTTTGATTTAGAAAAATCTGTTTTTGGTGACCATAGTCTACTAGAGGTCCATCTCGGGCTCAACTATTCTTTTTCCTAAAGTGTGGTTACAATCGACTAGAAGACTGTCACAGTCGACTATGTGAGAAATAACAAGGTTTCTAAAATCAATTGGACATATCTCACTGTTGACTGTGTTCCCCACTAAAGCCTCTCATTTCATATTTAAATAGCACAGTCGATTGGGACAAAGCCACTATCGACTATACTAATGAAAATAACGGTTATATTTCAAAATTTGAGGCACACGACAAAGCATTAAATACACCAAATGGCCATTTAATGTCTCTAAGGGCTAACTGGAGTTAAGGTTATAAATATACATCATAAATGTCATTCAAACACACTTAGAATATTCAATTTCATCAAGAGCTCATTTACTAGTCTAAAAAGCTTTTAAAATTTGTTCTTGAGCCATTCTTAAAACTTTGTTCTTGTGAGAGAGAAAATCTTTGAATTGTAAGCATTAATTGCATTCTCTTTTGTGTACCAAAATATTTTCACTCAATTCCATCTTGTAAGAAAGAGAGTTGGTGTAAGTCTTGTGAGTGTTTAGGTGTAAAGCACTTGAGTGAAACTTCATTGTAAAAGTTTTAGCAATACCATGGAAGTTGCTTGTTTGATTAAGTGAAACCTTAAAGCAGAAGCCTTAAAGAGAGTGGAGGTAGGGTCGGGAGTGATTCTGATATTGTCGAACCATTATAAATTGAGTTTATACACTTTTCTCCCTTTATCTTTTAATTTTAAAGAAACTTGCATTCATTGCTTTTAGTTATTCTTGATTAATTGCTTAATCTTGTGATTGTATTTGTATTTGTTGAAAAAGTTTTTAGACCCAATTTACCTCTTTTTGGGTTGTCTTATTTAATAGGAACTTTTGTTATGCTCATAACCACTCCAAACCTCATGATAAATTTAACTCATGTGCTTTTCAATGTATTTTTCTTGGATATCCCTATAGTCAATGAGATTATAAGTTATGTTACTTTGATACTCACTTATTGTTTACTTCATGTGATGTGATTTTCCATAAACAGGTCTTCCCATTTGCCTCCACTGATTCTTAGCGCCCTTTTAGTGCCATCTTGCCTTTACAATTGCCTGAAACTGAAGACTTTTCTTCTAAACCTCACCTTATTTAGGAGCTTCACACAAACACACGTTCCCTACTCCTCTTGACCAGTCATCTACTTCGATTTCTTCTAATGATCTTATTCCTCTAGACACCACTGAGTCATCTGCCATTCCTTCTTGTGCTTCACCCTCCACTTAAGTTCTACCATAACACCATGTCTCAAACACATGACTGCATCGTGTTTGTTAACTGCCTACAAAACTTCATGACTTTTTCTATGACATCCCAACTTTGTTGGCCCCTATTGAAGAGCCTCCTCCATCGACTAACGCAAGTATTGCTTATCCGATCTCTTCCTTCATTTCTCATCATCATTTTTCACCTTCCCATGCAGCTTACTAAGCAGCCATCACAACAACAAATGATCCAAAACATTTTGTCAAGTTGATCAAGACCCTCGATGGCGTGAAGCCAAGCAAAATAAAATCAAAGCCTTACAATAGAATCATACTTGGACGCATGAAGATCTCACATTGGGAAATGAAGCAATTGATTTGAAATGGGTCTATAAAATCAAGTACAAACTTGATGGTGCAGTTGAGCAGTTCAAAGCTCATTTAGTTACTAAAGGCTTCACCTAAGTTGAAGGCGTTGATTACACTAAGATGTTTGCCCCCATAGCCAAGCTGGCTACCGCACGATGTCTCCTTGCAGTTCTTGTAATTCGTAATTGGGGATTACATCAACTAGATGTAAATAGTGCATTCCTCCAAGGTGATCTACATGAAGATTCCACGGGGATTTCGCAAACCTGGTGACACACAAGTTTGTCAACCATCTCAAAAATGGTTTGAGAAGTTCACTTTATCTCTCAAAAGCCATTAGTTTTCATCAGTCTCATGCTGACTATTCTTTATTTACTTCTTCACAATAATCCAACTTTGTTGCCTTGTTGGTTTATGTGAATAATTTGGTCATTAATTAGTGGCAACTATCCCATCTGAATTTCTCAATTGAAGGCTTATTTGAATAGTCAGTTTCACATCAAGGACATTGGTTCCTTGAAGTATTTGTTGGGCATTGAGGTTGTTAGATCTCCTAACAGCATTGTTCTTATCCAACGGAAGTGTGCTTTAGACATCTTGAAAGAAATAGGAATGTTAAGTGCACATCCGAGTGTGTTTCCTATGGATCAACAAAACCAACTAGCTGCTGACCATGGGGAACTCGTAGCTAATCCATCTCACTATTGCCACCTTGTTGATCGGCTACTCTACTTGACTATCACTGGTTCGGACATTAGTTACGCGGTGCAAATCTTTACACAGTTTATGCAAGACCCTTGTCAACCTCACCTTGAAATTGTAATACGATTGCCTCGCTATATCAAACAAGCCTATTTTGCCGGCCAATAGTACTTTGGCTTTGATGACCTATGGTGACTCTGATTTGGCTAGTTGCCCTACGAGATACTCCATTACCGAATTCCTTTTTTTTTTTTTATGCTTCCTCTATCTCATGGAAATCTAATAAACAAACCACGGTCTCTCACTCCTCTGCCGAGGCCTAATATAGGGCCATGTCTACCACCACCATTGTATTACTTTGGCTATGTGCTTTTCTTCGTGACCTTGGAATCAAGCTCTCTCACCCCATGCATTTTCTTGTGACAACCAAACTGCTCTTCATATTAACATCAATCTCCTTTTTCACGAGTATACGAACACATTGAAATTGATTGTCATTTCGTTAAAGAATAGTTATAATCCAAAGAATTACAAACTTCTTACATTCCCTCTAAAGATCAACTTGTTGATCTCTTCACCAAGGCTCTTGGGCATGAACGATTTTACTTTTTATTGGGCTAGTTAAGAATTACGAATTTTCATGCTCCAATTCGAGGGAGAATATTAACTGAATCACTTAGGACTCACCAAATCAAACAGAATCTATAGTTAGTATGTGGGATAAAAAAAGTCTTGTAAGGTGACACCAAACACCGGGCATCAATATATTTTTTTTATATTCTTTAATCGTAGGATCTGTAGTTTTGTTGAATATATCTCAAATGTAATGGAAGAAGTTTATGTTTTGTATCCAAAATATTTCTTTCACTGAAAATAAAATTTAGCAAAAAGACTGTTGAGGGTAACCTATAATTATACTGCGCTGACTATTCATTGCCCCCAAATTGAAATGCTTTTTCTAGACACAATTCTTCTATGCAACTTGTGGTGGAAATCTGTACTCGGGACTTCTTATTCCGATGAACTTGTGGTTCAAGCATTTAAGATCACTTGTATTTGCCTACATCAATAAATGTCAAAGAAAAAGGGCAAGTTAAAGGTAACCTATAATTATACTGCGCTGACTATTCATTGCCCCCAAATTGAAATGCTTTTTCTAGACAATTCTTCTATGCTACTTGTGGTGTAAATCTGTTCTTGTGACTTCTTATTCCGATGAACTTGTGGTTCAAGCATTTAAGATCACTTGTATTTGCCTACATCAATAAATGTCAAAGAAAAAGGGTAAGTTGAGAACAGTGAAGGTTTGTTAAAATTTCTGTTTAGTACATGGTTACTAGAGATCATATAATATAAAGATTTATCTCACATTTGAATAAAAATAAAATTTATTTTTTTCATACAATTTAACGGTAAAATATACTTTTATATCATGTATTTCTTATAGCACTATATTAAATAAAAACTTCTTTTAAACATTAAGTTTTTTGTCCAGTAATACAATGTCTCATTTATTATTATTAAAGAATTTGAAACTTTCAAATTATTCAATGATTTTAGGAACTTTTGATGGAATTCGCCCCAATTGACTTTAAGACTTAAAACTTCGAATGATATGGAAAGCTATATGCTGATTTTCTTGAATGGAGTACACACCAAGTTAAACCTTTACTTTTGCTTGTTTATTTACTGGTAATGAACGGTGAATGGGGATTCAGTTTGAAAGTAGAAGAAAAAAATGATAAAAATCAAGAGACTGAATAAAATAATTTAGTTAGAATAAATTAGTGGGCATGCATGCTAGAGGAGTCACGTTCTGACTTCTGACCAGATAACAAACTAGTCTTATAACCCATGCATGCAGTGCACAGGTTTTTTTTCAATAAAAAAAAGTAAGTTGCATTTGAATTATTATTCTTTAACGCTTAGATTTTTAAAATATAAATTTAGTGTCAAAAGTCTTAAACTCTCAATTAATTTTAATATTATCATTTTCATTATTATGATATTTTTTTTTTTTCACTTTGAGATGGTTGAATACAATAAATAAGAGTTCTAATAAGCTTTATAAATTATTTGGAGATCTTCCAAAAAAAAATTTAAAAATTCACTTGTATTCAATTTTTTTGTAATTTATCAATATTTTATATCAAAAAATAAGAATTTTTATTTTTATTTTTAATTTAAATTTAAATCTAAAACTACGTAGTTTTGCTAAAATACTAAAACTACATAGTTTTGCTAGATTAAAACTAAAACTACGTAGTTTTGTTAGATTGAAAAAATGACACATGATTAGATTTAATCCAGTTTAAATCTAATCTTAAATCCTTTAAGTTAATTTATTTTTAATTTTGCTTTGAAAATATCTAAAAAACTGGATTTAAACTGTAATAAATCCAATGCCAAATATCGTCACAATAAGCTTCTTCATAATAAAAAATCTTCTGAAATAGTTATATTAATAGACATACATAACATGGTACAAATGTAATTACTACCAACATACAAATATTAATGTCATTATGCCAAAATTATAGGCTCAATTATGCCTTAAACTTGACATATCTATTTTTATACGTTTGGTCTATGATTGATATGGTAAATTCCATCTAAAGAATTTTTTTCATATGTCCCAGAAGTATGTAAACATATAGAAGAAAAAATTAATTATTAAGATACCATGAATTACCATAAAGTTTCACGGAGTGGTAGAGGTTTCTTCTCCTCAACAATACTATTTTGATTCGAGTTCTCCACGATGGGATGAGGCAAGCCTTGTCTTATGAAATGATATTAATCGAAATTTGTATCTGACACGTATGAAAACACTCACGCAACAACATTTATAAAAATATTATTTTCTCTCTTCTAACTATTATTGCTTCAAAAAATAACAAAAAAATGCATAAAAATATCATGTGGTTTGGATATTTTTAAGATCAATACTAGAGTTTTAAAAAGTTAACTTAGAGTACTTGTGGTTCTACCGTTAGTCAAATAAAGCTAATGATATTAAGTCTATCCTAATAAACTTGACATATTAGCCCTTGAGGTGAAAAATAAATTTTAAAAAAATTCTAAAAGTTCAAAAAAAGAGTTTAAAAGAGAAACAATATTGTCATTTTTTCCATCATCCTCTTTTCCTCGGTTTTTTTTTTCTTTTCAAATTCTTATCATCAATTAGATTTGTGTCTGGTAATAAAGTTCAATTTTTTGTGATTTATTAATATTTTATATTAAAAATAATATTAAAATAATTACAATTTTTTTTATGTTTGATCACATTTATCTTCACAATAAGCTTCCTTAAAAAAAAATCTTCTGAAATAATTATATTAATATACCTAGATAACAGGGTACAAATGTAATTACTATCATCATACAAATATTAATGTCATTATGCCAAAAAATTCTTAAGTAGATGGAGCCTAGCTTATAGGCTCGATTATGCCTTATACCACATCAACAAAGTATACCTATTTATACGTTGGGTCTGTGATTGATATGGTAAATTCCATCTAAAGGATTTTATCATATGTCCCAGAAGTATGTAAACATATAGAAGAAAAAATTAATTATTAAGATACCATGAATTATCATAAAGTTTCAACGGAGTGGTAGAGGTTAATTTGCTCTCCTCAACAATACTGTTTGGATTCGAATTCTTATGGTGGGATGAGAAAAACCTTGCCTTATGAAATGACGTTAATCAAAATTTATGTCGGACATGTGTGAAAACACTTACACAACAATTTTTATAAAGATATCGTTTTCTCTCTTTTAACTATTTTAACTTCAAAAAATAAAAGAAAAATGCATAAAAAATATCATGCGGTTTGGATATTTTTAATATCAATACTAGAGTTCTAAAAAAAATTAACTTAGAGTACCTTATGGTTCTGCCGTTAGTCAAATAAAGCTGAAGATATTAAATCTATCCCAAAAACAATATTGTCATTTTTTCCATTATCTTTATCTTCTCAGTTTTTTTTTTTTTTTCAGATTAATTAGATTTGTGTATGGTAATAAAGTAGCATGGTCCGTTCGTGTATTGAGAATGGGATTTATCTCCATCAAAACTCATAGATCTTCACTCTCTCAAACTTATAGATCTAACATCTATCACTTGTTAAATCTGATGTACCTATTAATAACATTTATTCTGAATTTTTAAAAATTTTCAAATTTACGAAACCAAAAAAAGAAAGATTTTGAAGCAATTTAATTGGATTTGCTCAATGATTAGAGTTTAGCAGAACTTTCATTAATAAAGAGCAATAAGAAGTACCCTTTTGAAGGTGTGTTAGTGTTCAAATTGTTTTCTTGCAGAGCATTGTTGCTTACTACAAGGACAACCGACAATGGGAAATACTCATTTGCGGATTAAAACGCTTTAGATGAATTCATTTAGCGTTGATTTAAGCTGATGTTTATAGTGATGAATAGATGGAACAAATAATATTTTGAACAAGAAATTCAAAAAAAAAAAAACCGTCAATCCTTTTTTCACATTCTAAACAATCCAAAATTTCAAATACTAAATCAAAACAAGCATCCGAAAATCCAAAAATAATCACAAATACAATATCTCAAAATCAATCTCAAATCAAACCCAGCATTTTGATCTTTACTCCCTCTGATCTGGTGTGAATCGGCCATAAGAGAAGCCCAGAACAAGCGTGAGAGAGAAGAAACTTTTAAAGATAGTAGTCAATGAGACTTTGTTTTAATTATTTATTTTGCTATTAATTTTTTTACTTAATTTCTTTCTTGCAATGAGCACATGCCCATTTTTTGATCTGTCAAGTATGCAAAGACAAATTTAGAACTGTTAATCTTATTTGATTAACGGTGGAATTACGAGATACTCAAATTTAATTTTTTTTTTTAAATTTGGCATTGATATTAAAAAGCTTCAAACAATACAGTACTTTTGTGTATTTTTTCAAATAAAATAAAAGTAATGACATTGACAATTAGGTTTAGGTAATGGAAAGTCAAACCCCATTGAATGATGACCAAATATTATATGGCCAAGAAGCTGAGATTAGTCTTTGGTTGACACTTTCCACTGTCGGTAATAAGTCCTTCCTAACGACTAGCTAGGCTCTCATTCATATCAACAGCAGAGACCGGCATCCTAACTCGACCATCTACGTCTCCGGTTCCCGTCAATGCCGCGTGTAATTAAACCCAAGTAAGAAGTAGTATTCCTCCCTAACACTATTTAAGTTCACAGAAATCTTCACATTTTCACAAGTGATAATATCACGGATATTAGCTCAAAAAAACAAAGAGAGAGAGAGAACAAAAAACTAGAAAAACTATACATTCAGAGAGATAAATTAATTACTAAGAAATGGGAAGATTAATTATGTGCATGGTTTTTGTGGGTATTGTAGCGGTGGTTTTGATGCAATACGTGGCGGCACAGACGGTGCATGTGGTGGGAGATAGCATGGGTTGGACTGTACCAAACAGTGGTGGTGAAGGGTCGTACATTACCTGGGCTGCTAGTAAGAGGTTCGTGGTTGGTGATATTCTAAGTAAGTCTCTTCTTAAATCATGACATAATTCTCGTATTTCACTCGCATAATAGAAATATGAAGAAAAAAAAAGTTTAATTATATAAAATAAAAACAACTAAGTAGTTTGTTTCAGTTTTATAACAAACTTTGAGATTTATTTTGGTTCATATTAAATTCTGTTCTTTTGTATTTTTTTCTCGGGTTTGTATTGATATTTGTGAGTGATTTTATGTTGATTGTTGGACTGAATGTAAAATTTAATTTGTGTTGATTGTTTGATTTTTGCAAAGGAATGAAAATGGTGTTTGGTTTGTTGGAAATTTGTGAGAAGTACTGAGAAAATATGTATGTACTATTTTGATGATGTAGTGAAATTTATATGGTCTGTATATGTGACTTTGAAGTTTGAATAATATTTTGAATTCATTAACTGATTTAAAACTCAGGGTTTGTTATGAAACTGACTCAAACTACATTGTTTAGTATAAATTAACCAAAGTAAACTTTGGGACTTGTTATAAAACCGAGTCAAACTATATGGTTTAGTATGAACTAAAATAAGCTTTAGAGATTGTTATGAAACTGAGTCAAATCACTGAATTTAGTATGTAATTTAGCCACACACAAAAAATAAAGAACATAAAAATTTCGTCTATGGGTAATTTAATTTGTACGAGTGAATAGCAAAAATAAGGGTCCAAAATTGTAAATACCTCCTTCACAATTCTCATGTGAACATTTCTCTAGATAATATACTAATATTTGAATTTGGTTTTGTCCTCTTTGTTTTATTTTTGACCTTTCTCCTAAAAAAATATTTTTTCCTTATTTTTCAGCGTTCGATTTCACCACAAATGCGCATGACGTACTACAAGTCCCCAAAGCATCCTACGACGCATGCACTTCATCAAACCCTATAGGAAACCTAATAACAACTGGTCCTGCTAATGTCACTCTCGACTCCATTGGTGATCACTACTACATTTGCACATTTGGTCAGCATTGCCAATTGGGTCAGAAATTGTTCATTACCGTTAATTCAGCTTCTCCAGGGGCCTCACCTACCCCTATGCCATCCCCACCAACCACCTCCACCCCTTCTCCGGCTCCGACATCTGGCCACCCCGCCAGTGGACCTGCAGGCTCGAACGTCCCCCCTGTGGGCACTCCTAATTCTTCATCTTCTATGGTTTTGGCTAGTGTTTTTGTATCCATGTTATCGATTGTTATGGGCCTGGTTTTTTAGATAGGAGATCGCAGCACTTTATATATATAGTTGATACAACATTTTGGTCTGTGTATTAGAATAAAGTTGTAATTCTGGTTTTGAATATTTTTATTTCATGTATTGTTTGAGCATTGATTAATAAATTAAGTTACCCATGAATCATGTTGTGCGCCAAAAGTATTTAAACGTATAAAGAAA
Source organism: Bretschneidera sinensis (assembly GCA_023935145.1). Classification (NCBI taxonomy): domain Eukaryota; kingdom Viridiplantae; phylum Streptophyta; class Magnoliopsida; order Brassicales; family Akaniaceae; genus Bretschneidera; species Bretschneidera sinensis. The sequence continues at coordinate 50,486,817 of CM043704.1, forward strand.
GTCCTAGACTACCTCTAAAATATTGAAGGGCTTTGCTAATAATTTGTTAGGTCCAATTGTAAAGCTAGTATTTGATCTGGGCTTAGGGAGAAAGGCAGGGGGAAATATCAAAATTAATGTTGTGCTATATACACCGCTATCAAAATTACAAAGGAAATCTATTTTAGATCAAACATATAAGAAGTAGGATTTGGATCCTCACGTATTTCGAAGTTGCTGATGTCTATTAATTCATGGATGCGAGGCTTAATAACAAGTATTGATCAAGTGTTAAAATCATGCTTAAGTGCAACTTAAAGTGGCTTGGAGATTTAAATTCATTTGGTTGTTTGGATAATATGTTTAAGGGTGTGTTTAGAAAAGTTTTTGCTCATAGAAAAACAATTGGTGGGAATAGATTTGATAATTTTTCCTAAATTGTTGTTTGGTAAAATTTTACTAATATAGTTTTTCCAAAAAAAAAATTGTAAGGGAAAGCTAAAAATCCATTTTTTGGAGAAAAGTGAAAGAGTTTTTAGAATATGCTTGACCGGGTAAGTCCTAAAATTTTAATGATTTTTTTTATAAAACCAAGACTCCTCGGACCACTTTTCACCAATTCTCATATAACTCTCTATATATTCAAATTACCTAAACCTTAAATCATCATTTCTCAGTCACTAGATTTCTCTTTCAATGGTTGCAAATAGATTTTTTCTCTTTAATTTCCTTGTAACTAATGGGTGCAATCGAGTTTCTCTTTCATGGTAATAGTAGATCAAATATTTGAGATGTTGAAAAATAATGTACTGCTCGTTTTGAGAAGAAATACTTTCAAGAAGTATTCTTTTTTGTTGTTGTTTTGATAGGTTTGCCTCTGCCAAGATTCCTCACAGCTGCAATATTTTAGCGACCCAATAACAATATTATTATTATTATTATTATTATTATTATTATTATTGGTGGTGGTGGTGGTGGTGGTAAATAACAATAATAGTTTTTTTTAGAAAAATAATAATAGTATTTGTTGTGAGTTTTAAATTACTCACAAGCGTACGAGTCGTTTGCAATATAGTGTGTGCAAGTGCGAGATCAAATCCACAAGGAATTGCGTCGTGAAAATAGATTTTTATCTAAACTAAACCTATTTTAACCTAGTTCCGAATTTCGAACTGTGTCGTGCAAAAAATATAAACTTAAACTAAATTGATTTAAAACAAATGATAAAAGCACTATGGTTTCTGAATCCTCCCCACCAAATTAAAGCATATAGTTTTATAATTTTTGTTCCGACAACCGACATGCAATTACATCATATGTATGTTCTATATAAAAGTAATTTATCAAATAATTCCATGAATCCATCGATATATAAATCACAACGAATACCCTAATTAAATCAAATCATCTAATGTAACTGTTTAATTTACAAATCATAGTGGATATCCAATTTAATTTGAATGATTCGATATATCCATCGGACAAAACACATCGAATATCCAATTTGAACAGTTTATAAACAAAACAATCAATCATAAAAATTTACTCAAACAATTGAACTGAAATAGAACATCAATACAAAAATGTCAGAATCGTACGAACATATATGAAAATATAATGCTAATCAATGGCGAGGCTTCATCTTCAACCTTAGATGAATGTTTTAGCCTCTTATGATTATGAAAATAAATTTCACAATTAAAGTACTAAACATTAAACTTTAAAACACAAAAGAAATAAATTAAAGCTGAAAATACATTGAGAGAGAAATTACACTTGCAGCTTCTCTCTTTGTTTTTTATTCTTTTTGTTTTTGCTGTGCGGCGCTTTCCCCCCTTGATAACAAAGCTTTTGAGATCCACCCCCTTTGAAGATGAAGTGAAACGGGGCTTTTATAGAGAAACTCCATGAGTGCAATGTGTTTCCAACCAATGTGGGATGTGAGATGTGAGATTTAAGCTTTCACATGCTGCTCAAAACTTCTGCCCACGTCTCTTTTATTTTAGCAGCTCATATACTTAAATAAAATCTTCATTTAAATGAGAGAAAAAGTCCCTAGACGATAGGCTGCTAAAATTTGGATCTTTCTTTTCTTCAAATCTGAAATAAAAGAGACGTGCTCTCTTAATCGTCTCTCTCTCAACATGGTCCGCTGATAATCATTTATCTCCTTTCCAAAATAGGACCAACCGCCATACTGCGCGAATGCACTCGATCGCAGCATGGTGCGCTCGATCTTACTTCTTGCACACGCGAGCGTAGGTACGCTCGATCCTGGGCTAGGGCGCTTGAGCGCTGTTGCACTCAATCGCAGGTCTCCTGTGCTCGAACACAACAGCAGATTCTAGTTTTTCCCTATTTTGCTCTTTAAGCCAGATAATTCCATAATGCTCCAAAAACGTAGAAAAACACAGTAAACACAGAAAGGAGATAAAATATGATGAAATAACACAAACTAAGAGCTTAACAAATATAAATTAAATGGCTTAAATATGAATATTTAAGCACTTATCAATAGTCGATCAATTTAAAAAATATATATATTCTTTGATTATCTCTCGTTTTGTGCTTCTTAACTTCCTTTTAATGCAAATTGTAGTAAATGTAAAATTCAATGGAATGCATCATTTTCATGTTATTTAGTTAAATTTTTTTATCCCTCTTCCAATAGTTGTTGCATTCTGTAAAATTCAGAGATAATTGGTTATCAAAATTGATATCTTATTAATTATCTGTTTTGATTTAAGAGAGATTATGAACCCGACTTAGGATAAATTTATAGGTATTTTTGGTGTTAAAAAAAAGAGATAATTTATTGCATTTTCTCTCCTCATCAACGATAGTAACTAATCTTACTATAAGAATTTCTTTTAATCGGAAATACCCAATTTGGTAATGACCCAAATTTGAAAATTTTGGAGCTTGGCAATGATAAGAATCTGAGTGAAAGTGCTCATGATGAAAAATATACTAAAATGGTTGCGCTAAGAAATAGTATTACTGCTAGCTTGCCTAGAAAAAGATGTAAGCGTGAATTGTAAAGAACTTTTTGACCAGGCTCAAAAGATCGTCTCAAAATGTTCTGGTCATGAGCCTTTTTCATTTGTTCCTTGTACAACCGCGCACAATCATATGCAACATTCTGCAACTCTTCTAATTCACTGAGTTGGAGCTTCCTTTGTGAGCCAACCTTCGAAAGATTGAAGTTCAGCTGCTTGATAGCCCAATACGCTCTATGCTCTAATTCCATCAAAAGGTGACATGTTTTTCCGTACACAAGACGATATTGAGACATGCCAATTGGCGTCTTGAATACTGCCCGATATGCCCACAGTGCATCATTCAATCGCAGAGATCAATCTTTTCTAATAGGGTTCACAGTCTTCTCCAAAATGTGCTTGATCTCGCGATTAGAAATTTCTACTTGCCCACTCATCTGCGGGTGATACGGGGTGGCAACCTTATGTGTGATGAAATACTTCTTCATCAACTACTCAAAAATCCAGTTGCAAAAGTGCTTACCTCCATCACTTATGATTGCTCGAGGCGTACCAAAACGAGCAAAGATAATGTCCTTAAAAAACTGGACCACAACTCTATGGTCATTGGTTTTGCATGTAACGGCCTCCACCCATTTGGACAGATAGTCCAAAGCAATCAGAATGTATAGATAGCCAAAGGAGTTTGAGAAAGGTCTCATAAAATCAATGCCTCACACATCAAAAATTTCAACAATCAGAATGGGGTTGAGGGGCATCATATTCCTCCTATAAATACTCCCTAGCTTTTAGCAACGCTCATAAGATACACAGTAGGTGTGAGAATCTCATAACAGGGTAGGCCAATAGAATCCACACTGCAAAATCTTCGCAGCGGTCTTCTTAGCACTGAAATGACCTCCACAAGCATGATCATGACAAAAGAAGATGACATTAGATTGGTCCTCCTCAGGAATACACCTTCTAATGATCTGATATGGACAATACTTGAACAAGTAAGGATCATCACAAAAAAAATACTTTACCATGGCCAAAAACTTGGACTTATCTTGTCGCCCCCAATGTAAAGGCATTTGAGCGGTAATAAGATAGTTCACTATATCAGCAAACCATGGTGCAGGATTATGAGCAATGTGCATCAATTACTCATTAGGAAAGGTCTCAGAAATGGGAATGGTGGCCTTAGTGAAATCCACTATCAACCTAGACAAATGGTCCGCCACCACATTTTCGGAACCTTTCTTATCCCGAATCTCTATGTCGAACTCCTGAAGTAACAAGATCCAGTGGATAAGACGAGATTTAGCATCCTTTTTGGAGAAAATATACTTCAATGCTGCATGATCCGAGTAGATAATGACTTTCGATCCTAACAAGTAGAATCTGAACTTATCTAATGCAAAAACGACAGCTAGCAACTCCTTCTCAATGGTAGAGTAATAGAGTTGTGCCTCGTTTAAAGTTCTGTTTGCATAATAGATGACATGGGGGAGTTTATCAACACACTACCCTAAAACAACTCCAACTATATAATCTGATGCGTCACACATAATATCCAAAAGTAGACCCCAGTTGGGTGGCTGCATAATGGGCATGGACGTCAGAATCTTCTTCAGATCCCCAAATTCTTTCTTACAGTCCTCGTCAAATACAAATGGGGCATCCTTCACCAACAACTTACATAAGGGCCTGGTGATCTTACTGAAATCTTGGATAAATCGCCTGTAGAATCCTGCATGGCCCAGAAAAGAACGAACCTCATTCACCGTACATAGGGGTGGAAGGTTGGAAATTAGAAATGGCACTTCTCCCAATTAAGCACTGGGTTCTTCTCCTTGCATTGCACTAAGACCAAAGTGAGACGTTGCAGACACTCCTCAAATGATGAACTGAACATGGAGAAGTCATCCAAGAAAAACTCTAAGAAACGCTCTACCATATCAGAGAATATACTGACCATGCACCGTTGAAAAGTAACGGGAGCATTGCATAACCCAAAGGGCATGCGATGGTAGGGGAATGTCCCAAAAGGACAGGTAAACGTCGTCTTCTCCTGATCTTCGGGGTCCACAGGGACCTGGTTATATCTAGAATAATCATCCAAGAAGTAATAGTAATCGTGCTCAACCAAGCGCTCCACTATCTGATCAATAAATGGGAGTGGAAAATGCTCTTTCCTTATGGCAGCATTCAACTTACAGTAGTCTATACACACTCTCCATTCTAACTGAACACGAGTTGGCACCAACTCGTCGTCTTTATTCTTCACTACCGTCAATCCAGCCCGCTTTGGCACAACATGAATCGGGCGCATCCACTTGCTATCAGAGATTGGACAAATGATCCATGTATCCAACAACTTTATCACTTCAGTCCTCATAACCTCTTACATAGCTGGTTTGAGCCTTCTCTGTGGCTCCCTCGATGGCTTGGCATTCTCCTCCAAATATATCTTGTGCATCACCACCGAGGGGTTGATCCCCTTGATATCCTCAATAGTCCAGCTGATAGCTTCCTTGTGCTCTCTTAAAACATCCAATAATTTCTCCTCTTGAGCATCAACCAAATTTGAAGCTATAATCACAGGCAAAGAATCTGCTGGACCTAGGAACTTATACTTAAGATTATCCAGTAAAGGCTTAAGTTCCTTCTTGGGGGCCTCAGGTGTTGCGGTCTTCTCTGTCTCACTCTCTCCCGAGAAGCAGACTTCAAAATAGCATTCGCTTGCTCAAGTAACTTATCCAAATCTAAATCATCTACAAACTGAGCAAAGTATGCCTCTAGGGGGTTCTTAATGCTCGATTCATCCACATTGTCCTCAATAATCTCCTCTATCAAGCATACATTTCTCACTTCATCATATTCTAGTGGTTACTTACTGATGTCAAAGATATTCAGCTCCACTGTCATATTTTTGAAGGAAATCTTCATCACCCCTGTCCTACAATTTATCAGGGCATTAGCCGTGGCTAAGAATAGTCACCCTAGAATCACTGATATCTAAATCCTCAAATTCTGAATCGGCTCTTTGTCAAGCATAATAAAATCCACGGGGAAATAAAACTTATCCACCTTTATCAAAATGTCCTCAGTTATTCCCCATGGTATCTTCACTGATCTGTCAGCCAATTGAAGCATCGTGGATGTGGGCTTCAAACCCTAACTGTAAATAGACTAAATAGGGCAGAAGATTCACACTCGCTCCTAGATTGAAAAGATCCCTCTCAATTCGGCTAACTCCTATCATGCAAGAGATGGTAGGACACCCCGGGTCCTTATACTTGATAAGCAGCTTGCGCTGAAAGATTGAGCTAACCTGCTCGATCAAAAATGCCTTCTTCAGGACATTCGTCCTCCTCTTGAAAATGATCAAGTCCTTTAAGAACTTGGCATAGAACGGCACTTGCTGGATGGCGTCCAAAAATGGGGATATTGATTTAGACCTGCTTGAACACCTCCAGAATATCCTCAAACTTCCCTCCTTTCTTGGGCGCTTGTAATCTCTCAAGGTAAAGTGTTTTAGGTACAAACAACCTAGGAAGTTCCTTAACAGTAGGTGTGGCTGTAGATGGCTCAACATCTCTCTTCTCCTTATTGCCACTTTCTTACCCTTGCTGCATAGTAGGGTTCTCTTCTACTTAATTGTCCACTTGTCTCCTAGACCTCAATGTGACAATCTATTGCACTTATTCCTGCCCGTACATAGGATTTGATGAATTTTCAACTGCAAACTGTCCATTCGGGTTGGGCACCGGGTTGACTGGGGAACTTTCATTTCTCTCTTTCACCCAAGTGACATGCGATTTGACCTATTTGACTATCTAGCTTGGCAATCACTTGGGTGTTTACTATTGTCAGACTCCTCATTTCACTGATGGATTGGCTAGTCATCTTCATGAAATCCTTGAGGGTGTCCTCTAATGACTGTGAAACCGACACTGGCACTTGAGTAGGAGCTTGGTAAGCAAGTGGTGCTGGATGGGCTGAGCGACCATGACTTAGAACTGGTGGAGGAAATCCGAGAGGGTATTGATTGTGAGCATGATGAGGGGCTCCTCCCTGATTCATCGGTTGGTTCTGCTTCAATGAAAAATTAAGGTGGTTCCGCTATCCTGGATTGTAAGTCTCGGAGTAAGATCCATTTGATTGCTTCCAATAGTCATTAAAAGCGTTCACTTGTTCCGTAGGATACTCGACAAAAGCCGGCATGGATGGACAATTCTATTCTAAATGTATAGGACTAGCACAGATGGAACAACTATCAACATTGAATGTATTAGCAACATTGATGGACTGGCCCACAGCGAGAGCGTCAACCTTCTTGGTGAGAGCATCTATCTTTATCCTCAAGTTAGTGTCCTCCTTAATCTCATAAATGCCTCATTTCTTAGGGGCACGAATAGATTTATCTCGACAGCTTGAAAAATCCCACTACTGCGAGTTATTGGACAACTTGTCCAATGCCTTGTATGCTTCATCTCCGTCAGACTTAAGAATGCCCCCCATTCATAGAATCGATCATGCTACAGTTGGGTTGAGTCAACCCTTGGTAGAAGAACTGAACAAGTCTCCACTTCTCATATCCATGTGGAGGGCATCTGATCAATAACTCTTTGAAACGCTCCAAACTCTCAGAAAACTTCCCATCCTCCTCCTGAGTGAAAAAACTAATCTCCTTTCGGCACTTATTCACTTTAGACATTGGGAAAAACTTATTATAGAATTTACTCAACAAGTTTTCCCAAGATGTAATAGACTCGAGCATATTGGAATCCAACCATGCCCTAGCTCTATTGTGAAGAGAAAAAGGGAAAAGTCTAAGATGGACCGACTCATCAGAGAAGTTCTGGAACTTGAATGTGGCACAAATATCTTTGAACTTCTTCACATGGCTGTAAGGATTTTCAAGATCCAGCCATGAAATGAGGGTAAGAGTTGGATGACATGTGGCTTTAGATCAAAATGGGTAGCATTGGTTGGTGGCAGCACTATACAAGAAGGGGAGTTAGTCGCAACGGGTACGAACAAATCCCTAAGGGATGTAGTGAAGTCCACGTTCCAAGCTCTAGGTTGCTCTACATTCTCCGGTTGATTTGCATTCCTTAAATTGTCCCCCCATCTCAATCATCTGTCTCTCAACAAGTGCTCTCTTATTTCTCCTAAGAATTCTTTCTATTTCGGGATCTAAAGGTATCAACTCTAAGTTCAGGGATCTCCGACCAAGCATACACCACACAAAAAGCAATAAAATAAACTAACTAGCAGAAACAAAAGAATAAAATAAATTCAAAACAAAAAACACAATACTCACAAAATAGGCCAACAAAAATTGGCAAAAAAAAAAAATTCTCAACTACTACCGGCCTGCTGATGCTATCTGCGGAGATGCACTCGATCATAGGTAAAATGTGATTTGACGGACTGCCAAAACAGATCAAACACCAAAATTTTCTTTTGTTTTATATACATATATTTATGACCAATTGCAAATTGAAATAAATAAACTAGAATAAAATTGCAAAAAGAAAAATAAACAAAAATACTAACTAAACTAGTAGAAAAATAAAATTAATTTAGACAAAAATTTAATTTTCACAAACAAAACAAATCCCTGGCAACGGCCCTAAAAACTTGTTGTAAGTTTTAAATTACTCGCAAGTGCACGAGTCATTTGCAATATAGTGTGTGCAAGTGCGAGGTCAAATCCACAGGGAATTGCGTCGTGAAAATATATTTTTATCTAAACTAAACCTATTTTAACCTAGTTCCGAATTTCGAACTGTGTTATGCAAAAAATTTAAACTTAAACTAAATTGATTTAAAACAAATAATAAAAGCATTACGGTTTCTGAATCCACCCCACCAAATTAAAGCGTATATTTTCATGATTTTTATTCCTACAACCGACAAGCAATTACATCCTATGTATGTTCTATATAAAATTAATTTATCAAATAATTGCATGAATCCATTGATATACAAATCACAACGAATACCCTAATTAAATCAAATCATCCAGTGTGTCCGTTTAATTTAAAAATTACAGTGGATATCCGATTTAATTTGAATGATTCGATGTATCCGTCGGATGAAACACATCAAATATCCAATTTGAACAGTTTATAAACAAAACAATCAATCATAAGAATTTAGTCAAACAATTGAACTGAAATAGAACATCAATACAAAAATGTCGGCATCGTACGAACATATATGAAAATATAATGCTAATCAATGTCGAAGCTTCATCTTCAACATTAGATGAAGTTTTTAGCCTCTCATGAATATGAAAATAAATTTCACAATTAAAGTGCTAAACATTAAACTTTAAAACACAAAAGAGATAAATTAAAACTGAAAATACATTAAGAGAGAAATTACACTTGCAACTTCTCTCTTTGTTTTTTCTTCTTTTTGTTTTTGCTGTGCGGCGCTCTCCCCCCTTGATAGCAAAGCCTTCAAGATCCACCCCCTTTGAAGATGAAGTGAAATTGGGCTTTTATAGGGAAACTCCATGAGTGCAATGTGTTTCCAAACGATGTGGGATGTGCAATGTGTTTCTAACCGATGTGAGATGTGGGATGTAGAATGTGTTTCCAACAGAAGTGGGATGTGGGATGTGGGATTTAAGCCTTCATATGCCGCTCAAAACTTCTGGCCACTTCTCTTTTATTTTAGCGGCTCATATACTCAAATAAATCTTCATTTAAATGGGAGAAAAAGTCCCTAGACGATAGGCTGCTAAAATTTGGATCTTCTTTTTCTTCAAATCTGAAATAAAATAGACGTGCTCTCTTAATCATCTCTCTCTCAACATGGTGCGCTGATAATCATCTCTCTCCTTTCCAAAATAGGACCAGCCACTATACTGCGTGAATGTGCTCGATCGCAGCATGGTGCTCCCGATCGTCCTGCATTCGATCCTACTTCTTGTGTGCGCGTGCAGGTGCGCTTAATCTTGGGCTTGGGTGCTTGAGCACTATTGCACTCGATCGCAGGTCTCTTGTGCACGATTGCAACAGCAGATTCCATCTTTTCCCTATTTTGCTCTTTAAGCCGGATAATTCCATAATGCTCCAAAAACCTAGAAAACCACAGAAATGAGATAAAATATGAAGAAATAACACAAACTAAGAGCTTAACAAATATAAATTAACGGATTTAAAATTAAATATTTAAATTCTTATCAGTAATCGACCAATTTAAAAAAAAAATCTTTGAATATCTCTCTTTTTTCGCTTCTTCACTTTCTTTTAGTGCAAATTGTAGTAAATGTAAAATTCAATGGAATGCATCATTTTCATGTTATTTAGTTAATTATTTCTATCCCTCTTCCAATAGTTGTTGCGTTTTGTAAAATTTAGAGATAATTGGTTATCAAAATGGATATCTTATTAATTATCTGTTTTGATTTAAGAGAGATTATGAATCCGACTTAGGATAAATTTATAGGTATTTTTGGTGTTAAAGAAAATAGATAATTTATTTCATTTTCTCTCCTCATCAACGATAGTAACTAATCTTACTATAAGAATTTCTTTTAATCGAAAATACCCAATTTGGTAATGACCCAAGTTTGAAAATTTTGGAGCTTAGCAATGATAAGAATCTGAGCGAAAGTGCTCATGATGAAAAATATACTAAAATGGTTGTGCTGCGAAATATTATTGCTGCTAGTTTGATGAGGGCACTATGTTAAATGAGAATCTCAAATTACATAAACTCGATATTGTTAAATCATTTAATCATAATTGTATGTTGGAAATCACCTTGACAAGATGCCCAGGTGGTGATCTTCCAAACACCCAAGTCTAGAATGACTTATAAAGATTAAGAATCAGAAACAGGAACAAAAATCAAAGAAAGAAAGAAGATAAGCTATTTGTTATAGAGGTTCGGCAATAGCCTACGTCCTCGTGAGTTCTTCTGAACTTTCTGCACTAAATCAATGGTTCTTTTACAATCACAACAACCCTCTCCAAGAAGCTCAAGTTCTTGAAGAAACAAAGAAGAGAAGAAAGAAAGAAGATAAGAACTATTACAATGCTCTCTATCTAATCTATACTCCTCTTTCTTTACAACCAGCCTCTCTACAATGAGTCCCTCTTGTGTTTTGTGTCTTTGCACTCTCACACAATTCTCTCTTGTATCTCTTGTATAATGATCACATTAATCTCTTGTATTGCTTTGTCACAATTGTTGTTGAGAATGAAGCTAGGTGACCCTTTATATAGTGCACCAACTTCTTGTCCAATCTTAAGGGTTAATCTCCACCCTTAGATCTTGATTACCAATTAACCTTGGCCTTTGATCAATCCTAAGTTAAGTTGTATATTTTGAACATCCCTCATAAACCACTTGAAAGGCTGAATCATATGTGCTTCAGTGTGCCTTGAAGGTGCAGCCTGAAACAGGGGGCACCACAGCTCAAGGCAAATCACCTCTTCAGCAAGGTTCTGGGCGCTGTGGCCTTGGGGAGGGGGTGCCGCGGCCTAACCTGATGCACACTCATTTTGCCATACCCTTTTTGCTGCTTGCATGCTGAAGCACACTCCTAGTGTGCTGAGGCTTCAATGACTTCATGCTTGACCTCTTCCAACCATGTTTAATCCTTGGCCATGTTTAAACCTTAGATAAATATCAACAATCTCTACCTTTGTCTAAGTGTTTAAACCTGAACCACTGTGCAGAGAACTTCAGGATCCAAATTCATCTTGAGTCATCAATCAACCGACTCCAATCCTAAGTAGTCCAAGGCAATGATTGAACTTAGTTAGAGGTAGAACCTTGGTGCCTAAATCTATACGATTTTCCTCTGTGGCTACCTTGTCCACATGAATGCATCATTCCATAACATTTTCCTTAATGAAATGATATCGAACATCTATGTGCTTTGTCCTCTCATAGAACACCAGATTATAGGAGGCTTCAAGGCACTCCAAAACCAGTGTGCACAAGGCCAAAATGCACAGCATAACTTGGAGTCTTATGAAGGGCTAGGATTTTAAGGAAATCAAGATCAAAGGGGTGAGATTGATTCATAAGATTGTCCAAGAAGTGAAAGGCTATAAAAGGGGTTCTCAAGCCTCATTTTACAACATGAAAAATATACACAAGTTTGTGACATTGTGAGATCAATTGTAAACACATAGAGAGAATTGTATAAGAGTGACAAACACAAGAGAGACTCTTTAGGCTGGTTGTAAAGAAGAGATAGTAGTATAGAAAGTGAGATGTAATCTCCTTTCTTCTCTTCTTGTTTCTTTAAGACCATTGTGGGTTATTGAAGGGGATTGCTATAACTTTGTAAGAACCATTGATTAGTGCAGAGAGTTTGGAGGAACTCACGGGGATGTAGGCACATTGCCGAACCTCGACAACAATTGCTTGTCTTCTTTTCTTTCTTTGATTTTCTGTTCTTGTGTTCGATTACTGAAATTCTTTCTACAAGTCACTCAAGACTTGGGTGTTTGGAAGATCACCACCTGGGCATCTTACTTAGGTGATTTCCAACAGTGGTATTAGAGCTTTGGTCAGTAGAATCAGAGCTGCACAGCTGGTTATCGAAGCAAGAAGTAAAAGATACGGAGCTAAGACTCCAAGAATCAAAGATTAACTTCTTGGGTGATTCAAGAACGGTGTAAAGATCAAGATCCGGTCATGTTCTTAAAGGTTGATTCAAGAACGGTGTTAAGATCCATCTTCAATCTGTGTTCTTGAGGTTAAAGAAAGCATTTATGGGTAGTGTATAAGTTTGGGATCTTGTCCGCAAAAGATGGCTTCAAATTTCTGTGTAGAGAAGTTTGATGGAAAGGGAGACTTTGCCCTTTGGAAGTGGAAGATCAAGGCAGTTCTAATGCAATAGAAAGTGGACTTAGCCATTGGAGAAGATGATGCTTTTCCAGCAAGTGTCATGGAGGACCAGTGAATCGAGATGAAGAAGATGGCTTACAGCACCATTTTCTTGCACGTGTCAGATAGTGTCACAAGGGAATGCGGAGACTCGGAGGATCCTGCTGTCATATGGAAGAAACTAGATGAGTTGTTTCTTACCAAAACTCCCCCTAACAAGATTTATCTTCTTAAAAGAATCTTTGCTTTTAAAATAGATCCTAGTAAAGAGTTACAAGATAATCTTGATGTCTTTAATAAGCTAGTTTAAGATTTAAATAGCTGTAGCATTATTTTTTCGGATGAACAATTAGCTTTCATTTTTGTTAAATTCTCTTCCTGATTGCTTTGATAACTTGATTAATGCCATAGAGTATGGAAGGGATACTTTGACAAAGGAGATTGTGATCAATGCCATAAGGGCACATGATTTCAAGGCCAAGATGAAGGAGACATCAAGTGGTGATAGGCTATTCGTAAGAGGAAAGCCAGCAACTCGGAATGGCAGTAGCAACCATGGCAACTACCGGGAGAAATCAAGAGGTAGAGGGCAGAACCATGGGAGATCTCACTCCAAGACAAGACTTGGTGGAGGAAGAAAATGCTTCTACTACAATAAGGAGGGTCATTTCAAGAAAGATTGCAAGAAGAGGATATGGGATGAGAGGAAAAGCCATACCAATAATGGAGAGGCTTCGTTTGCCAAGGGAGAACAGCAAGATGATGTGCTTGTTGTGTGCTCAAATGTGAGCAGAAGGTAAGGCAACAGAAAATGGAGTCTTGACTCTGGGTGCACTTATCATATGTGCCTTCACAAAGAATGGTTCAAGAATTTCAAGGAGGTCAATGATGGAAGGGTCTTCTTGGGGAATGACAATTCTTGCCAAGTGAGAGGGATTGGAGACATCCAAATAAAGATGTTTGATGGAGTCACAAGGCTACTGCAAAATGTAAGATATCTTCCAGATTTGAAGAGGAACTTGATCTCATTGGGGCAGCTGGATTCCATGGGGTATACATGCAAAGTAGAGGGAGGAAAGATCAAAATGGCCAAGGGATCTTTGGTAGTGATCAAGGCAGCAAGAAACGATGGACTCTATGAGATGATTGGAGAAACAGAAACCGATGATCAAGCAGCAAGCTTGATGGTTGATATGGACAAGGCAGCCCTTTGGCACACTCGCTTGGGACACATGAGCGAAAAGGGCCTGCAAGTGCTTAGCAAGGAAAGGCTACTTGGTGGTGACAAAGTAGAAAAACTGGATTTCTGTGAGAGTTGCATTCTTGGGAAGCAACACCGGGTCAGCTTCAACACTGGAGTGCACAAGTCCAAAGGGATTCTCGATTACATTCATTCGGACCTTTGGGGACCAGCAAGAACACCAACACAGGGAGGTAACTTTTACTTTCTGTCTTTAATTGATGATTATTCAAGAAGAGTGTGGGTTTATTTGCTTAGGAATAAATCTGATGCCTTGAATAAATTTGTTGTGTGGAAGAAGTTGCTGGAAACTCAAATGGGTAGGGTAGTTAAGGCTTTACGAACCGATAATGGCTTAGAATTTTACAATAATGATTTTGATAAATTCTATGAATTAAATGGCATTCTAAGGCATAGGACGGTTGTAAAAACACCCCAGCAAAATGGAGTTGCTGAAAGAATGAATAGAACTCTTATGGAGAAGGTTAGGTGCATGTTAATAGGATCCGGATTACCAAAATATTTTTGGGGAGAAGCTGTGACTACAGCTGCATACTTAATAAATAGATCACCCTCTAGAGCTTTAGAGCTCAAGACTCCCATGGAAATGTGGAATGGAAAACCCCCTGAATTAAACAACCTTAGGACTTTTGGTTGTGCTGCGTATGCACATCAAAAGGAGGATAAACTTGGCCCTAGATCTAGAAAATGTGTATTTCTAGGATATGGTGATGGGGTTAAGGGATATAGGTTGTGGTTCTTAGAAAAGAAGGGCATGAAACTGATTATAAGTAGGGATGTTATCTTTAATGAATTATTATTTCCCTACTTGGAGAAAACTAACCCTACAGAGGCTAGTGAGCAAACCAGTCCAGAAATTGTTGAGCATCGCATCATGGAGCACTCGGTTCAGGTAGAGCAGAGGAGTCAAGAGGGTTCGGACCAGGTAGAGCCCTTGGATGAAGGCCAAGCTCAAGAAACTCAAGAAGGAGAGGCTGAACAAGAAGATGTTGACGCAGTAAATAACTATCAGCTCACAAGAGACCGAGGAAGGAGAGTAGTTAGACCACCCTTGAGATATGGGTTTGCAAATGCTAATGTAGCAGCTCCTTGGAGAGAATGAGAGGTTGAACCAAAAACTTACACAGATGCCATAGAGTGTAAGGATTCGACAAAGTGGTAGTTAGCTATGGAGGAAGAAATTGATTCTTTGATGAAGAACAACTCTTGGAAGCTGGTGCCAAAACCAAAAAAAATAGAGAGTGGTGGATTGTAGATGGCTCTACAAGATCAAAGAAGGGAATACTCTAGAGGATAAAGTCTGGTATAAAGCTAGCCTGGTGGCGAAAGGGTTCACACAAAAAGAGGGCATAGATTTCATCGAAATCTTCTCACCAGTTGTAAAGTACAAGACGATCCGGATAGTGTTAGCATTGGTGGTCCAATTTGATTGGGAAATTGAGTAAATGGATGTGAAGACTGCATTCTTGCATGGAGAGCTCGATGAGACCATTTTCATGAGGCAACCCGAAGGTTATGAGGAAGGAAGGTAGGGAGAGCTAGTGTGCAAACTGAAGAAGTCTCTTTATGGCCTGAAGCAATCACCTCGGCAATAGAACAAGAGGTTTGATTCCTTTGTAATCAGCTTGGGTTTCATGAGGAGCTACTATGATTCTTGCTTGTACTATAAGGGGCAGAAAGTTGAGGAGATGGTGATCATCCCCATTTATGTTGATGACATGTTGCTGGTTGGGAGTAGCATGGAGAGAATAAAGAAATTAAAGGCTCAACTCAGTGAGGAGTTTGAGATGAAGGATCTTGGTCATGCAAAGAAGATCATTGGGATGTGTATCATCTGGGAAAGGGAGAAAAACGGATTGAAGATCTCCCAAACTTCCTACATAAAGAAAATGATATCTAAATTCTCTATGGAAGATAGCAAACCAGTGAAGGTTCCCTTTGTTGGTCACTTCAAGTTCTTCAGCAATCAATGTCCAAGATCGGAGGTGGAGAAGAAGGAAATGGAGAAAGTCCCCTATTCTAGTGCGGTTGGTTCAATTATGTACACTATGATGAGCACTAGATCGGACATTGCTCATGCAATGAGTGTTCTCAGCAGGTTTATGAGTTTGAGATTAAGGATCTTGGTCATGCAAAGAAGATCCTTGGGATGTGTATCATCCAGGAAAGGGAGAAAAACAGATTGAAGATCTCCCAAACTTTCTACATAAAGAAAACGATATCTAAATTCTCTATGGAAGATAGCAAACCAGTGAAGGTTCCCTTTGTTGGTCACTTCAAGTTCTCAGTAATGAGTGTTCTCAGCAGGTTTATGAGTAATCCCAAAAAAGAGCATTGGTTTGGGATGAAGTGGTTGTTGAGGTATTTGAAGGGAAGCCCAGAAGTAGGGCTAGTATATGAGAAGAGGGGTAATGCAATCTGCCTTGAGGGGTTTGCTGATTCGGACTATGGAGCAGACCAGGATAAAAGGAGATCAATTACCTCTTATTTCTTCAACTTAAATGGATGTTGTGTAAGTTAGAAGGCTCAGTTGCAGCCAATGGTAGCACTCTCAACAACCGAGGCAGAATACATAGCAGCTACGGAGGCCATTAAGGAAGCTATGTGGTGCAAAGGATTGCTTGAAGAGTTGAAGGTACTGATGAGCAGGTTATGGTATTTTTGGATAGTCAAATTGCCTTGCACTTATGTAAAAATCCTGTGTTCCATGAGAGGACGAAGCATATGGATGTTCGGTATCATTTCATTCGGAAAAATGTTACGAAAGGATGCATCCATGTGGACAAGGTTGCCACGGAAGAAAATCCTGCTGACTTGGGTACTAAAGTTCTACCTCTAAGTAAGTTCAATCATTGCCTTGAATTACTTAGGATTGGAGTTGGTAAATTGGAGACTCTAGATGAGTTTGGATCCTGAAGTTTTCTACACAATGGTTCAGGTTTTTGAACACTTAGACAAAGGTAGAGATTGTTGTTATTTATCTAAGGTTCAAGCAGGTTCATCCATGGTCTAAAATTGGTTAAATTCCAAACCAATTATGGGATATCAAAGTTCAAAAAGCTAGAAGGTTTCACACATGTGTGTGCATCAATTTGGAACATGGGAAGACCATGCGCACTAGTGTGCGCACTTCTGCACCTAGGCAGAAACTAGTGTGCACAGCAGCTGAAGCAGGAAGGCACAGCACCAGTGTGCGGTGCGCCATGCACACCAGGTGGTGCGCCTTTTAGAGAGGCATGTTCCAGGATTGGTTGAGAGGCACACCGCACAGCAGGCAGTGGCACACCGTCCAGAAGCTCCACCAGCGCACTCTGCCCTAGCGGCGCACCGCACCCTGCTGAGCGACGCACCGCTAGGCATACTCCTTTGTAAGCATATAGGAGGCTTCAAGGCACTCCAAAACCAGTGTGCACAAGGTCAAAACACACAGCATAACTTGGAGTCTTATGAAGGGCTAGGATTTCAAGGAAATCAAGATCAAAGGGGTGAGATTGATTCACAAGATTGTCCAAGAAGTGAAAGGCTATAAAAGGGGTTCTCAAGCCTCATTTTACAACATGAAAAATATACACAAGTTTGTGACATTGTGAGATCAATTTTAAACACATAAAGAGAATTTTGTAAGAGTGACAAACATAAGAGAGACTCTTTAGGCTGGTTGTAAAGAAGAGATAGTAGTATAGAAAGTGAGTTGTAATCTCCTTTCTTCTCTTCTTGTTTCTTCAAGAGCATTCTGGGTTCTTGAAGGGGATTGTTGTAACTTTGTAAGAACCATTGATTAGTGCAGAGAGTTCGGAAGAACTCATGGGGACATAGGCACATTGCCGAACCTCGACAACAATTGCTTGTATTCTTTTCTTTCTTTGATTTTCTGTTCATGTGTTCGATTGCTGAAATTCTTTCTACAAGTCACTCAAAACTTGGGTGTTTGGATGATAACCACCTGGGCATCTTACTTAGGTGATTTCCAACATCTATACTCCTCTGTCTTTACAACCAGCCTCTCTACAATGAGTCCTTCTTGTGTTTTGTGTCTTTGCACTCCCACACAATTCTCTCTTGTATCTCTTGTATAATGATCACATTAATCTCTTGAATTGCTTTGTCACAATTATTGTTGAGAATGAAGCTAGGTGACCCTTTATATAATGCACCAACTTCTTGTCCAATCTTGAGGGTCAATCTCTACCCTTAGATCTTGATGACCAATTAACCTTGGCCTTTGATCGATCCTAAGTTAAGCTGTGCGTTTTGAACATCCCTCACGAACCACTTGAAAGGCTGAATCATGTGTGCTTCAGTGTGCCTTAAAGGTGCAGCCTGAAACAGGGGGCACCGCGGCTCAAGGCAAAGCACCTCTTCAGCAAGGTTCTGGGTGCCGCGGCCTAGCCCTTCCTCCAGCCCTCCTCCTTTCTAGGCGCCGCGGCCTGACCTAATGCGCACACTCATTTTACTAGACCTTTTTTGCTGCTTGCATGCTGAAGCACACTCCTAGTGTGCTGAGGCTTCAAGGATTTTATGCTTGACCTCTTCCAACCATGTTTAAACCTTAACCATGTTTAATCCTTAGCCATGTTTAAACTTTAGACAAATACCAACATTGTAGATACTTTTTATTTTATTATTAACTAATAAGTGATTTTATTACTATAAAGTTATTAATTATTATTAACTAATGAATGATTTTATTTTATTTTTTTGTTAATAAAAAATACCTCTTTAGTTAAAAAAAATTGATTTATTAAAATTGTATACGTTTGAACCATGTCAATTTTGGTAATTTATAGTTTCATTTACAATTACCAAACATTATTATTGATCACAACACACTTTCACAATGTTTTTATAAGACAATTTACTAAACACTATACTAAGCTTTTAACAACAGCACTTTCCATAGCTCTTTTGGTATCAGTACTCTCACAACACTTTTGACACCAGCATAACCACAACACTTTTGACACCAGCATAACTACATCACAACACTTCCAAACGCACCCTAACGCACCCTAAATGAGATATTTTGTTGTCAAAAGACCAAAAATGACATATACATAGATGGGTTATCAAGTAGGATTTGTAATTATCTCAAAAGGTGAAAAATAAATGGGTATTTTTCCATGAAACACACTTTTGACGGTTTAAATGCAAAGTTAAAATTATTTGTACTTAAATCACTTATTGAATGATGCTTATAAGCTTTACCAACCATAGAATATCCAAATACAAGTAAATAAGCTATTGTTTTAGTACAATTCTATCCATATTGTAATTATTTTGAAGCATTAATTAAAAAAAATCATTCATTCTTTGTAAAATGTACTTGAAAAGAAAGTCGCATGCATCAAATGTGCAACTAAATTAGCTAACTATCGAAATAAAATTATATATATTAAAATAAAAAAGAGTTAGAATTAAATATGGTTACTGAGAAAATTGTGAGGCGTCATTTTCAAATGGAGCTAATTTCCACTAACTCCTCCCTACGCAATCGGTGCGTCTTTTACTTTTTTTTTTTAAATGTGAGGCAAGTGAGACTTTTTTCTACAATTTTGGCCATCGCATCATCAGAGCACAACGCATCGACAAGATATTTCCATATCGTGTTTGTACATATTGTAGTTGAAGTTAGCCAGCTGATAATTTCCAAAGGTCATTCGTGTCGGTCATTTGAATTGAAATGTACCAAATTTGTGCCTCAAATTTCACTAACGACAATACAATATTTGAGATGCGACTTGAACGTAGTTGTTTCCTTGTAAATTTAATGCTAAAAAAATAATGTAACTTAAATAATTAAAAAATAATAATATTTATATTTTTATATCACCTTAGAGACGCTCTTGACTTGTAAACTTTTTGAAAATAGACTTTCTCTCCCGCTGGACAATCTTGCAAGCATCGAGTCCTTGTCTCAAACCTTTCTGTATATCAATAGATTAGGCCCCATATCATTATATGTATAAAAAAATTATTGTAACAGTTTATTTGATAATATATTTTAAATTTATTAAAATATTTTTACACTTTTAAGACATAATATTATAAAACATTGAATTTATAGACATTAGATGTAATACTTTACTATATTTATTTTACTATTTCCGTTCTATTTTTTAGTTTGATTTTTTTTTCTTATAAGGTAAATTAAGTATTAAATGGTAAAGCAAAAAATGGAAATAGAAATGATTATTTGGTACATACCAACCACCTTAATTACTAAAAAGTCCTTTGGTGATTTTACAAAATACTTGAGATCAAATCTTATTTTTATCTTAGATTTGGAGGCATTTGGGATGGAGAACAATCATCCCGTGCATGTTGTGTAACCCAACCATATTTTGAAAAAAAAAAAAGAAAAAAAGATAAAGGATTATTGTTAAATGTGAATGAGGTGAATATTATCATCAAACCTTTGTATTTTGGTCATTATTCAAATGTTCCTCTTTAAGTTTCAAAATTGATAAAATAGGATAATTTATCTTAAGAGTATTCCCGATAGCTCATTTTGACAACATTTTCAACCAAATTGCACAACTCATGTTATTACTTAAATGTTAAAATGCACAAATACACTCAACTCTCTTCTATTTTCTTCTCCCTCTATAGGGAAAACATTGATTTAGAAAGGGAGAAGACAAATAAAGAAATAGGGGAGCATGTTTATCTTTTCACAACTTAGTGGTCACATGAATTAATCTTGAGTGCCTCATGAATTGATTGTGAGTATTGCAAGTCTGCAAACATTGTTCAGTGTTTTGAATTTGGCCAGAAAAATGAGAAAAAAAAAGGTTATTGAAAACACCTCTAAACCTCATGGTCTTATTTAATAATTGATTTGAAACCTAGATACCAAAATGCAAGGGGTTTGGTGATAATATCTTTTTAAAAAATATTAGAAGTGTGAGTTAAGAGCCAAAAACAAAAAAAAAATGTTAAAGTCTAGGAGGATGTTTGAAACAAATTAATACTATAGATTTTATGGAATTCATTTCTAATTCATACAATATCATGCTTGGAAAGATTAAAAAAAACTAAGGAATTCATTTATAAATGAATTAATTATGGAATTGAGTTATATTGTTGCAAATTATATCAAAATTGATATAATTTACAAATGAATTCCATAAAATGACAAATAAAAAATTATATTGACCAAAATACTCTCTTTGTTTCCTCTCATCCCCTCTCCTTCTTTTTTTTTCATTTATTCCAAATATTTTAACATAAGAATTCAACTTAATTCTACAATTTAATAGAAGAATGTCAAAAATCAAACAAAAAATTATTTTCTAAATGATTTTTTTTCAAATTCATTTAAAAATAAAATTATTTTTATTTTTATTTGGCTCCAAACGGAGTGTAAGTATAACATTATAATAATATGATAGTAGTATGTTTTACAAGACAATAGAATTTGATATTATAGGCATGCTATTTGTAATTAATCTTATTCATTTATTGAGAATAAATATTAGTAATGTCAATTATCTCATTTATCATGTTCATTACAAATCATTGCATGTGCATTATGTAACGGAAGATCCAAATCTCCCAAGACAGTCTCCGTGATTTCAGTTTATTCACTTGTATGGAATGTATTTACATATAAATCACCTAGCCGTATAAAATGATCATCTCATTGATTTTAGTTACTGCTCTGTTTATATATTGTACAGCTATTATAATGAAATGTAATTGAATCCTTTTAAAACTTTTCATAAACGTTTAGCCTTTTATGGTCACAGAGCATTTTTTTTTTCTCCAACGAGACATATTCCGATCTTATGGCTTCTCCTGCGCAAATTCAAAACCCAATTTCGATCAACGCTGCACGACAGCTTCCTCAAAAATTAACTGGCCCAAACTTTCCTTCCAGGAGTGCAACCCTTTCATCTTTACTACTTGGCTATGACCTCATGGGATTCTTGGATGGAACTCATCTTTCTCCCCCTCAGCCTACACACCCTGCTAATGAAGCTGACATCATTGCATACTCCAACTGGTTTCGATAGGACTGGCTCATTCTCAATGGCATTCTTGCCTCTGTTGCCGACTCCATCACGCCTTTCATCTCCTCAGCTAAAACTTCCCGTGATGCCTGGCTTCGACTCAATTGCTTGTATGCGAACAAGTCCCGATCTCGTGTGATGCAACTTAAGGAGCATTTGACCCTTCTTCAATGAGGTGACAAACCGATTGCTGCCTATCTCCAAGAGGTCAAGGCACCATCGATGAACTAGCCATCATCGATACCCCCTGTCCTCCGATGACATCACCTTTCATGGTCTTCGTGGCCTTGGTCCTGACTACCGTGATCTGGTTGCCACTATCCGTACTCGTGAAAATCCTCTCACTTTTGAGGAATTGCATGATCTCCTGACTTCTCATGAAGCCTACCTTCAGCGGCTCAAGCATGCCACTCACCAACTTGTTGCAACTGCCAATCCTACCAATCGCCGCACTTGGAATAGGCCCTCCTCCAATGGCTGCCATCCTGACTCCTCCCAGCCTGTGCAACAAACTATACCCACTTGTCCTCGCTCCAAATACAAGGGAAAATGCCAGTTGTGTAGTGAAGTTGGCCATTCAGCACGTTTCTGTCCCAAACGTTTTGTTCAACCGAAAACTACTGCTGCCAATTGTGTTGGTACGAACCCAACTCAATCTTTCTAATGGCTTGTTGATTCTGGGCTTCTCATCACATCACCTTGGATTTTTTCAATTTGAACATCAACTTTGAGTATGATGGTACTGATGCAGTGGTCATCGACGATGGTACAGGTTTACCGGTTACTCACATTGGTTCATTAACTTTTCACTCGCCTTATCGCTTTTTTAGACTACATAATACACTATGTGTTCCTGCTATACATAAAACTCTGGTCTCTATGCATCACTTTACAAAGCATAATAATGTGTGACTTGAATTTCACCTAGATTTTTATCTTGTGAAGGATTAGACAACAGGGGCGATACTTTTTCGTGGCCAATGTGAGAACGGGGTCTATCATCTTCCTCCACCATCCACTACTTCCTGACCCATTGTTTCCAACATTGGTGAGCGTACCTCTGGATCCATTTGGCACAGTCGTCTCGATCATCTTAGCAATAAAACTATTTCCTATGTTATTTCTAAGTTTCATTTTCCTGTTTCCACCCCAAGTACTCTTTCGGTTTGTTCTTCTTGTCATACTAATAAAAGCCATAAACTTCCTTTTGATACTAGCACTATTAATAGCACATCACTGCTTGAGTATATTTATTCCGATGTTTGGGGTTCCACTCAAATCTCCTCAATTGAAGGCCATCGTTATTATGTTATTTTTATAGACCATTTCACAAGATATTGTTGGTTCTTTCCTATGCATAATAAATCTGATGTGTCTCTCATATTTCCCCAACTTCGCACTCTCATAGAAAAACAATTTGGTTGTCAAATTAAAAATCTCTACACTGATAATGGAGGCGAATATATCAAACTTCGATTATATCTCACCTCAAATGGAATCAGCCATCTAACCACTCCACCTCACACCCCACAGTTAAATGGAATTTCTGAAAGACGACACCATCAAATAGTTGAAACAGGCATGACCTTACTCATCCAATCTCATATGCCCACTCAATATTGGCATCTTACTTTTCAAACAGCGGTTTACCTTATGAATCGTCTTCCCACTCCCATCCTCCAAAATAAATCCCCTTTTAAGAGTCTATTTGGCACATCACCAAATTATCTCAAATTACAGATTTTTGGTTGTCTATGTTTTTCATGGCTAAAACCATACACTTCTCACAAACTTGAACCCAAATCCTCACCTTGTGTTTTTATTGGGTACTCCACATCCTAATATGCTTATAAGTGCCTCAATTTTGACACTAACAAAACATATATGTCCCGACATGTAACATTCAATGAGAGCCAATTTCCCTTTCAAACTCATCGTGTTATCCTACCCGTTTCTACCGTGTCTGAGTCCCAGCCTTCACTCCAATTGCTACCCCATCTCAATCACCCAACCTTGCCTCAAGACTTACCAAACCCGCCTACTCCAGTTCCACCCAGCACCTCATCCACCAACTTTACCCCAGGCCCCACATCATATCATTCTCAAGAAGGCACTCCTGCACCTGATCCGGTTCTTACTCACAAGGCCACACATGTTTCTGTTATTCCATCTTCTGGCAAGACTCATAGCATGACCACTCGAGCCATGAATAATATTCACAAGCTTAAGCAGCTTTATATAGTCACCAAGCACCCTCTTCCAGAATCTATAAAGCCTCTCAATGTCACTCAAGCTCTCACAGATCCTAAGTGGTGACGGGCCATAAGTGATGAATTCACAACTTTGCTTTGTCATGGCACGTGGGAATTGGTCCCACCTTCCACTCACATTCAGCTTGTTGGATGTAAATGGGTCTTTTGCGTCAAGTGTAAACCTGATGGCAGTATGGATCATTATAAAGCTCGCTTAGTGGCAAAAGGTTTTTATCAAAAGTATGGGCTTGACTATAAGGAAAATTTCTCTCCCATGGTCAAACCTGACACAATAAGGGTGGTTCTGTCACCTGCTTTAACCAAGGGGTGGTCCCTACGACAACTTGATGTCAATAATGCCTTCCTTCATGGCACTCTTACGGAAGATGTTTACATGAAACAACCCGTTGGTTTTTTTGATCCTCGGTTTCCAACATATCTTTGTAAGCTCCGTCAATCCATATATGGTTTGAAACAGGCCCACGAGCATGGTACACTACACTCAGTAATTTTTTACTTCAGATGGGTTTCTCTCAGTCCAAAGTCGATCCCTCTCTTTTTGTCTACCAAAAAGACTTGGTCCATGCCTACTTATTGGTCTATGTTGATGATCTCATATTAACAAACAATTCTCTTATTTTTTATCACCAGGTTATACATTAGTTAGGCAAAAAAATTTCACTCAAGGATCTTAGCTCCCTAAATTATTTTCTTGGTGTCGAAATCATTCCCCATGCACACGACCTTTTTCTCACTCAACAAAAATACATTCGAGATCTCTTGACCAAGCATCATCTTGATGGAGCCAAAGTAGTGCAGATACCACTTTCCACCTCCGAGTCTCTCTGCTTTCACGATGGCACCCCTGCGACAGACAGTAAAGTCTATCGTCAAATCATGGGGGCTCTTCAATACCTCTCCCTCACCCGGCCTGATGTGGCTTATCCTGTGAACCGATTAGCTCAGTTTATGATAAGCCCACGCAAACACATTGGTTTGCCCTTAAACATCAGCTGCGTTATTTGAAAGGGATAATCAACTATAGGCTGCAGCTTCATCGTTCGCCCAATCTACAAGTCTCTACTTTCTCAAACGCCGACTAGGCTGGGAATGTCGATGATCACACCTCGACCTCCACCTATGTCGTCTTCTTAGGCTGCAATCTGATCTCCTGGTGCACCAAAAAGCAGCATGCAATTGCTCGATCATCCACTGAAGCAGAGTACCATGCCCTTGCCACCACCACCTCTGAGATTGCCTTGCTCATGGGATTGTTCAAAGAACTTGGTCCTCAACAATCAACTCCTCCAAAAAATTTCTGCAACAATATCGGCGCCACACAGCTCAGTGTCAATCCCGTTCATCACAGTTGCATGAAGCACGTTACTATTGATCTTCATTTTGTTCAGGATTATGTGAATAAAGGGCTCCTCACCGTCAATCATGTGTCTACTCATGATCAACTAGCAGATGCACTCACCAAACCTCTTGCACGATTACAGTTTCAAACCTTGTGTTCCAAGATTAGCATCACCGATGGCACCTCCATCTTGTGGGGGCGTGTAACAGAAGATGCAAATCTCCCAAGACAGTCTCCGTGATTTCAGTTTATTCACTTATATGGAATGTATTTACTTACTGCATATAAATCACCTAGTTGTATAGCATGATTATCTCCTTGATTTTAGTTACATGATAAAACTCATAAAATACGATCAATAGAAATAAGCATCATGATGAGATCATGCTTGTGAGATGTATTTCCTTAAACTTTATTCTTAAATGTTCTTAATAATAAAATTACTAAAAAGAGTATTAGTGAATCCAGATAGATTACCTCAAAGAATTGAGGGTGATTGATCTCACGATTACTAGTTTATGAGACACTAGAACAAGTTACGTAGGTGTTTGTTACAGAACATGTACACTGAACTGACTCGATTAAAAATTTCCTAATGGACATTTTATTGGCTATCAATAGGAATTCTTACATTGCATTTGTACAAGTGATCCTTAGATTTGAGACACCATGAATTCCTTGTGTATAGGTCATTATGCTTTAATGCTACCTAAATGTGATTTTAATCATGGGTCATAAGAGAGGTTGTAATTGGATATGACCACTTATGCATGGTGGTATGTGAGTATACAATGCATAAAAGATTCATCCCTCTTAGCAAAAGAGAGAGAATATATTATGTGATTTAATTAAGTCATAGGTTGAAAATTCTTTGGCCAAGGTGGTGTGGAAATTAGAAAAGAGTTTCTAATTTCACCATTTAAGTTATGAACTTGAGATCAAGATACATGTGACTAAATAATTAAGGTTTGATGATAATTCTATGCTTTAAGTTTAATCAGAGATATTGCATGATGGAATGATTGAATTGTATGAAAACTATCGATTCAAAAATTCACATTAATTCATATTGCTTTGGGTAGTCATGATACACTGTTAATCATGACTTGTAGAAACCCTTAAGAATTAATTAAAATTAATTTTTAATTAAAAGGATAATTAAAAAGAGTTTTAATTTCAATTAAAAATAAAAGAGTTTTAATTAATTGGATAGTATCCAATTGCTACGTAAAGGTTACAACCTACAGCCAGCACGATGTTGAACCTAAGAAGTCACACACAATAGGGCAATTACAAGAATGAAGAAAACTAATGTGCAAAGATAGGAAATTCTAAGACTAATTAAATTAAGAGTTTAATTGCTATTCTAGAAATGTGCTAGTACTCATAGATTTCGATCAGCCCTAGTCTTCTCCCTCATGTGGTGTTCGACATCTTAGAGAAGGAGATTCTTGTTATTAGTTGTTTGAGTGGATACACTTAAATGCCAAACGCTTGAACGGTTTGTGAGCTCTCAAACGAAATTGCAATGATTCTTCAGTAAGATCTAAATCTTTAACCTTATAGGAGATATTTATTTATCATTCTAATAGTTTCATTGAGAGTTTTTTGGAATTAAGTTTATCGGTCTGAAAATTTTTAAATTTCCACCGCGTATCTATATCGATAAACTTAAATAATAAGCTTGACAAAAGGGGTGGTTGTAACGACCCATCCCGGGTTAGCCACCCCTGAGACGGTGTCATCATATTTTGAAAATCTCAGCACGACATATATATGCAACAATAAAAATAAATAACAATAATAAAAATATTTTACATCAATCTGATCTTTAAACATTAGATACAACGTAAAATGCATGAATATTTACAAATAAATTTTTGTTTTATTTTCTCATTAGTCTGAGGATGTTGACACGTACGTGGCTTACAGAAAATGATTTCGTCTAACTCTCAACCCACCAGACTATATGTCCTGCCTGCAACCCGAAATCATTGTACAATGAGGGATGAGCTTCACAAGCTCAGTGAATTAAATTTACTAGAAGTACTCAATCTGTATCAATAGTTTTTATATATCTTATCATTTATATCTCATACAACTTGATACTAGCACTCTACTATCACTACACATGTCATAATATCCATTTTTTATCAATCTCTTCCTTTTATTTATTGGTTCACCTTAAGACCATCAATTATCTCATAATTATCTCGTAATGAGGTTTACATCCTAAGATCTACCATTTAAATGGTTCTTATCACCATCACTGTCTCTCTGTGAGACTCATCCATCTATAAATAAATTCACAATAAAACCACACATCAACATTTCAGTAATACAAGCAATAATTAAAATAAATGCAATGCATGAATTATTATTATGGGAACGTCTTCCCACATGTCGACATGTTGTTATTATCTTAAACCGGCCCCCGCCTAGTTCTTTAAAACTTATCCCGGCTGTCACGAAATTTATTTTAAGCATATACCGGCTGTCACGGTTTTTCAATTAGATCGGCTCCTTCCCGATCCTTTCAGTTATCTTATTTAATGCACATGCATATGAACAATAATATAAAATATGCATATTAACAGTAATATAAAAACCACATGAATTCAAATATCTAAATTGACTATCCTAATTTTTTTCTCGAATTATATAAGAATTCCCCAAAAATCCTTTCATCCCAAATCACATCAAATCATTCATTAAAGCTTGTCAAGATCTACTAAATTTCATCCCAAATCATCCATCAAAGTTTGTCGAGATCCACTAAAATTAATTTCCTCAAAATTTGTATCAAAACATCAACCATAGCTCATCAAGAATTTCACTTATCGCTTTTATTATTAAATTAACTTATTATTCCAAAAATATCTCTTTTCAGATAATAATTTTCTATATGTCCAATATTCATATCATACTTATCTATTTAATTTTTATCTACCACCAAAGCATAAGCTAATAATTTATTTTAATATTATTACTAGATATTTGATTTTTATTTAGATTATTTAAAATAAATCTAACTCACCACATAGCACTTAAAGGTACCCGTGGATCACCTTCTTGCCTTTTATGTTCCTTTCAAAAAAAATTTTGGGTTGTAGATCATCAACACCTAACATCATATTTATAATAAATTTATAATTTATTATTCAATTCGTCATAAAATCACACCCTTTGAAAATTCTCATTTTGACTTTTGAGAAATTTCATAAATGCTAAAAATTCAAAAATAAATATCACATTATTACCTTTAAATTTTCTGATAGCTTTTCATGATTCTCTATGAAATTCCGCAGTAAATTCTTTCAAAATTTTGTTCTTTTAACATTTCTTTGGGTCCCCAAGATTTTAGAGAAAAGCAAGAATTTGAAAGAAACTATATGAAATCTGTAAACTGATTTCAGAGAGGTATATATATATATAAATGTTTGCTGCCTCAAAATCTTGACAGCTCACAAATTTGCTGGCACCAACAACAGTCCTCCCAATTCTCCAATTGCCAAGCATAGACCAAATGTAAGGCATGCAAATGCCTTTTCTTTTCTTGGCAACAGGTTGTAACACCTGCTTACAACCTGCTGCCACTTGTTTTTTTTTTTTTTTTTTTTAAAAAAAATTCTTTTTGCTTTCTTGGACGTTGTGGATGTTTATTTTTTTTTTTGGACGTCTATGTCTCAGAAATTCTTTTTATTGCTTTATAAAATTTTGATTTTTTGTATTTGTATTATTTTTACTCTGTCATATTTATTAAAATACTTTTTTACCTTTACTTTACAAACACGGTATTACAGCAAAGTTACCATAGAAGTTGTCCAAGTGATAAGGAAGTTAATAGAGATTACATACAAAGAATCAATTTCAATTCGGTTAGTAGTTAGAGCATCAGTTTAGAAAATCAGTCTTAACAGTTTGTAGTTAACAAATCAGTTTAGTCAGTTGAAACAACTTAGCATTCAGATCATTAGCTATATAAAGAGTCATTCATCACTGGTAGATAGATTCATGGAAATAAATATCTTGTTTTTCTTTCTCAACTTCTTCTCTCTTTGTTCCTTATAAGCTAGGCACTTGCTATTAAAAGTATCTTTCTTTTTATTTTTTGTCATAATCTCTGTTCATAACATTGGGGTTTTCATTCTTCCTCCCTTAGTTCCTTTTCTTCTTCCTTCATTATTTCTTTCACTCTTGATCCAAGATTCATCAATGGCAGAAGAAACCAAATTCAATCAAAGGATGCATACCAATGGTTTCATAAAGAATTGGAACAGCCTCTTGAAGGTATTATCCTTAAGATTTGGCCCTTCACTTGATGAAGATCATAAGGAAGCAGTGGCCAAACTCACTCAATATTCAACTGTTCTTGAAGATCAAATGATTGTACACTCTGTTTCAGTTAGCACTCAAATTTAAGAATAAAATGATTGTACACTCTCCTTTGACCTTTAAACAGACATCATGAAAAACTGAGTTGTAACTGTTTAAAAATTTTACGAAGTTTTTGAAATGTTAAATTGGACCTAAATTTGATAAAAAAGAAAAAGAAAAAGAAAATGCTTCTACTACCATTTTCCATGAGATTAATTTAATTTATTTTCGTTCAAGAAAAGAGGATAAAAAATGAAAGAATCCACTTGATTTGGCCTTGGCCCTGGAAAAGTTCTCGAGCTCAAACTTATTTCATTATAAGATTTACCTACATATCCCCTTACATTCAATTACTAAATTCTGAAAGTAAATACAACAACAAAGATCCACAGAGCCGGGACGAAGGTCCGCCTCTCATTTGGACAAACTCCAAATTTCTCTGTCGTTAATAAAAATCCCCCAATCCCTCCCCAGTGGAATTACAAAGAACCCCTCAAATTATTCCTCTGTGGCGGGGTCCACCTCAACCTCATCCCCCTCAACGTAATCATCACCAATGATCTGATCAAGAACGAGAACCAATCCCATAGCAAATGCCCCATCAAAGCCTGGCTTGAGGCAAAGAGAGAAAACGTCCCTGCCAAGGATCACGTTAGTCGATGCATCCACTTTGCGTCTGATTTCAGCTACTAATTCCCTCTCTGCATTGACTATCGTGCAACAACGTTGTGCGAAGTTCCCTTCGATCTGGTACTCCTCACCTGGGCTCCCGTACACTTCCACCGCCATGCTGCACCGTCCGATGATTGACGATCTGCGCAGGCTGAAGATCGGCTTCTGACCCTCTGATCTCTCCCCTATAAACCCTTCCCACCTATGATGCAAACTTGGCCTCTGTTTTTGGCAAAGAGAAGAGTTAGTTTGACTCAGTTATTCGGACGACCCACAAAAATCAATCATGGTAAAATGGAAACTAATCGATACCCATTCATATAAATGGAAAATGAAAGCGATACTAGTTGGCCAAATTCAAATTATTTCCTTCTTTTTGTATCTAATTTGCACATATTACTCCTACTTGGCAAGGATGAGACTTGACAACTCACTGAGTTGACTGGAGATTCTTTTAAAAGACGAGTCACGAGTTTAATTTTCACTGTACACAAACCAAATCAGTGCCCATTAATTTTCACGAGTTTAGCTCCTCTCATTATTTTATTTGCATTTCGTTCGTGAAATTCAATGACATCAATAACTCAATTACTCAGCCAGCTGACTTTAATTTAACCCGCAAGATGAGACTAGATTTACTAAGAGTAAGCACAAATCAAATCAATACCCATTAATTCAAATCAGATACTACTGACTCACCCAGCCCTCTTAAGTCGATCAATCTTCTTTTAACACATCTGAATCCATCAACCTTTGATGCTGAATTGACTCACTGAGTCGACTCGTTCAGAACATCACAAGCCGAGGGGGAGGGGGAGGGGGAGGGGGAGATAATATACCTTTCTTCTTACAGTAAGTAGACATCTCCCATGAGCGTCCATGAGGACGACTTCACCATTGTCACGAGTGTCGGGCCCGTATGAGTCGACTCGGAAGACTAACTCGCCTTTGCAATCGTAAACAGTGAAACCATCACCAGCGAAAAACAAAGAGGTTTTACGCACTGTGAGATGCTTCTCTTCTTCATAGATAAACCCAGTATCCACGACTAAACCCGCCTTCATTTTCTTCTTCTCTTCTCTCTTTCTCTAACCTCTGTCTTTTTCAAATAATCAAACTTCGTTAAAAACTATGAAAAGAAACTAAAGACTCTGTTTTTGTTTTTCTAATTTCTTATTTGGATTTTGGTGTTAGTTTTCTTGGATTTGAAAGAGAGAAAAAATTGGACGTTAAGAAAATGCAAACGTTGGAGTGGAGCTATATTGGGGGGAGAGAGAGACAGAGATACGCGGAGTGAACTCGGATCACAAAAACAATGAGACATGGGTTTGACATTAACATCTATGGTTACAGTTTCTCTATCCGTCTCTCTCCCTTTCTCTCTCCTCTTTAAAGATAACTCTTTATCCGTTCTGGTCCTTAAAAAGATATTTGCCACAAAAATCCGTTTTATTATTGGATTAAAAAAATATTTTTTACTATTTATCTTTCCTTGTTAATGCTAGATAAAAATTCTCTTCCCTGTATGCTAATGTGGACCCAAGAATATGATACTTATCACACCGGGACAGGTGGTGTGCACTTATGACTCGCCTCCTTTATGGCATGCGGACCCAAGAATATGATACTTATCACACGGGGACAGATACTGTGCACTCGAATACGTATGACTCGCCTCCTTTATGGCATACTGAGTTAACTCGGTTGAGCGAGTTGCTAAATTTTTTAAATATTTTCATTTGGACCTTGATTTGTTTTTCTCTGATTCATGAAAAATGTAGGCACAAAACCAAGATTTTTATTTAACTCGCACCAAACTTTTATTTTTTGAAAATTTTAGAACATTATTAAAGGCATGGGTTTTTTCTTTTATTTATAAAAAAATTGTCATCTCTTGATCGAAGAAAAATTATTTTTTAGCTCCGGTTCATGAAAGATACATAACATAAGGGTCTATCTTATCGTTGGATGAAAAGAAAATAGTTTTTTCTCTCTTTTCTCATATCATAAAAATGTGAGATGACTCTTGTGCCATGTATTTTTCATGTATCTATATTAAGTAAAAACTTCTCTTTATCGAGAGGAGCACAATTAAAGTATCCAGGAAAAATAAGAGGAGTCACATGAGAACAAGGAATAATTAGGAAAAAAAGCATAGAATATTATTGCGAGATGTGTCAGACGTATTTATTTATTATTGTGCAAAAAACCACAAATAATAAATCCAAAAACTAATGAAAAATAAGCACAACATGAGACAAGAGATTTATGCCTTGTATGATTGGATTAGTGAAAATTGATCTGTTTTTTGGTGACTAGTTACTGTTTCATTCAATTTTTTATTATTATCAGCTTGATTGATTTTTTATTTTTTTTTGTTGTAAACTATGATTTGAATTGATTACTTACTGATACCATTATCCACGTATGGTAACACTGATTGGTGATTGGTTGACATTTTTTAATAGTTGTATTTTAGTTTTAAATGAGATCAATGTGGCTAAATTTACTATATTTGTCACATAAATAATAAAAGTAAAAATATTTATTTTCCATAAATAATTAATATATTATAAAATTTATAGAAATATAAAAATAAAAATCGTTTTTTTTACATAAGTCATGTATTATAAAATTCATAGAAATATATGTATAAAATTCATACATAGCTTACAAAATCCATACATGGATGTACAAAATTAAATCAAAATCTCATTACATGCACGACTAGGGTCGAATTATTCAACCCTTTTACTAGCCAACATGGCACGAAAAGTTCTATCACGTTCTCTCACCATGAAGTTTTCATCCATGACCAATATATTCTCTGCATCCTCAATGGTACTGGCCACGGGTTGTGAAGTTTCCCCCTTTGGGAAGAAGTCAGGGTTGGACCATATAGTTAGCAAAACATCTTCCTTTGTGCCACTATGTAGTTTGATAAGGTTATGAATACAAGCGCAAGCGCATGCGCAGAAAATGAATGTTTGTTTCTGAAGAGGAAATCATGACATTTGCTTTAGGATTGGGAACCTCACCTTTAAAGCATGACATTTGCTTTAGGGTTGGCAATGAGTGAATCTGGTTCCTGGATAGATAATGGTTGGAGTCTGAATCCCAACTACTGTTGAGAAAATCTATTGCTACTACCTTTTAGTCTAAGTCTCGAACATGCACTATAGCCACCATGAACAGGGAGATGCAGTCTCAAAGTGGTTCAACAACCTGTTGGGTAAGGCTGAGAAAGCTTTCCACTGTCCTTTTTGGTCCTTGACTGCTAAAGAAGTGAGTAGCAAACTACTCACTTAGATCTTTGAAAGAGTTGATGGAGCTAGAAGATAGGCATAAAAACCAGGTTCTTGTTGTTTCCTTAAGTGTGATAGGGAAGGCTCTTCACATTACTGCTTCAAAATGCCTATGGACGAACATTAAAGATTTGAGCATCTCTAGATGATCAACTGGGCATGTCTTTCTTGTATAAGACTCAATATTCGGCATCTTGAAGTTTTCAGGAATGTTTATCTATATTATTTCTTCTTAGAGTGTGTTTCTTGAAGGCACGATCTCATCTAGGATATTCAATCAAGTGGTTTTTAGAGTGAGTTCTATGTCCTCGTTTATATGCTTTAACAGCTAGCAAACTTTGAGATTCTCTTGCTATTTGTCCTTCCTTCGAGGTCAAGAATTGGACACAGACTCTTCCTCCACTTCAGGAATCATCCTTTGGGTTCTGGGCCTAGGGGTTTTGGTATGCCGAGTTCAACTTTGGCCACTTTTTCTCATACGGGCTTTGTGTCGGTGGTCAATCCAGCAGGAGATTCTAGTTCCCTCTCTTTCTTCTGTGGTTGAGATTATGTTGGTTTCTTGATGGCACACTTGGTTAGGTTGAGGTCGAATCGCATTCGGCATCATCTGTGCGACTAGTGCAGTCAGGTCATATCGGCACCAAAGCTCTTCATGTTTAGCTCGATTGGCTGGGGCTAAATAATTCTTACCTATTTTGATCTCTGTTAGGATGGACAGGGCCCATTCACTATAGGCTTCAAGGTTTTGTTGACTCCCCAAAGCCTGGTTAAAGTTATTTCCATCTGTGTGCCCTAGGGTTTCCATATCAGCTCTTTATTCTTTGGTAAGCAAGTGTATAGAACTTCATAGAGTTAGATTGAAATGTGGAAGAGTGAGTGGAGGTAGCTTCTCTAGTGCTATCTTTAGATGAATTTTGTCTTTGCCAAGAATGACACCAATCTATTGATGTTAAAAAGAAGGTCAAAGGTATTGTCGTCAAACTGAATCTGAGTTAAATGAGATAAATGCTTGGTATTGGTCATGTTCTTGTGTCCACATTAACTTGGTATACGAACCCCTACAAAGAAATCCACATGGAGTTTGATTCTCTAAAAGACACCCTCCGATGATAAGGTCAGTAAGTGTACCAAGGTGAAGTGAAAGGAAGAACTAGAGAAATACCGAAGTGAGACAGAGTCGAAGTGAGGTTGGTTGTGAAACTAGCATTTATGAGGCCTTGAGACCCTTTATATAGGAATTGGAGATCTCATCCCCACTAAATCTAGAGTGAGTCCCGCTAGGAGTCTTAGCCCATGTCTTTAGGTATGCGTCAGGGGGTCTTAACCTATTCTGTTTAGGTTTGAGTCACGTCACAGTCTTGCCCCATGCCTTTAGGTTTGCGTGCATGTCCATTGTTGATGCTTATCTCGTATTTATAGGCCTCTATAGGTAGTTGCAATATTTGCCACTTAATTTTCTCAACCTCTTTCCCAATTTTGCTAAACTAACCTCCAACTTATCCAAACATGCAAATATTTTGGAGATCATGGAGCCGGACATGGGAAACATGGAAGACTTGGTGAAAAATAGTTACTACCTACTCCTGAATTTGTGAAACAGTGTGACCAAACATACTTATATTCTTCCTCATAGATACCTCCTAGCCCATATTTGCATATGATAGACTCTTCTTCCTTTGAACACAAATATTTATGAACCCATGATATTTATTTTCAAAAACTGGCCCATAAGCTTAGTCCAATCTAACTTCTCTTTCTTTTGTTTAAATTGGCCCATAAGGCTTGGCCCACTTTTCTTTTAATTACTTCATTTTCTTTCAAGCTGCCCTAAAAAGCATGGCTCTAAGCTTCATGGATCCAATTAGACTTGGGGCCAAAATTAGGGGTTAACAATTGGCCCCAACAATACTAGTTAATTTTAGCCATTAATAGTGTAATTTTAAAATTTAAAATTAATCGGAACTCTTAGAATTCCATTTCAATTAACTTTTATAAGACAAACTCCCAAGGAGCTCCACTTCTCCATTTAGTCAGCTTCAAGTATTTATTCCTTTTTTTTCTCTCTATTTTCCTTTTTATCTTCTCCTTCATGCATAAAATTCATCTCTCTCTTTCTTATCCCTTCCTCAGTTTTGTCGTTAATTCCATCTTCATTGCTCGTGTCAAGTAGGATACTGCCAGTGATCGCACCGTCGATTCTTCGCAACCCACTGAGTCTGACCAAACTCTGACCCAGGTATTTCTTTCTTCCATTACTCTTCCTCGTGTTCTTGATCATACCCCAAAACTACCATACCTTCTCATCTCCGATCGTGAGCTACTTTTTGAATTATGGCACATTTCCCTTGAATACTTCTCATCCACTATACAATCTTGGCCCAAGTTCAAAGAAAAATGGGTCAACTAGGTTAAATTCTTATTTCAAGCATCAATGGCAATAGGCTGGTATCTATAATCTCATTAAAATGATCAAAATCAAACAAAAATCAATCTTCCACTTGTGACTACCGCTATCTACTTCTGTTCAGTAACCACCAATTAGAAAATGATTTTTTACCTAAAAAAAAAATCCCCCCACTTTCTAGGTTACTTTGAGGTTAAAGAAGTAATCCATATCTTCAAGTGTAGGAACCTATTGAACAAGTTTTATCTTCAAGTGTTCCAACTTCTAGCCTATTAAATAGATTATATCTTTTAACTAGAACTCCAAACTTTTGAATAGGTTTTGTCCTCTAGTACTCCAACATTTTGAATAGTTTTTGCCTTATAGTCTTTCAACTTATTGAATAAGTTTAAGCTTTTACCACACTTCAAGAGCCACCCTGGAGGTTTAAGAACCCGAGTTTTGGATTAATTGTATAAATTTCTTCATTTTAGCAATTTAAAAAAAAACTAGGTTTGGAATGTGTCGAGAACGAAGTGGGTTGGTTGATTGGCCTTTTCTGCCTCACGATATGGGTTGGCCAGTCGTGACTGGTTAACTAGGGCTTCATAGTGAGAGTTAGCCGACCATGATTGCCAAGTAGGGTTGGCTGACTGTGACCAGCCAACTAGGCCTCACAATCGGAGTTGGTCGACCTTATTCACCCGTAAGCCCCATTTGACTAACCATGTCACCTAATCCTTATGGCCAGAGTTAGTTGGCTATGGTCAACTACCTACGTCTTTCAGTTCAAGTTGGAAGGTTGTGAGTCGACCCACTCGCATCGCTCATCTAAGAGAGTTAACTTTTAGGCTAGTTCTCTATTCACTTTCACCCTCTTTGGTGCCGTTGGGATTAATCTAGGCGTGACGCAACTTCACTTGGTATTAGTCGCTTCTACCAAGTGGTGGTGATGGTTTTCGAGTATTGTATTCAGAAAACAACAAAAAAAAAAGTTGGAATATACCAAAAATTTCAAGTGGTGCATGTATGGACACATGAATTCAAGCTTTACTTTCTTTTTACTTTACATTTCGAGGGTCAATACCAAAAGGTACAAAATCGAAGGGACAATTCGAATGGACATAGTTCCTTCTTAATGGATTATTCAAGGATCATTATGAGGGGCCTGCCAATGAAACAAGACCATTGGCATTAATCACATTAAGAAGTCGCCACTTGGTTTTAAGTACTAAGAAACCACATAACTAATGTTCATTATTTATTGTTGAGATTCAAGTTCAGAGATTGTATACGCAGTGAAAAGGTCATGAATGAGCACCTTAAGTGCATCTAGGCTTCGATAGGCCTAGCCAATACTCTTGTATATTTGTGGATTAATTTTAATCAATTTAGAATAATTTTTTTGGGATTTATCACACATGCATGCAATATAATGAGAGATATGATGAGTCACACAATATCATGAGCAATTATATTATCACCCAAAGCAATTATACTTGTCCAAAGAAAAAAGAAGCGATGAAGTATAAAGTGCAATTATAAGGAAATAGAGCCAAACATTGCCAAAATAAAATAATAAAAGAAAAGTATAGGGAAATAGTGATAATTTAAAAGATGCCTAATCACGGCTTACATTCCCAAAAGATTGCAAAAACTTAAATAAAAGCAATAAGTAAACCATCCATAGCAAACAATTAAATTAAATAAATTGATTCCATTCCCATGAAAATATATGAAATAAATCCATAAATCCATAAACTATAAAGATAAATAATTAAAGGCATTCATGAACGAAACACATAAAGCGACAACTAATCAAATCAGCCAAGCATATAATTCAATTGAAGCATAATATATCCTTATGAAAATTGTTAATCAAGCAATCATGCAAGCTATAACGTATTCTGAATCAAAACAACAACTAAATCATCTCATCATGGCATGGATAACAACTATTTCGCATAATACAATTACGAATATCTCAATTATTAAGCATATAGTTTATGAAAGATATAAAATAAAGACATGGAAACATGATTATCATATCATAAAATCTTAGCACATAGTTATTGTCTCACAAAACATAGAAACTTTAACATGTTTATATCATCATATTTTATCCATAAACAACTAAAACATACTATAGCATCCTAAGTCATAAAATCATCATCAAAACATGCTTTCTCTAGTGTTTCGAGTTAATGATCATAAAAGCAAGTTAATTTTTGATTTAGAATTATAAAACGTGTTTCTAAGTTATTTATAGAAGTTAAATGAATCATACAAACAAGTTTGGAATCATTCAACCATGTGAATTAAGCATGAAAAGCAAATGAAGAACAAAAATGACATTCTCAAAATTTCTGGGTTGGGTGCCACTTTAAAGTGGTGCCAATTGGTGTGGGGTCCACTTTAAAGTGGAACCATGCCTATTTTGCCACGAAAGTAGTGCTCAAACCATAAAGGTCTCCAACTTCGACTTGTTTTGGGTTTGTTGCTTCCAATGTATTTTAAATTATTTTAACATGCAAATTATCTTCTGGACTAACATATTAACAATCCACACTCACTAAATCATTTAAAAACACTCAATTAAATAAGGCATCAATCTATGAAGATAATCCACATGAAGAATGATAAAAGTTAAAAACTTTGAAAAAGAAAAGATTGATATCTACCTTTGAAGCACGCTAAAATTCTTACAAAGATAAGAAATGTGTTCTAAGATCTCTCTTAAGCAATCTAGCATAGAGTATTAGAATTACTAATCTCCTCTTCTTCCTTGAATGGGGGGATGGGGTAGTCTCCTTAGTACTTTTAAGAAGACAATGTTCTTGAGTGATTCGTGATTCCAGTGCGAATCTATGTTTTATTCGTTGTTGCTATGATCAGATAATATGTATTTTGGAGTAATATTCTTTCTTGGACTACAACATTCGGACTCCAAGGAGATGGTATTAGGGTTTGACTCAAGTTTTTTG
Organism: Bretschneidera sinensis; assembly: GCA_023935145.1. Classification (NCBI taxonomy): domain Eukaryota; kingdom Viridiplantae; phylum Streptophyta; class Magnoliopsida; order Brassicales; family Akaniaceae; genus Bretschneidera; species Bretschneidera sinensis. The sequence goes on from CM043704.1 coordinate 50,526,253, forward strand.
TGTTTCTTTCATTAAAATTCAAGTTTCTAGCACTTTCTCTCACTAATTCTATCAAAATCCTAAAATTGATTGTATGCTTAGCCAAGAATCTCTTCAAGAGTGTTATAAGGAGGTATTTATAAGTTACAAGAAGTCTTATTAGTGTTGAGATTTAGGTATGGCCGACTTGGAGACAAATCAATCTCCAATGAGGCAATTTCCAAAATTGAATTTCTGATCTGATTAGGAAAATTTCCAAATTTTGGACCTTAAGTTCAAATGGGTCATTCTTACACATCCGGATGAGTTAGGGGACGTGCTTGTACTTCTTAGAAATCTCAAAGAGTCTACTTTCAAGATCAGTCTCATAAAACTTCGTTACCGATTTTAAATGAGGCCAGTTACATTAAAATTGGTCAATTTTGGAGCTATTTCAGTAGACAGATAAGTTCTCACTACTCTCTTATTGAAAAATACCATAATATATTGTTGGAAAGTTAATTAAAAGTTTTATTGATTTGGAGAAGGATAAGGTCTCAGGTTTTGTGAGTAAATTTTTTTTAATCTTGAATGACAGATACTCTAAACAAGAGATTTTGGACTTTTTTACTTTCCTAGCCTTCATTCCTTACTTGATTTTCTTTTAAATTATCTCTTAACAATAGCAATCATCAAGCTTCATGAAAATCATACCTTGAACGCGTACATGAACAATCATCTTTGTTCTTTTCATTGAGTTCCAGAGTGAAATCAATTGTTAATTACAAAATTGTGCAAAATTGGTTGTCTACAACTCAGAGTCTAATGCAGTTGTGGATGGAGATGAAAAATTTGGTCGAAAGGTAAATCAATGGTTGTTGACTCCTACGGTGACGGTGCATGTTTATGCCCCTATTTGCCATAAATCACAATAACTCTTTGGTGGGTTTAAAATATTCATTAAAAAATTTGGGTATAATGCTAATTTATACATGTATATTTACACTTTATTTATGTAATATAAATGTGTATATATATTACCTCCACTAGCAAATTTTTTTGGATCCCCCCAGTGCAATTCACTTAAAAGATAAAGCTAAAATGTAAGACATACCATACTTTCATTTATATGATAGCCTATTCAATTTTATATTAGATCAATGAAAGATAAGAAAAATTACCATTACCTAGAAGTATAATTTAAGGTAAAGCATGTCTTGTTATGTTCTTATTATACTTATGAATTATTTTTAATGGGTTTATCTTTTGAGAATTTTGAAATTGAAAGTTACCAAAATAATCAAATTTAAATTAGATTTTATTTTTCATTATAAGTAATAATAACTTTTAATTTTAACCATTTCTTAGTTATTCACACGATTCGATGCACTTAATCCATTGGTTAAACCATTGATACTCACTGATGCGATTCCTCGACCTAATTCTGATTACTATTTTTCAAAGCATGAGCTAGATTCAGCCCTTAAAACTTGAGTGGGCTTTGCCATTTTTTTTCACTCCATATTCTTCGGCCTTTCACCCAATGCGCTTCATGTTGATTTGGTGGTCCGATTCGCCGTTTAATCCCAACCTGTTCGACTCACCCGAAAACACCAAACAGAACTTCAAGCTGATGTTACTTAATGGGTATATTGAGCCCAATGGCAAAGCCTGGTAATTGGGTCAGATTTTGACCTTTATAGGTTATAATATGCAACTTCGTATCATCGGCTCTCGTTTACCTTTGTGGTTGTGTGTTTATTTTACAACCAATTGATCAAAGGTTCGACTTGGGTGGGTGGTAGTTTGGTGATGATATAATATGGTGATGATTGTGATTTTAATTTCCCTAAATTAGAGGTATTCTAAAATACCTCCTTTTTATTGTCTCATTACAAACAGTCTTTTTATAAGGAAAGAGCTTTCCATGGGTACGAAGTCTTTTTAGATGACATAAATATCATTTTCGATCTCGGTATTAGCGGAAAATAATGCAATACTTTAGCACGCTTTTTTTTTTTTAGATTGACCATCTATCTCATTCAACGGATCCTCATCATCAATATTTTTTTTAACCCACCGTGGCACACCATACGCATGACAAAATTCATCATTCACATGCTCAACCTAATACAGTGTGTAGTCATTAAGACAAACATGAATTTTCTCATAGCTAACACCCAATCCTTTGATAATCTTCATGGTTTCATAGTAATTTGATGGCGATGGAGCACACATCAGAAAGGCCATGTTGATAAACTCAAGCAACATAGTAAGAGATTTACCAGACCACCCATTCAAACATTTGATGTTTAGTATATATAACATAAAACTTAACTTTGTGAAATTCTGATAACCCGGATAAAGTTCATTATCATAATCTTTCATCAAATTGCGATACTGAGCCGTCTCATCAATAGCAGAATGAACTGGATGTTCGACGTTTGAAGAATCACCACAATTATTAAACTCAAACCCACCATGAGCCTATTGCTCTTCACCATGCTCATTTGAAGATCCTACTTCGATTCCTAAACTTAACGGTTCATTGTTTGGGTTTTCATAAGTAACCTCGAAGGCACCTTGGAGCAAACCCAACACGTCATCTCATCCCATGAAGCCAACTGGAACACTAGTGGGTTGTAAACTAGTGTGAGTGTGGTCTATATGAGAGACTTTCTTCCCATGAAAAACCCACTCAGTGTAAACTGGACTAAACCCATTATACAATAGATGCTCCTGAACAATTTCTGGTTCCAATGAATAACAATTACCACATCTCCTATATGGACAAACAATACTACCACGACCACAAGCTTTCTGACACGCAAATATAATGAAGTTTGCAACACCATCCATATAGGCTTTACTCGACCTCGGTTTATCTGTCTAACTTTTATCCATTTTTAGATGACGCCAATAGACTTTCCTAAAACAATGTTAAGAAAATTATAATTGAAATATTAAGAAAGTCAGAATAGACAAACAATACTACCATGACCCTTGTGCTGGTGCTGCACCTGCACAGGGGCTGGTGCAGCATTAAAGATAATTGAAGTACAAATGCATGAAGAGAAAAAAAGTTTAATGTTAATAACAAATGAAAGTGAACCATCATAGGTGTTTGATGATAAATATATGAGCAATCTACCACATCGTTACTGGATAATTGAAACCTAAGCACTTAGACACACATCTCACCCTTTCCACTTTCTTGTTAAGTTGAAACTTCTTGATTCTTACTAGAATTTTACCATAACTTTCAATTATGTAAGATTTGTAAAATTCCATGGGTGTAAGCTTGCAAAGCAATTGCAATTGATGGAATCTAAATGGTGGTTTGTTCTATAATAGAAGGCAAGTTCACAATGGTGCATCGTGGTCTGATTATTGTTAGTGCAGAAACTGTATCAGTAGCATAACAGTGACAAATCTCTGATCTTTAAGGAATCAGCTAGTGCATAATAAATGAGAAAGGAACAAGATAGAAAAAGGGAAAGAAGAAGTTGAAAAATAGAGCAGAGAAGAAGAGAAATCTGCTGCAAAACATGTGTTTTCATTCATCTTCTATTAACTGTGCATTGCCCCTTCTATAACAACATTAAACAAGTACGTTCTTATAATAGAAATCTAGAAACTAAGGCTCACCACAGCCACACATAATTAACTTAACACAGCATAAATTCTAGTTAACTTAAACACTAGTTAGTAAAAAACACTACTGGGACCATAAGTGACATATGAATCAAGTCCTTAGTTATTAGTTGTTGGTTCTATAAAAATAAATAGTTGTTATTCCGTGGGTGTAAGCTTGCAAAGCAATTGCAATTAATGGAATCTAAATGGTGGGTTGTTCTGTAATAGAAGGCAAGTTCACAATGGTGCATCGTGGTCTGATTATTGTTAGTGCAGAAACTGATAATGCAGAAACTGTATCAGTCGCATAACAGTGACAAATCTCTGATCTTTAAGGAATTAGCTAGTGCATAATAAATGAGAAAGGAACAAGATAGAAAAAGGGAAAGAAGAAGAAAAACAGAGCAGAGAAGAAGAGAAATCTGCTGCAAAACATGTGTTTTCATTCATCTTCTATTAACTGTACATTGCCCCTTCTATAACAGCATTACACAAGTACATTCTTATAATAGAAATCTAGAAACTAAGGCTTACCACAGCCACACATAATTAACTTAACACAACATAAATTCTAGTTAACTTAACACTAGTTAGTAAAAAACACTACTAGGACCATAAGTGACATACGACTCAAGTCCTTAGTTATTAGTTGTTGGTTCTATAAAAATACCTCAAGCTCTAACTCAAATTTGATGCATTATCTGTACTGATTCACCACCAAATATAGTTAATGTTTGCCTCAACATTAGAAGACAAAACCATAATACTTCTAACAGCCAGTTTTAACTTTCAAGTTATAGCATTGGGTGGTTTAGTGGATCTAAGTATTTGAAGGTTAAAGAATGCTAAACAAAATGAATGTGAAAAGAGCAAAATAAAGGAACGTATGTAATCGCAAGCAAGGTGGTGCACTTAAGATAATTCAAGACCACTCAATGATAACATTCCACTCCAAAGGGCTCATAATTGCCAGAGAATCACCAGGACATAACTTGGCTAAGCCACCAATAGCTAAAAAAGATGCAAACTTGAAAGACGCTTGAAAGATAAACCAAACTTAGAAGAGAAGCTACACTAAGCTTGACAAAACTTGCTATGACAAACAAATTTACCGAAAATAATGTTTGTTAAAAGCTGGATTAAGTTCCATCCAGATGAACCAGTCCCCATTTATTCCCCTCATATATTGACTTTAACTCATTAACATTACATATCTACCTCATCAACTGAGGCATCATTATTCTTTTCTCAACACTATGCAAAAACAGATGTGGAAAAATCAACATGTTTTAAAAGAATTTATCAAAGTTTCCTCTGCGTACACTACTCTGTAGCTTCAATATTGATAGGTAAAATTAGTATTAGGGTTAAAGAGGGGGGGGGGGGGGGGGGGGGGGGGGGGGACAATATACATAAACAGTTTATTAACAGCTCCCAGGTCACACAGCATCACCAATAAATAACAGATTTCTCAATATTTATCATAGACAGCCAAAATTAATACCCACAACAGCAAAACTACACATGTTACTGATTTCGTTCATGGGTTTTAGCAACCTTGGGATCTTATCCCAATACAATAGGCCTCTTTAAATCTCCCATTGGTCTTAAGTGAGCTCACATTCTAAAAGGGAACTGAAAATTTTTCCACAAAAATGCTAAAGAGTTCAAAAGTGAGTGTTTTCTTAATTTATCTGATAGAACAAACAATTGACAAGAGTTGGAGATACCCGTTTTGTCACTACCAATACCAATACCAATTTATGTTGTAAATTGATTTGCGACCACAACCCATTTCTCTTATCATTCAAGAATATCTGAAATCAACCAAACTAAAAACCAAAATTGAAGCTAAGTGATTAATAGCTGAACATGAAACTCCAAGACCAAAATAAGAAACAGAACTACAAGAAGACATCCACACATTTGCCTGAAAAATCCAAAAACCAAACTCTCATTGTAAGGAAAAAAATGAGACTTTGGTTTGGGATTTTTTTTATCAGCTTGACATATATTCTATAATTACAGCAAAAAACTGAATCGAACTCTCTTCAGTTCAAAGAAAGTAAAATGCCTAACGTACCTTTGCAAATAATGATCTTTGTCTCCGCTCACTCTGGCTCTTCAAGTAACCTTTTGTTTTTTCCAGTTAGTAATGTTGAAGGGGAGAAACTGAGCTGACGGCGGCGGTGGAAAGCAGAGAAGCAGAGTTGGTGAGGGAGCAAAGTGCGGAGGACCAAAATTTGGGGGAAACGGCGCAGTGGAGCAAAGGGAGTAGAAAGAAAATTTTGGGGGAAAAACAAATCACAGCGGCAAGCTAATTTATATTTGAAATTTTTAGTATATTCTGACGCTTTGAAGTCCGAAATATGAAATGGAGCATATATTGGCGCTTCAAAGTATCGGTATATGAAATAGAGCATATTCCGGCGCTTCAAAGCGCCGATATATGAAAGGGACCAAATTTTGGAAATGGTTTTCGAGCATATACCGGCGCTTAAAAGCGTCAGAATATGCTTGAAACCCATTTCATATTCTGGCGCTTGAAAAGCGCCGGTATCTTGCGGCTCTTATAAGTGCCAGAATATGTACTAAGATTCGCATATAACGGCGTTTTGAAGTGCCGTTATATGTTCTTTGAATATTGCCACACAAAAAAAGCACTAGCGATTATTATATTACGGTGTTTTTCTGAAGCGCCAGAAATAAAGAGCCTACAAATATCAATTATCTTGTAGTGTCACCTCCCTCCCTTAACATCTGCTTATTTTCTCTCTTTACTGAAAAATTCAGATTCGAGTGTTCCACACCTTTCCTCCACAGTGCCACCCACAATTTATCGTCGTCTTTCATTGCTTCCTGGGTTGCCAAATTATCACAGTTTACAAGAAGACAACAAGTGACATCATTCCATCACTACAAGACAAGTGACAATTGTCGGTGCTTTATTTTCGGCGCTTCAAAAAAGCACCGCAATATATTAATCGTGGGCGCTTTCTTGGTGGCACTTCGTTAAAGCGCCGCAATATTCATATTTCGGCGCTTCAAAGCGCCAGAATATGATATAAAATTTCACATATTCCTGCTGTTCCTTGCCGTACCGTGCTTTGCCTAAAATTTTCTCTCCCTCTCTCTGTCCATTGCTGCGCCGTGGTTTTCCTAATATTTTCTCTCTCTCTGGTTTCCTCCAGTGCCGCGTTACTGTTACTGTAGGAGCTAAAATCACAAAGTTGAGAACCATTTTCTGTTGTTTCATTAGAGTTTTGATCTTTTTCTCGAAACAGTTATCTTGCCTTTTAAGTTTTGAAAATCCAATCAGAGTAGTTGGTTGGACCTGAATTTGCCTGCCCTAGTTGAAAATGGTTCCTACTCTTCTCACTCTTCAGTCTTGACTTTGGATTTAAGGTTAAGTATTTGAAGATATAAATTGGTTTCTTTTGTTGGGGATTCTTTGTTAAATTTGTACCTAACTTGTAACTTAGGATTAGTATATTTTGTATTACTGATATTTGACTTGTAACAAAAGGGTTCTTACTGGTTAGCTCCAAAATCAGGAGACAAAAGAAACTTAATTGTGCTCCATAGACAAAATTAGGAAAACACCAACCCCTCTGGTTACTAATAAATTTCCAAGTGAGATTTTAGTAGATCTTCAGATTTTTATATCATATTTTTTCTAGGTGATAAATTTTAAGGTTATAAACTATAAGAATGTAGTCCAATAAATGACTAATTTAGTAGCTAAGTTCTGTTTGATTCTAGTATGGGGCTATTCGATCCATCTGGTGGGTTTTCTAGTAAGAATTAAGAAACTATATGAATGTGTTCCTGCATACCTTTTAGTTTAGTACTAAGATGGGTCTGTCTAGTACATTGCTAGTAGGCGGCAACCTGAGTAGAGGAAAACATGGGATTTGCTAATCTCTCATGAGGATTCAAAGCATAGATTTATAATAAACACTCCATTGAATTGTCTGCCCATTCTAACAAATAATATAAGTGGAGAAAATGTACAGAGTTGAGGACCACATATTTGCCTTTGATTAGCAGCAATGAACAAATTATTGCAAAAAAGGCTTGTTTGATTTAAAGTAAGTAAGACATAAGGAAAGAACCCTTTTTTTAAGGTTTCCGGGCCCCATCCTTTCTGCATCAAATTTGAGTGTCAATACATTTCTGCCATGGGACCTTGAGAAATCAAGTGAAATAATGATAGAACATGCTATTTTTGTTTAGTGTTGTTCCAAATTAGGAAGTAAATTTTAACTAATTGATTCTTGCATACCTGATATATAGATACACTATAACTGAAAGGAAAACCCTAGTCAAATAATCACACTAACAGGCAGAGACTATGCCTTAATTACTGCATCTGTATTCTGCAATTTCTCTATACAAAAATGGTTTCTTTCTACCATCACTTGTCATTAAAACTATCATTAGTGCCACAGAATGGACACCATTCAAATTAATTAAGTGGATTATTCTTACTATATATTATGACCTTTTTAACTTTTTAAGTTCTTTCTGTATAAAATATGAGAGTTATGGTCAGTTATTTATCTGTATGATTATATAATAGCTCATGTATCATTGCCTACTTTGACTATATTCCATTTTTTCAAATATATCAAAATCTTGGTAAACTTCCATTAATGCAAGCATCCACAGATACAGTTTTTGTTAACCTACCATGACTTTTGGCTTTTTAGATGTCTCTTTCATGTTAATGTCACTAATTTGCTCTGGCATTTTTGTGAACTTACAAAGGGTTAAAATTTAGAACATAATAGATTATACCAATAGCAGTTTACATCCTAACTGAACTCTTCATACAAACATTAAGAGCTTGGCTTGAATGAGCGATGATTAATGGAATATGTATGAAGCCCCAATCAGATTGGTAATAGCAACTTGTAAACTCAGGGTTTGATCCCGTTCTTGCATGTCCATAATTTTATTATCATATGATGTTTTTTTTGCAATATGTAAACAATTATCATATGACTAGGAATGATTATGAAATTGATATTCAATTGGCAGTTACTTTCATACTTTTCCTGTGAGTATTGTGCTAATAATTTCTGCATAAAAACAACTTTCTATTTCTTAAGTTTGCTTTTTTTATTCTATGCATGGGAAACTAAAGGATTCTACTAGAATCTTTGCCTTCTCTTGAGGTACAAATATTCATTTCCCAAAATTTTCTTTGCATAGTGACTCCATTTGGCATATATGAGATAAGTGTAATAAACGCGGCGATAAAACCCATAATTTTTTTTTGCTTCGCTTGAGGTAAGTAGACTTAGAAGATCATCACATTTTATAATTGTTATGCTTCCTTGTTGGATTTTTTTGTCAATTTCTACAGTGATTTTCTAAATTTCTATTGAGGGCCTAGAGTTTGGTCGAGTTGAAATATTATCATATCAATGAAACATCAATTTTTTTTTGTTCATAAGCCTTGCCCGAATTGAATTATGGCATAACTTGGTGGAGTTTTGTTTGAATGTTGCTTTAGAGAGAAAAGAAATGAAGTAATTATAGTTTACCATGATGTGCTGGTTAATCTACCATTAAATTTGAACAATATTTGTGAGTTTACCAAAATGTTCATAATTTCAAAGAGAAATATCAAGTGCACTTCACTAGTATGATATGAAGAAAATTCAGAAACACCATGATGGTAATTTTTTTTACTAATAACCCAACTCTGTTTCAACATCAACGGCTTCAAATTCCACACAAAGGAACGTGAGAGGTGTAGACGATCTCAAAATTCGGGAGTTATGGTTGAAGCGGATGATAAAATGTATTATGGTGTGCTCAACGATATCATCGAGTTGGATTACTATGGGACGTTTAAGATTGTGTTGTTCCGTTGTGATTGGGTGGATATTAATTCACCCATGGGTTTAAAGAAAGATGTAAATGGGTGCATTCTCGTGAACTTAAATAGGTTAATACACACTAGTCAGTTATTGAAGGATGACCCGTTTGTACTTTCATCTCAAGCGAAATAAGTGTTTTATGTGCAAGACCCAACAAGAAAGGAATGTTATCATGTTGTGATCACAAAGCCAAAAGACCTATATAAAATGGGGGAAAAAACGCAGGAAGAGGATGATGACACTTACAATCAGTGCATATCTTCTAATGTAATGGTAGACAATCAATTAGATTGTATCTCAACTTGGGCTAGGATGAACATTGACGAAGATACCAACTAGTTTTATGTGAATTTCCGTGTAATGATATTTGGATGTGTATTTATGTGATGGACATGTGTGGCAACGAGTTTTGTAAGGTTTTATTGTAATCTATCAGGTTACTATTGCTTTGTATCACACAGAACAAGAGTCGTGAACTTTTTTGCGTACAGTTTTTGGAATGCTACTTTAGAATGTCGTAAATTTTTGTTTTAGTTGTATCATTGATTATTGCTTGTTCTTTAAATCCTATTTGAAGCACTTATTTGTTCATTTGTTCTCAGGTACTCTGAAGTTATTGATTTCTGCATTTGCTGCGACCCCTTGACCATTCCTATCTTTCAGGTGTGGTTCTTCTAATTCTTGTTAACTTTTAATGCATTCTTGATAGTCTGAGATATAATCTGTTTAATGTTTTTATGTATACAGATTGCAAGATGTATAGGTCAAAAAATATCTCTCCCTCAGTTAGAGATAACATATCAAACCAGTATGCAGCTCAGTCTTCACACCATCGAGAAGATATTCACCATGAGCATGAGTATCACCTTGATGATGATCAAGACTCGCAAAATGATTCTGAGACCGAGCCAATAACAACGGGAAGTGATCACAATGATAGTGAACAATACGAGATAATTGGTAATTTTTGTATTATAATACATTCTCTCTATAACTAGTTTGATATCACATTTTATACTAATTATAAAATTTATGTTTTCAATGTATAGATTCTGAAGGGAGGGTGAGGAAGCAAACACATGTCCTGAGAACCTCACAAGTGCAGTCCCTTGAACGTGGGAAAAAAATTATGGTCCACTTCAATGCACATCATCAACATATTAAGAAAAGTGGCCAAATATTAAATAGCTGGTTGGGCAAGGTTGCGAAGAGAGGGAACCTTTGTCTGCTTAATTACACGAATTGGAAGAATGTCCTTTCTAGCTAAAAGAATGACCTTGTTATGTTGATTCAGGTAAGTAACAACTTAATAACCATTGATTGCCTCAAAAAAAAAAAAATTCATGGTGTTGTTGATGCAGGAGGATCCGAGTCAGATGATGCTGAGTTTTCAGATAGCACGTTGTTGGCACTGAGATACCTTGAGTTGGCAGATCAACGCAAAGATAGCAAGTGGGCTACCTAGACCGGTTTATATCATTTAGTGGGTCACGGGCTCAGATCAGGTCCTGGAGACCCTAGTCTGATTGGAAACGGGCTTCCAAGCAAAACTCAGGTTTTTTAGTCATGAGCATCATCGTTTTTAAGCCAAAAAAACGAATTTTAGGCCCTAAATTTGGCAGTTTTTCGTTTTTAGGAAACTTTTTATTTTATTTGCAATTACTTTAAATTCGGCCTTAATTTAATTTTCCTATTTTAACTTGACCTTATAAATAAGGTTTTAGGGTTTAGTAAACATCATTATTGAGTTACATAATTTTGAATAAAATTCAGAGTTTCTTTGTTTTTTTTTAGGGTTTTTTCTCTTGTGTTATTTTCTTCCATGTGAGTTATCTGTTGAAAAGTAGCTTGCAGAATAATCGTTATTCTGCCTGGTGTCAATTGGTATCAAAGTTTTAGCATCTTACTGGGGTAATATTTCATCAGTTTCCATGGCTAGTGGTCATGGTCGTGGTCGTCGTGGGTAGGTTCCGAACGAGGAAGCCCCACGTCGTGATCGTAACGTTCAGGATGCGATGATTGAGGATTTACAGAGGCAAGTTACAGAGTTAACCCAGCGTCTAGCGGTGCAGAATTTCGGTGATCGTGAGATGGAAGATCACGATTCCGATTCCAATTTCGAAAACCCGCATCACAATGCTGCTCGATTCTGGGAGCACCGTGGTCGGGAAGAACGTTATGGAGACCTCGGTTTTAGAGTGGATCTGCCAGAGTTTTTTGGTACGTTACAGGCCGAGGGATTCATCGATTGGTTGAATGAAATGAAGCATATTTTCGAGTATAAGGAAGTCCCATATCATGTCAAAGTGAAACTGGTCGCCATCAAACTCAAAGGTAGAGCATCTGCATGGTGGGAGTAGTTGAGGCGTTCACACGACCGGCAGGGCAAGGCCAAGATCACAGATTGGGAGAAGATGAAGAAGAAGATGAAGAGTCACTTCCTTCCTTTCGGCTACACTCAAACCTTGTTTTAACGACTTCATTCGTTGAGGCAGGCACGAGATCGGTGGATGATTAAATGGAGGAGTTCTATCAATTGATAGCCCGAAATGATTTATCCAAGATAGAGGATCAGATGGTGGCATGGTATTTGAGGGGATTACGGCAGCCCCTGCAGGATGTCCTCAGCCTTCACTCGCTGTGGACCATTTCTGAAGCATACCAGCGTGCACTTGCGGTAGAAAAACAGCAAAACAAGAGGCCAATGAACCGAAGCAGCGATCAAAGCAGTCGGCCAGTTCACCCTCAAGAATTCTGTCCTGCTCAGCAGCCACCCCATAGTAACCCTAGCTCAAATATTAGATGTTTCAGATGTGGTGAACAGGGATATAAATCAACTGAGTGTAGGAAGCCTGCTAGTCAGAAGGGCAAAAAGCTCTTGATTGAGGACGACATGGTAGACGAAACTGAGGAGATTGGAGAGCCTATGTATGACGATGATAAAGATGAAGATATGTTGTATGGAGATAGCCATGAGACCTTGGTTGTTAGTAAGAGTTTACTGACCCCCAAGGGCGATACAGGGGACGATTGGTTGAGGACCAATATTTTCCACACGACCTGCATAGTTGCAGATAAAGTCTGTAAGATGATCATTGACAGTGGTAGTTGCGAGAACGTAGTGCCTGAAGATGCTGTCCAGAAACTACAGTTGAAGACAGATCGTCATCCTAAGTCGTATAAATTGTTATGGCTGAATAAAGGCAGTGAGGTAACAGTAGATAGGCGATGCCTAGTGTCTTTTTTAATCGGTACGAAATATTTTTATAATGCTTGGTGTGATGTTGTGTCTATGGATGCTTGTAATGTATTATTAGGCAGACCTTGGCAGTATAATCATAGTGTTATTCATGATGGGCGAAAAAACACATATTCCCTTAGCATCAAAGGGAAGAAGATTGTGTTGGCACCTCGTCGGGAAGGAACCACTCTTACCCCGATAACCAATAATACTAATCTGCTTTCGATGTCCAAGTTTTTAGTTGAGGTTAAACGTGGAGACATGGTCTATGCTCTACTGCCTTGTGGGAATAGTGCAGCAGGCATGAATCCATATTTACCAGCAGAGGTGCAGCAGCTGCTAGCAGAGTTTTCTGACCTGATGCTAGAGGATCTTCTTCCTGGGTTGCCGCCTGATATCTTTAATGTGAAACACCTGAGTCATTGTTTTGGGGATTTCGATGAGGCTATTGTGAACTTGAGGACGAGTTCTTTCCAACCTGGAGCAACTGATATAGGAGGATCCTCAAATGATGCTGAATTGTCAGATAGCACGTTGTTGGCATTGAGATACCTTAAGTTGACAGATCAGCACAAAGATAGCAAGTGGGCTACCTAGATCGGTTTATATCATTTAGCAGGTCACGGGCTCGGATCAGGTCCCGGAGACCCTAGTCTGATTGGAAACGAGCTTCCTGGCAAAACTCAAGTTTTTAGGCCCTAAGCATCATCGTTTTTAAGCATAAAAACGACGTTTAGGCCCTCAATTTGGCAGTTTTTCGTTTTTAGGAAACTTTTTTATTTTATTTGCAATTACTTTAAATTCGACCTTAATTTAATTTTTCCTATTTTAGCTTGACCTTATAAATAAGGTTTTAGGGTTTAGTAAACATCATTATTGAGTTGCATAATTTTGAATAAAATTCAGAGTTCCTCTGTTTTTTTAGAGTTTTTTCTCTTATGTTATTTTCTTCCCAGTGAGTTATCTATTGAAAACTGGCCTGCAGAATAATCGCTATTCTGCCCGGTGTCAGTTGTACATGCATAATCCCTAACACCAATAATACTTATTTGACATCGATTTCCTTTATTTGTGGTAGAGGAAGTTTCATTACCCTATGATTGAGGCGATAGGCAACATTTTGTTGAGGATGATAGGAAAAAAATGGAGGGACTACCGATATGTGCTTAAAAGGGACCACATGAGGAACAAAACAAAATAACAAGTTTTAAGCAATGATGTTCCAAAAGGAGTAGATCAAGACCAATGGAAGCAACTGGTGAACTACTGGTTCTCTGAGCAGAGTGAGGTTGTTTTAAGATAATTATGTTCATTTGGATTCTCGTTGTTTATATTTTTCTAATAATGACTGATTATTTAATTGGTTTATTATTGGTATAGAAATATTCTACTATAGGGACAGCGGCACGTAAAAGACAACAATGTCCTCACACGTCCGGTTCAAAGAGTTTTGCTAGAAGATGGGATGAATATATGAGTTAATTTGCTTCATTAATCCAATCTTTCATTTGAGATGTAGTGTATTGAGTCACAATTTGAACTCTTTTCATACATGGTAGGAGATGACACATGGGAATGAGCCCGGGCGCATGGAGTTTTTTGCTGAAACTCACAAACTCAAGGATGAGACTTTTATTGATGATGCATCACGACAATTTATAGTAAGTTCACTGTACTTTTGTTGGTTTATCAAAGAATAAAATTGTATTTATTTGTTATAGTTGCCAAATGTTAAGCCGAGTTTATCTTTTACTGTCTAAATGAGTTCCAACTTAGGTGAATATATCCTTGTCATGTTATTTTTAGGCGAGAGTCCTTGAATTTGAGAAAAAATTCTTTCGGTGGATGGCAAGGTTAGTAAATTAGGATGTGGACTTTTTTGTTTTGTTTGATTGCTAGATAGACAAGATCAATGATGAGAATGACAAAAGGTTGATAGATTAGTGTATGTCTATGTTTTCTTTGATTGGTAAGAAGACAAGAACGTCAATGTTAATAATAGTTTAAGGGATATCATAAATGATTTATGGAGTGTTGGTCATTGTAAGGTTGCTTACTTTTGTATCCTCTTTGTGACCTAACTCAAAATTTTGAGAATGTATCCAAGCACAGTGTCCTACAAATTCTGATATTAAATAGTTTTCTTAGTTTCTTTTGGTCAATCATAAATGATTTGTGCAGTGTTAGTCATTGTAAGGTTGCTTACTTCTATATCCTCGTTGTGACCCATCTCAAAATTTTGAGAATGTATCCAAGCACGGTGTCTTGCAAATTCTGATATTAAATAGTTTTCTTAGTTTCTTTTGGTCTTTAATTGACATATAACTTAAGTAGTTTTTAAAGCTAAGGTGGATGAGTATTATCCAGGTAAACAGATCTTTTTCTTGGGTTTATGGTTTGTCATGGCATGTCCGTTTGGGCTGCTGCAGTCCGTGGTATTTGGCATGTAGTAATGTTGCATTGTTTCATTTCGTATTCTACTAATTCTCTATGGCAATGTGGCTTTAAGACCTACATTTTTATTTTTAAGGCCTAATCGATGCATTAATAAGTTTGTGACACTCAGCTCAGCGCATAACGTTCTAATTGAGGGCGCATGTTTGAGTCTCCTGCATGACCATCTTTCTGTATTTCATTTCTTATAAAAAAAAAAGTTTGTGACACATTAGCAGTGGTAGTGTCTTGTGATATAAAAATATAGGATAGAGTTGGGATCGTGTTCTGATTTGGACCAGCAATCACCAGCTCTATGGCAGTTTGTGCCCATGTACTGGGGATAAGACATGTTGCCTTGAGTTTGTGATTGGAAGAGAGGTAAAGTGAGAGGGAGAGGGAAGAAAAGTGTGCAGATAACATTTTTATAATGTTTGGTTGGAAAGAGACGATAAATCACTTTTCTCTATTGAATTTTCTAGAATTACTTTTTTGAGCAGTTTTTGGAGAATTTTATGTTGCAGTTCTGCCTTGATTGGTTTTGATTATAGCTGGGTTGTTTCAGCTCTTCACTGTCTGTTTTTTATACTAGAAAACCTGTTGTTTTCATAACAGAGCCACCCCCCAGCCACACCCCACACACACACACACACACACACACACACACACACACACACACACACACAGAGTTGATGGTCAATTGGTAACTTTGATATATTATTGAAAGGCTCATGTCATTTTGTTACTAATAGCACATGATGAGTTCGTTTACTAGCCCGGCCGGGGGGTGGGGGGGGGGAGGTGGTGAGGGGGTGAGGGGGTGGTTATGGTATCAAGACTTCCAGCCAAATGTCTCAGATTGATTAGTTATGTCATATTCAGGACTCATAATGATAATTTGGACAATACTTTTATGCTTTCATTTTTAATCTTTTACTATTTCAGCTTATTCCTTTGGCTCTTCATCTCTTTGAATATGTTGTATTGTTTGTTTTCCTAGATGAATATGATCGTCTTATGGTATTTTTCAAGTTGTTTCAGAAGACTTCTTTCTTAACAAACATTTACAGATAGTGCACTTGATTACTAATAGCTTCAAGTTAGGCTCATGATTCTAATTAAACCAGGTAAACTAAAATTTAACGTCTTTCATACACAAAAATTATAATCTAGTTCTTGATCTCACTTACAGTTTCCTTTTTCTGAGGATTTACTATTTTGGCTTATCCAACAAAAAGACTCTAATTTGTCAAGTGGAGCTTTACGAATTATGAGACATTGAACTGGCAGTTAAGTTCATGAAAACATTAAGTAAATGTTTAGAATGTTGTTTGAGACAATGTTTCTGTTGCAAACCAGTGTGATAGAAAAATTCTACCTGTTTAATTTTAACTTTTTGCGGTAGATCAATATCTTGATTAGCATGGTCAAAATAGCGAGGATAATAATTGCTATAGGGTTGCCATTTTTCCTCAAGGTAGATTATCTCTTTCCTGTGTGCAGTCTGTATGCTATTTACTTGATTGTATGATTGGGCACAACATTCTTAATCAAGAGCAGATTCTGAGTTAACAGAAGGAATAACATCACTAAATTAATTCTTATCAATACATACCATACAAGGTAATACAAGCCATGTGTTGCAACTGTTGATGTGAGTGAATAGCAACACTTAAACGACTCAAAATAGGATCAATCGATTTGATAACATGTGTGATGTTAGTGGATAGCCTACTAACCCTAAGGTTAGTAATCATATATATAGAAAACATAATAGTATTTGTGTTTCCAATTTCTTTCTTATTTTCTGTTGAATCACTCCCTATCAGCATAGTAGTAATTATTTCAGAATAAGTGTTGCATCATTTGCCTTGTGATCAGATAAGTATGCTTGGCTTTAAAGATAACATTGGTGTACAGGTATTACTAAGGTTCTGAGATATGAAAGTACTATACATATTTCATTATTGTGAGCCTGTTAATTCTAACCTATGACGTCCCCTCTCAGAAGCTCATTTGCAGAGCTGTTTTTTTCTTCTTCTTTAGATTACCACTGTCCTCTCTTTAAGTTCACCTTCACCTTGTTTCATCTTGTTAAGAGTTATATTTTGTTAGAAACATTATATCACTAATATGGTTTTGATTTTCTTCTGCCAAACATAGCTTCAAGAAATTGGTTGTGAATTGGCTACATTGTTTGGATTGTATATTTGTTTTTCTTGCAGGAGGTTTTATGGAAAAATAGGAAAATTCTACCTGTTTTTCTATAAAATATGATAAACACCTTTTGTTTTATGTAAATTTCGCTGCACTTAGCTACTCAATATTCTGAGGAGTTTAATCTTTATTGTTTCCTAATTGTAGGTGACAGCTGAAGCTCGTGTTGCTGAACTTGTTGCAGCTTCAGGATCCTCTGATGCTAGCAATAATTTAGCAATGCAAAATGAAGTCTTCACCGAGCTTATAGGTGAAGAGAGTTTTGGTCGTGTCCGAGGTCAAGGTTTTGGAGTTACACCCTCTGTTGTGTTTAGACTTTCAGCTCAAATGAGGAATGATACGGGATACCATGGGGCTTATACTGAAGAGATAAATAGTCTGAGAGCACAAATGGAAGAAACCAATCAACAATATGCGCATCAGATTGAACAGTATGCGCATCGGATTGAACAGCAGACGCATCAGATTCAAGAAATTGCAGCTAAGTACGATGATCAAATGAACAATATACAATCCAAAATGGATGAGCTAAAGTCTTTACTACAACAATTGGTTAATAGATGACCTCAAAATTGATGTTAAGTGTGATAGTAACTATGATTGTTTTTTTTTTTTTTTTGTACATGAGATGACTTTTGTACTGAATAAAAGAATTTTTATGGATGATAGTATATTTTATATATTGAAGAATATTTTGAAATTTTATGGTACATTTTATATATTGAAGAACATTTTAAATTTTATGGTACATTCTATTTATCGAAGGGTTCATTTTATTGTACAATATTAAACCAAAATAATGTGAAAAAAAAAAATTAAAGCAGTTATATATCGGCGCTTCTAAGTGCTGGTATATTTTGGAAAATGGCCGAAATATACCGGCGCTTAAAAGCGCCACTATATAAGTGCTATATTTCGGCGCTTGTAAGCGCCGAAATATACCGGCGCTTACAAGCGCTAAAAAAATAGGCATATTGCGGCGCTTTTTTTAAGCGCCGATATTTACGCTTCGACACCACACATACCGACGCTTTCGCGCAGGAAATGTATATTCCAACACTTTAAAGTATCGAAATATACACAAAAAAAAGTACCTACCATAACCTTTTATCTTGTAATGCATGTGTTTATGCTACTTTTTCCTTTAATTTATTTCATATGTATTCCACGAAGAAATTTAGGTATACATTAATTTCATTTCAGTTTCTTAACTGTTGGAACTCTTATTTAAGTAAGAATGTCAGGGTTTGAATGGGGTAAGGGTTTGAAATCAGTTAAGTTTAATGACAAAATGAATTGGGATTTTAGGTTTAGATTCCTCTAAATGATGCCCACATGACTTGCATGTGTTAATGGACGTTTGCATCCGTTAATGAAAATTAGAAAGAAAATGTAATATTGTTACATTGTGTATTAATTGAAAATCAATTTAATTCAATTAAATTATCAGAGATCAAAATAATAAATAGAATATCAAATATACAAGATTTTTTATCTCGGTTTTTATTATATTTTAATTCATCTTATAAATGCATGATTAATAATTTTTATTTCGAGGGACTTGAAGCATACCACTAAAAAGCTTTTATGATTGCAAGTGATACTGTCAAAACACACATCCAACAGTGAACTAATAAGTGGACAGATTTGGATTAACGGCTAAGCAATACGTGGATAATCCTGGACAAACAATAAAGTGACACGTGAACAACCCTATATCAATAAAAAGTTTTTAGTCTTTGCGTGTTACACGTAGTTTTTTATTGTTACTAATAAACATTAAGACAATTAACAACAGATTTTCTTGAATAAAATATGCCAAAACTTAGCACAATGTACCTATATCCGGGCTGGTATGTTAATGTAGGTTTTATGGTACTTGTGAATGTTGTTCATAGGGGGATTGACAATGTTCTATAGATGGGTGTGATCTGACAAAACCGAAGGACTATAATTAGACCATTAGTATATATTGCTTTTCAAGTGAGTACGTATGTCGAGGTTTCTATAAATAAACAAATTAACACGCTTCCCGAATCAAAGTAAAATAAAATTGCTTAACCCATCATCTACTTCAGTATTTTGTTACATCAATTTAACATTACCATCATGTGAACGCAAACCCAACATAAATTAATTGATATACACCACGTCCAATGTCACACTTGTTATGTTAAAAAATTCAGCAAATGATCGATTCATACCTTTTTTCTGCATTCACAGAGTTTGTAGTGACCTGTTAATCCATTTATTCGTCACTTTTTTTTTAAAATTTATTTGAGATTTATTAAATTTATGAACTAGGTAAAAAAAGATTGGACTAGTTTAACCTATTTTTTCAATCTTTAATGTAATAAATTTTAATACCAAATCTTTTATACATGCAGCTATAAGTGATTTTATCAATTAATTAGCTAACTGACACTCCCGTATGTTTTGCTTCAATTTTATTTATAATGATTTTTTTTAAACTAAAAATGAATATGCTTGCATGAGTTATACATTTTGAAATGTTGAGAAATGTTTGAGCTAAGATGTTAATTCGAGATCTATTATAATAATTAGTTTATATTGTCTTAAGGCAAATGCATGTAATACTACTAATATATAATTCATTCAATTTCACTCTCACACAGTTAAGTATATTTACGCTATTAATAAAATCATAATCTTCATATAATGTCAACTCTTTAAAATGCCTTATAAACTATTACTCAAATATATAAAAAAATATATATAAAAAATATTATATATATAAAACCCAACTGACTCCAACTGTTATATCTTTCTTTCGTATTTTTTTCTCTCACTATCTCACTCAGATTTAACCTTTCCACTCTCTTATCTCTCCTATGGTTCATGATTCAACCCATTTTGATTTTCTCAATTTTTTTTTATTTTCTTCATATTTTCAATTATTCTTTTTTTGTGTGATTATAACCAGATTGTTCTTTTTTTGGGTTTCTTTACATGTTCAGTATTTTAATGGACAATATGTGACCATTATACTTAACATGTTAATATTACCGTCTCATGACCAAGTATCCATTATTACAATACCAAATTAAGGAGTAAACTAAAATTTTCTTTTGGTAGAAATGAGTAAAACGAAATAGGGATAATGGTTTTTTTTTTTCTTCAATTTATTAAAAAAAAAACACATACACAGAGAGAGTTTGTTAGTTATGGGAGTTAAAAAAAAGAACGTTTATAAAAGAATGAACGTACAGTGACACGTAGACCTATATTTTTCTGCTTACCATTAGAAGCACATACACATTTTTTTTATAAATATTTTTATATCCATGTTTTTCTCCATTTATATTGAATTCCAGTACACTTTATATTCTTTTCTCTGTTTTTTTAATTTCCTGTGCAACAATTATGAGCTGCTTTTTGGTGCTCTGTTTTTTTTACTTTAATTTATTGTGCAGTAATAATGGGTTATCATGAATCTTATGGTATATAGTAATATTATTTAGTGTTTTATTATATAAATAATTAAAATATAAATATATATACATATGATTTAATTTAATTTAATTTAGTATATGTAGTTTTAATTTATCAAAAAGTTTTGATGTAGAGTAATTTTGTTTATGCCAATGACATAGAGACACGTGTCATTTTTTGAGGACTAAAGTGTAAGTTCACAAGTTCAATTCAACAATTTATCGTATCGTTACACGTGATATGGGTAAAATGATATTTTCATACATAAACCCTAACACTAAGATATTCTTACTAATCACATTAATCTATCCACGACACTTACAAATGAATAACATTATTACCACTGACATAAAAATTAACTTGAATAAATCTTGACATTATTACCTCATAATCATACATGATATTATCAAAATTATTATACCTAATAACCACATATTATTTTCCACGATTATTTACCATAACAATCTCAGCTCATAGGTACTATATAAAGGGAGCTCCCGCTATTTTCAAAGTACAACATAATTTATCTCTATAATTTTTTTTTTTATTCTTCTACTTCAATACACTGACTTAAGTATCGATTAATCCTTCCAAAGACCCAATCCATTTGGCGACTTGTTATCTTTTTTATGTCTTTAGTGTGAGTAAGTCACAGCTCTAGTAAGATCACGTGTCCTGAAATCGACATCAACAAGTATATATGGTTCTAATATTTAAGTTTTTATGTGTTTAATAATTTAGTGTGTTTGCATTAAAGTAATGATGATGGGTTAATTACAAATTGAAAGTCTATATTTATTTTTTAGTATAGTTTATGTTATATAAATTAAACCAATTTATACATATTTTCCGTATATGTGCGCCTCATATTCGTCAAACGCGCGTCTTGCACCTAAGTTTCAAAAACCTTTTGCTCTTTAATATGCCTTGCGATCTAATAAAAAAATGTAGTAATAATGCATTTTATAAATATATTTTAATTTTTATTGGTTCTTAACTCAGCAATAACGGAAGAAAAAGGTTTTCCTCTTCCAAAGCTGACGAAGCATCCAATAATACACTACGAAAGGAGTAAATGTTAAATTTTCTTTTGATAGCTAGCTAGAAAGGAGTAAAACAAATAAATGGAAAGCTTTTTTTAATAGAATAATTTATTAAAAAGAAATGCATACCATACGATGGAAGAAAAAAAAAACAACATATTTACTCTCTAAGTTTGGTATTATTAGCCCCTTTTAAAAAACGCAAGTTTTAAGAAACTATGATAATTATATTTAAAATTTTTTGATTATAACTTAAAATTTTATTATTTCCCTTAAGTGGAGTAACCCATTTTATTTTGATTGTTGAGTAAATTTAATATGATAAGAATATTATTTGAAAAGTTAAAATAAATATTTTATTATTTATAAAAAAATAGACAATATTTTAAGATATCTAAAATAAAGTAAACAAATAATATAAAACTGAGAGAGTAATTAGCACATTCAGTTTGGTTTGTGAAATTAGGATGGGATTGGACTATTTTTATTCCACATGAATCGTTATTCCGATTGGAAAGATTTATTATTAATGTAGGATTAAGATAGAAAAAAAATTAGTTTTAATCTCATATGTTTTGTCCCACTTCTCTCATGGGATATAATATATTCCACCCATGTGGAACTATTTTTTTTTTTAGCCATTTTTACCTTTGATTAATAATAATAATTATAAATAGTTTTTTTCTTATAATAATAATAAGGATAATAATAATAAATACTATTATTATATAATTTTTTTCTTATAATAATCATATTAATAATAATTATAATAATATTATTTTATAATTAAAAATGATTATTAATTTTCATTTAATTATTATTTTAAACATAAAAATATTATTATTATAATTATGATGATAAAAATAATTTATTATTATTATAATAGAAATTATAATAATAAAATAAAGATATAATGATAATAAATACAATAAAATTTTAATAATAATTATAATTATAAATATATTAATGATAATGATAATTATTATAATATAATAATATAATAATAATAATTATTATAAATTTTTATTATAATAATAATAATTATAATTATGATTATAAAAATCATAATTAAATTATAACTATTATTTATAATAATAATAATTAAAATTTAAAACTTATGAAAAAATTAAATATAATTAAAAATGATAAATAATACTAACATATTTTAATATTTGAATTATTTATTTTTTTAAGTCCTATCCAACAAATAAAATAAAAATACTTTTTTTAATCATTTTTTTTGGATAACGGACCATTACAACTGTCCCCACAATCCTTACCTTAAGACTCTGTGAAGGATATAAATCGTAAGATGTGCAGCGCAGTGATAAGACTCGAACTCAAAACCTCACGAGAAAACCATCATCTTAAAAACCGAGCTTATCACTGTGCCCAGAGGGTATATTTTTTTTTTAATCACTTTTAATTTTATCTCTTGCTCTTAACGCTATCTTCCTATGATTCATCTGGCTTTTAAAGTATAAAATGATCTTATAACCAATAACACAATGACACGTCGAACCTACCATTATCATTCAAAAAGTCCCATGCATCACCATGATCATACAAACCGTTCCAGGCCCCCAAGAACGTACCAAGTGCTTTGTACTTTTCCACCATTGGAAAAGACAACATCAAGGCACCTCTCAATTCTGCCACGTACGTGATCATTTGTTTTGTCACCACAATAACCTGTCATGGGTTGAAACAGCCTTGTTTACCGGGCACCCACTTTCCCTCTTTCTCTGGGCCAACCCATACTTTCTTTTTTAGTAAGCACTCCATACTTCAATGCAGGCTCTTCACTGCAAATCCTAACAACAGTCTTCTCGAGAAAGAGAGGGAAAGTAGAAAGAAATAAAAATTAAGGAAAATTAAAAGGTGAACAATAGGCTGGCTTTATTTGGCAGCATGTTGTAAAAGAGGGGGTAGGTGCCTGCTCCGCTGCTTAAAAAAATGTTTTATATGGTAATAATATATTTTTTGTGGTAAAACATATAACATTTACAGTAAAATATTCTTTTATTTTTTTTTTCTCCTTAAATCAATGTTCTACTATAAAGGGAAAAGAAAAAACAGAAAGAAAATTTTTTATTTTTATCTTTTTCATATTTTAATAATTATAAAAATCGATCATAATATCACAAGTGTATAATATTTCAAATTTATTCGACAATAGATTAAAAAATGTTATTGAAATTAAGCACCCTAAGACAGAAAATCATATTACATCGATTTTGAAACTTAAAACAACATTGAAACAGTGATAAAATGCAAAGAGGATTTGTGAGAATATCTCAAAATTTTATAAGGTTAAAAGGTGGTGTGAATCTAAATTGTTTTTAAAAGAAAGATAAGGTTTAGTGACAAGTGACCGGCTGCAGACAGTTGTCGGGTGGGAGTGAGGATTTAACGCCGCACTAACCTGTCGGAACAGATAACTGACAGCACGCGAGGTGACTGGTTACGGGGACAGAAGGTCACCACGTACCACCCTCAGCTTTCACTATGTACTATGAATCTGTGGCTTTTTTTTTGTGTGCTGGTCCGGTTGATACCCCACATTCACCTCGAGGTCCAGGCCAGGGGCTTGCTTTAAATAGTCCACCCCGCTAAGAATTAATTAACACACGAAAAAAGCTTGTGAAGCAAAATCCAAACCCGTGCCAAAAATATTTAGTTTTTTCTTGGCTTCACCAATTAAGTAAATCAGTAAAGATGGGTCAGCCTTTGTGGATGCTGGGGTTGGGTGCAGATCGGTTGCGAGCCGACCTGTATCATTTGCTCCTATCACTCTTCGAAGAGGTGATCTATTATGTTTCTTAGTTATTTTGTTACAAGGAACAATGCATGTTGCTCGCATCGATCACTCTTCAATGATTGATGACAATAATTTCTCTTTGCTTCTTGTTTCTTCACTCTTCAATGATCATTACTGTATGATTCATAAAGTTTGTTAATTATCATTCTTTTATTGGTTTGGTTTTGTGTAGGGCGTACTGGATGATCAGTTCTTACAACTTCGAGCACTCGAAGATGAACGCTCAACCAACTTCGTATCAGAAGTTGTCAACATTTACTTCCGCCAGTCTGACAACCTTCTAAAAGATTTAAGATCATTACTGTAATATTCATATTCTTCCTCATATATACACATTTGGGTTTTGCTTTGATACTCACCACTAGACGAACGGATTGCTTACTTATTCACTATGCTTGACGTGATTGTTTTGTTTTTGTCTTCTTTTCTTTTTTTAGCATTTTGAGTTTGAGGGGTTCATCAAATTTGAACAGGATCACGACGATTATAAAACTTTTGAATAGACTAGGGAGTATCACATTATACGTAAATTAAACATATCAGTACATGATACATGAATAAGTACGATCAAATGTAATATTTATGTGAAAATATTGGTGGTGATGGGACAGGATGGAAAGAGATATCTCGGACTATAAGCAACTGGGAATCCATTTGTATAAGTTTATAGGAAGCAGCTCAACCATTGGTGCCAAAAGGGTCACAAAAGTATGCCTCGCCTTCCAAGCCGCTTCTGAGCAGAAGAACCGTGCTGGGTACTACTTTCCCTCCTCTATTTCCGTGTTATCACATCTACACTTCATTTTTCTACACATAATTGAGAAGCGCTTAAGGTTTTGTTTGTCTAATTAAGCTTGTTTTGGCATCTTTGTTTTAGGTGCTTGAGAGCTCTGGAGTTGCTAGAGCGTGAGTACTGCACCCTCAATAACAAGTTGCATGAATTCTTGGAGGTATATTACGTCACAAACTATTTGTATTTTTATTTGAATTGAGCCTCTTATACATTTCTCTTAATCTTGTACCCCATAAAAGTGAAGGCCCGTTCTATGTTATGTCACGTCATTTTTTTAGCAAAGTTAATATTATGAGTGGTGTTATAGAAACACTCACTTAAGACACATTCAGACACTTTGAAACTTGTATGATAATTATAATTCCATAAGTACAATTGAAAATTTTGAGTGCTTTTAAGACACATTCAGGCACTAATATTGAACTAAAACATTTTTATTGTGGTTTTTCTCATGGTGCAGATAGAGCAGCAGAGGAGACTAGCAGCTAATGTAAGATACCCACCAATGCAGAATTTATGAAAGCTACAAAAATCCCTTTTAACAAATGGGTCCCCTGGTAACAGAACCATTCCTTTTCCAAGTCTTTGCTATGACCCAACCAAACCTTAACTACTATTGTACTTTGTAGAGGAACATTGTAAGAAAAATTAAGTGCTTGTTGTCAGTACTGTGAGTCTGTGACCTGCTATCTTTTGTGACCTTCTATCTTTCATTAATATAGAGTTATTCCTTGTTTCTTTTTTCGTCTTATACATCTGAATTTGCTTCGCTTTGCTTATGTTTTTCAAATACAAATGGTTCTGAAAACTATAGCTAGATTTATATCTCTCAGCTTTTCAATTGTCAATTTAGTGCTATTGTTGAAGTACTGTACACCTTTTTCGCTGCTGCATGTGGTAAATTATCTGCAAAGGTACAAATGATCAGAATCATCATGATCATGTAAGAACTTTCAATATCTTTTGTTTTAATGGTGGTCAGGAAAACCTTTGATGTTGATAGTAAATTGGTAATCCAAATTCTAAGGTTGAGTGGCTGTGGCCAATATATAGTCTCACAATTGAAATCAAATTATTTGGATGAAACAACTTCGTATTGAAATTTTGGCACCTACTTCCAACTTTTTTTTTTTCTTTCAATTGACGGGTGGGGATGGAAAGAGTTTGAATCTCTTATATAAAAAATTGAAAAATAACTATTAAATTAAAAGACAATTTTTTTATTAAAATAATCATCATTTATGGTTGAGATTGTCTTCTGTTGTAGATGATAGGACCCTAGGTGATGTCATTTAAAATTTAAATAAACATTTAGGATGACACCATCAATTTTTTTTTTGTTACCAAAACACCTTTCTACCACATCAGCAAAGTATGAATTTTTGGGCAAAAAATATTTTTTTTTCTCACTCCCACATATTAAGAACTGTAACTAGAAGCCAAACCCACGCTAGACCAGCCGGCCTGTGCCACGGATTCTAACCGTAACTCGTCGTGGTGGTTGTATGGTCGGCTTGGTGTGTTAGGTGGTTTTCGAAAATACTTATAAAACAATGTATCTAATGTTGAGCTCCATTCACGCATGCACATAAACGACGCGTGAGGGTGGCTTAATTGGCGAAAAGCAGTAAAATAAGTGTTTAAATGTCGAATTCGTTGAGTTGAATCCAATAATATCAATGTAAATATATTTTTTCGATCACTAATTGGTTTGATATCACAAAAGATCTTTGAAGATTAGAAAAAATTAATCAAAGAGTTTATTAAATTATCTAATTACCTTCATTTGTTTAAGAGAGTTTGAATTTGTTGAGCTATTTTGATCAATCATTTTCAAATTTTTTCAATTGAGAACTTTTTGCCTAACACAGGTCAATGAGAGATACATGATATAAAGGTCCATCTCACTATTAAATAGTATGAAAAGAGAAAAAAAAATAATATTTTATTTTCATTTAATTGTAAGATGAACTCTTATGTCATATATCACTAATGGACTTATACTAAGCAAAATTTTTTCCAACTACAAACCAGAGAGGTGTTGTTAGGATCGCTATCCTTTTGACATCAATAACAAACGCTTATCTATTGACTTTTAATCTATCTGGCCTTTTCGACTGGCAAACTTCAAGAGCAGGGTATCTCACTATCTCTTATTATTACAATTTGTTCTGTGTCATATATGTGTTGATAGCAAGAAGGAAAAAAATTTGAGGAAATTGTTTTTGCCGAAACAATATTCAATTCAAGTTTTGCTATTATAATGTTTGATATCCCTCGCAAATTATTATGAAAAGATTTAGTTTGAAGCTTTCTGATATTTGTGGATCCGGACCTATGACCATGAAATATGTATATATCATAGATTCAGAATCAATCTTATAAGTTCTACCTCAAGAGCAATTGAGTTGCATGTATGATATGTCACAAACTATTCCTGTATAATACAAAAATTCACTATCTACTAAATTGGAAATAAAAAGGGGTCATCAGTCATGAATCAAACGCTCTAAACAATTTCTATTGATCATAGTCAAATTACAAAGATTCTGGTGTAGGGAGAGAAGAATTTGATTAACTATGAATGTGTTTGGTTGCTAAGAAAATTACAAAGAGTTTTATTTTGTTCTGAGTATTATAAGGAAGATTTGTTCTCTTCATATTTTCCAATCCCTAAAAAAGAAGAGAATAGCGCTATTTATAGGAAATTAGCGTCCTTTTTTTGGGCGGGAAAACCTGTTACTTGTGACAACTGTTATTTTTAACCGCAAGTCCACGTTAGCTTCTTTCACACGTCTCTCATATAATCTTTAACTGATTTGAGAAAGCAGTTAATTTGTTGAAGGTATGTGGTCCACACTCTCTTTTTGCTAAGCGTAGAATACACTTTTCAAATCTACAATTTTTAACCCCTGCACATGCCCGTACAATACTTTAATTTCGCGACATGTGCATAAAGGATTTTGAAACAATGCATATATTTGAATTTTGATTTTCTAGATTTCTTCTTCCTTTGGCATCATACTGCTTTTCTCAGTTTTTCTTCTGAAATGATTGTAGAATTTTCTAACACTCTTCTTGCATGTATGGATGCCAATGATCCAATGATCTCACCAGAATTCCCAATCCTCCAAAGAAACCGTGGCTTGATTTTCGCACCAAAATATCTTATAGCTTTTGTTCATTCTTTTACCCTTCTTTTTCTCGTATTTTAGACAATGATTATTATCAATATCCCTTTTCTTTTGAAAGTACTTCTGAAAGTACCTTAAGCATATCTCCTAGTTCAATTCCGCTATTCTGCTTATTGTCTCAAAAAATAATTTCCTCGAATGTTTTCTTTGTTGTTCACAGCAGGATTTACCCTTCTTGGGGAAAATGGTTTTATTAATTATATTTTCAAAAATTCAAATTATACCAAAACTTTGAAATTCACTGGTGTCTTCTACACAATTTGTGTGACACATAGTTGGCAAGTTTCAGTGAATAAATCTAATATTCTTTCTTCAATGCTTAGGCGGAGTAATAAGACACACATCTTTGTTACCGTTTTTGAGAGTTTACTATTTTATTAGAGCATGTAGCTCAAATATTAGATTTACTAATACTAGGCTCTGAAGATATCTTGGATCTTCGTTTGTAAGAATCTCAACGCAAAAAACAACGGGTTACCTCTACTCACTAATTGAAGAAGACATGGCGAGCTTTGAAGGTCTTATAACCAATGTTCAATCTCATCATTTGAATTGGATAAATAGATTCTTCAAGGATTCAAAATCTCTGGTTTATGGTCTCAATTTCAAGAGTCATTTTGAATTAAATGTTTTCGTAGCTTTTTAACTTAACAGATTCATTTCTCTAGGAAATCCACCACACTGTTTGCATCCGTGAGTAATCAAATTTGCTACAAAAATTACTAATGGCATTTGTTTGAGCTTGACTCTATGCTACTTGGTCACTTTGTACTATTGTCTTCGCATGAGAATTCAGAGAGATCTTTTGTGCGTTTCTAAATAATCAACTACGTAGATTCTACTTTCTTCAATGTTTCTTATGGCATCACTTCCCAAAATATGTTGCCAAGTGTAATGACAAATATCATCCAACTATCTGTAAGCGGTTTAAATTTGTTGAGATAAATTCCCCCTTGGTTAATTTTATTGATGATGGGTCTTACTTTCAATGGAGACCTTTTAATCAATCTAGACTTTACTCAGAATTGCAATGTTAGAATTCTCATTCTTGCATTAAATCTAATCAATTAAATGCATCTCTTCGTGATTGGCTTTTAGGACTTACCTGCCAAACTTTTCCTGGCATGATTGAATCCACTAAGTCTGATTACAATAATGTAATAATCTTTATCAATGTAAACCCAAACAGGGTTTTATGGAAAATTGGGTTTGATCAATCTACTTGTTATTTACATTGGAGTTGCACATATTTAGAATATTCTCTATCTTATCTCACATTTTTACCATTTTTTTTTCACAATCTTCCGTCTTTTCAAATCTCTTCTCTTTTATACGCGGGAAACATTTCTAAAGAATATGTGCAATATTAAATTTCACCCTAGAACAATTTGATTTTTTTTTTTCTGACATAAAACACTAGCGGAAGAAGAACTAGGAAGAAGAATTGTGCCTTCAACCCTAAAAACAATAGTTCTCATGAAGAGAAAAGAAACCCTAATTTTATTCAGAAATTAATAATCCCTACTATTACATGGCCTCCTTATTTATAAGGTTAAAGTAAAAAGAAAAGGAAAATTGAAATTAGGCAAGTACAAAATAGGAAATTTCTTAAAAACTGAAAACTACTAAATTGGAGGCCTAAACGTCGTTTTTTTTTTTTGCTAAAATCCTGCCATGCTGATTACATAGTAATCAGTTTTTCTTAGTGGCCTGTTTCCAATCAGATTAGAGTCTTCAGGGCCCAATCCGAGTTGGCACGTAAAACGATGTAAACCGTACCTTTAGATTTGGAGCGGTCCAACCGTTCTAGGTAGTCTAGGGTTATCTGTTCTGCTTTGTCTACCTGTTCTGCATCATTCCCCTTTACTTCAAAAGAACTCAACCCCGAGTTACTGTCAGGATAAAGTGGTTCGTCCGGTGGATGATATTCAAACAAATCTACCACATTGAAAGTGTTGGAAATTGCCATGTTATCCGGAAGTTCAATCACATAAGCATTATCATTAATGCGCTTCAGCACCTGGAAATGGCCGTAGTTCCTGCTTTTTAGCTTGTTGTAAGTTCTTGTAGGGAAACAGTTCTTACGCAGATGGGCCATCACTAAGTCACCTTCCTAAAATATACGTTCACGCCGATGCTTATCGACAGTAGCTTTATATTTGCTGTTGGCCAACTCTAGACTCTGACGAACTTCTGCATGGATACACTGTACTTGCTCAATTAGGTTCTGAGCAACTTGATTGTAGCCAGGAGGTTTGGGCAAAGGGACAAGGTCCAAAACATGCTGGGGTGCTTTGGTGTAGACAATTTCGAATGGCGTCTCCCCGGTAGATCGGTTGTACATGCTATTAAAAGAAAATTCAGCTTGTGGGAGGGCGACATCCCACTGCTTAGGCCAAGAACCAGTCACACAACGGATCAAATTACCAAGGGTCCGGTTGACCACCTCGGTTTGGCCGTCTGTCTACGGATGACAAGTACTGCTGTATTTAAGGGATGTGTTAAACTTTCCCCAAAGTGACTTCTAGAAGTGGCAAAGGAACTTGATATCGCGATCGAAGGTGATGAACTTGGGAACCCCATGAAGGCGAACAATCTCACGAAAGAAAGGGCTGGCTACATGAGATGCATCTGAAGTTTTTCGGCACGGAATGAAGTGTGCCATCTTGGAGAACCGGTCGACAACCACAAAAACAGAATCCACCCCACGCTGAGTCAGCGGGAGCCCCAAAATAAAGTCCATTGTCAAATCCTCCCAAATGTTTTCCGACACGGGCAAAAGAGTGTACAACCCGGTATTTTGTGCATGGTCCTTTTCAGTTTGGCAGACAGGGCACCTCTGTACGAATTTGCTCACATCACATTTCAGCTGTGGCCAGTAATAACGTTCAGCTACCTGGGCTATTGTTTTGTCACGCCCCGTATGACCCCCTAAACCGCTACTGTGTATCTCATGGAGAATCTGCTCGCGCAAAGACGTGCGAGGGATACACATTTGGTTACCACAAAACAGAAACCTATCCTGGACATGAAAATCCGAGATTGTCTCTTTCCATTGAGACTTCACCCAAATTTCCTGAAAATCAGCATCTTCCTCATATAACTCTTTTAAACAGTCAAACCCCACAATTTCTGATCGGAGAGTCAAAAGTAAGGATGCACGCCGGCTTAACGCATCTGCCACCTTATTCAACTACCCAGATTTGTGTTTGAGTACAAAACTGAATTTCTGGAGGAAGGTAGTCCACCGAGCATGCATTCGGTTCAGGGGTGGTTTTTGTGTTGATAAATTTCAGGGCTTGGTGATCACTATAGAGAACAAACTCACGCTGGATCAGGTAATGCTCCCAATGCGTCAAAGCTCGGATGACTGCATAAAATCCAGCTCATATATGGTCCATTTTTGGTGAGCATCGTTGAGCTTCTCGCTAAAAAATTCTACTGGCCGTCCCTCCTGTGACAGAACAGCACCAATACCCACGCCCAAGGCATCACACTCAACTTCAAATAGCTTATCAAAACTTGGCAGGGCAAGTACCGGGGCTGTAAAAAGCTTTCTTTGATCACTGCGAAGGCTGTATCTTATGCATCTCCCCACTGGAATTGGTCTTTTTTCACGCACTCTGTGATTGGTGTTACTATACTGCTGAATTTTCAAATAAACCTGCTGTAGAAAGTGGCCAGTCCATGAAAACTACGAACATGGTGCACTGTTGTTGGGGTTGGCCACTCTTGAATTTCACGTACCTTCTCTTCATCAACCTGAATACCATCTGCCCCCACGATATATCCCAAAAATAGCAGCTTGGTAGTGAGAAAATTGCACTTCTTCAGGTTCATATAGAGTTTACTCGCGCGCAAAACCAGCAACACTTCCCGCAAGTGGTCCAAGTGCTCCACCTCATCCTAGCTATAGATTAAGATATCGTCAAAATAAACAACCACAAATTTACTAATGAAGGGTTTTAAAACCTGGTTCATTATACGCATGAAGGTGTTGGGAGCATTTGATAAACCGAAGGGCATCACAATCCACTCATAAAGCCCTTCTTTGGTCTTAAAGGCTGTTTTCCATTCATCCCCTGGCCTGACCCGAATATGATGGTAACCACTATGCAAATCTAACTTGGAGAAGATCTTGGCACCCTCTAACATGTCCAGCATATCACTTAGTCGTGGAATGGGAAAGCAGTACTTGACTGTTATCTTGTTTATGGCCTGACTGTCAATGCACATGCGCCAACTTCCATCATTCTTTGGTGTCAACAAAGCAGGTATAACACAGAGACTCAGACTCTCTCTGATCAGCCATTTTTTAATCAATTCCTCAACCTGATTTTATAGAATTTCGTGTTCTTGAGGATTCATTCGGTAGTGTGGCAGATTCGGTAAACTAGCCCCAGGAACCAAGTCAATATGGTGCTGAATATCTCTCATGGGAGGCAGACCTTCAGGTAATTCCATTGGTATGACATCTTCAAATTCAGCCATTAACGGCTTTAACTCCTCAGGAATCTGTTGATACTCGGCTGGTAGTTCTCTTTTTACTACCAACGCATAGAACTCTCCTGCTGCTTTCACATCCTCAACGAACTCCATCTCAGGGACTGTAAGAAAGGTCTTTCCCTCTGCTTTAGGGGTTTCGACAGCTAGTTCATGTTCACTTGCAGGAACTAGTACAATCTTTTTGTCAAACCACCAAAAAACATAAGTATTATCCCGACCCTTATGCATAACATCTACATCAAACTGCCATGGCCTCCCTAATAATAAATGACACGCATCCATATCAACAACATCACACACAATCTCATCCTTATAAAATTTTCTAATAGAAAAAAGAACACGACAGATATCAGTTACCTGAGTTTCAGCGCCCTTTTTGATCCAACCAATCTTGTATGGAGAGGGATGCTTTTCTGTTTTCAGGTTCAATGCTATGACAAGGGCCTTCGATATGATATTCTCACTGCTGCCACTGTCAATAATCACCATGCACACTTTCTGGTTGATAGTGCACCGCGTCCTGAAAATACAGTGTCATTGGTTGTCATCCTTCTGCCTTGGTGTAAATAACAGACGCTGAACCACACAGTTAACATATACACCCTCATCTGCATCTGCTACTTCACCACCAGCGTAATCATCAACCTCCCCAGAATAACCCTCATTTGCACCAAAAGGATCCTCCTCCTCCTCTGCTGTTTCAACCATGTTAACCTGCCGACGGTTGGGACATTCATTGGAACGATGTCCACGTTGACCACATCTGTAACACTTTCCTGGAATGGGACGGGCATAAGGATTGCTGGGCACTCCTCTGTTTTGTGCTGGGGCACCAGTTGTGGGGGTTGTTGGCTTGGTGGGGTTGGTAGTACCAGTACCGAAAACTCTGTTGGTTAACGGCTGTGGTGAAGTTTGTGGCACTGAAACTTGTGATGGCTGCGATCGATATGGTTGGGGACGTGATGAGTGCCTGGACTATTGTGACTCCACCTTCATGGCTAGGTTGGCCACCTCAGATAGGGACCACACAGTATGGAGGGATACCTGTTCTGGAATAGACACTCGCAACCCTTCGATAAACCTAGCCACTTGCTGTCCCTTTGTTTCTTGCAGGTCATTGCGCGAGTTCAACCTATAAAACTCCTCCGTATAATCGCTGATGGTACGCACCTCTTGCCTACAATTCTGATATTACTGGTACAACATCTGTTCATAGTCAGGAAGAAGAAACTTTGCTTGCAGCAACTGCTTCATCTTGGACCAAGAGTGAACAGGCTGCTTACCTTGTCGCATGCGACTATTCTGCGTCTGCTCCCGCCACGCAGAGGCTCCCCCCTTCAGTTTATAGGCTACAAGCTTCACCTGCCTATCTCTTGGGATCTATATATACTCAAAGAAAGCCTCCACTTCGAAAGCCAGTCAATGAAGTTTTCGACGTGGAGGTGGCCATTGAAACACGGAAGATCTACCTTAACCCGAAAATCATGATTGTTTTGTTCGTACCTGTTCTGGTTGTATCGGTTCTGACCAACACGATTCTGATTACGACCATGCTGACCATCTTCATTGTTCTCGACGCCAAGCACTTCGAACTCATCATCACTAGATAAAGTGGCATAGGCTTGGGGCCTACACTGCGGAGCAGGAACGCGTCCAGCAACTGGTTGGTCGCGAGTAAGGCCTCCGACACGATCCGGGTTGCGTTCTTCACCCCTGTTGCCATTGATTCTCAGACTAGCCATGGTTTGTTGTATCTCCCGTAACATGCGTTCGATACGATCAAACCGTTGATTGTGATCATCAAATTGCTGATTGTGATTATCTATGCTGCCCATAGAACCTGCACCCCACGATCAACGTCATCAAGGTGGTTGCTTTCATTTCCATCACCTACCATCAGACCAGGGTAGAACAAGGCTCTGATACCAATTGACGTAAAACGCTAGCGGAAGAAAAACTAGGAAGAAGAACTGTGCTTTTAACCCTAAAAACAATAGTTCTCATGAAGAGAAAAAAAACCCTAATTTTATTTAGAAATTAATAATTCCTACTATTACATGGCCTCCTTATTTATAAGGTTAAAGTAAAAAGAAAAAGAAAATTGAAATTAGGCAAGTACAAAATAGGAAATTTCTTAAAAACTGAAAACTGCTAAATTGGAGGCCTAAACGTCGTTTTTTGGCTAAAATCCTGCCATGCTAATTACATAGTAATTAGTTTTGTTTAGTGGCCCATTTCCAATTAGATTAAAGTCTTCAGGGCCCAATCCGAGTTGACACGTAAAACGATGTAAACTGTACCCTTAGATTTGGAGCGGTCCAACCGTTCTAGGTAGTCTAGGGCCATCTGTTTTGCTTTTTCTACCTATTCTTTCAATCAGGTAAAAGATATTAGACAAGTTATTTATGCCACCTCCACCTACTTTTGAATTGTGTGCATCGATCCCAACCGATACACCTACCTTAGTGGTTCCTCTGGCAGCTACTCTTTTATCAGCCAGCTCTCGTTTTGAATCTTCTACCATTCTTAAGAGACCCAAAACCCTTCTTTTAGCCTAAAAATGAAGGGAAAACCGTCAAGGAAATACCTAGCCAAAGATTCTTTACCCACCAAATTCTCCTTGCAATTTGACAATATACAGAAAATGGAAGGATGGTTCAAAGCCAAGGTATATCTTGAAATATCTATTCTTTATTTTTATTATTGCTTTGATATTTTACACTAGCACTTCTATTTTTTACCTATTGAATTTTTAGGAACTAGTTGACAAATTCATCCAAAATATTTTTATCATGGAATACTTTCATCTTAGCTTTATAGATTCTAGAGTTTTCATAAGCATCATTCCTAAACTCCTCTAACTCGGTCAACTGATATTTTCGAAGCTGATAGAGGAGGATCCGAGTCAGATGATGCTGAGTTGTCAGATAACACATTGTTGGCACTGAGATACCTTGAGTTGGCCAATCAGAGCAAAAATGGCAGGTGGACTATCTTGAACGGTTTACTGCCGTTGATTCTGTTTTAGGCCTTCAAATTCACAGTTTTTAGTTTTAAGAAACTTTCCATTTGCAATTTCCTTTTGTATTCAAGTTAGAATTGACTGTCGTTGATTCTGCCTTAATACAATCGCTTAATTTTAGTAATTTCCTTAGTTTTCCCCAAGATTATGTTTTTGGGGAGTTTTTCCTTTTTTTGCTTTGACCTTATAAATAAGGAGGCCACATACAGAAAAGACAGATTATCATTATTATTGGTATTTGTATAATTTTAAATTAAACATCAGAGATGTTTCTCTGTGTTTTTAGGGTTTCTCTTGTGTATTTTCTTTGTGAAATATCTGTCGAAACTAGCCTGCAGAATAATTGCTATTCTGCCTGGTGTCAGTTGGTATCAGAGCTTCAGCATCTTCTTGGGTGAAATTTGATCAGTTTTCATGGCTAGTGGTCGTGGTCGTTGCGGGCAGGTTCTGAACGAGGAAGCCCCACACTGTTATCGTAATGTTCAGGATGCGATGATTGAGAATTTACAGAGGCAAGTCTCAGAGTTAACCTAGCATCTAGTGGAGCAGAATTTTGGTGATCGTGATATGGAAGATCACGATTCCAATTCCAGTTTTGAAAACCTGCATCACAATCCTACTCGATTTTGGGAGCACCATGGTCGAGAAGAGCGTTATAGAGACCTCGATTTCAGAGTGGATTTGCCTGAGTTTTTTGGTATGTTACAGGCCGAGGGATTCATCGATTGGTTGAATGAAGTGCAACATATTTTTGAGTATAAAGAAGTCCTAGATCGTGTCAAAGTGAAACTGGTCGCCATCAAACTCAAAGGCAGAGCGTCTGCGTGGTGGGAGCAATTGAGGCGCTTACGCGACTGGCAGGGCAAGGCCGAGATCACAGATTGGGAGAAGATGAAGGGTCACTTCCTTCATTTCGGCTACACTCAAACCTTGTTCCAGCGACTTCATTCGTTGAGGCAGGGCACGAGATCGGTTGATGATTACATGAAGGAGTTCTATCAATTGATAACTCAGAATAATTTATCTGAGACGAAAGAGCAGATGGTGGCACGACATTTGGGGGGATTACGGCAGCCCCTGCAGGATATCCTCAGCCTTCAATCACTGTGGACCATTTCTGAAGCATACCAGCATGCATTTACGGTGGAAAAATAGCAGAACAGGAGGTCGGTGATCAGAAGCGATCAAAGTTGTCGGCTATTTCACCCTCAAGAATCCCGTCCTGCCCGGCAGCCACCCCAAGGTAACTCTAACCTAAATATTAGATGTTTCAGATGTGGTGAACATAGGCATAAATTGACTGAGTGCAGGAAACCTGCTAGTCATAAGGGCAAAAATTTCTTGATCGAGGACGACGGTGTAGATGAAACTGAGGAGATTGGAGAGCCTGTGTATAACGATGATGAAGATGGAGATGTGTTGTATGGAGATAGCCATGAGACTCTAGTCGTTGGTAAGAGTCTACTGACCCCTAAGGACTATTCAGGGGACGATTGATTGAGAACTAATATTTTCATACGACCTGCACAGTTGCTGATAAAGTCTGCAAGATGATTATTGACAGTGGTAGTTGTGAGAATGTAGTTTCTGAAGAGACTGTCCAGAAACTGTAGTTGAAGAAAGATCATCATCCTAAGCCCTATAAATTGTCGTGGCTGAATAAATGCAGTGAGGTAACAGTAGATAGGCGCTGCCTAGTGTCTTTTTCGATTGGTAGGAAATATTTTGATAATGCTTGGTGTGATATTGTGTCTATGGATGATTGTCATGTATTGTTAGGCAGACCTTGGTAGTATGATTGCAGTGTTATTCATGATGGGCGAAAAAATACATATTCCCTTAGTAGCAAAGGGAAGAAGATTGTGTTGGCACCTCATCGGGAAGGAACCACTCTTACCCCGGTAGCCAATAATACTAATCTGCTTTCGATGTCCAGGTTTTTAGCTGAGGTTGAGCATGGAGACGTGGTCTATGCTCTGCTGCCTTGTGGGAATAGTATAGCAGACATGAATCCAGATTTACCAGCAGAGGTGCAGCAGCTGCTAGCAGAGTTTTCTGACCTGATGCCAGAGGATCTTTCTCCTGGGTTGCTGCCTGATGTCTTTAATGTGAAACACCTGAGTCCTTGTTTTATGGATTCTAATGAACCTATTGTGAACTCGAGGATGAGTTCTTTCCAACCCGAGGCGACTGATGCAGGAGGAAACTTTCCATTTGCAATTTCCTTTTGTATTCAAGTCAGAATTGACTGCCGTTGATTCTACCTTAACACAATCGCTTAATTTTAGTAAATTCCTAAGTTTTCCCCAGGATTATGTTTTCGAGGATTTTTTCCTTTTTTTTACTTTGACCTTATAAATAAGGAGGCCATATACGGAAAAGACAGATTATCATTATTATTGGTATTTGCATAATTTTAAATTAAACATCAGAGGTGGGCCTCTGTGTTTTTAGGGTTTTTCTTGTGTTTCTTCCCTGTGAAATATCTGTCGAAACTTACCTGCAGAATAACCGCTATTCTGCCCAGCGTCAGTTGGTTTGCAGGAGGATCCGAGTCAGATGATGTTGAGTTGTCAGATAACACGTTGTTGGAACTGAGATACCTTGAGTTGGCAGATCAATGCAAAAATGGCAGGTGGACTACCTAGAACGGTTGACTGTCATTGATTTTGTTTTAGGCCTTCAAATTTGCAGTTTTCAGTTTTAAGAAACTTTCCATTTGCAATTTCCTTTTGTATTCAAGTCAGAATTGACTACCGTTGATTCTGCCTTAATACAATCGCCTAATTTTAGTAATTTCCTTAGTTTTCCCAAAGATTATGTTTTCAGGGATTTTTTCCTTTTTTTGCTTTGACCTTATAAATAAGGAGGCCACATACGGAAAAGACAGATTATCATTATTATTGGTATTTGTATAATTTTAAATTAAACATCAGAGGTATTTCTTTGTGTTTTTAGGGTTTCTCTTGTGTGTTTTCCCTATGAAATATCTATCGAAACTAGCCTGCAGAACAATTGCTATTCTGCCCGGCGTCAGAAGCTTATTGGCTTCTCCTATGTCAAAATTAAAAGATTTGATTGCCCAATACACTCGATGCTCGAGCTCTATAGGTAAGTGGCAAGGCTTTCCAAAAACAAGTCGGTAAGGTGACATACCTAAGGGAGTTTTATAGGCTGTACGGTAAGCCCAAAGTGCATCAACTAGTCTCAAAGACCAATCCTTACGATCCGGGTTAACCGTTTTTTCTAAAATTTGTTTAATCTCCCTATTAGCAAGCTCTACTTGCCCACTAGTCTGAGGATGATAGGTAGTAGAAATTTTATGTAACACCCCTTATTTTCACATCAAAGCTTCAAAAGAACGGTTGCAAAAATGTGTACCTCGATCACTAATTATAGCACGTGGTGTACCAAATCGAGATAACACATTTTCTTTAAGAAATTTAATTACTGTTCTATTATCATTGCTTCGGCAAGCTGCTGCCTCTACCCACTTAGATACATAATCTATTACCATGATGATATATTGGTATCCAAAGGAAGGAGGAAAGGGTCCCATAAAATCGATGCCCCAACAATCAAAGATTTCAATAACCAAAATAGGGTTTAAGGGTATCATATTTTGACGAGACACCGCTCTTAACTTTTGATACTTTTCACATGAGTGACAATAGGTGTTTGCATTTTTAAACAAGGTAGGCCAATAAAATCCACACTGCAAAATTTTTGCAGTGGTTTTTTTTTTATTGAAAAGTGGTCTCCACAAGCTTGGGAGTGATAAAATTCTAAAACACTTACAATCTCTTCATTAGGGATGCAACGCCTTAGAATTTGGTTAGGCCTGTACTTAAAAAGATAAGGGTCATCCCAAAAGAAATTACATACCTCATATAAGAATTTTCTATTGTTTGGAGCGCTCCAATCCATTGGCATCTCACTTGTGGCCAAATAATTCATGATATGAGCAAACCATGGTAAAAAAATAATAGAGAGTAAATGTTCATAAGGAAAGTCATCCTTAATTGGTGTGTCATCGCAAATGTTCTCAAATGTGAGCCTCGAGAGATGGTCAGCTACTACGTTCTCCACTCTTTTCTTGTCTTTGATGGTGATGTCGAATTCTTGTAGGAGTAGGATCCATTGTATTAAGCGTGCCTTAGCATCCTTCTTTGTAAGAAGGTAGTTGAGAGCCGCATAATTTGTAAAAATAAAGATAGGAGAACCAATTAAGTATGCACAAAATTTATCTAAAGTAAATACTACAGCTAGCAATTCTTTTTCAGTTGTGGAGTAATTCATCTGAGCACTATTCAAAGTCTTACTAGCATAGTAAATCACAAAAGGTTTTCCTTCTCTTCGCTGTCCAAGAACAGTGTAGTCACTAGCATCACACATAATTTCAGAGGGTAAATTCCAATCAGGTGATTGCATTATAGGTGCTGAAGTAAGATTGCCAATCAGTGTTTTAAAGGCCTCTTGACAAGCTTGAGTATACTCAAATGGGGCATCTTTAATTAGGAGGGCACATAGTGGTCTAGATATGTTGGAAAAATTTTGTATGAACCTCCTATAAAAGCCAGCATGACCAAAGAAAGATCTCACATCCTTTATTGTCTTAGGTGTAGGCAATTTAGAGATTAATTCAATCTTAGATTGATCAACCTCTATTCCTTTAGAAGAGACAATATGCCTTAAGACTATACCAGATGGTACCATGAAATGACATTTTTCCAAGTTTAAAACCAATTCTTTTTCCTCACATCGAATTAATACTCTTTCCAAATTCATTAAGCATGTATCAAATGAAGATCTAAAAACAGTTAGGTCATCCATAAAAATCTCCATGCAATTTTCAACCATATCACTAAAAACACTCATCATGCAATGTTGAAAAGTGGCAGGTGCATTACACAATCCAAATGGTATTCTATGAAAAACATAAGTACCAATGGGACAAGTAAAAGTGGTTTTATCCTGATCTTCTAATGTAATTTCAATTTGATAATAGCCAGAATAACCATCTAAGAAACAGTAAAAAGGATCACCAGCTACACGCTCAAGAATTTGATTAATAAAAGATAGTGGGAAGTGGTCTTTCCGGGTGGTAGCATTTAATTTTCTGTAATCAATGCATATACGCCACCCGGTCACAAGTTTGGTAGGGACTAACTCTCCTAGGTCATTCATTGCCACAGTGACTCCGGACTTTTTGGGAACGACTTGTGTAGGACTTACCCATTTACTATCAGCTATGGGATATATAATACCCGTATTTAACAGTTTCAGCACTTCACTTTTCACTGCTTCTTTCATAGTGGGGTTAAGTCTACGTTGAGGGTCTCTACGAGGACTGGTTCTTTCATCCAAATTTATTTTATGGGAGCAGATCAGGGGACTAATTCCCTTTAAATCAGCTATGCTCCATCCTAAGGCTGATTTATGTGCAATTAAGGTATGAATTAATTTCTCACATTGAGTCTCAGATAATACAGATGAAATAATAACAGGAAAGGTATCACCTGGACCGAGAAAGGCATGCTTTAAACCCTTAGGTAGTGGCTTCAATTCGATTTTAGGTGCTTCCACACTTGAGGGGATTTGTTTTTTGCTTCTTTCAGGCAACTCCTCGAACCTTGGGTGCCATGCCTGAGTGCCATAATCCTGAGATTTGTCAAAAACAGCACAAGTATCAATTATATCAGTTTTATCATCAAATAAATCAATCTCAGAATTAACAAGAAAACTCTTAAAAGGATCAAAATCATGAGCCATGGAAACTCCCTCATCGATGAGTGACTCGATCATGTATAGCTGGTGGTTTTCGTCCTCATCTTCGGGATGTTTTGCAACATTGAAAATGTTCACTTCTAAGGTCATGTTTTCGAAAGACAGCTTCATGAGTCCATTCCTGCAATTAATAAGAGCATTTGCATTAGCAAGGAAAGGTCTACTCAAAATCAAAGGAATTCTAGAGTTAGTGTCAACAGCAGAAGTAGTATCAAGGATTAGGAAATGAACAGGATAGTAAAATTTATCAATCTGAATCAACACATCCTCTACCACACCTCGAGGTACTTTGATTGAACGGTCAGCCAATTGTAGCACCACGTTGATTGGTTTGATTTCCCCTAAACCTAGCTATAAATAAATAGAAAATGGCACCAGGTTTACTCTAGCTCCTAAATCTAGCAAGGCTTGTCTAACCTCATGATTTCCAATGCTACAAGCAATGGTAGAACAGCCCGGATCCTTGTATTTTGGGGGAATTCTTTCCTCAATTAAAGCACTAACTTGCTCAGTTAGGAATGCAGTTTTCTTAACATGGTGTTTCCTCTTAATTGTGCATAAATCTTTAAGAACTTTTGCATAAGTAGGAACTTGTTTAATCACATGCAAAAGAGGAAGATTAAGTTTCACTTGCCTCAAGTTCTCTAGGATTTCATTATTTAAGTCCATATTTTTCTTGTTTGACTTTAAGGCTTAAGGGAATGGTGCCTTAACAGGATTTTTGGTCACTTCAGGGTCTTTGGACAGCTCGATATTACTACTAGTTTGACCCTTTTCTACATCCTCGGATTCATTCATTGGTGAGATGTGTAGTGACTTACCACTTCGAGTCACAATAGCATTTACATCTTTCAAATTTTCTTGTGCCACATGATGACCGCGAGGTATGGACTGAGCTGGGGAAGGGAACTTACCTCGTTCAGTCACACTTAAGGAGCTCATTAATTTGGACACTTGGCTCCTAATTTCTTTATTCTTTTCAACCACCTGCGTAATTAATGCCTCAACCCTTTGGTTTGTCTTATCTTGTGCCTCTATAAAAGCCTGTAAGGTGTCTTCTAAGGAGTTCTTAGAGAATGAAGGTGCATGATAAGGTGCAGGGGATGATCTAGGGGCTGTGCCTGCTGCCAATTTTCAGATTTCCAGCTAAAGTTGGGGTGATTCCGCCACCCTGGATTATAAGTGTTAGAGAAAGGTACAAGAGGCTTCTTGTACATGCCTAAGGCATTACATTGTTCCTCATATAGCCCTCTCATATCAACAAATATGGGGCATTCTTGGGCGAGATGATCTACCCTGCCATACACAAAACACGGCTCTAAAGACTCGGCATGATTAGCCACATGTGTTTGCTTTGAGCCCTTAGTTTTCAATGTCTCTAACTCCCTAGTGAGCAGTTTGACCTTAGCTTTCAGGTTGTCTTCTTCCCTAAGATGGTATATTCCTCCACCATTGGGGTTTCTTATAGGTCATAACCTATTCGTGCTTTCAGTAGCACTAGGTCCAGTCCATGTACGAGCTTTCTTAGCAAGCTCATTGAGGTATTCTATAGCCTCATCGGGGTTTTTTTTGCAGAAATTCCCCATTACACATCATCTCTACAAATTGGCGTTCTCTATAGGTAAGACCCTCATAGAAATAGCTCACTAAACGCCAATTTTCATACCCATGGTGTGGACACATACTTAACAGCTCTTTAAATTTCTCCCAAGACTGATACAAAGTCTCGTTTTCCTTTTGTGCAAAGGTGGAGATTTGTTTTTTCAATGCATTAATCTTATGTTGAGGGAAGTATTTGTTAAAGAAGGCCT
This sequence comes from Bretschneidera sinensis, assembly GCA_023935145.1. NCBI lineage: Eukaryota > Viridiplantae > Streptophyta > Magnoliopsida > Brassicales > Akaniaceae > Bretschneidera > Bretschneidera sinensis. Next base: position 50,570,059 of record CM043704.1, read on the forward strand.
GAGTCATCTCAGTCCACGATCCAATAGATCGTGGTCTCAGTGAGTATAACTAACTCTTAGCTCTATCCTTCAAAGCGAAAGGAAAGAACTTAAGTCGCACAATGTCAACAGTTGCACCTTGACTATGGAAAGTCGCAACTACTTCCTCAAACTCTCTAATGTGCACATATGGGTTCTCATTTTCCATGCCATAAAATATAGGGAGTAACTGTATCATCCCTGTTTTAAGATCTAATTGGGGAATGTTAGCTAGAAACATGATGCAAGATGGTGTGGTTGTGCGTGTAGGGTGGAGGTAATCCTGAAGGGTCCTAGTCGGTTGATCTTCGTGTTCACTCATTTCCTCAGGACTAGATAGATTATCAAATAAAGGGTTTAAAAAGTTTAATCCTGACTCTAGCACAGGCCTACAAGCAAATATGCCCAAAGTGTCTCTATATCTGGGTATGCAAGATCACACAATAAAAATCACTATAGAACAGAAAGAATCAAATAAAATAAAAATTTAATGCAGCAAGCTAAAAGAAGGAACGAAGTTACCGCCTTTATAGCTGCTGAAAAGAAAACTATTTACAACTCTACTACTGTCATGTCAAAAGTTGGCAATCTTTTTGTTCTTAAGAGCGTTTCCTTGGCAACGGCGCCAAAATTTGATTACACCCAAAAATAACGCGGTATTGTAGTACAGCTTTGGGGTGTCGATTCCACAGGAAAACAAACTAATTACAAAAGAAAGTGTAAACCTCAACACAAATGATAAAAGCTAAAGTGACAAAATCTGAATTGTTGATTGTGTGAAAATTGTGTAAATAATTGATGGATAATATAATAAAGAAACAACAAGGTTCCAGAAATCCTCCATAGGTTCGTTGCCCTAATCCTAACTTGATTCAGTTGTTTTTATCTCAATTGCAAGTTTCACATCCCAAACGGGCAATTGACAAATATTCAATTAAAGCGCATGTATAAACCTTACTGTAATTGATATGAATTATTCTTTACTTTCAAGCACACATGACCTAACTTATAAATTATCAAAAGACGACGATATATCTAAATGACAATACCGCAGCAATGGACAAATCTATAAAAGAGATCTACCGGACTCAATTATACCCAAACAAATACACATAAGAAGAGCATGACTAGACTTATATGGAAAAGAAGCATGCAATCACCGGACTAATAAGAAATCTACTAATTAAATTAAAGAATAAGACACAACAATGTTTAATGAAAATAATACCAAACTATAACTGAATCAAATAAAGGAAAATAAGAACAACTACACTTAGGGATTCATCCCTTCGCCTTGCTTGGAGACTAGCTGGCCATAGGGCTCATGCGTCCTCGAGTTGCCTTCAGCCTCTTAACGATCATCTCCCTCTTGGTAGAGAAAGCTTTGGCGATTCCTCAGCTTGCCCTCCAAAAGTACTTCGGATTCCTCCTAAGGGCCCTTTGGATTCACTTTATGATAATCTCAGATTCTTCGATTCATCCCTAAAGCTGAAATGGAGTGGGTCTTATATAGGCAAACTCCCGGAGTGATATGTGTTTTCTAACCGATGTGGGATACTGCCCGAGTGCGCTCGATCACAGCCGTAGTGCGCTCGATCGCATGTAATCTTGATCGCAGATTGGTGTGCTCGATCGCAGTTACGCTGCAGAGTACCCCTTGGTCGATGTGGGATGTGCACTCGATCGCACTGCTTGTGCGTTCAATCGCAGTACAGATAGCAGTCCATCTTGTCCTTACAGAAGCATGGGATCTTGGCCTTTTAAGCAACGATCGCTTCTTTTTCTCTTTTAAACTCAAAGTACCTGAAAATTGCACTGAAATAAGTCAGTGGTCCAATAATATGACTTTAGAATTATTAACACATAAAAGCGCAATAAAGACCGAGATCAATCCTAAAATGCTAACAATTAACCATTGTTGAGAAGCATTTTATGACTCTCATCAGTATACCACTGTTCATTGTTTTCTTATATTTCCCATACTCATTGGTGTGAAACTTGAATCTGTTGACATCATATCTGGGATAAAACTTCACATGATTCATCGGGCCAGTGCCTATCCCTCGTATTTGCTTGTTAATTGTTTTTATCCTTAGTGACCTATGATTAAAATATAAAATTCAATGATACTTATTATATAATAAATATATACTAACAATATTTATAATATATCATCTAGCAAGGTTTACAAGATTCTGAAGCCATTTGCGAAGTTCTTCTCTCGAAACTTCTCAATTTGTTCGTTAGTTATGTCTCGGTACGCACTCCTCAAGGACTCGTCATATTGTCTACAACAATGGCTATGAAGAATTAATTATTATCTAAGATATGCAGATGTTGTGAGAAAATACATTAGATTTAAAAATGACAATAGTATTCACTCCATATATGGCATAACTTCAGCGCAATTAAGGAGAACATAGATCTTTGCAGCCTTCAGCTCTTTGTCATCCACGATTGTAATAGTCTCACAACCAAAAGCATGACCTGGATAACTGAAAATAGATAGGTTATGTAATATCTGTATTCGTAAAGAAAGGGTAAATAAGTAATTTAATAAATATGATATGAAATTAAAATAATACATATATGCGAAAGATTTAATTTTTATAAAACCATTCTTTAAAAAAAAAAGGACGCATGGATAGCATGTAAGGAAAAGAAAAAGAAAAAAAAATACATTCGTGGAGGATAAAAAGAAGAAAGAAATGAAAAAAATGTTTTCAAAAAAAAAAAAGGGTGTGCAACACCTGGACTTCCAGATGTTGCCTAAAAAAATGTTAAACTGCTGCATATGAAGCAACACAAAAGTGAAACGGTGGGGCGGCAAATATATATATATTACCAAATCCTGATTAGTTTTCTTCCTTCTACAATTCAAACTACTTTATTTCTCTAAACACTTGGGGACCGAAAGAAAGGTTGAAAGAGTAAAATTTTGAATAAGTTTCAGGAGAATTTTATAGAGAGTCATGCGAAGCCCTAAGAAAAATAGAAGGTAATAACATGAAGTTTATTTTTGAAATTTAGCATACATGAAATTTCTCAGAATTCAATGTAGGAAATTTCAAAGGGTGTGAATTATGAAGGAATTGAATAATAAATTAGAAATTTTAACATAAATATTATATCAGGTGTTGACGATTAGCAATCGAGGGAAATTGCTGAAAAGAGCAGGAAAGGCAAGGAGGTGATCCACTGGTAGCTCTAAGTGCTACATGGTGAGTTAGATTTACTTTAATTAATCAAGATAAATATGAAATATATAGTGATAATATTTGAATAAATTATTAACTTATGATTTGGTGATAGATGAAAGTTGGTTGATAGGAATAATTGATGTGTAGAGAATTATTTTATGAGAAATAATATCATTGGAATAATAAGTCGATTTAATAATAAACGTGATAAGTGAAATTCTTGACGAGCTATGACTGATGATTTGATATGATATATGAGGAGAAGAAATTAGTGAAATTAATCAAATAATAATTTGAGAAGAAGCAGGATAACAAATTTGAATGTCTGAATACATGTGTGTTTTTATATTATTGTACATATGCATACGTCATATCATTGTTCATATGCATATACATGAAATAAAAGAACCGGGAGGGCAGCCGGTCTAAATGAAAACCGTGACAGTCGGTATATGTTAGAAATAAATAAAAACTGTGACAGCTGGTATATGCTGAAAATAAAAGAACCGGGAAAGCAGCCGGTCTAAATAAAATAAAAGAACTGGGAGTGCAGCCGGTCTAAGCTAAAACATGTCGATATGTGGGAAGATGTTCCCAATTAATAATTCATGCATTGCATCTGTTTTAAATATTGATTTTATTATTGAGATGCTAAAATGCTATTCATGATTGTAAATTTATTGATAGATGAATGAATCTCACAGAGAGACAATTATGCTAAGAAGAAATATGAAAATATAAAATGATGAGAATTATCTGGGTGACTGATTATACTATGAACCTCATAATGAGGTAATTATGAGATAGAATTGATAGTCTCAAAATGAAGATTAATTATATGAGAATAAGAGATTTCCAAAGGATGAGGATTTAATATGAGTAGTGATAATAGAATGTTATTATCAAAATATATTAGATATAGATGAATGAATATTGGAAGACTAATTATACAAATTGAATACTTCTAGTAAGTTTAATTCACTGAACTTGTGAAGCTCACTCCTTATTGTACAATGATTTCAGGTAGCAGACAGGACAAATAGTTTGGTGAGCTGAGATTCAGATGAAGCCATTATCTGTAAGCCACGTAGTCCACATTCTTAGATTAATGAGAAAACAAAAAAAATATTTGTAAATATTTATGCATATTACGTTGTATATAATGTTTAAGTCAAGATCTGAATGATGTACCTCCCCTATTAAGGGTTGATGATCGATGTAATAGTTACAGTTGGTATTATTTTAATTGTTGCATATATGTATCGTGCTGAGATTTCAAAATGTGACAACACTGTCTCAGGGGTAGCCAACTCGGGATGGATCGTTACATTTTTGGTATCAGAGCATTAGGTTTTATGATTTTGTAGACTGCATAAGAACTTAAAGAAGTGGAAGATCTAAATAAAATATATTTTAATGCAGAGTCTGAGGATGACATGTGGACGTGCTAGAGCTAGAGGTAGAGTTATTAATCAGAGGGGACGTGGTAGACCCCTAATATTTAGAAGAGCTGAAGCAGAGGAAGAGGTTGAGTCTGTGATTCTTGCAAAGGAACAAATTGATGATACAGTTGGTACTAGTAGAACTGGGAGAGAATCACAGGTTAGGAGGGATGAATTGAGAGAAACTCTTGATCATGCTATAGAGAGGATGAATGCAGCTGAAGAAAGGGCAGATAAATTGCAGAGGAGATTAGAGGAGAGGGGTAGAATAGAACATGATGTGGTGAGATAAGAGGTTCATGAGGGAGAAGGTGCGTTTGCATATGAGATGCAAGGTAATTATTTTGTGAGATTAGTTCTTTGCGAAGTGTTTTCCATATACTTTTTGGGCACAACAAGAGAGAGATTTTATTCATCTAAGGTAGGGTAATTTATCGGTGGTTGAATATGATAGTAGATTTATAGCTCTGTCAAGGTTTTTACATGAATTAGTGAAAACGGAGGAGAGAAAGTGTAAGAGATTTTTAGATGGATTACACTATGATATTCGGACTAAACTCTCTTATATGGACATTGGAAATTATGCTATACTGGTAGATAAAGTATTACAAATTGAGAAGGATTTGATGTAATTTAGAGGTAAGAGGGAGTGGCTGAAGAGATCTAGATTTGAGGGACCTAGAGGTGGTGGCAGTATGAGTGTGCAGGGTGGGAGACCACCTCAGAGGGGGTGTTCCTTGTCACAAAGAACTGTAGTACAGAGTCAAAGGCAAGTAGGATCTATTGCTTCTATAGCTTAGAGTAATACCGGTGGGACCCCTAGATTCGGGAGACATGCTATGGGAAGTGAAAGTTATAGTAGAGGAGTAAGTATGCCACCAAGGGGAGGTGGTAATATGATCTATGATTGAGAGCTAAGGTTTTGCTTTAGATGTAATCAAACGGGGCATATGTCTCGGAATTTCCCTACACATATATGCTTTATACATGGTGAGGGAAGACATGTTGCTGTAGATTGTCCAGTGGGAAAATCTGATGATGTAGGCATTGAAAGTGTTGGGAAAAGACCGATAGAGAGAGGTGGTGGATCAGGGAGTGTGCGGACCAGAGGTCAAAGATCAGTAGTTGAGAGAGTATGTGGTTGCTAATTATAGTCTAGAGACAGCTGAGTCTATGCATTGACCCAACAGGATGCACAAACCACTCCTGATGTTGTTATGGGTATGGTATCAATCCTTGATAGGCCTGCTAGATTATTGATTGATCCTGGTGCAACCCATTATTTTGCATCCAGTATTTCTATGAAATCTATTAATGCTAGTGTTAGTCATTTGATGCATGCTATTGTTGTTGAGGTTCTTACTGGGGATGGAGTTATTATCAGGACAATTTACCGAAGTTGTATGATTAATATGACTGATAGAGAATTTAAAGTCGATTTATTGCCTTTGGATATAACAGATTTTGATTTAATTAAGGGGATGAATTGGTTATTTGCATATCATGCTTGGGTAGATTATTTTAGGAAGAATGTAGTGTTCAAAATACTTGGACATGAAGAGTTTAATTTTTAGGGAGAACGTAAGATACTTGCTAACTATCTTATTTCTGCCTTAATTGCTAGTAAATGGCTAAAGAAGGGTTGTGAGGGGTATTTGACATATGTGGTGGATTATAGCAAGGAGAGTAGGAAGTTAGAAAGAATCTTGGTGGTAAAAGATTTTTCTGATGTATTCCTTAAAAAGTTGTCTGGTTTGCCTCCTAATAGGGAGATTGAGTTTTCTATTGAGGTGATTCCAGGATCAACACCCATATTTATAGCACCTTATAGAATGACACCAACTGAATTGAGAGAGTTGAAAGTTTAGCTTCCGGAGTAGCTAGATAAACAATTTATTTGACCTAGTATGTCACCTTGGGGAGCCCCTGTGTTGTTTGTCAAGAAGAAGGATGGGACAATGAGATTGTGTATTGATTATAGACAGTTGAATAAGATCACCATCAAGAACAGATATCCTTTGCCAAGGATAGATGATTTGTTCGAATAGTTACAGGGAGCTAGGGTGTTTTCTAAGATAGACCTGAGATTAGGTTATCATCAATTAAGGATAAAGGAGGGGACGTGCTTAAGACTGCTTTTAGGACATGTTATTGCCATCATGAGTTCCTAGTCATGCTATTTGGGTTGACTAATGCTCCGACAACATTTATGGATCTAATGAATCGAGTGTTTAAACCATTCTTGGATAGATTTGTGATTGTGTTTATTGACGATATTCTAGTATATTCCAAGAATGAAGAGGAGCATATGCAACATTTAGAGATAGTGTCGAAAATTCTAAGGAGAGAGAAATTAAATACAAAGTTCTCTAAATGTGAGTTTTGGTTAAGTGGAATATCTTTCTTAGGGCATGTTATGTCGGGAGAGGGAGTAGCAGTTGACCCATAAAAAGTAGAAGCATTGTTGAATTGGGAAAGACCCATTAGTGTAATTGAAATTAGAAGCTTTTTAGGGTTGGCTGGTTGTTATAGGAGGTTTATCCAAAAAATTTCTATGATTGCTGGACCATTGACTAGATTGACCAGGAAGAAAGTGAAGTTTAGGTGGTCAGAAGAATGTGAAAAGAGTTTCCAGCATTACTGCCCCGGTATTAGTGCTTTCTTCTGGTGATGAAAGATTTGTGGTATATAGTGATGCGTCACATCAGGGGTTGGGATGCGTGTTGATGCAACATAGGAGAGTTATAGCTTATGCGTCTAGGCAAATGAAGAAACATGAGAGGAATTACCTGACCCATGATTTAGAATTGGCCGCCATAGTTTTTGCTTTGAAGATTTGGAGACATCATCTGTATGGAGCCAATTGTGAAATTTTTACTTATTAGAAAAGTTTGACGCATTTACCTACCCAGATATATATATATATATATATATATATATATATATATATATATATATATATATATATATATATTGGATGAATTGTTGTAATATGAATGATTGATTTATGCTTGACTTTAAGTATAGAGATACCTTGAAGTTTTCTATGCTTGTGAAAGTTTGTGTTGTGAATACCTTGCATAAGATATAAATTCTTGTTAATGTTGTGATAGTGTGAATTTGTAGAATGACCTTATAATGTTAGTACTCTTCGCAGCATGGGGTAGGGTGGGGATCCAAATTGTTAATTATAAGGACTCCACCCGAAAAAGGGTAAGGAGAAGATCCAAATTTTGTATGATGGGAGACGTCCTTGTTGTTTATGATTAGCCCAATGAGAGGTAAGAACTATGAAGTGATGAAAGAATTGAAGTTGCATTACGTTACATTGCATAATGAATGATGGGTGTATAATTGATGACTTTGATTCGCCTATGAGAGACACAAATGATGTTTGGCCCATGAAGGGCATATGTTGTGATTAGTTCATTAAAGGACACTTGTTATAATTAGCCAATAAAGGGCATGTGATGTGATTCGCCCAATGAAGGGTGTTGAATGTATTTGGTTCAGTAAAGAGTATGAAATGTTGATCGTTGTAGTATGAAAACATTTGAGATTTGTCGTTACTCTCAAAATATTGATCATATAACATGTGCAAAGTGATAAGAACTACATACTTTCTGATTTATTGAAGAAACAAGGAATACTTATAATGACTACTCTGTTAGTAACAAGAAATGAGAAAAGTAAGTTGAAAAGTTTATACTTATAATTTGTATTATTTCCCGTAGTCAGAAAGTAATAAATATTAAATTAAGGTTTAAAAAATAAAGAACAACACTTTTAAAACGATTACCTTTAGTAATGTGTTTCTCACTGAGCTTTTTAGCTCACCATTTTATTATCTAATATTTCAGGTAATACCGGGACGTTGATAGTCAAAGTTGAAGGAAGTCTTAAATAAGGCTTTCGTCAAGGACATCTTCGTATTTTGGGTTTTTGTTAAGAGTCTAAGCCCTTGGTCTTGGTTTAGTCATTGTAAAAGAAAGCGTTGAAGGCTTACTTAAAGGGGGGAGTTTTCTTTCATTTGCGTCTTTTGAAAATTGCAAAATCTTTAACTCTCTTGTATTGTAAAGAATGTTTAGATGTGTAAAAATTTGATTTCAAAAACCTGTGAAGTTTGATAAAATGTTTGTATTCATGATGAGTATAACATGGTTGTACTTGAGTTAAGGTGCTCAGTGCTAAAATGTTTCTATAGATTTTTTTTTGTTTATTTCCCTTGACTTCAGTTTCTGTCTTGGATTCTCAATCAATGAAGTTGTAAATGATTATATATTTTTTGGTTCAGTTGGTGAATGTAACTCATGTGTCAATGGAAGTGTATCATGTTACATTGATTCCCTTAGATATTAGAAGATGAATTCGTAGAATCTTAGACTTTCAAATTTGTTTTCCTAAGACTATATGCCTTAGCTTGTAATAAACTAGGTTGTATATCTGAGTTTGGCTATTGGGTTGATGGGTGTTGGGTATGGGACATTAAATTGAGAATGATGTTTTTTTTGTTGGGAGTTAAATAAGTGGTTTGAATTGATGTCTTTTCTTAATTAGGTCACTTTATGTAGAGCGGATGAGGACAAAATTATTTTGTAATTCAGTTCAAGTGGGAAGTTCTATTTTTACTCTTTTGGTAAAGCTACAAGGCTTAAATTTTTTTAAGGAAAAATTAATTTATTAATAAGACTGAATGAAATTAATATATTTGCAGCTTCACATCATCATGTTAATTAACTCTAATGATTCTTGCCTTCATCTTGAGAAAAACCACATTTAAACTAATTTCATGATCAATATTATTTTTTGTTGTGAATATCATTATTGCGTGGTAATGATTCGATTAAGTTTCAATTACAATCTGAACTTTCTCAAAGTCATAGCAAGTCAAGTTTTTATAAGAACAAGATGATAAAAATGTTCATTGAATGCATCATCTGACCAGGTTTGTTAAGATTCTATCGTACTTTGGTTGCTCTTATTATTTTGCTTTCCAAAATATAAGGTAATAAATTTGAAAACTGTGATGTAGGATTTTCTTTACTATAATTTCCAGTAGAAAGCGGGTTTCGAGAGTTTCATTTCTCTGCATAGGTTGAGTTCTAGATTTTGGTAATATTTTCTTTGGAACATGGTTGATCTATGACAACTTAATTAGGAACTTACAAGAAAGAAGAAATTTAGTCTTGATTTTGGGATATATTCAAAAATGACTTTAGTGTGTGATAGAGATCAAATTTTTAAGACTACTTGAGTCATCAATTGACAATTAAGAAATTGTTAATTGTGCCATGAATGGTGACAACAACCGTGGATTTTACAATGTCATAAATTAGTAATACCTAAATGTTTTAAAACTAATCTATAAAGATTTTTTTTTTAAAAACTAAAGTCCTTTTGGAGATCAATAGTTGTGAATAAATGGAAGGTTACATGAGGTTGAAAATTAGCACCTATTGGTAGTTTACCTTAATTGTTCTGATTGATCTTGCATGTTTTCTTTGATGATATGATGTATTTAGCACTGATTATCTCTCTCAGATTTATGTAGCCATGGAAATTTTGAAATTTAATTCATCTGTTTGCAGAAAATCAACTCAGTTATTATCAAGATGAAGATAAATAAGTTCCTAAACACAAAGTCCCAATCGAGGCCAATCTAAAGGGGGTATCACGCATCGTCAATATGTTTCCTTGTCTAACCAGGTCAGCTCTTGTACTTGAAACTCATTTCTCTCTCTTATCTTTTGGTTTTCTTAAATTCTTGATAATTTGTTTGAGTAGCTGCTGATAGTTGACGTTCTATTTGATACAAAATCTATAAATACATTTTAATATTTGATTATGGTTTATAAACTTAGTATAGTTACTGGTGTTACATGATAGATAGATAAACATGATTTTAGTTGATTAATCTTGGAATATTGCTTGCCATTAATTTGAAATGTGAACCATGACCTATGGGATTTGAGGGATCTATTTGTTGCATCTCTTGCACAGTTTATATGCATTGCCTAACTATATAGAGAAATAGATAGGCATAGAAAGTATATATATGAGCTTGTGTATTTGACACAGTAAATATGGTTGACATATTTCCTAGGACTGATGATGAAATCGTTTTTAGTGGCATAGAGATTGACTCACTGTTTACTTCCAAGCGACATGCGCTGATAGTGAGTTGAAAATTTATATGTTTGCAGTTCAATTGAATTTTCTTTTTTCAAATTTCATAGTCAATTTGAATGAATGATTAATTTCTATCTATCTTATCACAAGCATCGGAAAATATACTTCATAATCATTGCAAAAGCTAGGCACTGCTGCAAGGTCATTGTTAGATTTTTGCTTTAGAAAATATTCCTCAACTAGAATCAGTTCATTGAAGATTGTAGCAAGATTGTGTTCTCTTTGGATAAGATACTCTGAAGAGTTCGTTAATAACTCCTTTTTTAGTAGAATATAGATCCATTCTTGCCTTATGAACTTTGTAGAAAAGAAACTAAATTAGACTTATATTGTAACAGTTTAAAACAACTTTAAATTATTTTTGTTTGTGAAAGTCATTTTGTCTCGTATTCCAGAATATGATCCACTATTTAAGAGTATTTGGGAAAGAAGTTACTCCATAAGATGAATCTTTCCATTTAGTCTTTTTTTTTTTTTTTTTTTTTATTGTTTCTGCCTCTTCTAATTGACTTGCTTCATAATCATCAACTCTTTCAGCTATAGCTATAGAGCCTAGTACTTAATTTTAAATATTTTAATCACAAAAATCTTTGTTGATGTGTTTTAATGTGCTTGTTCAGTTTCTATTTTCATTTAATTCGTTCTTGGACTTGTGGAGCTTAGGAATAAGTAATTAAAGTAGATTTGGTACTAAAAATCTACCTTTTGGGGGAAATGTCAAGTTTTAAAGAGCTTTGGGGTAGTTAATGGGGAAAGAAAGAGTTGAGCAAGGAATGGACAATTAAGGGTGAGTTCTTAGTATAAATAAGAGGAGAGAGGGAGAGAATCCAACTTTTTACTGGATTTCTCTAGAAATTTTGGGAGAAAAAGGGAGAAAAGAGAAAAAAAAAAAAAGGAAGAAAAAGGGGAGAAAAATGAAAGACATATGAGTTTCTTGCAACTTTTCAAGGTAAAAGCTTGTGTTCTTTCATTTTAGTTTAAATTTATTTATTAAACTACAGATTTTTGGACTTGGAGTTTGGATTCAAAGACTTTCTTTAAGAAAAAGAGTTGTTTAAAATATGGTTTTTAAGCTAAAGTTGTGATTTTGAGTTCAGGATGCAAATTTTGGGTGTGGGTAACATTGCTTTTTGTTAATATAACTAGTAGAAACTTGTATCTTTGAAGATTTGGAAAGATATTTGGAAATCAAGAATATTTTTTTTGGAGAAAAGATGGATTTTCGGGAAGAAAATTTGCTAGAATCAAGGACCCAATAGATTGGGTTGGACACCCAGTCGACTGGATTATCAGGCGGAACCTTCTAGACGTTTCCCAATCGACTGGATTGGGTACTCAGTTGATTGGATCATGCTGATTTCTCAAAAAATGACTTTTTTCCTTAGTTTTTTAACATGAAACCTTTCAAAAATAATTATAATTTTTTTATATAAATTTGAGGTATGATTAAAACACCTTTAAAAGGGTTAGTATTCACAAAAATTAAACTATTTTTGAGATTTAAAATAAATGATTTGAAAAAGGGCTTAAAACCTCGATTTCTTTGACTTTTGGTTTCGCACGAAGTGTGCTCTTGAGATTTAAAGTGTCCAAACCACCCTAAGGTTGCTAGAGATTCTTTAACTAATTTAATGTAATGAGATTAAGTGTTATTCATTCCTAGGTACTAATGGGGAAATCTTTAAGAGTCAATGAAGTAGTAAGATCGAGTAGCGAGGTGAGTACGCCTTACTTTTTGTAAGCGTATTTAAAATATATAAACTGAGTAATAAAGGATAAAGGAAAACTAATATGATCTACCTTGATGAATGCAAACCTTAGAATTTATGAAGATTAAGTATTTAGATTATGGTATGATGATAGTAAAAACTAGTAATACGAGGGATCAGAATAAATTTGAAAAAAATAAAGGTTTAAATATATGAATCTTGATATGATTTAAGATGTTTGTGTTAAGGAATTGTAATGAATGTGTTTGGTTGGATTGATATGAAATGCGATGTAAATGATTAATGATTGCCTGTAAGCATATCACTTCATGCATTTTGCATTATAACCTTGTTTGACGGTACGTTATTGAGGTGCAAGTGATGGGTGAGGCCGTAAGTCCTTTCCCACAAGGGGTGTAAAGGTACCAAACAGATATTAGACGAGTAAAACTTGACCTAGATCAAGAGGGTTTCAAATATTTGATATGATGATTGGACATGCCGGTACATGGGTAGACACCCCCGTGATGATGATATAGCCCAGTGAAGGTCAATGATTGATTGCATATTTATTGCATTACATCATACAACATGGCATTACATTTCACGAACATATTGAGATGAATAGCCTATGAAGGGCGTGTGATATGATTGGCCCATGAAGGGCGTATGATATGCTTGGCCCATAAAAAAGGGCATGATTGTGATTATGAAAATGTAAGAGTCTTAAGATGAAAATCTACTCTGTTTGCTTTGGTTTTGTGTTTTATGATTGTACTAAAAGTTTTTTCAGTATATGAATTAAGAAAATTTATGTACCCTAGCATAAAGAGATATATGATGGTATAAAATATAAAGAAAAACACTAAGAGGAAACTTAAAAGATATAATTGGAGGATAATTAAGAAAGATACCACTTGTACCTATAAGCCATAATAAATGTTGTGCTATAATTATAAATAAAAAGATAATTCCTCCAATACGATTACTTCTTTTAAAGCGTGTCTCACTGAGCTTTTTTGCTCACTCCGTTATTGTTGCTAACATTTTAGGATTTTACTGGAGACTTGTCAGTCAAGTTGAAGAAGCCAACTATCCTCACTCTTGGGAGTTTTGTTAGAAGATTTAAGTTGGGATTGAGATTTGTTGTTGTATAAGGACACTTGTAGTGGGGGAATTTTTTCTGTTATTTGTGTCTAGTTAAAATTGTTGCATTGTAAAAATTGTTAGTGATGAAATTGTAATTGTATGATTTGAACTGTTTTGATTGAATGCTTGTATTTTTGGTGAGCTATGTATGATTGCATGTTGGTTGGGGTGCTCAGGACTGAAGGGTAATGATACCTCTCGGGCAGGGCCCACCCGGGGACTGGTCATTGCAGTAGCTCTGGTTTTCCTTGAAAAAAATTGAATTCCCAAATCTTGAGACCAACTAAGAAGTAAGTTCTTCAGAATATACTCCATATCCACCAGTAGCTTTAAATTGTTGCTCCAAATAATCCAAATGCAATCCAAAAGAGGGAATTCATAGTTAAGAAAATAAAACCTGCGAGATGATAAATCTTGAATAGTAGAAGCAACTTTCTCCTTCCTTACATGAGTTTCAAGTAGACTCTGTTAAGCTTATTGAAAGTTATTATGAGATTAATTTTTTTTTTCATGGAAAATATAAATGGAGTTGATGTGAAGATGAGGTACTTGATTGAGCCTACATGTAGAGCTATCCAAATTCCTTCTCTCTCTCCTCTTTTTGTTGAGTTATAAAAAAAAAAAATTACAATCTCAACCTATAACACTTTGATGAACTATAAATGCTCTAAACTGCCCATGGTGCCAATATGGAAGAAACTAAGTTTTCTATTGGCTTCTTAACTCCATTGCTTTTCATGGGACAACCATTAAGGGAGAGAATTTTTGTAACATTGATCGGGATGAACAATTCTTTTGGTCCTCGCAAAGTTTTCTTCTATTTCCTTTTCTTATTTTATATGGTTTAAGGGTACTTAGGCTTTTACTTATTGATTTCCTAATTGGTAGCATACAATTTGCAAAGTGTTGTTATTTGTCTAAGGTTCAAACAGGTCCAACCATGGTTTAAAAATGGTTAAAGTCCAAACCAAAGGTAGAGTATCAGAGTTCAGCAAGTTAGAAGACTGCACACATGTGTGTGCATCAATTTGGAGCAAGGGAAGACCATGCGCACTAGTGTGTGCACTTCTGCACACAATCAGGGAAGTGTGCGCACAGCAACAGCATCATCAGCACCATGGCACCCAGCACCAGCACCGTGGCATCCGGAAGGTGTGCAAAGGTGCCCTGCCCAGCACCATGGCGCCCTCTATTGAGCGCCTAGGCGTTAGGCAAAGGGCTGCACACATGGACAGCCTATTTTAAGACCTTTTTAAGTGCGTGATTGCAAGGTTAAAATGCACAACACCACTTGAGAAATGATGAAGGGCTATGATTAAGTGGAGATCATGATCAAAAGGTGGAAATTGATTCACAAGAATGTCCAAGAAGTGAAAGGCTATAAAAGGGGTTCTCAAGCCTCGTTTTTACAAGAGGAGAAACACACAAGTTTGTGACATTGTGAGATCAATTATAATACAAGAGAGAATTGCGTGAGAGACATAAACACAAGAGGGACTCTTTGTAGTGAGGGCTGGTTGTAAAGTATGGAGAGTAGTATAGAGAGAGAGCATTGTAATCTTCTTTCTTCTCTTCTTGGTTTCTTCAAGAACTTGAGCTTCTTGAAAGGGATTGCTGTAACTTGTAAGAACCATTTGAGATAGTGCAGAGAGTTCGGAGGAACTCATGGGGACGTAGGCACATTGCCAAACCTCGATAACAAATTGCTTGTCTTCTTTCTTTCTTTGATTTTCTGTTCTTGTGTTCGATTGCTAAAATTATTTCTACAAGTCATTCTAGACTTGGTGTTTAGAAGATCACCACCTGGGCATCTTGTCAAGGTGATTTCCAACAGTGGTATCAGAGCTGCACAGCTGATTATCGGAGCAAGAAGTAGAAGGTGATAGAGCCAAGACTCCGAGAATCAAAGATCAACTTCTTGGGTGATTCAAGAACGGCGTAAAGATCAAGATCCGGTTGTGTTCTTGAAGGTTGATTCAAGAATGGTGTTAAGATCCATCTTCGATTTGTGTTCTTGAGGTTGAAGAAAGCATTTGTGGGCAGTACATAAATCTGGGATCTTATCCGTAAAAGATGGCTTCAAATTTATGTGTAGAGAAGTTTGATGGAAAGGGAGACTTTGCCCTTTGAAAGCGGAAGATCAAGGCGGTTCTAATGCAACAGAAAGTGGACTTGGCTATTGGAGAAGATGATGCTTTTCCAGCAAGTGTCACGGAGGACCAGCGGATCGAGATGAAGAAGATGGCTTACATCACCATTTTCTTGCACATGTCAAATAGTGTCACAAGGGAGTGCGGAGACTCGGAGGATCCGGCTGTCATATGGAAGAAACTAGATGAGTTGTTTCTTACCAAAACTCTCCCTAACAAGATTTATCATCTTAAAGGAATCTTTGCTTTTAAAATGGATCATAGTAAAGAGTTGTAAGATAATCTTGACGTCTTTAATAAGCTAGTTCAAGATTTGAATAGCTGTAGCATTATTTTTCCGGATGAACAATTGGCTGTCATTTTGTTAAATTCTCTTCCTGATTGCTTTGATAATTTGATTAATGCTATTGAGTATGGAAGGGATATTTTAACAAAGGAGATTGTGATCAATGCCATAAGAGCACATGATTTCAAAGCCAAGATGAAAGAGACATCAAGTGGTGAAGGGCTATTCGTAAGAGGAAGGCCAGCAGCTCAAAATGGCAGTAGCAACAATGGCTACTACCGGGACAAAGGTAGAAGAGAGAGCCATGGGAGATCTCATTCCAAGACAAGACTTAGAGGAGGAAAAAGATGCTTCTACTGCAACAAAGAGGGCCATTTCAAGAAAGATTGCAAGAAGAGGTTATGGGATGAGAGAAAAAGCCATACCAACAATGGAGAGGCTTCGGTTGCCATGGAAGAACAGCAAGGTGATGATGTTCTTGTTGTGTGCTCGGATATGAGCAAGTGGCAAGAAGGCAGCGGGAAATGGATCTTGGATACCGAGTGGACTTATCATATGTGCCCTCACAAGGAATGGTTCAAGAATTTCAAGGAGATCAATGATGGAAGGGTCTTCTTGGGGAATGATAATTCTTGCCAAGTGAGAGGGATTGGAGACATCCGGGTGAGGATGTTTGATGGAGTCACAAGGCTGCTAGAAAATATGAGGTATCTCCTGGATTTGAGGAGGAATTCGATCTCATTAGGGTAGCTGGATTCCATGGGGTACACATGCAAGATAGAGGGAGGAAAGATCAAGGTGGCCAAGGGATCTTTGGTAGTGATCAAGGCAGCAAGAAACGATGGACTCTATGAGATGATCGGAGAGACAAAAATCAATGATCAAGCAGTAAGCTTAATGGCTGAGATGGACAAGGCAGCCCTTTGGCATACTCGCTTGGGACATATGGGTGAAGAGGGCCTGCAAGTTCTCAGCAATGATGGCCTACTTGGTGGAGACAAAGTAGAGGAACTTGATTTCTATGAGAGTTGCATTCTTGGGAAGCAACACCAGGTTAGCTTCAACACCGGAGTGCACAAATCTAAGGGGATTCTTGACTACATTCATGCGGACCTTTGGGGACCAGCAAGGACACCAACACAGGGAGGTAACTTTTACTTTCTGTCTTTAATTGATGATTATTCAAGAAGAGTGTGGGTTTATTTGCTTAGAAATAAATCAGATGCCTTGAATAAGTTAGTGGTGTGGAAAGAGCTGGTTGAGACTCAAATGGGTAGAGTAGTTAAGGGGATAAGAACCGATAATGGCTTAGAAATTTTTAACCAAGAACTTGATCAATTTTGTAGGTTAAATGGGATTCCAAGATATAGGACGGTTGTGGAAACCCCTCAGCAAAGTGGAGTTGCTGAGTGGATGAATAAGACCCTTATAGAAAAGATTAGGTGCATATTAAATTGATCCGGTTTACCAAAATATTTTTAGGGAGAAGTTGTAGCTATAGTTGCATACTTGGTAAATAGATCACCCTCTAGAGCTTTAGAGCTCAAGACTCCCATGGAGATGAGGAGTGGAAAACCCCTTGAAATAAACAGCCTTAGGACTTTTGGTTATGTTGCATATGCACATCAAAAGGAGGATAAACTTAGCCCAAGATCTAGAAAATGTGTATTTCTAGGATATGGTGATGGGTTTAAGGGATATAGGTTGTGGTCCTTAGAAAATAAGGGCATGAAACTGATTATAAGTAGGGATGTTATTTTTAATGAATTGTTATTTCCCTACTTGGAGAAAACTAACCCTGCAGGGGCTAGTGAGCAAACCAAACTGGAAGTTGTGGAGCATCGCATCAAGGAGAACTTGGTTTAGGTAGAGCAGAGGAGGCAAGAGGGTTCAGACTAGGTAGAGCCCTTGGATGAAGGCCAAGAAGCTCAAGAAACTCAAGAAGAGACTGAACAAGAAGAGGTTGATGCAGTAAATAACTACCAGCTCACAAGAGACCGGGGAAGGAGAGTGGTTAGACCACCCTTGAGATATAGGTTTGTGGATGCTAATGTAGCAGCTCCTTAGATAGAAGGAGATGTTGAACCAGAAACTTACACAGATGCCATGGAGTGTAAGGATTCGTCAAAGTGGCAGCTTGCTATGGAGGAAGAAATAGACTCTTTGATGAAGAACAATTTCTGGGAATTGGTAAAAATTCCAGGAAAGCAGAAAGTTATAGAATGTAAGTGCACTTACAAGATCAAATAAGGGTACCCTTCAGGGTATGAAGTTCAGAACAAAGCTAGGATGGTGGCGAATGGGTTCACAAGAAGAGAAGACATAGGTGTCACAGAAACTTTCTCACCTGGACACAAGGTGGAGAAGATGGTGAGTATCCTCACCTATGTCATTGATGGGCTATTGGTTTGGAATAGCAGGAAGAGGATGAAAAGGTTTTCATCTTAACTCAGTGAGGAGTTCGAGATGAAGGATCTCAGCCTTACACAAAAGATCCTTAGGATGTGTAGAATCCAAGAAAAGGAGAGAAACCGGTTGAGGGTTTCTTGGGCAATGGGTGTTCTCAGCAAATTTGTGAGTAATCTTGGAAAGAAGCATTGGTTTGGGATGAAGAGGTTGCTGAGGTATTTGAAGGCTCAGTGGCAGTCGGTGGTAGCACTCATAACAACCGGGGCAGAATACATAGCGGCTATGGAAGCCGTAAAGAAGGCTATGGGGTGCAAAGGGTTGTTGGACGAGTGGGAGATCCTAAAAGAGCAGGTTGTGGTGTCTTTGGATAGCCAAAGTATATGGTACTTGTGGAGGAATCCAGTGTTCCGTGAGAGGACAAAACATATGAATGTTCGGTATCATTACATTCCGGAAAATGGTACAAAAGGATGCATTCATGTTGACAAGAAGACCACAGAAAAAAATCCTGCGGACTTGGGTACTAAAGTTCTACATCTAAGTAAGTTCATTCATTGCCTTGAATTACTTAGGATTGGAGTTGGTTAATTGGTGACTCAAGATGAGTTTGGATCCCAAAGCTTTCTGCACAAATGGTTCAGATTTTTTGAACACTTAGACAAAGGTAGAGATTGTTGTTATTTGTCTAAGGTTCAAACAAGTCCAACCATGGTTTAAAAATGGTTAAAGTCCAAATCAAAGGTGGAGTATCAGCAAGTTAGAAGACTGCACACATGTGTGTGCATCAATTTGGAGCAAGGGAAGGCCATGCGCACTAGTGTGCGCACTTCTGCACACAATCAGGGAAGTGTGCGCATAACAGCAGCATCATCAGCACCATGGCGCCCAGCACCAGCACTATGGCATCCAGAATGATGTGCTGAAGGACTGCATCAGCGCCATGGCACTCAACACCAGCACCATGGCATCCAGAAAGTGTGCAAAGGTGCCCTGCCCATCACCATGGCTCCCCCTGTTGAGCGCTTAGGCGCTAGGCAAAAGGCTGCACACATGGACAGCCTGTTTTAAGACCCTTTTTAAGTGCGTGAATGCAAGGTTAAAACGCACAACACCACTTGGGAAGTGATGAAGAGCTATGATTAAGTGGAGATCATGATCAAAGGGTGAAAATTGATTCACAAGAATGTCCAAGAAGTGAAAGGCTATAAAAGGGGTTCTCAAGCCTCATTTTTACAAGAGGAGATCAATTGTAATACAAGAGAGAATTATGTGAGTGACATAAACACAAGAGGGACTCTTTGTAGTGAAGGCTGGTTTTAAAGTATAGAGAGTAGTATAGAGAGAGAGCATTGTAATCTTCTTTCTTCTCTTCTTGGTTTCTTCAAGAACTTGAGCTTCTTGAAGGGGATTGCTGTAACTTGTAAGAACCATTTGAGATAGTGCAGAGAGTTCGGAGGAACTCACGGGGACGTAGGCACATTGCCGAACCTCGATAACAAATTGCTTGTCTTCTTTATTTCTTTGATTTTCTGTTCTTGTGTTCGATTGCTGAAATTCTTTCTACAAGTCATTCTAGACTTGGGTGTTTGGAAGATCACCACCTGGGCATCTTGTCAAGGTGATTTCCAACACAAAGTAACTTCAATTTTGTATTACTATGATCATTATTTTATGACTTCACCTTGCAGTGAGAGCGCTAGAAGAATGTGACAATAGACTCTGCCACAAAGTGTCTCATGAGCTTTGTTTAGCATATATAGAGGAGTCTGGATTTACTAGTTCTAAAGTTATGCAAAGTATAGTGGTAACTTTTTTTGTAATTCCTGATAGTTCTCTTCTATCTAAAAAAATGGATGTAACATTGGAAGGATGTTAGTTAGGATGGGTTATAATTAGCTATTTGGTTTTTGTTGGCGACCCTCAAATTTTATATTTTGTAAATTTGGATGGAAATCCAATGTTGAAATTGATCGTCGTATGTGAAGTTGATATTTTTCTGTACTTTATCATTCCACAAATGATTATCGATTTTGTAGTAGATGATGATTGTGCTTCTTTTCTTAATCTATCTAATATATTTTGATAACTTTTGTTATTATGTCAATATGTTTTGTTTTGGATTTGATACGCATATTTTTAAGTAGGAAATTATATATAAAAATATTAAAAAAATTTAAAGGATTTTTGTGGCTGCAAAAAGAACTTTCAGAAAAATTTTGTGGTTCTTGAATAGTCGTTGCAATAAGATCTTTGTAGCAACAATATAGTCATTGCAATATGGTTTTCGGAATGACATAGTCGTTGTTGTGATAGGAACTAACGCAATGAATTTTTGGATTGTTGCGAAGGGGTCACATATCACAACGACTTTTTTTATTGCCAAATAATATTATATGTGATTACTACGATTGGTTTATAGCAACTAAAAGGTTTTTATAATGACAAATGTCATTACGTTAGGACCTTATTTTCGCAACAAACATTAGTCGTTGTGGGTGGTGATGACAAAGTAGAAAAACTGGATTTCTGTGAGAGTTGCATTATTGAGAAGCAACACCGGGTCAGCTTCAACATCGGAGTGCACAAGTCTAAGGGCATTCTTGATTACATTCATTCGGACCTTTGGGGACCAGCAAGAACACCAACACAGGGAGGTAATTTTTACTTTCTGTCTTTAACTGATGCTTATTCAAGAAGAGTGTGGGTTTATTTGCTTAGGAATAAATCTGATGCCTTAAATAAATTTGTTGTGTGGAAGAAGTTGCTGGAAACTCAAACGGGTAGGGTGGTTAAGGCTTTACGAACTGATAATGGCTTAGAATTTTGCAATAATGATTTTGATAAATTCTGTGAATTAAATGGCATTCTAAGACATAAGACGGTTGTAAAAACACCCCAACAAAATGGAGTTGCTAAAGGAATGAACAGAACCCTTATGGAGAATGTTAGGTGCATGTTAATAGGATCCGGGTTACCAAAATATTTTTGGGGAGAAGTTGTGACTATAGCTGCATACTTGATAAAAAGATCATCCTCTAGAGCTTTAGAGCACAAGACTCCCATGGAGATGTGGAGTAGAAAGCCCCTTGAATTAAGCAACCTAAGGACTTTTGGGTGTGCAGCATATGCACATCAAAAGGAGGATAAACTTGGCCCTAGATCTAGAAAATGTGAATTTTTAGGATATGGTGATGGGGTTAAGGGATATAGGTTGTGGTCCTTAGAAAAGAAGGGCATGAAACTGATTATAAGTAGGGATGTTATTTTTAATGAATTATTATGTCCCTACTTGGAGAAAACTAACCCTGCAGGGGCTAGTGAGCAAACCAAACTGGAAGTTGTGGAGCATTGCATCAAGGAGAACTCGGTTCAGGTAGAGCAGAGGAGGCAAGAGGGTTCGGACCAGGTAGAGCTCTTGGATGAAGGCCAAGCTTAAGAAACTCAAGAAGAGGCTGAACAAGAAGAGGTTGATGCAGTAAATGACTACCAGCTCACAAGAAACCGGGGAAGGAGAGTGGTTAGACCACCTTTGAGATATGGGTTTGCAAATGCTATTGTAGCATCTCTTTAGAGAGAAGGAGAGGTTGAACCAGAAACTTACATGGATGCCATGGAGTGTAAGAATTCGTCAAAGTGGCAGCTGGCTATGGAGGAAGAAATGGATTCTTTGATGAAGAACAACTCTTGGGAGTTGGTGGCCAAACCTGAAAAACAAAGAGTTATGGATTGTAGATGGCTCTACAAGATCAAAGAAGGGAATAATCCAGGGGATGAAGTCTGACATAAGGCTAGGCTGGTGGCGAAGGGGTTCACACAAAAAAAAGGCATAGATTTCACCGAAATCTTCTCACCGGTTGTGAAGTACAAGACAATCCGGATATTGTTAGCATTGGTGGTCCAATTTGATTGGGAAATTGAGTAAATGGATGTGAAGACAACATTCTTACATGGAGAGCTTAATGAGACAATTTTCATGAAGCAACCCGAAGGTTATGAGGAAGGAAGGCAAGGAGAGTTAGAGTGCAAATTAAAGAAATTTCTCTATGGCCTGAAGCAATAACCTAGGCAATGGAATAAGAGGTTTTATTCCTTTGGAATCAGCTTGGGTTTCATGAAGAGCTACTATGATTCGTGCTTGTACTATAAGGGGCAGAAAGTTAAGGAAATGGTGATCATCCTCATTTATATTGATGACATGTTGCTGGTTGGGAGCAGTATGGAGAGGATAAATAAATTGAAGGCTCAACTCAGTGAGGAGTTTGAGATGAAGGATCTTGGCCATGCCCAAAAGATCTTTGGTATGTGTATCATCCGGGAAAGTGAGAGAAACAGATTGAAGATCTCTCAAACCTCCTATGTAGAGAATATGATATCTAAATTCTCTACAGAAGATAGCAAACCAGTGAAAGTTCCCCTTGCTAGTCATTTCAAGTTCTCCGGCGATCAATGTCCAAGATCGGAGGAGGAGAAGAAGAAAATGGAGAAAGTCCCTTACTCTAGTGCTATTGGTTCTGTTATGTACACCATGGTAAGCACTAGACCCGACATTGCCCATGCAATGAGTGTTCTCAGCAGGTTTATGAGTAATCCCGGAAATGAGCATTGGCTTGGGATGAAGTGGTTGCTGAGGTATTTGAAGGGAAGCCCAGAAGTAGGGCTAGTGTATGAGAAGAGGGGTAATGCCATCGGCCTTGAGGGTTTTGCTGATTCAGACTATGGAGCAGACCGGGATAAATGGAGATCAATTACCTCATACTTTTTCAATTTAAATGGATGTTGTGTAAGTTGAAAGGCTCAGTTGCAGCCAGTGGTAGCACTCTCAACAACTGAGGCTGAGTACATAGCAGCTACAGAGGCCATTAAGGAGGCTATGTGGTGTAAAGGGTTGCTTGAAGAGTTGAAGGTACTGGAGGAGCAGGTTGTGGTATTTTTGGATAGTCAAAGTGCCTTGCACTTGTGTAAAAATCCAGTGTTCCATGAGAGGACAAAGCATATGGATGTTCGGTATCATTTCATTCGGGAAAATGTTACGAAAGGATGCATCCATGTGGACAAGGTTGCCACGGAAGAAAATCTTACGGATTTGGGTACTAAAGTTCTACCTCTAAGTAAGTTCAATCATTGCCTTGGACTACTTAGGATAGGAGTCAGTTGATAGATGACTCATGATAAGTTTGGATCCCGAAGCTTTCTGCACAATGGTTCAGGTTTAAACACTTAGACAAAGGTAAAGATTATTGGTATTTGTGTAAGGTTTGCACAGGTCCAACCATGGTTCAAAGATGGTTAAAATCTAAACCATGGATGGAAGATTAAAGTTTAGCAAGTTAGAAGACTGCACACATGTGTGTGCATCAATTTGGAGCAAGGGAAGGCTTAGCACACTGGTGTGTGCACTTCTGCACACAAGCTGATGGAGTGTGTGCACTGCTGGGCAACATCAGTGTGCACCAGTGCTGCACCACTCCTTCTCCAGCGCCACGTCGTCCAGAAGGTATGCTCTAGGACCGCACCAGCGGTGCACCGTCCATCCATCAGTGGCGCACCGTCCAGCAAGGGTGCTGCTGGGACAAGGCCAGCATCGCACCGCACCGCTCAGCCATCAGCGGCGCACCGCCCAGAAGGAGTGCAAAAGCACTCTGCCAAGCACCGCACGGCGCCCTGTTGGGCACCTAGGCACTAGGCTAAATGCTGCACACATAGGCAGCATGCATAAAGACCCTCTTAGGTACGTGTGTGCAAGAACAAAACGCACAGCACCACTTGGAAAGTGATGAAGGGCTATGATTAAGTGAAGATCATGATCAAAGGGTGGAGATTGATTCACAAGAATTTCCAAGAAGTGGATGGCTATAAAAGAGGTTTCCTAGCCTCATTTTTCATAAGTTTTAAAACACACAAGTTTGTGACATTGTGAGAGATCAATTGTAATACAACAGAGAATTTTGTGAGAGATATAAACACAAGAGGGACTCTTTGTAGTGAGGTTGGTTGTAAAGAAGAGAGAGTAATACAGAGAGATAGCATTGTAATCTTCTTTCTTCTCTTATTGGTTTCTTCAAGAACTTGAGCTTCTTGAAGGGGATTGCTGTAACTTATAAGAACCATTTGGGATAGTGCAGAGACTTCGTAGGAACTCATGGGGACGTAGGCGCATTGTTGAACCTCGATAACAAATTACTTGTCTTCTTTCTTTCTTTGATTTTCTATTCTTGTGTTCGATTGCTGAAATTATATCTACAAGTCACTCTAGACTTGGGTGTTTGGAAGATCACCACCTGGGCATCTTGTCAAGGTGATTTCCAACATTACTGGAGACTTATCAGTCAAGTTGAAGAAGACAAATTTAAAGCTTTTGTCAGTGGCATCCTCACCCTTGGGAGTTTTCGTTTGGAGTTTAAGTTAGGATTGAGATTAGTCATTGTAAAAGGACATTTACAGTGGGGGAGTTTTTCTATTATTTGTGTATAGTTAAAATTGTTATATTTTAAAGATTGTTAGTTATGAACATGAAATCTTATGATTTGAAATGTTTTGATTGAATGCTTGTAGTCTTGGTGAGTTATATATTTACATATAGGTCAGGGTGCTTAGGACTGAAAAGTAATAATACCTCCTTGGGTAGGGCCCTCTCGGGGATGGGTCGTTACACCGGTACCTTAAATTTAAGATTTTAATTCGGGGTTAGTACTTCGACATGTAAAGTGTATACCCATTCAATTTTAAGTCGTAAATAATCTGTATTTTGATTTGTGGGACTTGGAAGCAAGTAAATAAATTTAAGTTTTGTGAATAAAAGATGTCTTGGGAGAAATATTAAAGTTTTTAAGAGTTTTGGGGTAAGTTGTTAAAGAAGTGTTAAGTGGAAGGGTGTTTATGCAATTAAGAATGAGTTTAATATAGATATAGGGGTTAGAGAGTGAGAGACCAATAGTTATTTTGCTGGAACTCTCTAGAGAGATCGAGAGAGAGAAGAGAAAGAGACGAGGAAAGCAGAAGAAGAAGAAGAAGAAGAAGAAGAAAGAGAAAAAATGGGGAAATTTTGTTCAAGCTAGGGTAAAAATCAATTCTTTTCTAGCTTTAATCTTCAAGTATGTCTACAAACATATTATTTAAATTTTGATTTATGGATTTGAAGTTTGTTTAAGAAAAACTTGAGAAGTTTAGGGTTACTTTGTAGGAAAATGGGTTTTTGAACCAAAGTTGAAATTTTGCTATTTGGAGTTCAATTCTTGGCTTGGGTAATGTTGATTTTTGTTAATAAAACCATTAGAAACTTGTGTTTTTAAAGATTTGAAAAGATCCATAGCGGTTAAGAAGAAATTTGATGAAAAAAGGAATTTTCGGGAAGAAATTTTGCTGAAAATCGAGTTACCAATCAATTGGGGTCTTCCTCTAGTCCACTGTATGTTGTTGTATCAGGGGTACTGATTAACTGGTATAAGTACCCAGTTGACTGGGTAAAGTGGTAGAAGCTTCTGGAGTGTTCTAGTTGACTGGATCAAGTACACAGCCAACTATGTCAAGCTGATTTTCCAAAAAAAAAATGTGATTTTTTCTTCAGTTTTTGAATACAAAAAATTTCTAAAGTGATTTTAATGTTTAAATACACTTGAAGTATGATTTAAAACACCTTTAAAAGTGTTAGTTTTCATGAAATTAAAATGTTTGTGAAGATTCGAAGTAAATGATTGAAAAATGGCATAATGCCTTTGATTTCTTTGGTTTTTGGTTTTGTGGGAAATGCGTAATTGATGGTTAAAGTGTTTAAATATCTTGGAATTTCCTAAGATTCAATAATAATTGATGATGGGAATTAGATTTTGTTTCACTTCTAGGTATAAGTGGTGGATATCGTTAAAGGACAAAGGGAGTAGTTGAGACTAATTGCGGAGCACACAACGAGGTGAATATACCTTACTTTTAGTAAGCGTATTGGTGTGAAAATATTTGCAAGTGAACAAAATCGCAACAAGTAGTCAAGTTTTAAAGAAAAAAGTGTCAAACCCACAAGGACTAAATATGCTTTTGAGTATTGAAATTTACCAAATTATTTAATATTTGGAAGTAAAACCAAAATTTTAAAGACTTACCACCTAAATTAAATTAAAGTGCTTGACAAAGATAAATTAAAAGAAAATAGAATAAAACTTAAGGTTGTAGAGATAATAAAAATAATCTAGAGCTTTTGATTTCACCTAGCTAATCCCACACAATTTATTATTCATTGTTATAAAATTCCAATTTTTCAAGTTGATGAAAAATAAATCCCTTAATTATTTAATGTTTTCTCTCGAATAACATTGGAAATATCTCAACCTAATAATTCATTATATATCTATATAAATTAAATTATTTGAAGATTTATTAAGCTCTTTGGATTTTTTTTAATCTAAAATCACTAATTGCGGTAAAGTATCTCTATCTTTTGCTTAACTAATGGTGTTTAATCCTAAAAGCTTCTAATCACAAATTACCTCTTGGTTTCATTATGATTCAATAAATCAAACAAAAATTGCCAAAAAATTATAAGTGATAAGATCGTAAGATCAAGGATAAACACTCAACATAAAAAACTTTGAAATAAAATAATTAGAATTTAAATTGTGTGTTCTAAGCTAGACTACATCAAAGCCCTAGAAAAATTAAATTAGTTCATAACAAATCTGAAATCAACCATGTTCTTATTGGAATGCAGCAAAAGAAAACTAAAGAGAAGAGAATAAAAATATTTTGCTTGAAATAAGTTGATGAAGCATTCAAGATTGTTTAAGATCTCTCTTCATTGAGACTTGGCAACTGCCCTCCTTCTCTTCTTTCTTTATTCTCTTGTCTAGGAAAAATCTGAAGTGCTTATAAGGCAAGGGCAGTTGGCCTTATATAGGCAAACTCTTAAGAAAGAAAAGGAAAGTATAATAGTACTACTCCTTCTAGGAAAAGGAAAGATATTGAAATGGGAAATATCTCTACTACTAGGAAAATAAGAAATAGGAAAGTAACTAAGAGGAAATATAAGAAAAAATAGGAAAAAGTGTGGCCTAGGAATGGAAATACACAAAAATGGGAAATACATATACTACTAGGAAAACATGAAATAGAAAAGTAACTGAAAAGAAATATAACACAAAATAAGAAAAAGTGCGGCACAAGCAATTAATGTTGTGCGCGCACGCAATCTAGCATGGTGCAAGCTAGATGTTGGATCATTGTGAAGGTTTTGTGCACAACATCTTAGGCTTGTACACATTTTCAAATTTGGTTCCTGAGTTGGTGCTAGTCCTGAACATAGTGGGTGCACATCCTGATTCGTACAACCGTTAGGTGTTTTTAATCTTCTAGGCATATCAATCTTCTTTTTTCAATAAAACTTCTCATTCTTTCAAACACAAGAAAATAAAATAAAATAAAATCAAAAGAAATAAAGGAAAACTAACAATTTTAATAAGCAAATGAGTAATAAAAATCATGTAAAAATTACACTTATCACGTATTAGACTGGAAAAATAGAAATAAAAATATGAAAAAACATGAATGATGATAAAAATCATAAATAATAGATTTTAAGTGATGTGAGTATAGAAGATTAGGAGTAGGGAAGATAATAAAGAATAAATTGTTAAAATTTATATAAAAATTTACAGAGATACGAATATGTGCGTGTGTGTCTATATATATATATGAGTATTGAATGATTTAATGTGGTTGTGCTTAAGAAATTTTGATCCGTATGATTTTATTAAAGATGATTGCTTTGATTGCTATGGAATTGTGATGTAATTGGTTGGAAAATGATTGGTTGCATATCATTTCATCATAAATGCATTTGCATTATAATAATTTCTTGACAGTACATTATTAAGCGAGGGGGGGGGGGGGGGGGGAGAGATAGGTGAGGCTGGTAGGTCCCTTCCCACAAAGGGGTGTAAGTGTACTGAACGTTATTGGATGTACATGACCCTGAAGAGGGATCCATTGTGATTATGATATGATGATTGGACGTACCAGTATGTGGGGAGACATCCCTGTGATGATGAGATTAGTTTAGTGAGGGGCATTATTATGATTGTGCACTTTTCAAATTGCATAGCATTGCATTTTATAGATGCATCAAAAATGATTGGCCAATAAGAGGCGTGCATTGTGATTGGCCCATGAGGGGCATGTATTGTGGTTGGCCCATGAGGGGTATATATTTTCGTTTGCCTATAAGGAGAGTGTGTTGTAATTGGCCCATGAACCTCATGTGATATATTGAGCTCGGTGCAGGGCATATATGTGGTTGTGATAATAGGAAGATATTGAGATATAAATTTATCATTTGTTGGTTGACATCGTGTTATGTGCTATGTGATAAAAATCATATGATCAAAAATAAACTAATAAAAGAAAATTTGATGAACTCTTGTTTAATTGATAGTTTTCTGTCAAGAAAATAAGAAAGAACTTTAGGGAAAAAGTTAGAAGTATACTACATGTAATTAAGAAATAAATAACCTATATGATAAAGGTTGTAAATAAAAATGAAAAGATTTCTATTTCGATTACTTCTAGTAATGTATTCTCACCGAGCTTTTCAGCTCACTTGTTTATTTTATTAACATTTTAGGTAGCACCATGTATTTTATGGTCAGAATCGAAGGGAGTTGCAAATTGAATTCTCATCCTTTGAGATTTTTCTGTTAAAAAAAAAATTATAGGAGTTTAAGACTATATATATATACACATATAATGGTCTAGTTGTTGTAAAGAAATTTTGAAGGTAGTTGTTGTGGGAAATGTTTTCCTTTATTTTGTACCTTTGTAAACTGTAGAACTTTGAATTTACTCATTTTGAAACGATTTGTATTTATATGTAATTGTGATGTTTGAAAAGATTGCTAGTTATCCTGTGAGTTTTATGTATTTTGCATATAGGTCACGGCTCTCGAAATTGAAAGGTGATGATGCCTCCTTGGGTAGGGCCGACCCTGGGAGGGGTCATTACATTAATACACATGCATGATCATTAAAGAAGAAAGTAGAACAAGCTTTTACCTTAGTTCTTACCAAAATTTCCCATCCTTTTCCTTTTCTTCCTCTCTTTCTTCCCTTTTCTCTTTTCTATTCTTTTTCTCTCTTTTTCTTTTCTCTCTCTAGGATCTTCTAGAGAAATCCAACAAATGATGGATTTTCTCCCTCTCTCCTCCTATTATAACCTACACTTAAGCCTTTTTACAACACCGCCCATCCACTTCTCATTTCTTTTTAAAAATTCACCACAAATTCTTTAAATTTCTAACAATTCCCTCAAAACATGCTTTCATTTCAAGACTCCCAATTTATTTACTTGTTATCAAGTTTTACAAATCCCCAAACGAATTTAATTATGAATAAAAATTGAACAAAGACACCAAAAACGTGTAAAAGTGACGTCTTGTGATATTCTAATCTAAATACCGACCTCTACAAAGAACACACCCACTTTATTAGAGATAAAATATATTAATGAAATGAGCAAAATATTCTTGAATCGTAGTGGATAATGAAGTCTACCATATGAATTGATGTGGAATGTAAGTTGATATCCTTTAAATTATTATCCTAATTAGGACAATCATTCGTAGTGTTGGGATTTGTCCAAGAATTAAACAGTTGAAGTTCAACATCATGTTTGCTTGTGTGCTGCAGCCCAGCCTTGGGAGTTGCAGCCTCCAGAAACTCCAAAAGATCTGCCCCTCCATACGCGCCACGACCCAAGGTGTGCGCGCAGCGGCATGGACCTATGCACCGCGGCACAGGCCATACAAGTCGTGGCCTCCAGCATGGCAGCCTGTTCTCCCCTCTTCTGAGCTGCGGCCTGCCCTGTTCTGGGCCGCGACTCCAAGCACACCTGAAGTCAATTTTCAACATTCTTTTCCTGGTGCGTGGGGCTTGATTAAAATGCACAGGATCACTTAGACTTGTTAGAGGGCTATGATTGATTGGTCCTCAAGATCTAAGGGTTAAGATTGACTTCAAGATTGGTTCAAGAAGGTGATGCACTATATAAAGGGTCACCTAGCTTCAATCATAAAAGGGAACATCATCATATGTGAGATCAAGTGTAAAAGTGCAAAGGCACAAAACACAAGAGAGACTCATTGTAGAGAGGCTGGTTGTTTAGAGAGACAGTAGTATAAATTGGGGATTCAAGGGCTTATAAGTGGAATTTTCCCCAAGGGAAACACTAGTCCTTATCACTTTCTTTTTCTCTTCTTTCATTTTTCAAGAATAAGAGGATTCTTGAAGAGGTGTTGCTATAATTTTAAGAACTCCATTGATTTAGTGCAGAGAGCTCGGAGGAGCTCACGGGGACGTAGGCACATTACCGAACCTCAATAACAAATTGCTTGTGTTCTTTCTTTGCTTGATTGTTGTATCTGTTCATTACAAGTCATTCTAGACTTAGGTGTTTGGAAGATCACCGCCTGGGCATCTTGAGGGTGATTTTCAACAGTGGTATCAGAGCTTTGGTGAGTGGGTATCGGAGCTGGAATAGAAGGTATCAGAGCAAGGCTCCAAGAATCAAAGGTCAACTTCTTGGGTGATTCAATAATGGTGTTGGGATCAAGATCTGATCGGGTTCTTGAGGGTGATTCAAGAACGGTTATGGGATCAAGATTTGATCGAGTTCTTGAGATTTAGAAGTTGGAAAGAAATTATGGGTGCTACATAAATCTTGAGATTTTCTCTGCAAGATGAGTTCAAATTTCATTATTGAGAAGTTTGATGGAAAGGGAGACTTTGCCCTTTGGAAGCGGAAAATCAAAGCGATTCTTATGCAACAAAAGGTGGACTTGGCTATTGGAGAAGATGACAATTTTCCAGTAAGTACCACGGAGGTCCAGCGGATTGAGATGAAGAAGATGGCGTATAGCACCATCTTTCTGCACATGTTGGATAGTGTCACAAGGGAGTGCGGAGACTCGGAAGATTCAGCTGTCATTTGGAAGAAACTAGATGAGTTATTTCTTAACAAGACTCTCCCTAATAAGATTTATCTTCTTAATGGAATCTTTGCTTTTAAAATGGATCCTAATAAAGAGTTGCAAGATAATCTTGATGTGTTTAATAAACTAGTTCAAGATTTGGCTAGTTGTAGTATAACATTCCCGGATGAACAATTGGCTGTTATATTATTGAGTTCTCTTCCTGATTATTTTGAAAGTTTGATTAATGCTATTGAATATGGAAGAGATACACTAACCAAGGAAATTGGGATCAATGATATAAGGGCTCATGATTTCAAACTCAAGATGAGGGAAGCATCAAGTGGAGAAGGGTTATTTGTTAGAGGAAGGCCAGCAACTCGAAATAGTAGTAGTATCCATGGCAACTGCCGGGAGAAATCAAAGGGTAGAGGGCAGACCCATGGGAGATCGCATTCCAAACAGAAGTTTGGAGGGAAGCGATGCTACTACTACAATAAGGAGGGTCATTTCAAGAAATATTGCAAGAAGAAGTTATGGGAGAGAGAGGAAGAAGTCATACCAATAATGGAGAGGCTTCGTTTGCCAAAAGAGAATAGCAAGATGATGTTCTTGTTATGTGCTCAAATGTGAGCAGGAGGCAAGGCAGCAAGAAATGGATCCTGGATTCCAGGTGCACTTATTACATGCGCCCTCACAGGGATTGCTTCAATAATTTCAAGGAAACCAATTATCGAAGGGTTTTTTTTGGGGAATGATACTTCTTGCTAAGTGAGGGGGATATGAGACATCTAATTGAGGATGTTTAATAGAGTCACAAGGTTGCTGCGGAATGTGAGGTATCTTCTGGATTTGAGAAGAAACTTGATCTCATTTGGGCAGTTGGATTCCATGGGGTACACATACAAAGCAGAGGAAGGAAAGATCAAGTTAACTAAGGGCTCTTTGATAGTGATCAAAGCAGTAATAAAGGATGGTCTCTATGAGATGATCAGAGAGACAAAAATCAAGGATCAAGCAGCAAGCTTGATGGCTGAGATGGGTAAAGCGGTACTTTGGCACAATCGCTTGGGACATATGAGGGAAAAGGGGCTACAAGGTCTCGGCAAGAATGGTCTCTACTTGATGGTGACAAGGTAGATGTTGGAAATTACCTTGACAAGATGCCTAGATGGTGATCTTCCAAACACCCAAGTCTAGAATGACTTGTAGAAAGAAATACAACAATCAAAGACAAGAACAAAAAATCAAAGAAAGAAAGAAGACACGCAATTTGTTATCGAGGTTCGGCAATGTGCCTACGTCCCTGTGAGTTCCTCCGAACTCTCTGCACTAAATCAATGGTTCTTTACAAATCAACCCTCTTCAAGAAGCTCAAGTTCTTGAAGAAACCAAGAAGAGAAGAAAGAATATGATAAGAACTAACAATTCTCTCTATCTAATCTAGACTTCTCTCTCTTTACAACCAGCCTCACTACAATGAGTCCCTCTTGTGTTTGATCATTTTCACTCTCACACAATTCTCTCTTATATTACAATTGATCTCACACAATGTCACAATGTAATTCTTGTACTTGTTGTACTTGGAAAATGAAGCTAGGTAACCCCTTATATAGTGCACCCACTTCTTGTCCATTCTTGTGAGTCAATCTCTACCCTTAGATCATGATTGCCACTTAACCATGTCCCTCCATCAATCCTAAGTGGTGTTTTGCATTTTAACCTTGA
Source organism: Bretschneidera sinensis (assembly GCA_023935145.1). Lineage (NCBI taxonomy): Eukaryota > Viridiplantae > Streptophyta > Magnoliopsida > Brassicales > Akaniaceae > Bretschneidera > Bretschneidera sinensis. The sequence continues at coordinate 50,603,286 of CM043704.1, forward strand.
ACCCACGCACCCAAGAGGAGGTTAAAGCATGTTGTCCATGTGTTCTTTGGTGTGCTTAGCGCCTAAGCGCTCAACAAGGGGCGGAATGGCGCTGGGCAGAGCACACTTGCAGCCCATTTTGGATGGCGTAGCGCTGGTGGGGAGTGGTGTGGCACTGGTGCGGGTTAGGGGGTCTCTATTTTGTGTGCCTAGGCGCTTGTGAAGGGGCGGCGTGGCTCACACTGATGCTGCCCCTTCACACAGCAGTGCGCACACCTTTTCCTGCTTGTGTGCTGAAGTGCGAACACTAGTGCGCCTACCTTTTCCTTGCTCCAAAGTGATGCACACATATGTGTGTAGTCTTTTAACTTGCTGTACTTTAATACTCCAACCTTGATTTAGACTTTAACCATGTTTAGACATGTTTAAACCTTAGACAAATACCAACAGTAGATAAACTTGTTTTCTGTGAGAGTTGCGTTCTTGGGAAGCAACATTGGGTCAGCTTCAACACTGGAGTGCACAATTCTAAGGGCATTCTTGACTACATTCATGCAGATCTTTGGGGACCAACAAGAAAACCAACATAGGGAGGTAATCGTTACTTTCTTTCTTTAATTGATGATTATTCTAGAAAGGTTTGGGTTTTTTTGCTTAAAAATAAATCAGATGCTTTGAATAAATTTATGGTGTAGAAAAAGTTGTTGGAGACTCAAATGGGCAGTGTAGTTAAGGTGTTAAGAACCGATAATGGCTTAGAATTTTTTAATAAGGATTTTGATAAATTTTGTGAGTTAAATGGGATTCTAAGACATAGAATGGTTGTGAAAACCCCTCAGCAAAATGGAGTTGCTGAGAGGAGGAATAGGACCCTTATGGAAAAGGTTAGGTGCATGTTAATTAGGTCCAGTTTACCAAAATGTTTTTGGGGGGAAGTTGTGTCTAATGCTGCATATTTGGTTAATAGATCACCTTCTAGGGCTTTAAACCTTAAGACTCCCAAATATATGTGGAGTGGGAAACCCCCTGAGTTAAGCAACCTTAGGACTTTTGGATGTGCTGCGTTTGCTCATCAAAAGGATGATAAACTTAGCCCAAGGTCTGCAAAATATGTGTTTCTAAGGTATAGTGATGGGGCTAAGGGGTATAGGTTGTGGTCCTTAGAGCCAAAAGGGACTAAACTTATAATAAGTAGGGATGTCATTTTTAATGAATTATTATTTCCCTATTTGGAGAAAACTAACCCTGCAGGGGATAGTGAGCAAACCAGTTCGGTATTTGTGGAGCATAACATCAAGGAAAATTCAGTTAAGGTAGAGCAAGGAAGGTGAGAGGGTTCGGACCAGGTAGAGCCCATTGATGAAGGCCAAGCTCAAGATACTCGAGAAGAGGTTGAACTAGAAGGGGATGATGCAGCAACTCAGAATGACTATCAGCTCACAAGGGATCAGGAAAGGAGGGTGGTCAGACCACCTTTTAGATATGGTTTTGCGGATGCTAATGTAGCAACTCCTTATTCAGAAGGAAGGGTTGAACCATAAACTTACATGGATGCCATGGAATGTAAGGATTCGTCAAAGTGGTAGCTAGCTATGGAGGAAATGGATTCTCTGAGGAAAAACAACTCTTGGGAATTGGTGCCCAAACCAGAAAAACAGATAGTTGTGGATTGTAAACGGATTTACAAGATCAAAGAAGGAAACTCTCTAGGGGATGAAGTCCGATATAAGGCTAGGCTGGTGGCGAAGGGGTTCACACAAAGAGAAGGCATAGATTTAACAGAAACTTTCTCACCTAGGCACAAGGTAGAGGAAATGGTGATTATCCTCATCTATGTCGATGATATACTGTTGGTTGATAATAGTAGGGAGATGATGGAAAGGTTGAAATCTCAACTCAGTTCGGAGTTTGAGATGAAGGATCTTGACTATGCACAGAAGATCCTTGGGATGAGAATAGTCCAGGAAATTGTAAGAAATAGATTGAAGATTTCTCAAACTTCCTATATAGAAAAGATGATATCTAAGTTTTTTTATAGAAGATAGCAAACCAGTGAAGGTTCCCCCTGCTAGTCATTTCAAGTTCTCCAGCGATCAATGTCCAAGATCGAATGAGGAGAAGAATGAAATGGAAAAGGTCCCTTACTCTAGTGCGGTTGGATCAGTCATGTTCATGATGGTAAGCGCTAGGCCCGACATTGCTCATGCAATAAGTGTTCTCAGCAGGTTTATGAGTAATCCCAGAAAGGAGCATTGGCTTGGGATGAAGTGGTTGCTGAGGTACTTGAAGGGAAGCCCAGATGTGGGGCTAGTTTATGAGAAGAGGAGTAAGTCCATATGTCTAGAGGGTTATGCTGATTCGGACTATGGAGCAGACCGGGATAAAAGAAGATTGATTACCTCCTATTTCTTCAACTTAAACAGATGTTGTATAAGTTGGAAGGCTCAGTTGTAGCCGGTGGTAGCACTTTCAACAACCGAGGCTAAGTACATAGCAGCAACGGAAGCCATTAAGGAGGCTATGTGGTGCAAAGGGTTGTTGGAAGAGTTAAAGGTACTAAAAGAGCAGCTGGTGGTGTATACAGATAGCTAAAGTGCGTTACATTTGTGCAAGAATCTGGTATTCCATGAGAGGACAAAGCATATGGATGTTCGGTACCATTTCATTCGGGAAAATGCTCGGATGGATGCATTCATGTGGACAAGGTGGCCACGGAAGAAAATCCTGCAGATTTAGGTACTAAAGTTCTACCTCTAAGTAAGTTCAATCATTGCCTTAGACTTCTTAGGATTGGAGTCGGTTGATATTGTGACTCAAGTTGAGTTTGGATCCTGAGTTCTCTGCACAATGGGTTCGGTTTAATTACTTAGACAAAGATAGAGATTTGTTAGGATTTGTCTAAGAATTAAACAGTTGAAGTTCAGCATCAGGTCTGGTTGTGCGCCGCAGCCTCCAAAAAGTCCAAAAGATCTACCCTTCCATGCGCGCCGTGGCACGACCCTGTGCGCTGTGCCACAGGTCACCCAAGCCACGGTCTCCAGCATGGCAGCCTGTTCTCCCCTCCTCTGAGCCGCAGCCTGCCCTGTTCTGGGCCTTGGCTCAACATTCTTCTCTTGGTGCGTGGGGCTTGATTAAAACGCACAGAATCACTTAGACTTGTTGGAGGGCTATGATTGATTGGTCCTCAAGATCTAAGGGTTGAGATTGACTTCAAGATTGGTTCAAGAAGTTGGTGCACTATATAAAGGGTCACCTAGCTTCAATCATAAGAGGGAACATCATCATATGTGAGATCAAGTGTAAAAGTGCAAAGACACAAAACACAAGAGAGACTCATTGTAGAGAGGCTAGTTGTTTAGAGAGAGAGTAGTGTAGATTGGGGATTCAATGGCTTGTAAGTGGAATTTTCTTGGGGAAAATTCCAGGGAAACACTAGTCCTTATCACTTTCTTTTTCTCTTCTTTCGTTCTTCAAGAACAAGAGGATTCTTGAAGAGGTGTTGCTGTAATTGTAAGAAATCCATTGATTTAGTGCAGAAAGCTCGGAGGAGCTCACAAGGATGTAGGCACATTGTTGAACCTCGATAACAAATTGCTTGTGTTCTTTCTTTGCTTGGTTGTTGTATCTGTTCATTACAAGTCATTCTAGATTGGGGATTCAAGGGCTTGTAAGTGAAATTTTCTTGGGGAAAATTTCATGGAAACACTAGTCTTTATCATTTTCTTTTTCTCTTCTTTTGTTCTTCAAGAACAATAGGATTCTTGAAGAGATGTTGCTGTAATTGTAAGAACTCCATTGATTTAGTGCAGAGAGCTCGGAGGAGCTCACGGAGACGTAGGCACATTACCAAACCTCGATAACAAATTGCTTGTGTTATTTCTTTGCTTGATTGTTGTATCTGTTCATTACAAGTCATTTTAGACTTGGGTGTTTGGAAGATCACCACCTGGGCATCTTGAGGGTGATTTCCAACACGTAGCTACTAACTTTAATGGAAAAAACACATCATCCTTCCTATTTATACAAGCATGCTTTTTGAGTTTCAATACCTGAAACCCATAAAAAGACCATAAAATATGGGAACAAATAAACACATTGAAATTGAAAAAAAGGCATAAATAGATATTGCAATTAGTAGTTGCAAGGAACATATATAAGCTATATAATAACTGCAAAGGATTATTAGGAGGTGAAAACCACAAAATTACCTGCAAAAGAAATTTGTGAAATATGTGAAGAACAATGAAAAACGCTTGACAAGAAAGAGAGAGATAGGGGGGATTGAGTATTTGACTTGGAAATTAGGTTATGGAGTAAATCCTTTACACGCATTTGAAAGGTTGAAGAGTTATTTTTATTTGTAAATTATCATTTTAAGCTTTTAAGAACTTTCTTTCCATGGAAGTATGAGTGAGTATTAGGGAATTATGTATAGAATGGACGTATGCCTCTATGCCTGGGTCCTTTTATCTTTTGTCTTTAATTTTATTGATTAAAATCTTCTCTCCTATTTTTTTTTTATCAAATTAATAGTATTTATATTTATTAGACAAAAAATTCAGCTAGGACCAATAGCCTTTTAGCATGAACAAGCTAAAAGTAAGCTTCGCATATAAATATAATGTACCAAAATATAAAAAAAAAATTTGAGAAATTTTCTTTTTCATTTTATTCAAGAATTATACAAACATAAAGAGGGGAAAGAGATCATTGAGACAGTTGAATAACTAACAACACAAAATACTTTGAGGGGGAAAAACAACAACTACCTATTTTGAATTGCATCCTTTTTATCTTTTATTTGACTACAATAATTGATATGCATTTCAAAAACTTATTAAATTGTTTTTTTATCAGCAAATAAATTGCATCTTTCATTTACTCTAAATTATGTTCTTTTATGCGACTGACAATTTAGTTTAGTCGTCATAAACAGTAGCGAGTTTGGTGGGAAAGATACATACTTTATAATAAGGAAAACAAATTAATTCAATAAAGATTGAAAACAAAAATTCAAAGATTTAGTTAAATAGAGTAAAAAATCTAAATTTTCAAAAGAGATAAGAATAAAGATTATTTAATTGCTCATTATATCTATAAAATATTTATTCACTTGCTCTTGATGATTTTCGTATTTTAAATTATTGCATAATTATATGGATTATTGTGACTACCACATTTAGTATATCATGTTTTTATTTTTCAATATTTAAGTACTTTAGTTCACTCATAAAAATATATAAAAAAACTATAGTAATCAAAGTTTTTTCTCCTGTTTGATTTCCCATATCATGTCTAATCAATTAGCACGCTCTTTAAATCACTATAAATTTAAACAAAGCATTGTTTTTTATATTTACATTGAGAAAAATTGTTATCAGCTCATTAACACAACACTTTTTGTAATAATATTCTTTCAACATGATCTCAAAGGATGAAAGTACAAATTTTTTTCCACTCAATTTGTGGTTCATTAGAACTAGTCACATTTGCAAGTGTGTGTCTATATATATATAATTTGATAAATTACATTAATCTCCTAAGGGTAAGGGTAATTACTGTTACTTTCATGTGGTTTTGAAAATTACTTTAACCTCTCTAAGGTTTGAGAGTATGTTCACAGTAACCTTTTTTTGTTAGAAAAATATGTTAACGAATTGTTAGATTCTTGGTTAAATTCTATTTCACCTCAACAAACTTGATGAAAGAAAAGTGTTTATATGATTGTGGTCTTTTCATTAGTTCCTTTCAAAGATAACATAATCATAAAGTCAAACTTACTCAAAGATAGTAAGAGTAATTTTCCAAATCATAAAGTGGTTATAGTAATTACCCCTAAACTCTAACAGGATAATATAATTTACACTTCAAAATTTGGTTGAATTAAATTTTTTTTTTTTATAGAGAATATTGCAAACTTCAAACTTCAATTAATAAAATAAAAGAGAAAGATATGTACGATAAGTAGAAATGCATAAAGTCTAAAGGGATATCCTCAACTAAAAAGACCATATCTAACAGAGACAAAGTATACTTTGCAAGATGGTGAGCTACTTGGTTTGGTGTCGTGCGCTCATGACACACTTGACTTGATTCATATTTAATCAATTCCTTTATTTCCGCCACAACATTTCCATACGCAACCAAATATAATTGATGAGCACTAATAGCCAGACATGTTAGGATTTTACCTCTTAAATCTAACTAAAAAAGTTTAAGCAAAATTACAACCACAACAATTAAATAGACAAAACAAAAAAAGAGTAAGAACAATAATAACTAATGTGGTTCGGAAACCTCTTTGCTTGCGTCCACTAACAAATTCACTACTTTATTAATCTTTAATTACAACTTTAGGAAGTGCAAAGTTGCTAAATTCTCACTTTCTTACAAATTAAAATCTCCAACATAACCAAAGCACTCAACCTAGCTCTAATTATAAGTGTTATTTCTACTTGAAAATCAACTAATTCATCTAATTAAAAGAAGAGACTAAAATAAGTTCTTCGATTTAATTTCTAAATAAAATTAAAAGGAAGGTGTATTGAACGAACATTTTCATGACTTTCTTAAATTAGATTCATTAAATTTAATTCTTGAAGTTCTATTTTATTAACCAGAATAAAATTGAAAAATGACAAAATATAATCAAGCTAGGTAGATATAGTGTGGTGTCTACAAGTTAAAATAAGTATACAGGGGCAAGTAACGCCAAGCCTTTCCAACCCTAGTGGCATACGATATACAAATCTTTCCTCAAGGTTGTTGGATCAAGGGATGGTAGATCGGACAATTACCAAATTAACAACCATGTGATCACTGACATTTGTTTGTTTGGTGTTTCATGGGCTTAATATTAATAAAAATAGTTGTGAACCTGTGCAAAAGCACATAAATATATTTGTTCATAAAACTAAACTATATGAAATAATTAAAATCACAAAAAATAATTCATTTATTATATGACAACTAAACTATATGAAATAATTAAAATCACAAAAAATAATTCATTTATTTTATGATAAATAAACAATGCATAATACGTGATTAAAGATCTAAACTAAAATGGAAATTGACGTCTATACCTTTCAAATTTACACGTTTTAACGTATGTTTCGTAATTGATAAAATTGAATTCAAGTTTGCCTTATGTTGGAAACCTATTTATTAAAATAGACTGCAAAGAAACTTACAAAATTAGATAAGATATTTTGTTCAAAAAATCAACAAATATAAACAAAATAACTTAGTAAAAATAAAATTCTTTGCTCCTTGGCCTTGATGCTTGCTCCAATGGTCAACATAAACATGACACATTTCATTGGTATTGCATTAAAGTGTTAGATCTTACAGCTATAGTTACCTATTCATCAAGCATTAAGTTGACATTAAATTTTAGCTTCCATATATAACCTACGGCTATGAGCTGGAAGTTCCTCATTGGACCGGTAAACTTGGTGTGCTTGGTGAACATGACCGCAAGAAGCAAGAGAATCTGCTATTTGATTACCTTCTCAAAATATACGTTGAGCAATAATAGTTTAACCATGTAGCCTTTGATTTCTTGGATTATATAAACTAAGTCTTGTGGTGGATCAACCTGGTTTTGCTGCATTTGAAGTCAAATTTGGGAATCGAATTCAATGAAGTGTACCTGAATATGATATTGCTGATCTAACTTAAAGCCTTAAGCAGTGCCCATGCCTCTGCTTGCATGTTAGTACAAAGAACAAAAAAGAAAGAAAAGGCCACAAGAATCAAATGATTATTACCCTAGATAGGGCCTCCACCAGCCCTTCTATTGTTTACTAAAGATCCATTACTGTTAAGTTTAACAAAACTGTGGTCCCAGGGTATCCATATAACCAATTTACCTTTTGTCAACCTTAGATTTGAGATGCGAATGGATAGAGTCTGTAGTGCAAGTAATTCACCAAACCGTAACAGCTTTTTTGGAGTGAACAAACAATTGAGTTCTCAGACCATCGATGTCACATTTGCAATAATACTCGCTGCCCACAAAGGAAGACCCTCAATACTACATTATTACAAGCCAACCACAGCTCCTAGCAAATAAGCATAAACACCACGATTTTGGAAAACCCCAGTTATGATCGAAAATTGGACTTATTAAACCAAGCATTCACTAGGTTGTTAAAATTATTAGGGAAACTGAAAGCCCAAATCTGATGAGCAATTTATCCTCCTTTGATCAAGTGAGCAATTGATTCTGTCTTAAGGTGAGATCAATATACACACTTGGATACCAACTACACTCCAATTCTTTGTACATTATTATCAACAACTACCTATTTTGATTTGCATCCTCTTTGTTTTTTATTTGACTATAAAAATTGATATGTTTTTCAAAAACTTATTAAGTTGTTTTTTTTTATCGGTAAATAAATTGCATCTTTCATTTACTCTAAATTATGTTTTTTCATGCGTCATATAATTTCATAAACAATAGCGAGTTTGGTGGGAAAGATACATACTTTATAATAAGGAAAACAAATTAATTCAATAAAGATTGAAAACAAAAATTCAAAGATTTAGTTAAATAGATTAAAAAATCTAAATTTTCAAAAGAGATCAGAATAAAGACTGTTTTATAGCTCATTATATCTATAAAATATTTATTCACTTGCCCTTGTTATTTTCATATTTTAAATTTACTGCATAATTATATGGATTATTATGAGTACCACATTAACTATTTATCATGTTTTTAAATTTCAGTATTTAAATACTTTAGCTCAGATATTAAAATATAAAAAACTATGGTAATCAAAGTTTTTTCTCCTGTTTGATTTCACATATCAAATCTTATCAATTAGCATGCTCCTAAACCACTATAAATTTAAACAAAACATTGTTTTCTTATATTTACATCGAGAAATATTGTAATCAGCTTATTGACACAAAACTTTTTGTACAATATTCTTTCAACTTGATCTTGAAGGATTGGTATTAAAAAAAAAATTCAACTCAATTTGTGGTCCACTAGAATATTAGAAATAGTCACATTTGCAAGTGTGTGTCTATATATATATAATTCGATAAATTACATTAATCTCCTCAGGGTAAGGTTAATTACTGTTACTTTCATGTGGTTTTGGAAATTACTCTAACCTCTCAAAGGTTTGAGAGTGTGTTGACAATAACCTTCTTTCGTTAGAAAAATATGTTTAAATTCTATTTCACCTTAACAAACTTGATGAAAGAAAAGGTGTTTATATGATTGTGGTCTTTTCAATAGTTCCTTCAAAAGATAACAGAATTGTAAAGTCAAACTTATTCAAAAACAGTAAGAGTAATTTTCAAAATCACAAAGAGGTAATAGTAATTACCCCTAAACTGCAACAGGATAATATAATTTACACTTTAAAATTTGGTTGGATTTAATTTTATTTTATAGTGAATGTTTCAAACTACAAATTAATAAAAAAGTGTCAAAGATATGTACGATAAGTAGAAATGTATAATGTCTAGAGGGATATCCTCAACTAAAAAGACTATATCTGACAAAGACAAAGCATACTTTGCAAGATGGTGAGCTACTTGGTTTGTTGTCTTACATTCATGACACACCCGACTTGAATCATATTGAATCAATTCCTTTATTTCCTCCACAACATTTCCATACGTAGGCAAATATGATTGATGAGCACTAATAGCGGAGACACGTTAGGATTCACCTCTCAAATCTACCTCTTTGCTTACGTGTAATATCCGTGTTCTTAAAGTAAAGGTAAAGAAATAATTTGATAAATATGACATGAAATTAAAATAATTTATATATGAAAGATTTGTTATTGAATAAAGTAATTCTTTTGAAAGAAAAAAGAGAAGATGTCACGGTGTCATTAAAAAAAAAAAAAAAACACCCTAACAAGCTTCCAGGTGTTGTCCTCCCACGCAAGTGTCACTAGGTATCTTGCATGCAAGACACCATGCAAATGTGGTGTCCTGCTGAAAATTTACCATTTTGATATAAAAAATTAATATTTTGTTTAAATTCATTAAAACAACCGAGTTTACAATAAATTCTTTCTCAGAATTTTATTCCCTCTTTCAAAGTATTCTATTTCTTTAAACACAAGGGGACTTAAACAAAGGTTGAAAAGTTGAAATTTTGAAGAAGTTTACGAAAGAATTTTAAAGAGATTCGAGGGAAACTTTAAGAAAAAAAAAAGGTAATAATGTGATTTTTTTTTGAAGTTATGCACACATGAAATTACCTGGAATTTGATGTGGAAATTTAAAGGGTATGAATTATGGAAGAATTGAAGAATAAATTAGAAATTTTAATATAAATATTATATCAATTGTTGACAATCAGCAATCAGGTGAAATTGCTGAAAAGAGTACAAAAGGCAAGGAGATGATCCACGGGCAGCTTTAAGTGCTACGTGGTGAGTTAGATTTACTTTTAGTAATCGAGAAAAATATGAAATATAAAGTGAAGATATTTGAATTAATTATTGAATTAGAATGATTGGATGATATATGAAAGTTGATTGATTGATATTATATAAATAATTGATATGTTGAAAATTTATTATATGAGAAGTAATATTATTGAAATAATGAGTTGAAAAAATATATATAAGGAAAGGATAAACGAAATTCTTGACAAGCTATGATTGATAATTTGATATGATATATGAGAAAATAATTTAATGAATATGATAAAAATAATAATTTTGAGAAAAAACTGGATAGCTAAATTGAATGTTTAAATGTATACTTGTTTTTATATTATTGCTCATATGCATATTTCATATTATTGTTCATATGCATATTCTGAAATAAAATAACCAGGAAGGTAACCGGTCTAAATGAAATGAAAAGAACCGTGGCAATTGGTATATGCTGAAAATAAAATAACCGGGAAGGCTGTAATACCCGTATTTGTAAAGTAAGGGTAAAGAAATACTTTAATAAATATAATATAGAGTTAAATTTATGTATATTTAAATACAAAAGATTTAGTTTTTATAAAAAAAATTTTAAAAATTTATTCAAAAAAAAAATCTAGCGTCCAAAGGAAGGAAAAAAAAATGTAAACCTGTTGCCAAAAGGAAAGTGTAATGCTGCATGTAAGGCAACATTACAAAAACATGGAAGCATTTGAGATGGGGGAGCTGTTGTGTGTTGAATTTTTTTTTGCATATAAATAGCTTTATTTTTTTATTTTTTTATTTCTTACCAAATCCTGTTTGGTTTTCTTTTAACTACGATTCAAATTACTCTCTTTCTTTAAACACTTGAGGACCGAAAGAAAGGTTGAAAGAGCAAAATTTTGAAGGAGTTTACGGGAGAATTTTGTAGAGAGTCACAGGAAGCTCTAAGAAAAACAGAAGGTAATAACGTGAAGTTTATTTTTGAAATTTAGCTTATATGAAATTTCTCGGAATTCAAAGTGGGAATTTTCAAAAAGTATGAATTATGGACGAATTAAAGAATATATTGGAAATTTAATATAAATATTATGTCAGGTATTGACGATCAGCAACCGAAGGAAATTGTTGAGAGGAGCAGGAAAGGCAAGGAGGTGATCCACGTGTAGCTCTAAGTGCTACATGGTGAGTTAGAATTACTTTTAAGTAATCAAGATAAATATGAAATATACTGATAATTTTTTAATAAATTATTAACTTATGATTTGGTGGTAGATATAAATTGGTTGATAGGTATAGGTATGATAGGAATAATTGATGTGTAGAGAATTATTATATGAGAAGTAATATTATTATAATAATGAGTCGATTTAATAATGAAGGTGATAAATGAAATTTTTGACGAGTTATGGTTATAAATATGTGATATATGAGGTGAAGAAATTAGTGAAATTGATCAAATTGTAATTTGAAAAAAGACAGAATAGCTAAATTAAATGTCTGAATACATGATTGTTTTTATATTATTGTTCATATGCATATTTCATATCATTGTTCGTATGCATAGGCATGAAATAAAAGAACTGAGAGGGGGTCAGTCTAAATGAAAAACCGTGACAGCTGGTATATCCTGAAAATAAATGAAAACTTTGATAACCGGTATATGCTGGAAATAAAAGAATCGGGAGGGGGCCGGTCTAAATGAAATAAAAGAACCGGGAAGGCAGTCAGTTTAAGATAAAAACATGTCAACATATGGGAAGACTTTCCCTAATAATAATTTATGCATTGCATCTGTTTTAATATTGATTATATTACTGAAATGCTAAAGTGTTGTTTGTTATTATAAATTTATTTATAGATGAATGAGTCTCAAAGAGAGACAGTTATGGTGAGAAAGAAACATAGAAGTATGATATGATAAGAACTATCTAAATGGTAGACTATATTCTGTGAACCTCATAACGAGGTAATTATGAGATAATTGATGGTCTTAAGGTGAACAAATATATAAGAAGAAGAGATTGATAGAGAATGGGACTTATGATATGTGTAGTGATAGTAGAATGCTATTATCAAGTTATATGAGATATAAAGGATTAAATATTAAAAGACCATTTATACAAATTGAATACTTCTAGTAAATTTAATTCACTAAGCTTATGAAGTTCATCCCTCATTGTACAATGATTTTAGGTAGTAGGCAAGACAGATAGATTGGTGAGTGAGATTCAAATGAAATCAATATCTGTAAGCCACGTACGTGTCCACATCCTCAAACTAATGAGAAAATAAAGTAAAAATTTATTTGTAAATATTCATGCATATTACGTTGTATAAAATGTTTAAGTCTAGATTAGAATGTCATATCTCCCCTGTTGAGGGCTGAGGATTAATGTAAAAATTTCTGTTGGTGTTATTTTTCTTGTTGCATATATGTGTCATGATAGGATTTTCAAAATATGACAACACGGTCTCGGAGGTGGCCAACCCAGGATGGGTCGTTAAATTTTGGTATCAGAGCATTAGGTTTTATGATTATGTAAATTGAATAAAAAGTAAGAAAGTGGAAGATTAAAATAAATTATATTTTAATAGTCTAAGGATGACACCTGGACGTGCTAGACTAGAGTTAGAGTTATTGATTTGAGAGGGCGTGGTAGGCCCCCAATATTTTGACAAGTCGAGGTTGAGTCTGAATCTGTGGTTCCTAGAAGGGAACGTGTTGACATTATAATTTATATTAGTAAAGGTGTGAGAGAATCTGAAGTTAAAAGAGATGAGCTAAGATAAGCTCTTATATATGCTCTTGAGAAAATGAATGTAATGAATGATAGAGTTAATAGCTTATAGCATAAACTTGATGAACAGACTAGAGCAGTGCCCGAGGTTGTTGTAAATCCAATAATGGTAGATGTTTAAAAATGGGGAAAAGTGTGTTTATGCGTGAGATGCAGGGAGATTGTTAAGTTGAATGCTTTGTTGTTTAAAGGATTTGAAAACCCTTTTAAGCCTGAGTTATGGGTGAAATATGTAGAGGGATTATTTGATGTTTTACCAATGACTAACAGGCAGAGGGTCGCCTTTGCTACGTTCAAGTTAGAGAAAGAGGCCCAAGAATTGTGAGAGGATTCCCAGCGTAAGTACAGATATTGATAGACCCTTAACTTGGAATAGGTTTAAGGAGGTTTTTCTTGATAGATACTTTCCTTATACCTTTAGAGCCCAACAAGATAGAGATTTTATTTATTTAGGGTAAATGTGTTGACTGTGGCTCAGTATGATAGCAGATTTGTGGTATTGTCATTGTTTGTACCGAAAATAGTAGACCTAGAGGAGAAAAAGTGCAAGAGGTTCAAAGATTTGATCAAAACTATCTTACATGAGGCATATGAATTATGTTACGTTGGTGGATACAACACTTCAGATTGAGAAGGATGTGATGAAATTTAGAGGCAGGAAGAGGTCTAGATTTGAGGAACCCAGAGGTGATACAATCTTCTCTTATTGATCGTTTATTACAGAGGTAGGGTAGAGATAAGGGGATAGAGAAGATCAGACGGGAAGTGTTGAGTGGAAAGCCAACTGAGTTTAGAATTAGAGAAGATGGTATGGTAGTATTGGGCATAGAGTTTGTGTTCCCAATAATGTGGAGATAAGAAAGGAGATACTAAGGGAGGCTCATGATTCTGTATATTCTATGCACCTGGGTAATAATAAGATTTACAGGGGATTGAGACAGAATTATTGGTGGTCAGTGATGAAGAAGTATGTAGCATAATATATTTCTTGATGTTTGACATGTCAACAGGTGAAGTCTTAGATTAGACATCCAGCAGGTTTATTACAACCTCTTCTAGTACCTAAGTGGCCATGGGAAAATGTGGGTATTGATTTTGTCTCTCATTTTCCCCGTACCCAGAGAGGACATGATGCTGTATGGGTTATAGTAGATAGACTTTCTAAGTCTTCACATTTCCTTCCTATTAAAACTACCTGGAGTCTTGAAAAGTTAGCTGAATTGTATGTAGTGGAGATAGTAAAATTACATGGAGTACCCCTGAGCATTGTATCAGATAGATATTCTATATTTATCTCTAGATTTTGGAGAGGTTTTCAAGAAGCTATAGGTACACAATTGTAGTTTAGTACAGCTTTCCATCCACAAACTAATGGGCAGATGGAAAGAATCATCAGAATACTAGAAGATATGCTGGGGGCAAGTGTATTGAGTTTTTCAATGAGCTGGGATTCTTATTTGCCTTTGATCGAGTTTGCATACAATAATCAGTATCAAACTAGTATTAGAATGGCACCATTTGAGGCTTTATATGGTAGAAAGTGTAGAACTTCAGTATGTTGGGAAGAAGTTGAAGAGAGAGATATTTGGTCCAGAAATGATAGATTTGACTACTGAGAGGATTAAATTGGTTAGGGAGAACCTTAGAGCAGTACAAAACAGATAGAAGGGATATGCTAATAAAAGAAGATGACCTCTCGAGTTTCAAGTTGGTGATTGGATATTTTGTTGGAAATCACCCTCAAGATGCCCAGGTGGTGATCTTCCAAACACCCAAGTCTAGAATTACTTGTAATGAACAGAAACAAACAAAGCAAAGAAAGAACACAAGCAATTGTTATTAAGGTTTGGCAAATGCTTACGTCCCCGTGAGCTACTCCGAGCTCTCTGCACTAAATCAATGAGTTCTTACAATTACAGCAACACCTCCTCAAGAACCCTCTTGTTCTTGATACATGAAAAAAGAGAAAAGAAAGAGATAAGAACTAAGTGTTTCCCTAGAATTTTCTCCAAGAAAATTCCAATTAGAAAGCCCTTGAACTCCTCTTCTTATATGCTCTCTCTATCTCAATCCCAGCCGCTCTTGAATGAGATCTACTCTAGTACCTCTCTTGTGTTTTGTGTCTTTGCACTCTCACACTTGCACTTGAATTCTCTTGTATGATGATCTTGTATGTTGTGTTTTTGATTGAAGCTAGAAGACCCTTTATATAGTGCACCAACTTCTTAAACCAATCTTGAATTCAATCTCAACCATAGATCTTGAGGACCAATCAATCATAGCCCTCCAACAAGTCTAAGTGATCCTGTGCATTTAAATCAAGCCCCATGCACCAGGAGAAGAGTGCTGAAAATTGGCATCAGGTGTGCCTTTGTGCTGAGGCTTAGAACAGGGTGTGCTAAGGCTCAAAACTTGGTGCCTTGCTGGAGGCCGTAGTGCGGACACCTTGAGCTGAACTCCCGGACATGCTGGAGGCCACGGCGCACAACCAGACCTGATGCTGAACTCTTTAACTGTTTAATTCTTTGACAGATTCTTAACAAATCTCTACCTTTGTCAAAGCAATTAAACCCGAACCCATTGTGTAGAGAACTCAGGATCCAAACTCAACTTGAGTCACCATATCAACCGACTCCAATCCTAAGAAGTCCAAGTCAATGATTGAACTTACTTAGAGGTAGAACTTTAGTACCTAAATCTGCAGGATTTTCTTCCGTGGCGTCCACATGAATGCATCATTCCGTAACATTTTCCTGAATGAAATGGTATTGAACATCCATATGCTCTGTCCTATCATGGAACACCAGATTTTTGCACAAATGCAACACACTTTGGCTATCCGAATACACCACCACCTGCTCTTTTAGTACCTTCAACTCTTCCAATAACCCTTTGCACCGCATAGTCTCCTTAATGGCTTCCGTTGTCGCTATGTACTCAGCCTCGGTTGTTAAGAGTGCTACCACCGGCTACAACTAAGCCTTCTAACTTATACAACATCTGTTTAAGTTGAAGAAGTATGAGGTAATCAATCTTCTTTTATCTTGGTCTGCTCCATAGTCCGAATCAGCATAACCCTCTAGACAGATGAACTTACCCCTCTTCTCATAAACTAGCCATATATTTGGGTTTCCCTTCAAGTATCTCAGCAACCACTTCATCCCAAGCCTATGCTCCCTTTCCAGGATTACTCATAAACCTACTGAGAAAACTCATTACATGAGCAATGTCGGGTCTAGTGCTTACCATGGTGAACATGACTGATCTAACCACACTAGAGTAAGGGACCTTTTCCATTTCCTTCATCTCCTCATCCGATCTCGGACATTGATCGCTAGAGAACTTGAAATGACCAGTAAAGGGAACCTTTACTGGTTTGCTATCTTCCATAGAAAACTTAGATATCATCTTTTCTATGTAGGAAGTTTGAGAAATCTTCAATCTATTTGATTATACTCATCCCAAGGATCTTCTGTGCATGGCCAAGGTCCTTCATCTCAAACTTCAAACTGAGTTGAGACTTCTACTTTTCTATCCTCTCCCTACTGTTCCCAACCAATAGCATATCATTGACATAGATGAGGATAATCACCATTTCCTCCACTTTGTGCCCCTTGTAGTACAAGCACGAATCATAGTAGCTCCTCATGAAACCCAAACTAGTTACAAAGGAATCGAAACTCTTATTCCATTATCGAGGTGATTGCTTCAGGCCATAGAGAGATTTATTCAATTGGCACAACAAATCTCTCTGCCTTCCTTCCTCATAGCCTTCGAGTTGCCTCATGTAGATGGTCTCATCAAGCTCTCCATGTAAGAACGTTGTCTTCACATCCATTTGCCCAATTTCCTAATTAAATTGGACCACCATTGCTAACACTATCCTTATCGTCTTGTATTTCCCAACTGGTGAGAATATTTCGGTGAAATCTATGCCTTCTCTTTGTGTGAACCCCTTCACCACCAGCCTAGCCTTATACCGGATTTCATCCACTAGTGTGTTCCCTTCTTTGATCTTGTAAATCCATTTACAATCCACAACTCTCTGTTTTTCTGGTTTGGGCACCAATTCCCAAGAGTTGCTCTTCCTCAAAGAATCCATTTCTTCCTCCATAGCTAGCTGCCACTTTGATGAATCCTTACATTCCATGACATCCATGTAAGTTTCTGGTTCAACCTCTCCTTCTGAATAAGGAGCTGCTACATTAGCACCCGCAAAACCATATATCAAAGGTGGTTTGACCACCCTCCTTTTTCGGTCCCTTGTGAGCTGATAATCATTATGATTTGCTATATCATCCCCTTCTAGTTCAGTGTCCTCTTGAGTGTCTTAAGCTTGGCCTTCATCAGTGGGCTCTACCTGGTCTGAACCCTCTTGCCATCCTTGCTCTACCTGAACTAACTTTTCCTTGATGCTATGATCCACAAAAGCCGAACTGGTTTGCTCACTATCCTCTGTAGGGTTAGTGTTCTCCAAATAGGGAAATAACAATTCATTAAAAATGACATCCCTACTTATTATGAGTTTTGTTCCTTTTGGCTCTAAGGACCACAACCTATACCCCTTAACCCCATCACCATACCCTAGAAATATACATTTTCTAGACCTTGGGCTAATTTTATCATCCTTTTGATATGTAAATGCAGCACATCCAAAAGTCCTAAGGTTGCTTAACATAGGGGGTTTCCCACTCCACATCTCATTGGGAGTTAATTACGCCTAAATTATAACACGGTTATTATAGTACGGCTTTGGGGTGTCGATTCCACAGGGAAACAAGTTAAGTACAAAGGAAAATGTGTGAACCTTAAAACGAACGATAAAAGTTAAACTCAAGATTTTTGAGCTTTGATGGTGAAATAATGTAAAGGAAAATTGCGTAAATGTAAATGAAATATAAATGAGAAATAACAAGGTTCTGGGAATCCTCCTTACGTTTGTTCCCTATTTCCACTCTTGATTCAATTGATTTTATCTTGATTGCAAGTTTCAACTCCCAAACAAGCAATCAGAATATATTCAATCAAGCACATTTACAACTCTTATATAATTGCTACGAATTAATCATTGATTTCGATTCATGCACACATGATCAATCTTAAAGATTATCAAGAAACGACAATATATCTTAAAAGACAATATCGCAGTAATGGACAATCAATAAGATAAATCTACCGGAATCAATCACATCCAAGCAACCTCAATGGAGGAGAATGATGCAATCATCGGATTAAGGGAGTCTAAAAGAAGAAGAATAAAAAGTACATCTATCACATAAACTCAAATCTTCTTACTTAATCAATGAATAATTCATAAACAATATTTAACAATAAATCCGTACAACTAAATCAAGAACAGGAAATAAAGAACAAGAAATCCCTAAAGATTCATCCCTTTCCCTTGTAAAATGATTAGTTGGCCATGGAAATCAAGGTGGAAGAACAATAAGGATGCTCTCCCCTTGATTTGGCCATGGAGTTTAAGGTGGATAAACAATATGGATGTTCTCCCCTTGATTTGCAACCAAAGAAAACTTAGAAATAAAATGGAAGATTGCTGGATTTAGATCCCTTGAATCCTCTCTTTTTTCTCTCTTCCTTGCTTTCTCTCCTCAATTATTTGAATGCCTGGATGCACACTCCTTAAGGAGGTGTTTATAGATTACAAGTAGTAGCTTGGGGTATTTTGGTCTTGGAAAAATGTCACTTGCTTGCCCTAATCAGGTCAAGAAGCGAGTGGGCCGTGCTGTGCGTCTGGGCCTGCTGTGCTGGCCTGAACTGTTTCCACTAAAACTGCCATAACTTTCTCTAGAAAAATCCCTTTTATGAACCGTAAAACTCTCCAGAAAATAAACTTCTGGATCTTTCTAAGCATATATGGCTCATCTCCTGGTTCTTCCTACATCAATACAGTTTAATCTGCAAAGATGATTGATCTGTACGGGAAATTCTGGCAATTTAGTGAAACTCCTTCAGCTTGTATGCAGAAGTGCACACACTAGTGTGCCTACCCTTAACTTGCTCAAAGTGATGCACACACTTGTGTGCAGTCTTTTAACTTACTGTAGTTTATTACTCCAGCCTTGGTTTAGACTTTAACCATCTTTGAATCATGTTTGGACACGTCTAAACCTTGGATAAAAATGAGCACCGACACCCAAGATCTTTTGATGCTTTAAACTTGGATCGCTTTATTATATCTTTTGTACTCAAAGCACCTGAAAATGCATCGAATTAAATCAATTATTTATGAATATCACTTTAGAGTTATCAACATGTAAAAGTGCGATTACGACCGAGATCAACCCTAAAATGTTAACAATTAAGTATTGTTCAGATGCATTTTATGACTCTCATCACAACCCCCAACTAGCTTATTGCTAGTCCCTAGCAATTCAAGCGAAAGGCATGAAATGAATTCTTTATTTAGAAATCAAAACAAAATACAGCAATGCTGGCGTTAACCAAGAGTGATTCAAAAATCTGTCTCAAAAATCATGCATAACATATAGCACATAGAATCATTAAATATCACTCAAGTCCAAGAATAATCCAAATGTCAACCTTAAAATCGTTATCGACTCTTACCATCCATCTTATCACAATACATTAGTCTGAACACCCGGATGATTTTATGTACAACATAGCATGAATACAAGTCTTGGCCTCTAAAAACATATTAATTTGCGTGACATCAATCAGAAATCAAGCTCCATATGCTCACTTTTCAAATCACTCTCCACTATGTAGAAAAATCACACTTTATCGGATTAATAGGTCTTTAATAAGCTTGCAACGTTAGGCTAGGGTAAAGGTCAAGAAAGAACGGGAAAGTTTAAACAAATAAAAGAACTAAGTCTCTTAATTTAAACACAACTACTTTAAGCACAAGATAACCTTACTTCAACACCCAACTCTTTCAACCATTTTTCGAGCATTTCTCGCAATAAATCACCATTTTTTTTTCTTCTTTCTTATCCATAATTCATTTTTTCTCATTTTTATTTTTTATTTTTTATTTTGGCATAAGATTATTCACCTCCTCTTTCATTCTTTTCTTTTCTTTTCCACAACCCCCAACTTATCTCTTTTAATGTACTTGGGTTATGGTAGTAATATTTTCTCATATTTCCACCCTTACTCCTTTTAAGTGCTTCTCACAACATGTGTATAACTAAGTTCTTTTAAAAGAGAGGTAAGGATAAAATATTTTTAGGTTCATAAAAGTAAGTAAATGGTTTATCGAAAAAACAAGGCTCAATTTTTCTTTTCAAGAAAAAGGCTCAAATAGGTGACTAGCGATAAATATAACAAGGGTAAGTTTAAAAAGGCTAAACGGTCCAAAAATGGCCTACATCATATCTTAAGTAGTGTGCATTCTATGATTTTCGCCTCAAGTGATTATCAAATAAGTTTTAGAGCTTGTAGAGACCGCAAAAGTATTCACAAAACAACCATGCATAAAACTTCTCCAAATGCTTTAGACTAATCATGCAATCTTACCACAAACCAGAGTCTCAAACCAAAGAAAAATTGACACTTAATTTATTCTCAAAGCGAAGCAAGATTTAACTTCTTCTAAATGCTATATACTATATCGATTAAGCTCATATCATTGACATGTGAATTATCTCCAAGGCTAACACAAAGCATGCTAAAAACAAACAAACATTTTTTTTTATCCTAACAACGAAAAGAAAGAAAGTGACACCAAGCAGTTCAATGAAAAAAAAAAAGAAATATGTTTCCTCCACCCCCAACCTAAACATTGCATTGGCCTCAATGTAAAAGAAAAAGGAAAGGAAACTCCCTGTGTGGCCAAAAATGCACAGAAGCTGAAAATTGCGCACCACCAATTGAACTGCATACCGTTTGTTTCGCTGAAATCAACTAGAAATTAAAAATTAAAATAGACTTAATACAACCAAAATTCTAAGTTAATAAAGACTTAACAACGAAATATTAATATTTTTTATTTATTTTTCATTTATTTATTTTTTTATTTTTTTAAAATTTGAACTAAACTAAAAACTAACAATTAAGATTGAATGAAAACTAACTAAAAACAGAACAAAAATTAAAAGGAATAACGTACCTTTGTTGTGGTCAAGGTGAATAAACCAGATCCATAAGCGGAATATCTTCCATCTCCGGATCATGTCTATCAATTAAGATCTTAAGTCGTTGACCATTTACTTTAAAGACCCGACCATCTCTAGTATCCTTAATTTCTACCGCCCCATTTTTAAAAACATTTTTTACTATAAAAGGGCCGGTCCATCTTGACCGAAGTTTTCCAGGATGCTTATGAAGTCTAGAGTCGTATAAGAATACCCGATCATTGGGTTTAAATGTTTTCCTCAAAATTTTTTTGTCATGGAATACTTTCATCTTAGCCTTATAGATTCTAGAATTTTCATAAGCATCGTTTCTTAATTCTTCTAACTCGGTCAGCTGATATTTTCGAAGTTTACCCGCTTCGCCCATGTCAAAATTGAAAGACTTGATGGCCCAATAAGCTCGATGCTCGAGCTCCACGGGTAAGTGGCAAGGCTTTCCAAAAACAAGCCGATAGGGCAACATACCTAAGGGAGTTTTAAAGGCTGTACGGTAAGCCCAAAGCGCATCAGTTAGTCTCAAAGACCAATCTTTGCGATCGGGGTTAACCGATTTTTCTAAAATTTGTTTAATCTCACTATTAGCAAGCTCTACTTGTCCACTAGTCTGAGGACGATAGGTAGTAGAGATTTTGTGTAATACCCCAAATTTTTTCATTAAAGCTTCAAAGGAACGGTTGCAACAATGTGTACCTCGATCACTAATTATAGCACGTGGTGTACCAAATCGAGATAACACCTTTTCTTTAAGGAATTTAATCACCGTTCCATTATCATTGTTTCGACAAGCTGCTTCCTCTACCCACTTAGATACATAATCTATTGCTACAATGATATACTGGTACCCGAAGGAAGGAGGGAAGGGTCTCATGAAATCGATGCCCCAACAATCAAAGATTTCAATCACTAAAATAGGGTTCAGAGGCATCATATTTCGGTGAGACACAGCTCCTAACTTTTGACATCTTTCACAAGAGCGACAAAAGACGTTTGTATCTTTAAACAAAGTAGGCCAATAAAATCCACACTGCAAAATTTTTGCAGCAGTTTTTTTCATCGAAAAGTGGCCTCCACAAGCTTGGGAGTGACAAAATTCTAAGACACTCGAAATCTCTTCATTAGGAATGCAACGCCTTAGAATTTGGTCACGACAGTACTTGAAAAGATAGGGGTCATCCCAATAAAAATTACGTACCTCATATAAGAATTTCCTCTTGTCTTGAGCGCTCTAATCCATAGGTATCTCACCTGTAGCCAAATAATTTACGATGTGAGCAAACCATGGTAGAGAAGTAATGGAGAGTAATTTCTCATCGGGAAAATCATCTTTGATTGGCATGTCATCATAAGTGTCCTCAAAAGTGAGTCTGGATAAATGGTCAGCTACTACGTTCTCCACTCCTTTTTTATCCTTGATGGTGATATCAAATTCTTGCAAGAGGAGGATCCATCGGATTAGTCGTGCCTTAGCATCCTTCTTCGTAAGAAGATACTTAAGGGCTGTATGATCTGTAAAAATAAGGATAGGAGAACCAATTAGATGAGCACGAAATTTATCTAAAGCAAATACTACAGCTAGCAACTCTTTTTCAGTTGTAGAGTAATTCATTTGAGCACTATTTAAAGTCTTACTAGCATAGTAAATGACAAAAGGTTTACCTTCCCTTCGCTGTCCAAGAACAGCACCTACAGCGTAGTCACTAGCATAGCACATGATTTCAAAAGGTAAAGTCCAATCTGGCGAATGCATTATAGGTGCGGAAGTAAGCTTGCCAATCAACGTTTTAAAGGCCTCTTGACAAGCTTGGCTCCACTCAAAGGGGGTATCTTTAACTAGGAGGGCGCATAGCGGTCCAGATATTTTTGAAAAATTTTGTATGAACTTCCTATAAAAACCAGCATGGCCAAGGAAAGATCTCACATCCTTTATTGTCTTAGGGGCAGGCAACTTAGAGATTAACTTAATCTTAGATTGATCAACCTCTATTCCTTTAGAAGAGACAATATACCCTAAAACAATACCGGATGGTACCATGAAATGGCACTTTTCCCAATTTAAAACCAATTCTTTTTCCTCACAGCGAATTAATACTCTTTCGAAATTCATTAAGCATGTTTCAAATGAAGATCCAAAAACAGTTAGATCATCCATAAAAACTTCCATGCAATTTTCAACCATGTCACTAAAAATGCTCATCATGCAGCGTTGAAAAGTAGTAGGGGCGTTACATAATCCGAATGGCATTCTACGAAAAGCATAGGTGTCAAAGGGACAAGTAAATGTGGTCTTTTCTTGGTCTTCTAATGCAATTTCTATTTGATAGTAACCAGAATAACCATATAGAAAACAGTAGAAGGGATGACCAGCTACACGCTTAAGAATTTGATCAATAAAAGGGAGTGGGAAGTGGTCTTTCTTGGTGGCAGCATTTAATTTTCTGTAATCAATGCACACACGCCACCCGTTCACAAGTTTGGTAGGGACTAACTCTCCTAAGTCATTCTTTATCACAGTGACTCCAGACTTTTTCGGGACGACTTGCGTAGGGCTTACCCACTTACTATCAGCTATGGGATATATAATACCCGCATCTAATAGTTTCAACACTTCATTTTTCACTACTTCTTTCATAGTGGGGTTAAGCCTGGGTTGAGGGTCTCTACGAGGACTGGTTCCTTCATCCAGATTTATTTTATGGGAGCAGATTAGGGGACTAATTCCCTTTAAATTAGCCATGCTCCATCCCAGGGCTGATTTGTGTTCATTTAAAGTTTGAATTAATCTCTTACCTTGTGTCTCAGTTAATTCAGAAGAAATTATAACAGGAAAGGTATCACCTGGACCGAGAAAGGCATGTTTTAGATCCTTAGGTAGTGGCTTCAATTCGACTTTAGGTGCTTCCACACTTGAGGGGACTTGAGTCTTACTTCTTTCGGGCAGCTCCTCAAACCTTGGTTGCCACGCCCGATTTCCATAATCCTGAGATTTGTCAAAAACAGCACATATATCAATTATATTAGTTTTATCATCAAATAAATCTATCTCAGAATTAACAAGAAAATTTTTAAGAGGGTTATAATAATTAGTTAAGAAAACTCTCTCATTGACGAGTGACTCGATCATGTAAAGCTGGTGGTTTTCGTCCTCATCTTCGGGCTGTTTTGCAACATTGAAAATATTTACTTCAAGGGTCATGTTGCCAAAGGACAGCTTCATGAGACCATTCCTACAATTTATTAGAGCATTCGCAGTAGCAAGAAAAGGTCTACCCAAAATCAAAGGGATTTTAGAGTTAGTGTCTACAGCAGAAGTAGTATCAAGAATTAAGAAATCAACAGGATAATAAAATTTATCAATTTGAATCAAAACATCCTCAACCACACCTCAGGGTACCTTGACTGAGCGATCAGCCAATTGTAATACCACGCCGGTTGGTTTGATTTCTCCTAACCCCAGCTGTAAGTAAATGGAAAATGGTATCAGGTTTACACTAGCTCCCAGATCTAGTAAGGCTTGTCCAACCTCATGATTTCCAATGCTGTAAGCAATGGTAGGACAGCCCGGATCTTTGTATTTCGGGGGAATTCTTTGCTCAATTAGTGCACTAACTTGCTCAGTTAGGAAAGTTGTTTTCTTGACATGATGTTTCCTCTTAATTGTGCATAAATCTTTGAGAACTTTTGCATAGGTGGGGACTTGTTTAATCACATGCAAAAGGGGAAGATTAAGTTTCACTTGCCTTAAGTTCTCAAGGATTTCATCATTCATTTCCAGATTTTTCTTGTTGGATTTTAAGGCTTGGGGAAATGGGGCCTTAACAAGACTTTGGGTCACTTCAAAGTCTTTAGGCAACTTGGTCTCACTACTGGTTTGACCCTTCACATTCTCGGGTTTATTCTCTGGTGGAATGTATAGTGACTTACCTCTTCGGGTCACAATGGCATTTACATTTTTCACATTTTCTTGTGCCATATGTTGACCATGAGGTATGGACTGAGCTTGGGCAGGGAACTTACCTCACTCAGTCACACTCAAGGAGCTCATCAATTTAGACACTTGGCTCCTTATTTCTTTGTTTTCCTCAACCAACTGTGTAATTAATGCCTCACACTTTTGGTTTGTCTTGTCTTGTGCTTCTATAAAAGTATGTAAGGAGTCTTCTAAAGAGTTCCTAGAAGATGAGGGTGCATGATAAGGTGCTGGGTACGATCTAGGGGGCTGCACATGTTGCTGATTTTCAGATTTCCAACTGAAGTTGGGGTGATTTCGCCACCCCGGATTATAAGTGTTAGAGAAGGGTGCTGAGGGCTTCTTGTGCATGCCTAAGGTATTGCATTGTTCCTCGTACAGCCCTCTCATGTCAACAAAAGTGGGATAATCTTGGGCAGGATGATCAACCCCGCCACACACAAAACATGATTCTAAAGGTTCAGCCTGATTAACCACGTGTGTTGGTTTTTTCGTTTTTAATGCCTCCAACTCCCTAGTAAGCATTTCGACCTTTGCCTTGAGGTTATCCTCTTCCCTAAGATGGTAGATTCCTCCACCACTAGGTCATGACCTATTTGTGCTCTCAGTAGCACTAGGTCCAGTCCATGTGTGAGCTTTCTCTGCAAGCTCATTGAGGTACTCAATAGCCTCATCAGGGTCTTTTTGCATAAACTCTCCATTACACATCATATCGACAATTGGTGTTCTCTATAGGTAAGACCTTCATAGAAATAGCTCACTAAACGCCAATTTTCGTACCCATGATGTGGACACATACTTAACAGCTCTTTAAATTTCTCCCAAGATTGATACAAAGTCTCGTTTTCCTTTTGTGCAAAGGTGGAGATTTGTCTTTTCAAAGCGTTAGTCTTATGTTGAGGGAAGTACTTGTTAAAAAAGACTTGGGTCATCTCATTCCATGACCCAATTGATTGTGGTCTCATCGAGTATAACCAACTCTTAGCTTTATCCTTTAAAGAGAAAGGAAAAAACTTGAGTCTCACAATATCATCAGTTGCATCGTGACTATGGAAAGTCGCAACTATTTCCTCAAATTCTCTAATGTGCACATAGGGGTTTTCATTTTCCATGCCATGAAAAGTAGGGAGAAGTTGTATCATCCCTGTTTTAAAATCTTGATGACGAGTATTGGCTGGAAACATAATGCACGTTGGTGTGGCTGTCCGGCTAGGATGTAGGTAATCTTTAAGTGTCCTAACGCCATTTTCATTAGGATTTTCAGCCATGTTAACAAAATCCTCTAAATTCTTTGATGGGGGTGCACTATGGTTTGATCTGGGCGAGGTTTCACCAATGGAGGTGGAAGGAGAGGGTAACTCTAATTCGGGTCCTCTAATGAATCTACCTCGCGAATCTCTCGGTCTAAACATGCACCAATTAATTTAGAGGGGGAATAAATAACTAAAACAATATAATAAACAAATATATAAAACAGAATAATAAACAAATAAATAAAACAGAACAATAAACAAATAAATAAAACAGAGTAATAAACAGATAAATAAAAACAGAATAATAAACAGAATAATAAAAACAGAATAATAAACATATAAGTAAAACAGAATAATAAACAAATAAATAAAACAGAATAATAAATAGATAAATAAAACAGAATAATAAACAGATAAATAAAACAGAATAATAAACAAATAAATAAAACGGAATAATAAACAGATAAATAAAACAGAATAATAAATAGATAAATAAAAACAGAATCATAAACAGATAAATAAAACAGTATAATAAAAGAAATTAGAAAATCAAAACAAAAGTAAAGGAATGATATTACCGTATTTACAAACTGTTGAAAAGAAAAATATTTATGATTTTTTTTTTTTTTTTTTATCCGTCACACTCAAAGTTGACAAGTTTCCTTCTACTTAAACGCGTTTCCCCGGCAACTGTGCCAAAATTTGATTACGCCCAAAGTATAACATGGTTATTGTAGTACGGCTGTGGGGTGTCGATTCCACAGGGAAACAAGTTAAGTACAAAGGAAAATGTGTGAACCTTAAAACGAACGATAAAAATTAAACTCAAGATTTTTGAGCTTTGATGGTGAAATAATGTAAAAGAAAATTGCGTAAATGTAAATGAAATATAAATGAGAAATAACAAGGTTCTGGGAATCCTCCTTAGGTTTGTTCCCTATTTCCACTCTTGATTCAATTGATTTTATCTCTATTGCAAGTTTCAACTCCCAAACAAGCAATCGGAATATATTCAATCAAGCACATTTACAACTCTTATATATTTGCTACGAATTAATCATTGATTTCGGTTCATGCACACATGACCGATCTTAAAGATTATCAAGAAACAACAATATATCTTAAAAGACAATATCACAGTAATGGACAATCAATAAGAAAAATCTACTGGAATCAATCACATCCAAGCAACCTCAATGGAGGAGAAGGATGCAATCACTGGATTAAGAGAGTCTAAAAGAAGAAGAATAAAAAGTACATCTATCACATGAACTCAAATCTTCTTACTTAATCAATGAATAATTCATAAACAATATTTAACAATAAATCCATACAACTGAATCAAGAACAGGAAATAAAGAACAAGAAATCCCTAAAGATTCATCCCTTTCCCTTGTAAAATGATTAGTTGGCCATGGAAATCAAGGTGGAAGAACAATAAGGATGCTCTCCCCTTGATTTGGCCATGGAGTTCAAGGTGGATGAACAATATGGATGTTCTCCCCTTGATTTGCAACCAAAGAAAACTTAGAAATAAAATGGAAGAATGCTGGATTTGGATCCCTTGAATCCTCTCTTTTTTCTCTCTTCATTACTTTCTCTCCTCAATTATTTGAATGCTCGGCTGCGCACTCCTTAAGGAGGTATTTATAGATTACAAGTAGTAGCTAGGGGTATTTTGATCTTGGAAAAATGTCACTTTCTCACCTTAATCAGGTCAAGAGGTGAGTGGGCCGTGCTGTGCGTCTGGGCCTGCTGTGCTGGCCTGAACTGTTTCCACTAAAACTGCCATAACTTTCTCTAGAAAAATCCTTTTTACAAACCATAAAATTCTCCAGAAAATAGACTTCTGGATCTTTCTAAGAATATATGGATCATCTCCTGGTTCTTCCTACATCAATACAGTTTAATCTGCAAAGATAATTGATCTGTACGGGAAATTCTGGCAATTCAGTGAAACTCCTTCAGCTTGTATGCAGAAGTGCACACACTAGTGTGCCTACCCTTAACTTGCTCCAAAGTGATGCACACACTTGTGTGCAGTCTTTTAACTTAATGTACTTTATTACTCCATCCTTGGTTTAGACTTTAACCATCTTTGAATCATGTTTGGACACATCTAAACCTTGGACAAAAACGAGCACCGACACCCAAGATCTTTTGGTCCTTTAAACATGGATCGCTTTATTATCTCTTTTGTATTCAAAGCACCTGAAAATGAATCGAATTAAATCAATGATTTATGAATATCACTTTAG
This sequence comes from Bretschneidera sinensis, assembly GCA_023935145.1. Classification (NCBI taxonomy): domain Eukaryota; kingdom Viridiplantae; phylum Streptophyta; class Magnoliopsida; order Brassicales; family Akaniaceae; genus Bretschneidera; species Bretschneidera sinensis. Next base: position 50,632,067 of record CM043704.1, read on the forward strand.
AGTTATCAACATGTAAAAGTGCGATTACGACCGAGATCAACCCTAAAATGTTAACAATTAAGTATTGTTTAGATGCATTTTATGACTCTCATCAAGAGTCTTAAGGTCCAAAGCCCTAGAGGGTGATCTATTAACCAAATATGTAGCAGTAGACACAGTTTCCCCCAAAAAACATTTTGGTAAACTGGACCCAATTAACATGCACCTAACCTTTTCCATAAGGGTCCTATTCATCCTCTCAGCAACTCCATTTTGCTAAGGCGTTTTCACAACCGTTCTATGTCTTAGAATCCCATTTAACTCACATAATTTATTAAAATCCTTATTAAAAAATTCTAAGCCATTATCAGCTCTTAACACTTTAACTACCTTGTCCATTTGAGTCTCCAGCAACTTTTTCCACACCACAAATTTATTTAAATCATCTGATTTATTTTTAAGCAAATAAACCCAAACCTTTCTTGAATAATCATCAATTAAAGAAAGAAAGTAACGATTACCTCCCTGTGTTGGTGTTCTTACTGGTCCCAAAAGATCTGCATGAATGTAGTCAAGAATGTCTTTAGACTTATGCACTCCGGTGTTGAAGCTAACCCGATGTTGCTTCCCAAGAAAGCAACTCTTGCAGAAATCAAATTTCTCTACCTTGTCACCATCAAGTAGACCATTCTTGTTGAGAACTTGCAGCCCCTTTTCGCTCATATGTCCCAAGCAATTGTGCCAAAGTACTGCCTTATCCATCTCAGCCATCAAGCTTGATGCTTGATCCTTGATTTCTATTTCTCAGATCATCTCATAGAGACCATCATTTATTGCTGCTTTGATCACAATCAAAGATCCCCTGGTTACCTTGATCTTTCCTCCCTCTGCTTTGTATGTGTACCCCATGGAATCCAGCTGCCCTAATGAGATCATGTTTCTTCTCAAATCCGGAAGATACCTCACATTCCACAACAGCCTTGTGACTCCATCAAACAACCTCAATTGGATGTCTCCTATCCCCCTCACTTAGCAAGAAGTATCATTCCCTAAGAAAACCCTTTCATCATTGGTTTCCTTGAAATTCTTGAACCAATCCTTATGAGGGCACATGTGATAAGTGCACCCGAAATCTAGGATCCATTTCTCGCTGCCTTTCCTCCTGCTCACATTTGAGCACACAACAAGAACATCATCTTGATGTTCTCCCTTGGAAACCGAAGCCTCTCCATTGTTGGTATGGCTTCTTCCTCTCTCCTCCCTCATCATCTTCTTGTAATATCTCTTGAAATGACCCTCCTTATTGCAGTAGTAGCATCGCTTCCCTCCAAACTTCGGTTTGGAATGCTATCTCCCATGGCTCTGCCCTCTACCCTTTGATTTCTCCTGGTAGTTGCCATGGATGCTACTGCCATTTCGAGTTGCTGGCCTTCCTCTAACGAATAGTCTTTCTCAACTTGATGCTTCACTCATCTTAGCTTTGAAATTATGAGCCCTTATAGCATTGATCATAATTTCCTTGGTTAGTGTATCTCTTCCATATCCAATAACATTAATCAAACTTTCAAAATAATCAGGAAGAGAATTCAATAACATAACAGCCAATTGTTCATCCGGGAATGTTATACTACAACTAGCCAAATCTTGAACTATTTTATTAAACACATCAAGATTATCTTGCAACTCTTTATTAGGATCCATTTTAAAAGCAAAGATTCATTTCAAAAGATATATCTTATTAGGGAGAGTTTTGGTAAGAAACAACTCATCTAGTTTCTTCCAAATGACAGCTAGAACTTCGAGTCTTCGCACTCCCTTGTGACACTATCTGACATGCAGAAAGATGGTGCTATACGCCATCTTCTTCATCTTAATCCGCTGGACTTCCGTGATACTTGCTGGAAAAGCGTCATATTCTCCAATTGCCAAGTCCACCTTCTATTGCATAAGAACAACCTTGATCTTCCGCTTCCAAAGGGTAAAATCTCCCTTTCCATCAAACTTCTCAACAATGAAATTTGAACCCATCTTGCAGAGAAAATCCCAAGATTTATGCAGCACCCATAATTGCTTTCTGAATCGCTTCTCTTCAACTTCTAAACTTCAAGAACACAATCAAATCTTGATCTCAACACTGTTCTTGAACCTTAAGAACACGATCAACTCTTGATCTCAACACCGTTCTTGAATCTCCCAAGAAGTTCCCTTTGATTCTTGGAGTCTTGCTCTGATACCCGCTGCTCTAGCTCTGATACCACCGTTGTAGCTCTTGTACCACTGTTGGAAATCACCCTCAAGATGCCCAGGTGGTGATCTTCCAAACACCCAAGTCTAGAATGACTTGTAATGAACAAAAACAAATTAAGCAAAGAAAGAACACAAACAATTGTTATCGAGGTTCGGCAAATGCCTATGTCCCCGTGAGCTACTCTGATCTCTCTTCACTAAATCAATGAGTTCTTACAATTACAGTAACACCTTCTCAAGAACCCTCTTATTCTTAATACATGAAAGAAGAGAAAAGAAAGAGATAAGAACTAAGTGTTTCCCTAGAATTTTCCCCAAGAAAATTCCAATTACAAAGCCCTTGAACCCCTCTTCTTGTATGCTCTCTCTCTCAATCCCAGCCACTCTTGAATGAGATCTATTCTAGTGCCTCTCTTATGTTTTGTGTCTTTTCACTCTCACACTTGTACTTGAATTCTCTTGTATGATGATCTTGTATGTTGTGTTTTTGATTGAAGCTAGATGACCCTTTATATAGTGCACCAACTTCTTGAACCAATCTTGAAGTCAATCTCAACCCTTAGATCTTGAGGACTAATCAATCATAGCCCTCCAACAAGTCTAAGTGATCCTGTGCATTTAAATCAAGCCCCACGCACCAAGAGAAGAGTGCTGAAAATTAGCATCAGGTGTGCCTTCATGCTGAGGCTTGGAACAGGGCGTGCTGAGGCTCCGAACTTGGTGCCTTGCTGGAGGCCGCGGCGTGAACACCTTGAGCCGTGGTGCAGACACTTTGAGCTGAAATCCCGGACATTCTGGAGGCTACAACGCCCAAGACTGGGCTGCAGCGCACAACTAGACCTGATGCTGATCTGTTCAACTGTTTAATTCTTTGCCAAATTTCTAACATATTTTTTAAGACATCTCCGTGGAAGGGTGTGTTGAGGTTTAAAAATAAGGGAAAGTTGAGCCCGAGATTTGTGGGGCCATTTAAGGCGATTAAAAGAATTGAACCAGTAGCATATCGATTGGATTTGCCACCAGAGTTAAAGCAATTACATAATGTGTTTCATGTGTCACTGTTGAGAAAGTACTTACACGATGAATCCCATAGTATCTTGAATCAGGCGATAGAACTTTAGGAAGATTTGACTTTTATGTAAGTACCGCTCAAAATTCCAGACATAAAGGAACAAGTCTTGCAAAATAAAGTCATTTCTTTGATTCAAATATTATGGCAGAACAAAGATGTTGAAGAAGTCACTTGGGAGCAAGAAGCAAGAATGAGGAAGGAATACCCCCAACTCTTTCATGAATTAGGTAAGGAAATTTCGGGGACGAAATTTTTGTAAGGTGGGTAGGCTTGTAATACCCGTATATTTTTAAGTAAGGGTAAAAAAGTAATTTAATAAATATGACATAGAATTAAATTAATATATATATTTAAATACGAAAGATTTAATTTTTATAAAACAATTCTAAAAAAATATAGTGTCTAGAAGAAGAAGAAAAAAAAATGTGGCAATAGGTGTCGTGTAATGCTACGTGTAAGGCAGCATTACAAAAACGTGGAAGCATTTGATATGGGGGAGCTGCTGAGTGTTGATTTTTTTTTTTTTTTTACATATAAATAGCTTTAGTTTTTATTTTTATTTTTATTTCTTACCAAATCCTGTTTTATTTTTCTTCAAATTACTCTCTTTCTTTAAACACTTGGAGACCAAAAAAAAGGTTGAAAGAGCCAAATTTTGAAGGGGTTTACAGAAGAATTTTATAGAGAGTCACGAGAAGCTCTAAGAAAAGCAGAAGGTAATAACTTGAAGTTTATTTTTGAAATTTGGCTTACATGAAATTTCCCGAAATTCAAAGTGGAAATTTTCAAAGAGTATGAATTATGGAAGAATTTAAAAATAAATTAGAAATTTAATATAAATATTATGTCAGGTATTGACGATCAACAACTGGGGGAAATTACTGAGAGAAGCAGGAAAGGAAATGAGGTGATCCACGGGTAGCTCTAAGTGCTACGTGGTGAGTTAGATTTACTTTAAGTAATCAAGATAAATATGAAATATATAGTGATAATTTTTTAATAAATTATTAACTTATGAGTTGGTGGTAGATATAAATTGGTTGATAAGTATGATTGGAATAATTGATGTGTGAAGAATTATTATATGAGAACTATTATTATTAGAATAATGAGTCCATTTAATAATGAAGGTGATAAATGAAATTCTTGATGAGTTATGGTTAATAAATTGATGTGATATATGAGGAGAATAAATTTGTGAAATTGATCAAATAGTAATTTGAGAAAAGGCAGGATAGCTAAATTAAATGTCTGAATACATGCTTGTTTTTATATTATTGTTCATATGCATATTTCATATCATTGTTCGTATACATATGCATGAAATAAAAGAACCAAGAGGGGGCCGGTCTAAATGAAAAACCGTGACAGCCAATATAAGCTAGAAATAAATGAAAACTGTGACAGCCGGTATATGCAAGAAATAAAAGAACTGGGAGGGGACAAATCTAAATGAAATAAAAGAACTGGGAGGGGGAAAATCTAAATGAAATAAAAGAACTGGGAGGGGGCAAATCTAAATGAAATAAAAGAACCAAGAAGGCATTCGGTCTAAGATAAAAACGTGTCGACATGTGGGAATCTGTTCCCTAATAATAATTCATGCATTAAATCTGTTTTAAATATTGATTGTATTATTGAAATGCTGAAGTGTTGTTTGTTATTATAAATTTATTTATAGATGAATGAGTCTCATTGAGAGATAGTTATGGTGAGAAAGAAACATAGAAGTATGATATGATAAGAACTATCTAAATGGTAGACTATATGCTGTGAACCTCATAACGAGGTAATTATGAGATAATTGATGGTCTTAAGGTGAACAAATATATAAGAAGAAGAGATTGATAGAGAATATGACTTATGATAAGTGTAGTGATATTAGAATACTATTATCAAGTTATATGAGATATAAATAATTAAATATTAAAAGACTATTTATACAAATTGAATACTTCTAGTAAATTTAATTCACTGAGCTTGTGAAGAACACTCCTTATTGTTAAATAATTTCAGGTAGCAGGCAGGATAGATTGATTGGTGAGCTGAGATTCAAACTGAATCAATATCTATAAGCCATGTGGTCAACATCCTCAGACTAATGGAAAGAAATTTTTGTGTGTGTAAATATTCATACATGATATGTTTTATACAATGTTTCAGTTGGGATCTTAATAATTTAACTTCCTTGTTGAGGGTTAAGGATTTATGTTTGTAGATAATTTCAGTTGATATTTTTATATTGTTGCATATATGTGTCATGCTGGGAATTCAAAACGTGATGACACGGTCTTGGGGGTGGGCAACCCAGGATGGGTCGCTACATTACTTCCACCAACAAATTAACCACTTTATTAATCTTCAATTACAACTTTAGGAAGTACAAAGTTGCTAAATTCTCACTTTCTTACAACTTAAAATCCCCAACATAATCAAAGTTGTCAACCTAACTCAAATTGTAAGTGTTATTTCTACTTGAAAATAAACTAAATCATCTAATTAAAATAAAAGATTAAAATAAATTCTTCAATTTAATTTCTAAATAAAATTAAAAGGAAGGTGTATTGAACGAACAATTTCATGACTTTCTTAAATTAGATTCATTAAATTTAATTCTTGAAGTTCTATTTTATTAACCCGAATAAAATTGACAAATGACAAAATATAATCAAGCTAGGTAGATATAGTGTTGTGTCTACAAGTTAAAATAAGTGTACGCGGGAAAGTAAAGCCAACCCTTTCCAACCCTAGTGGTATATGATATACAAATCTTTCCTCAAGGTAGTTGGTTCAAGGGATGGTAGATCGGACAATTACCAAATTGACAACCATGTGAGGTACTTTAAAGTATCTTTTTGTATTATTTTGAAAAACAAATTAAAAGAAATTCATCATTGTTAGACAGTGGTTCACCGACATTTGTTTGTTTGGTGTTTCCTGGGCTTAATATTAATAAAAATAGTTGTGAACCCGTGCAAGTGCACATGAATATATTGGTCATAAAACTAAACTATATGAAATAATTAAAATCACAAAAAGTAATTTATTCATTTTATGATAAATAAAAAATGCATAATACATGATTGAAGATCTAAACTAAAATGGAAATTCACATCTATACCTTTCCAATCTACACGTTTTAACGTGTGTTTCATAATGGATAAAATTGAGTTCAAGTTGGCTTTATGTCAAAAACCTATTTATTAAAATAGACTGCAAAGAATCTTTCAAAATTAGATAAGATATTTTGTTCAGAAACTCAACAAATATAAACAAAATAACTTAGTAAAAATAAAATTATTTGCTTTTTGGCCTTTGATGCTTGCTCCAATGGTCAACATAAACATGATACATTTCATTGGTATTGCATTAAGTGTTAGATCTTACACCTATAGTTACCCATTCATCAAGTATTAAGTTGACATTAAATTTTAGCTTCCATATATAACCTACAGCTATGAGTTGGAAGTTCCTCGTTGGATCGGTAAACTTGGTGTGCTTGGTGCACATGACCGTAAGAAACAAGATAATTTTCTACTTCATTACCTTCTCAAAATATATGTTGAGCAGTAATTAACCATGTAGTCTGTTATGCGATTATCCACCTAAATTAATAGGCGAATAATCGCACTCATTTTACTTGCAAGTGCACAAGGTCAACTTAGTAGTATAGTGTGCGAAAGCAAGATCATCTCCACAGGGATTGGTGAATTGCGTTTTAGAATTATATTTGCAATGTAGAAAGATAGAAATAATAAAAGAGTTGATTTTAATAAAGATAAAATAATAAAGATAAAGGCGTAGGGGCTTGATATCCGCCACTAATCATGCTATCACAATAAAACAGTATGCCAATGTTTTACTCATGTCATGAATACCTAATATTTGTCAACCTAAGGGCATAGTATCTACTCCTTAAGCTATTGATCTCCCTAAGCAATGAGTTAGGCATGGTATCTACTCTAACTCTTTTCTCTCTCAAGGGATTCAACCTGGTGTATGCTTGAGTTATTCCTTAAGAGAGCATAGGATCTGTGGAAATCGACAACCACACGGGACCTAGGGCATGGTATCTTCTCCTGGTTTTCCATGTCGATTAACTCAAGAATCCGGTGTGGATATCTTTTGTTACTAATGTCAGACCCAGGACTCGGTCATCCAAATTGATCTAACTAACATGTCCATACCACATGCACATATTGATCAGACATATACATATGAGGAATTTAAATAAAAGTAGGTATTAATCAAGTTAAGCAACACAACATAAATATTGCAAAGGCGCCAATACTAAATTTATTGAGTAAACATAATTAGGGCTTCAACCAAGCCCTTACTAAAAATTAAGTATACATAATAAAAATAAAGGAAAGAAGAAACCCGAGAGAAGAGTCGTCAATTCTCCTCCACAGTTTCCTTCTCCAAGCTAAAGCAAAAGATAAAAGAAGTGCTCTCTCAGTTGTGATCTAAGAAGTGATTATTTGTGTGTGCTTTACGGGTGTATTTATGGGGCTTGAGTAGTCCTAGAAGGCTCATGAGTTCCTAAACTTTCCTAAAACACAAAACTCCTTTATTTCCAAAATAGGGTTATTTCCAAAATAAGGTTATTTCCAAAATAGGGTTCTGTAGTTTATTGTTCACGCCCGTACATGTGCGCTCGATCGCATGTGTCTTGCGCTCGATCGCATTGCTGCGCTCGATCATTCATTTGTGCGAACGATCGCATGTGCGCTCAATCGCATGCAGCTGTGCGATTGATCGCACTTTGACCAGAAGCTGCTCCAGGATTTCCAAGCTTATTCCCTTTAGTGCCAAAACTGCTTCCTTTTTCTCCAAGACCTATAAAAACATGTGAAACACACAAAATGAAGTAAAACAGACTAAAACGTATAGACAAAGAGCTTAACAAAGGTAAATTAAGGGGCTTAAATATGAATATTTAAGCACTTATCATAGTCTTCGATTTCTCAGATTATATAAACTAAGTCCCATGGTGGATCAACCTCGTTCTACTGCATTTGAATTCAAATTTGGGAATCGAATTCAACTAAATGTACCTAAATATGATGTTGCTGATCTAACTTCAAGCCTTCAAGCAGTGCCCGTGCCTCCACCTGCATGTTAGTACAAAGACCAAAAAAGAAAGAAAAGGCCTCAAGAATTAAATGAGTATTACCCTGGAAAAGGGCTCCACCAGCCCCTCAATTGTTTACTGAAGATCCATCACAGTTAAGTTTAATAAAACTGTGGTCCCAAGGTATCCACCTAACCTATTAACCTTTTGTCAACCTCGGATTAGAGATGCGAATGGATAGAGTCTGTAGTGCATGTAATTCACCGAACCGTAATAGCTTTTATGGAGTGAATAAACAATTGAGTTCTAGGACAGTGGCTGTCACATTTGCAATAATACTCGCTGCCCGCATAGGAAGACCCTCAAATACTACATTATTACGAGCCAACCACAGCTCCTAGCAAATAAGCATAAACACAATGATTTTGGTAAAACCTAATTGCAATAGAAAATTGGACTTATCCAAGCCCTTCACTAGGTTGTCAAAATTATTAGGGAAATTGAAACTTAACCGTAACTCGCAAAAAGCCCAAATTTGTTGAGCAGTTTATCCTTCTTTAATCAAGTGAACAATTGATTATGTTTGTATGTTAGTACAACATACACACTTGGATACCAACTACACTCCAATTCTTTGTACGTTATTATCAATAACTACCTATTTTGAATTTCATCATCTTTTTTTTTTATTTGACTGTAATAATTGACATACATTACAAAAACTTATTAACTTGTTTTTTTATTAGTAAATAAATTGCTTCTTTCATTTACTCTAAATTATGTTTTTTTTCATGCGATTAAAAATTTTGTCCAATGGTCATAAACAATAGCGAGTTTGGTGGGAAAGATACATGCTTTATAATAAAGAAAAAAAATTCAATAAATATTCAAAACAAAAATTCAAAGATTTAGTTAAATAAATTAAAAATATAAATTTTCAAAAGAGATAAGAATAAAGATTGTTTCATTGCTCATTATATCTATAAAATATTTATTCACTTGCCCTTGATGATTTTCATATTTTAAATTTATTACATAGTTATATGGATTATTGTGAGTACCACATTAACTATTTACCATGTTTTTATTTTTTAATATTTAAGTACTTTAGTTCACTTATAAAAATATAAAAAAACTATAGTAATCAAAGTTTTTGCTCATGTTTGATTTCCCATATCAAGTGTAATCAATTAACACGCTCCTTAAACCACTAAAAATTTAAACAAAACATTGATTTTATATTTATATTGAGAAAAATTGTAATCAGCTCGTTGACACAACAATTTTTTAACAATATTCCTTCAACTCAATCTTGAGGGATGAAAGTATAAATTTCTTTCCACTCAATTTGTTGTCCATTAAAAGATTCAAAATTGTCACGTTTGCAAGTGTGTATATATATATATATATATATATATATATATATATATATATATATAAAAGATTTGATAAATTACATTAATCTTCTAAGGGTAAAGGTAATTACTGTTACTTTAATGTGGTTTTGAAAATTACTTTAACCTCTCTAAGGCTTGAGATTATGTTGACAGCAACCTTCTTTCGTTAGAACAATATGTTACCGAATTGTTTGATTCTTGGTTAAATTATATTTCACCTCAACAAACTTAATTAAAGAAAAGGAGTGTATAAGATTGCGGTCTTTTCATTAGTTCCTTTAAAAGATAACAGAATCATAAAGTCAAAATTAGTCAAAGATAGTAAGAGTTATTTTCAAAATCACAAAGAGGTAATAGTAATTGTTGTGAGTTTTAAATTACTCGCAAGCGCACGAGTCGTTTGCAATATAGCGTTGTACAAGTGCGAGGTCGAATCCACAGGGAATTGCGTTGTGAATGTATATTTTTAATCTAAACTAACTCTATCTTAACCTAGTTCCAAATTTCAGAATGATATTGCAAAATAAATTAAAACTAAACTAAGTTGATTTTAAAACTAATAATAAAAAGCACTAAGGTTTCCGAATCCACCCCACCGAAGTTAAGCATACATGTTCTAAAAATATAGCTTATCAAAACATTCCATGAATCCAACTATAAGAAAAAAAACAAAGAATATCCCAACTAAACCAAAAGCACCCAATGTATCCGCTCTTAACAAATCACAAAGGGAATCCAATTTAATCGAAAAGCATTCAATGTATCCATCAGATGAAACACAAAGAAAATCCAACAGACAATTTAAACTCAATCAACTATAAGATTAACTCAAATAATTGACAGAACATTTATACTAAAAATTGTCAGATTTGTACAAACAAATCTGAACTACTACGCCAAACACTGGCGGGGCTTCATCTTCAACCTTAGCTGAAGAGTCTAGCCACTCATAACTATAAAACTATAATAAAAATTGCTAAACATTTAAACTAAAACAACTGAATATAAAGAAATAAATAAACAACTTTACATGGGAGAAATTCCACTCGCTGACGGGCGGCGCTTCCCCTCGTGGTAGCAATGCCTTCGGGATCCACCAGAATGTTGGCGGATGTCCACCGGTAAACACCAAAGTGGCTCAGGAATTGTACACTAAATGATGAATCCAGATGGTGTTTATATAGGGGACGACCCGGAGCAATATGGGTTACAGATTCGATGTGGGATACTGCCCGTGTGCGCTCGATCGCAGTGTGGTGCGATCGATCGCAGGTACGATCGATCGCATGTCTGCTACGATAGATCGCAGATGCACTGAACTTCAAATATTTCGATGTGGGATGTTGACCATGCGCTTGTTCGTAGGCAGGTGCGCTCGATCGCATATCTCGTGCGATCGATCGCAATGTCTCCAGAAGCTTCACATCTCCTGAAATGCTTTATTTTCTCCACAAACCTGTAAAAATACACAAAACACAAGAAAGACGTAAAATAAAGTGAAATACTACTAACTAAGAGCATAACAAATATAAGTTAAGGGTCTAAAATATGCAATATTTAAGACTCATCAAATATCCCCAAACTTATATTTTGCTAGTCCCTTAGCAAAACAAAATAAAAGACTCAATGAAAAACAAAGAACATAAAGATAAAGTCATCACTCATGGTATCCAAAAATTTAAGGAACACACATCACCATGATATTCATTCATGAGCAAGCTTAAAAAGATAAACCCATCTTCGCAATGAATAGAAATGTTAAAATCTTATTACTTACAAAAGGCAGGTTAAGGCATCACAAGTCTGACACTGTGTAAAGTGAATTAGCATATAGAAATAAAGCTTCCAAGTGACTCCAATGTGTAAGGTCTCCATGTCTCAAGATTCATCGAATTTCCCATCAAAATGAACGAAAAAGGCATAGTTTTTGTTATATATATATATATATATATATATATATATATATATATAAAATAAGGCACGGCTATGTTTAGTTCTCTTAAGCTTTCTAATTAACCCATGTAGCGAGTGTTGAGTCAATGACTCCCAAACCAGGTGGTTTTAGGGCATTAGGTGTAAAGACACCCCTAAGGACTTACTAACTCGAGTCAAAAAGGCTATGAAATTAAACTGACCTTAATATTACCAAGCAAAATTCCACCTTTTGACGTGAACACTCACTGCTTACTGAGACAAGAGGTCCAGTTACTCAGCGAAAAGTTTATTGATAATTTTTTTTTTTAATAATTTCCTATGCCCAAGAGTTCATCCAACAAGTCATCCAGTTTCAGTTAAGATAAGGAAAAATACACATTAAAATCACATGTCGTACCTCACATAATTTGTGCTAATGTGCTCGTGTTAGATTATGTCAAACATGTGAATTCTCAAATGCCTAAGGTAAGTAACTAAATTTTAAAATTTATCACCAGATCATGTGTTCAAAATGTTAAGCTCACCAATGACATCACATCATAGAAAATGTTTAGATCAACTAAAATTTCACGATAACATGAGCATGCATTTATCTCTATGACGAAAAGACAACAAATTAGGACAAAGTGTGTGATGTGTCTCCCATACCCCCAAACTTAAATTACACATTGACCCCCATGTGTGACTAATATGGAAAGAGCTGACCTGAGATATGGAGAACTATCTGGACTGGTATGGCTCATAGCATACCCCCAAACTTGAACTGAAGTACACTTTGTCCCTGAAAAATAAAAACTGGAAAACAAAAAATACTGGAAACAAACATTAATCATAAAAATGCGAAATAATAAATAAACAAAAGAAAAGATAAGCTGTGGGGTGCCTCCCATGAGCGCTAAGTTTAACATCTTCAGCCAGACCCAACATTAGTAAACAGGCCCAACTAAGCTCTCCACCATCTGATCAATAAATGGGAATGGAAAATGATCAGGCCTAGTGGCAGCATTCAATTTACGGTAGTCTAGACACTTTCTCCATCTTGACTGCACTCGAGTTGGAACCAACTCGTTGTCTTTATTTACTACTGTAAATTCAGCACGTTTGGGCACGACTGGAATCTAGCTCACCCACTTGCTATCAGAGATGGGATAAATGATCCCTGCCTCTAACAGCTTAATATCTTCCGCCCTCACAACCTCTTGCAAAGCAGGGTTGAGCCTTCTTTGTGGCTCCCTCGATGGCTTGGCATTCTCCTCCAACTGTATCGTGTGTATCACTAACGAGGGGTTGATTCCTTTGACGTCCTCAATAGTCCAGCCTATAGCTTCCTGATGCTCTCTTAAGACGTCCAATAATTTCTCCTCTGGAGCATCACCCAAATCTAAAGCTATAATTATAGGCAAAGAATCTGCTGGACCTAGGAACTTATACTTAAGATTGTCCGGCAAAGGCTTAAGTTCCTTCTTGCGGGGTTCAGGTGTTGTGGTTTCCTCCGTCTCACTGATCTTTAGAGGAGCAGACTCCAAAATAGAATTTTCTTTCTCAAACAACTTATCTAAGCCCAAATCCTCTTCAAATTGAGTAAAGCATGCCTCCAGGGGGTCCTCAATACGTGATTCATCCATAGTCTCCTCCGTCTCACTACTTTTCTGAGGATCAGACTCCAAAATGGCATTAACTTCCTCTAGTAACTTATCTAAGCCCAAGTCCTCTCCAAAGTGAGCAAAGCATGCCTCTAGGGGATCCTCAAACTCCTCTCCTTTCTTGGGCGCTTGTAATCTCTTAGGGTAAGGTGCTTTAGATAAAAACGACCAAGGGAGATCCTTAATGATAGGTGTGGCTATAGATGGCTCAGCATCTCTCTTTTCTTTGTTGCCACTTTCTTGCCCTTGTATAAGAGTTGATAAATTTCCCACCGCAAACTGTTCCTTTGGGTTAGGATCAGGTTGACTTGGGAACTTTCTTTCCTCTCCTTCACCCACGTAACTTGCGATTTGATCAATTTAACTCTCTAGCTCGGCAATAACTTGGGTGTTTTCTATGGTTGCACTCATCACTTCACTCATAGATTGGCTAGTCATTTTCATGAAATCATTGAGAGCGTCCTCCAATGACTGTGAAACCGACGTTGGCGCTTGAATGGGAGCTTGGTAAGCGGGTGATGGTGCTGGATAGGCATAACTTGGTATTGGTGGAGGAAATTCTGGAGGGTATTGATTATAAGGGGCTCCTCCCTGATTCATCAGTTGGTTCTGCTCCCATGAAAAATTAGAGTGGTTCCACCACCCTGGATTATATGTTTCGGAGTAAGATCCATTTGATTCCCAACAACAGTCATTGAAAGCATTCATTTGTTCCATGGGGTACTCGGCACAAGCTGGCATTGATGGACAATTCTGTGCTAGATGCATGGGACTAGCACAGATGGAACAGCTATCAATATTGAATGTGTTGGCAGCATTGAGGGACGGGCCGGTAATTTTCATGTACTCCTTAATGGTGTCCTCTAAAGACTGTGAAACCGGCGCTGGATTCATCCACATAAAATTTTTTTTAAACAAAAAAAAATAACTAACTAGTAGAAAAATAAAATCATTTTAGACCAAAAATTTTCACAAACCAAATAATTCCCCGGCAACGGCGCCAAAAACTTGTTGTGACTTTTAAATTACACGCAAGCGCACGAGTCGTTTGCAATATAGTGTTGTGCAAGTGCGAGGTCGAATCCACAGGGAATTGCGTTGTGAACGTATATTTTTAATCTAAACTAACTCTATCTTAACCTAGTTCCAAATTTCATAATGATATTGCAAAATAAATTAAAACTAAACTAAGTTGATTTTAAAACTAATAATAAAAAGCACTAAGGTTTCCGAATCCACCCCACCGAAGTTAAGCATACATGTTCTAAAAATATAGCCTATCAAAACATTCCATGAATCCAACTATAAGACAAAAAACAAAGAATATCCCAACTAAACCAAAAGCACCCAATGTATCCGCTCTTAACAAATCACAAAAGGAATCCAATTTAATCGAAAAGCATTCAATGTATCCATCAGATGAAACACAAAGAAAATCCAACAGACAATTTAAACTCAATCAACTATAAGATTAACTCAAATAATTGACAGAACATTTATACTAAAAATTGTCAGATTTGTACAAACAAATCTGAACTACTACGCCAAACAATGGCAGGGCTTCATCTTCAACCTTAGCTGAAGAGTCTAGCCACTCATAACTATAAAACTATAATAAAAAGTGCTAAACATTTAAACTAAAACAACTGAATATAAAGAAATAAATAAACAACTTTACATGGGAGAAATTCCACTCGCTGATGGGCGGCGCTTCCCCTCGTGGTAGCAATGCCTTCGGGATCCACCAGAATGTTGGCGGACGTCCACCGGTAAACACCAAAGTGGCTCAGGAATTGTACACTGAATGATGAAGCCAGATGGTGTTTATATAGGGGAAGACCCGGAGCAATATGGGTTGCAGATTCGATGTGGGATACTGCCCGTGTGCGCTCGATTGCAGTGTGGTGCGATTGATCGCAGGTACGATCGATCGCATGTCTTGTGCGCACGATCTCATGTGCGCTCGATCGCATGGCTGCTACGATCGATCGCAGATGCACTGAACTTCAAATATTTCGATGTGAGATGTTGACCATGCGCTCGTTCATAGACAGGTGCGCTCGATCGCATATCTCGTGCGATCGATCGCAATGTCTCCAGAAGCTTCACATCTCCTGAAATGCTTTATTTTCTCCACAAACCTGTAAAAATACACAAAACACAAGAAAGACGTAAAATAAAGTGAAATACTACTAACTAAGAGCATAACAAATATAAGTTAATGGTCTAAAATATGCAATATTTAAGACTCATCAGTAATTACCCCTAAACTCCAACAGGATTATACAATTTACACTTTAAAATTTGGTTAAATTTAATTTTTTTATAGTGAATGGTGCAAACTTCAATTAATAAAAAAGAGACAAAGATATATACGATAAGTAGAAATGCATAAAGTCTAGAGGGATATCATCAACTAAAAAGACTGTATCTGATAGAGACAAAGCATACTTTGCAAGATGGTGAGCAACTTAGTTTGTTGTCCAATGCCTACGACACACCCGACTTGAATTATATTGAATCAATTCCTTTATTTCCTCCACAACATTTCCATATGTAGCCAAATATGATTGATGAGCATTAATAACAATAACGAATGTGGTTCGAAAACCTCTATACCTACGTCCACCAACAAATTCACTACTTAATTAATTTTCAATTACAACTTTAGGAAGTGCAAAGTTGCTAAACTCTCACTTTCTTACAACTTAAAATCCCCAACATAACCAAAGCTCTCAACCTAGCTCTAATTGGAAGTGCTATTTCTACTTGAAAATAAACTAATTCAATTAATTAAAGAAGAGACTAAAATAAGTTATTCAATTTAATTTCTAAATAAAATTAAAAGGATGGTGCATTGAACGAACATTTTCATGACTTTCTCAAATTAGATTCATTAAATTTAATTCTTGAAGTTCTATTTTATTAACCTGAATAAATTTTACAAATGACAAAATATAATCAAGCTAAGTAGATATAGTTTCGTGTCTACAAGTTAAAATAAGTGTACACTGGAAAGTAACACCAACCCTTTACAACCCTAGTGGTATATGATATACAAATCTTACCTCAAGGTCATTGGTTCAAGGGATGGTAGATCGGACAATTACCATATTAACAACCATGTGAGGTACTTTAAAGTACGTCTTTTTTGTTTTATTTTGACAAAAATTAAATAAATTCATCTTTGTTAGACATTGACTCACTCACGTAAAAAAATATGTAATACATTATTAAAGATCTAAACTAAAATGGAAAATGAATTCTATACCTTTCTAATCTACACGTTTTGAATTTAAGTTGGCCTTATGTTGGAAATCTATTTATTAAAATAGACTGCAAAGAATCTTACAAAATTAGATAAGATATTTTGTTCAGAAACTCAAAAAATATAAACAAAATAACTTGGTAAAATAATATTCTTTGCTTCTTGGCCCTTGATGCGTGCTCCAACTGTCAACATAAACATGACACACTTCATTGGTACTGCATTAAAGTGTTAGATCTTACACCTATAGTTACCAATTCATTAAGCATTAAGTTGACATTAAATTTTTTCTTCCATATATAACCTATGGCTATGTGCTGGATGTTCCTCATTGTACCGGTAAATTTGATGTGCTTGGTGAACATGACCGTAAGAAGCAAGATTATCTGCTACTTCATTACCTTCTCAAAATATATGTTGAGCAATAATAGTTTAACCATGTAGTCTTTGATTTCTTGGATTATATCATCTAAGTCCCATGGTGGATCAACCTGGTTCGGTACTGATGAGAGCTATAAAATGCATCTTAATAGTACTTAATTGTTAGTATTTTAGAGTTGATCTAGGTTTTAATTGCACTTTTATATGTTAACAACTCTAAAGTATCATCTTTGGATCACTAATTTGTTTTGATGCATTTTCAGGTATTTTGAGTCTTAAAGAGATGGAAAAGCTATTGTTGAATGAAGCACAAAGATTCCATGTATACCAGAGCAAAGGAGTGCTTTCGGAAAAGGCTAAACAAAGATATCCAAGCATGTGCACCGCACCCTAGAACCAGTTGGGCCACACCCTCTAGAACAGAGGCCAAAGCAAGCAAAGAAGACCATCAGGTCAGGGTACGCCTTGGACCAAGGGGCATCGCGCCCTGAGGTGTGAGGTGCGCCCTAAAGGGCTGAGGTGCACCCTAGATGGAGCTACGCCGCACCTTCCAGCAAGTTCACAAAGCTGGCCTAAAACTAAGCCTAGGTGAGAAAAAATCCAAGCCTAGGCGCGCAGATGAACTTTGTTCTCTGAGTTATGATGTAATTAGGTCTTTAATGATTGTTTAAAATCCTAAAACACCCTTAGACCCTTGTATTATAAATAGATCACTTAGGATTTGACATTAGACATTCATGAAGCTGGAAGACTCAAGGAAGCAGCAACTTCTCCTCATTCAAAGTGTTCAACCATGAGCCCCATGGCTAACTAATCTCTAAGCAAGGTGAAGGGATGAATCCCTAGGTGTAGTTGTTCCTATTTTCCTTTATTTGATTCAGTTGTAATAGAGCTTTATCGTTAAGAAATTGTTATGATTTACTTTTTAATCTAATTATAAGATTTCATCTAATCTAGTGATTGTATCTTTCTCCTTGATATAAATTTAGTCATGCTTTCTTTATGTCAAGATTGTTTGGGTATGATTGAGTCTAGTAGATTTCTCCTTTATTCTTGTCCATTACTGCAATATGGTTATAAAAGATATATTGTCGTTTCTTGATAAACCTATAGGATGGATCATGTGTGCATGAATCGAAAATAAAAAGTATTTCATAACAATCAAATTAGGGTTTATACATGTTCTCATTGAATATTTGCCGATTGCATGTTTGGGATGTGAAACGTGCAATCGAGATAAAAACAACTGAATCAAGTTAGGATTAGGGCAACAAACCTAGAGAGGATTCCCTGATCCTTGTTGTCCCTCTATTATATTTTACAAACTACACAATCACTTCATCATCAATTTCAAATTCTCTACTTACTCTGATTATACCATCTCATATTAAAGTTTACATATTTCTTTATAGTTAACTTGTCTCCCCGTGGAATCGACACCCCAAAGCCGTGCTACAACTACCGCATTACAGTTTTGGGCGTAATTAAATTTTGGTGCCGTTGCCGGGGAGACGCGCTTACATACAAGGAAGTTTGTCAACTCTAAGACAAGACGGTACTATCATTCTTTTCTTTAAGTTTTCTAATTTTCTTTTTCTGTTTTATTTATTTACTCTCTAATTCCTTTGATGTATCTTAGACCGAGAGATTTGCGAGGGAGATTCATTAAAGGACTCGGAATAGAAATACTTTTCCCTTCCACATCCGTTAGTGAAACCTCGCCTAGATCAAACCCTAGTGAATACCCACCCAAAAATTTAGAAAATTTTGATAACATGGCTGAAAACCCTAATGAAAATGTTGCTCGGACACTTAAAGATTACCTACATCCTAGCTGAACAGCCACACCATCATGCATTATGTTTCCAGCCAACACTCGCTATCAAGAATTTAAAATAGGGATGATACAATTACTCCCTACTTTTCATGGTTTAGAAAATGAAAACCCATATGTGCACATTAGAGAATTTAAGGAAGTAGTTGCGACTTTTTATAGTCAAGATGCAACGGATGATATCGTGAGACTCAAGTTTTTTCCTTTTTCTTTGAAGGATAAAGCTAAGAGTTGGTTATACTCGTTGAGACCACGATCAATTGGGTCATGGAAAGAGATGACCCAAGTCTTTTTTAACAAGTACTTCCCTCAACATAAGACTAATGCATTGAAAAGACAAATCTCCACCTTTGCACAAAAGGAAAACGAGACTTTGTATCAGTCTTGGGAGAAATTTAAAGAGTTGTTAAGTATGTGTCCACATCATGGGTATGAAAATTAGCATTTAGTGAGCTATTTCTATGAAGGTCTTACCTATAGAGAATGCCAATTTGTAGAGATGATGTGTAATGGTGAGTTTCTGCAAAAAGACCCTGATGAGGCTATTGAGTACCTCAATGAGCTTGCTGAAAAAGCTCACACATGGACTGGACCTAGTGCTACTGAAAGCACAAATAGGTCATGACCTATAGGAAACCCTAGTGGTGGAGGAATGTACCATCTTAGGGAAGAGGATAACCTTAAGGACAAGGTTGAGATGCTTACTAGGGAGTTAGAGGCATTAAAAACTAAAAAAACCAACACATATGGTTAATCAAGCCGAACCTTTAGAACCATGTTTTGTGTGTGGTGGGGTTGATCATCTCACCCAAGATTGCCCCACATTTGTTGACATGAGTGGGCTATACGAGGAACAATGTAATGCCTTAGGCATGTACAAGAAGCCTCCAGCACCGTTCTCTAACACTTACAATCCGGGGTGGCGAAATCACCCCAACTTCAGCTGGAAATCTGAAAATCAGCAGTATGCACAGCCTCCTAGATCATACCCTGCACCTTATCATGCATCCTAATCCTTTAGGATCTCTTTAGAAGACAACTTAAATGCTTTTATAGAAGCACAAGGTAAAATAAACCACAGGTGTGAGGCTTTAATTACATAGGTAGTTGAGGAAAACAAAGAAATAAGGAGCCAAGTGTCTAAATTAATGGGATCCTTGAGTATGACTGAGCGAGGTAAGTTCCTTTCCCAAGTTTAATCCATACCTCACGGTCAACATATGGTACAAGAAAATTTGAATGATGTAAATGCCATTGTGACCCGAAGTGGTAAGTCACTACACATCCCGCCAATGAATAAATCCGAGGATGTGGAAAAGGGGCAAGCTAGTAGCAATACCGAGCTGCCTAAAGACCCTAAAGTGACCAAAAGCCATATTAAAGCACCATTCCCCCAAGCCTTAAAATCCAACAAAAAAAATCTGGAAATAAATAATGAAATCCTTGAGAACTTAAAGCAAGTGAAACTTAATCTTTCTCTTTTGCATGTGATTAAACAAGTCCCTACCTATGCAAAAGTTCTTAAGGATTTATGCATAATTAAGAGGAAACCCATGTCAAGAAAACAACATTCCTAACTGAGGAAGTTAGTGCGTTAATTAAGCAAAGAATTCCCCTAAAATACAAAGATCTAGGTTGTTCTTCCATTGCTTGCAGCATTGGAAATCATGAGGTTGGACAAGCCTTGCTAGATTTAGGAGCTAGTGTAAACCTGATTCCATTCTCCATTTACTTACAGCTGGGGTTAGGAGCAATCAAACCAACCGCCGTGGTACTACAATTAGCTGACCGTTCAGTTAAAGTACCCCGGGGTGTGGTAGAGGATTTTTTGTTTCAAATTGATAAATTTTACTATCCTATTGATTTCTTAATTCTTGATACCACTTCTGCTGTTGACACTAACTTTAAAATCCCTTTGATTTTGGGTAGACCTTTTCTTGCTACTGCGAATGCTCTAATAAATTGTAGGAATGGACTCATGGAGCTGTCTTTTGGCAACATGACCTTTGAAGTAAATATTTTTAATGTTGCAAAACAGCCCGAAGATGAGGACAGAAACCACTATCTTTACATGATCGAGTCACTCATCAATGAGGGAGTTTCCTTAACTCATGATTATGATCCTCTTAAAAATTTTCTTATTAATTCTGTGATAGAGTTATTTGATGATAAAACTGATATAATTGATATCTGTGCTATTTTTGACAAATCTCAAGATTATGGCACTCGAGCATGGCAACCAAGGTTTGAGGAGCTGCCCGAAAGAAGCAAAATACAAGTCCCCTCAAGTGTGGAAGCACCTAAAGTCAAATTGAAGCCACGACCTAAGGGTCTAAAACATGCCTTTCTCGGTCCAGGTGATACCTTTCCTGTTATTATTTCTTCTGAATTATCTAAAACCCAATATAAGAGATTAATTCAAATTTTAAATGCACACAAGTCAGCCTTAGGATGGAGCATTGTGATTTAAAGGGAATTAGTCCCCTGATCTGCTCCCATAAAATAAATTTGGATGAAGGAACTAGTCCTCGTAGAGACCCTCAACGTAGGCTTAACCCCAATATGAAAGAAGTAGTGAAAAATGAAGTGTTGAAACTATTAGATGCGGATATTATATATCCTATAGCTGATAGTAAGTGGGTAAGCCCTACGTAAGTCGTTCCTAAAAAGTCTGGAGTCACGGTGGTAAAAAATGACCTAGGAGAGCTAGTCCCTACCAAACTTGTGACCGGGTGGTGTATATGAATTGATTACAAAAAATTAAATACTGCCACCTGAAAAGACCACTTCCCACTCCCTTTTATTGATCAAATTCTTGAGCGTGTAGCTGGTCATCCCTTTTACTATTTTCTAGATGGTTATTCTGGTTATTATCAAATAGAAATTGCATTAGAAGACCAAGAAAAGACCACCTTTACTTGTCCCTTTGGCACTTATGCTTTTCGTAGAATGCCATTTGGATTATGTAATGCCCCTGCTACTTTTCAACGCTGCATGATGAGTATATTTAGTGACGTGGTTGAAAATTGCATAGAGGTTTTTATGGATGACCTAACTGTTTTTGGTTCTTCATTTAAAACATGCTTAATGAATTTAGAAAGAGTATTAATTCACTGTGAGGAAAAAGAATTGGTCATAAATTGGGAAAAATATCATTTCATGGTACCATCCGGTATTATCTTAGGGCATATTGTCTCTTCTAAAGGGATAGAGGTTGATCAATCTAAGATTGAATTAATCTCTAAACTGCCTACCCCTAAGACAATAAAGGATGTGAGATCTTTCCTTGGTCATGCTGGTTTTTATAGGAGGTTCATACAAAAAATTTTGAACATATCTAGGCCACTATGTGCCCTCCTAGTTAAAGACACCCCCTTTGAGAGGACAGAAGCTTGTCAAGAAGCATTCCAAATGCTGATCGGCAAGCTTACTTCCACACCTATAATGCAGTCACCAGATTGGACTTTGCCTTTTGAAATCATGTGTGATGCTAGTGACTACACTATCGGTGCTGTTCTTGGACAGTGAAGGGAAGATCATACAGCTCTCAAGTATCTTCTTACAAAGAAGGATGCTAAGGCACGACTAATCCGATGGATCCTCCTCTTGCAAGAACTTGATATCACCATCAAGGATAAGAAAGGAGTGGAGAACGTAGTAGCTAACCTTCTATCGAGGCTCACTTTTGAGGACGCTTGTGATAACATGCCAATCAAAGATGACTTTCCCGATGAACATTTACTCTATGTTACTTCTTTACCATGGTTTGCTCACAGTGTGAATTATTTGGCTACAGGTGAGATACCAATGGATTGGAGCGCTCAAGACAAAAGGAAATTATTATATGAGGTATGTAATTTCTATTGGGATGAACTTTATCTTTTCAAGTACTACCCTGACCAAATTCTAAGGTGTTGCATCCCTAATGAAGAGATTGCAAGTGTCTTAGAATTTTGTCACTCCCAAGCCTGTGGAGGTCACTTTTCGATGAAAAAAAATCGCTGCAAAAATTTTGCAGTGTGGATTTTATTGGCCTACCTTGTTTAAAGATGCAAACATCTATTGTCGCTCATGTGAAAGGTGTCAAAAGTTAGGAGCTGTGTCTCGCCGAAATATGATGCCCCTAAACCCTATTTTAGTAATTGAAATCTTTGATTGTTGGGGCATCGATTTCATGGGACCCTTTCCTCCTTCTTTCGGATACACCAATATATCATTGTGGCAATAGACTATGTATCTAAGTGGGTAGAGGCAGCAGCCTGCCAAAGTAATGATAATAGAACGGTGATTAAATTCCTTTAAGAAAATGTGTTATCTCGATTTGGTACACCACGTGCTATAATTAGTGATTGAGGTACACATTTTTGCAACCGTTCTTTTGAAGCATTGATGAAAAAATATGGGGTAGTGAAAATTGAGGACACTAAGAATGGTCAGATTTTTAAAGTGGATGGTCAACGACTTAAGATCTTAATCGATAGACAAGATTTGACGGTGGAAGACATTCCACTTATGGATCCGGTCTATTCACTTTGACCTCACAACAAAGGCATGTTTTTTTTTTATTTTTACTTTTGTTTTGTTTTGTGAGTTTTTTTTTTAATTTTTAGTTTTTAGTTTAATTTAATCTGATTTTTTATAAATATTATTTTTATTATTATTTTGGCTGATTTTATTTTTCTCTTTCTCTTTGACAAACAAACAACTTTTTTTCGAATCAGGTCGCGCCGCGCTTCATTAGAACCCGCGCCGCGCCTCACAGAACGCCTCCCACACTCCCACAGCCCAAGCCACGGCACACCCTGAGCCAAGCCGTGGTTTGCCCTGATTTTCCACCTGCACACACACTTAAAACCCTTTTTCACTCTCTCTTCTTCATATCATCACATGAACCCAACAGCCCTTTTCCCCCTTTTCTCTTCCTCTCTCCCAACCCTAACCTCCCTCATCATTTTTCCTTAAAATTTCTTTATTCTACCTCCATGTCTTGTAGGATTTTGCACTAATCTTGCAACTTTTGTTGAAGATTTCTCCAACGCACTTGGTTCAAAGAAGCTTTTGGTGTTCATCAAGCAAACTTCAAGTTGGTGGTTAGTTTTCTTCTCTCCAATTTTGAGTATCAAGTAAGCATAAATTCTTCCCTTCTTGTTCAATTGTGCTATTTGGGTGGTTGATTTTATCTGTATATTATTATTCTATACACTTGATTCACATGGAACCCAAATCCAAGAGACCAAGAGGGAAACAACTTCAAGAATATGATGAGAACAAGTTTGTTAGTTTTGAGGCTAGTGAGAGATATAATAGCTTGTTAAATACTAGGAAAATCATTCCTGAGAGAGGATTCAATATCATTGAGAGGGGAAGCCCATTCTTATTTCAAATGATTATTGATAGAATTTGGGGTGCCTTTTCAAGACAACCATCTAATTCTCTCCCAAATATAGTTCCTGAATTCTATCCCAATGCCGACGAACATAGGAATGGTAAGGTCTTGGTGAGAGGAAAAACAGTCTCTTTCAGCCGCTCATCCATTAATAGGTTCTATGGGTTACCTGACATAGAACACAATGAGTATCTTGCATATGTATCTAATATTGATTATGATGAGATTTGCCATACTCTCTGTATTCTGGGCACAACTTGGAAAATGACGGGTAATACACATAAAACCTTGCTCGGTGCATCTTTGAATGTCAATGCTCGGGCTTGGTAATAGTTTGTATGTCACAAATTAATGCCCGTTTTACATTATAGTGACCGGACTGTTGAGAGAGTTGTTTTGATATATGCCATTTTGATGGGTATGACATAGATGTGGGCGCAGTAATATCCAATTCTATCTTACACATTGTGCGATATAAGCTTGGATTATACTTTTCTTTGATCACCCAACTATGCATCCAAGCTAATGTCCCTTACAGTAGTATTGAGGAACACCACCCACCCAACAAACCCATCGATGATGGCCTGCTCACTCTAATTAGAACCTCAAGGCTACCAATCCCGGGAGAGCAGGCAGTGATTACTGTCCCTCCTCCTCCCTCTAGAAATTTCACTATTGTAGAGCGCCTTGAGCATTTAGAGAGTCATTTTGACGAGTACTAAAAACTATTATTTGATAGGTTAGATCGTCAAGACCGATTCTTGGCTCGGTAAGCCGATTATCAAGAGGAGGTCAACTCCTCCTTTGGTCAGATGTACCAACACCTTACCTTCGCTACTGGTTGTAATATAGGTCATTTTCCTACCATGCCAACCTATCCGGGTTCATCTTTTGATCCACCTCCCGAGGAAGGTGAAGAGAGTGAAGGGAATGCAGATGATGATGAGAATTTAAAGGAATAATTTTGGGTTCTATCTTTTATTTTCCCTTTTCCTCAGATTATTTTTCGTTATTTTCTTTTTCTCATTTTAGTGATTTTTCTACATTTTATGTGCTAACCTAACATATGGTGGAAATCTTAAGGGTACACCACAGTTATTTTCTTTTTGTTGTCTTGTTCTATGTTGTAGATTGGAATTTCAGCAAGAAGAATGGCATGTAATTCCTTGGTGGTACACATTTTTCAGCACCTGTGTACTCGTGCTTACAAAAGGAGTTTTTCTTTTCTTTCTCTTTAACATTGAGGACAATGCAAATTTTAAGTTGGTGGTGGAGACGTAGTTCTTTAAAATTACTTGGTGTTACCTTCCCTTACCTTTTGTTTTAAGCATGATTTGTGGTTGCCTTAGAGTTAATTCACATTTCAATGATATGAGCCTAATTGAGATAGCATATAGCATTTAGAAGAAGTTAAATCTTGCTTCGGTTTGAAATTAATTTAAGTATCAATCTTCATTTGGTTTGAGACTTTAGTTTGTGGTAAGATTGTATGATTAGTCTAAAACATTTAGAGAAGTTTTATGTGTGATTGCTTTGTAAATACTTTTGCGGTCTTGACAAGCTCTAGAACTTACTTGATAACCACTTGACGCGAATTCCTAGAATGTACATTACTTAGGATATGATATAGGCCATTTTTGGACCGTTTGAGCCTGTCAAACCCACCATTGCTATATTTACCACTAGTCACCTATTTGAGCCATTTTTCTTGAAAAATAATTTGAGCCTTGTTTCTTTCAATAGCCCACTTACTTATCTTTATGAGCCTAAGAAAATATTTTATCCTTACCTTCCTCTTAAAAGAACTTAGCTATACACATTTGTTGAGAAGCACTTAAAAGGAGTGAGGATGGAAATATGAGAAAATATAACTACCATAACCCAAGTACATTAAAGGAGAAAAGTTGGGGGTTATGGAAAAGAAAAGAAAAATGAAAAAGGAGGTGAATGGTCTTATGCCAAAATACAAAAAGAAAAGAGAAGTGAATTATGGCAAAGAAAGAAGAAAAGTGGTGATTTGAGAAAAATGCTCGAAAAATAGTTGAAAAAGTTGGGTGTTGAAGTAAGGTTATCTAGTGCTTAAAAGTGGTTGTGTTTAAAGCTAAGAGATTGAGTTCTTCTACTTATGAGTCCTTCCCATTCTTTCTTAACCTTTACCTTAGCCTAACATTACAAGCTTATTAAACACCTATTGATCCAATGTAATGTGATTTTTCTACAATAGTGGAGAGTGGTTTGAAATGTAAGCCTATGGAGCTTGTTTTTGTGATTGATGTCACGCAATTTATCATGTTTTAGAGGCCAAGACTTATATTCACGAATGTTATGCATAAAATCATCCGGATGTTCGGATTAATGGATTGTGGTAAGATGGATATAAAGAGTCAATAACAATCTTAAGATTGATGTTTGGATTACTTTTGAAGTTGGGTGAAATTTAATGATTCTATGTGTTGTGTGCTATGTGAAATTTTTGAGACAAAATGTGAATTACTCTTGGTTAACACTAATATTGCTTTACTTTGTTGTGATCCCCACCGAAGAATTCATCTTTTGTTTTCACTTGAATTACTAGGGACTAGCAATAAGCTAGTTGGGGGTTGTGATGAGAGTTATAAAATGCATCTTAATAGTACTTAATTTTTAGCATTTTAGAGTTGATCTAGGTTTTAATTGCACTTTTATATGTTAACAACTCTAAAGTATCATCTTTGGATCACTAATTTGTTTTGATGCATTTTTAGGTATTTTGAGTCTTAAAGAGATGGAAAAGCTATTGTTGAATGAAGTACAAAGATTCTATGCATACCAGAGCAAATGAGGGCTTTCGAAAAGGCTAAACAAAGAGATCCAACCATGTTCACCATGCCCTGGAACCAGCTGAGCCGCACCCTCCAGAATAGAGGCCAAAGCAAGCAAAGAAGGCCATCAGGTCAGGGTGCACCTTGGACCAAGGGGCACCGCGCCCTGAGGTGTGAGGTGTGCCCTGAAGAGTTGAGGTGCACCCTGGATGGAGCTACGCCACACCTTCCAGCAAGTTCACAAAACTGGCCTAAAACCAAGCCTAGGTGCGAGAAAATATAAGCCTAGGCACGCACACAAACTTTGTTCTCCGAGTTATGATGTAATTAGGTCTTTAATGATTGTTTAAAATCCTAAAACACCCTTGGACCCTTGTTTTATAAATAGATCACTTAGGGTTTGATATTAGACATTCATTAAGCTGGAAGACTCAAGGAAGCAGCAACTTCTCCTCCATCAAAGTGTTCAACCATGAGCCCCATAGCTAACTAATCTCCAAGCAAAGCGAAGGGATGAATCCCTAGGTGTAGTTGTTCTTATTTTCCTTTATTTGATTCAGTTGTAATAGAGCTTTATCGTTAAGACATTGTTATGATTTACTTTTTAATCTAATTATAAGATTTCATCTAATCCGGTGATTGTATCTTTCTCCTTGATATAAATTTAGTCATGTTTTCCTTATGTCAAGATTGTTTGGGTATGATTGAGTGCGGTAGGTTTATCCTTTAGGCTTGTCCATTACTGCAATATGGTCATAAAAGATATATTATCGTTTCTTGATAAACCTATAGGATAGATCATGTGTGAATGAATCAAAAATAAAATGTATTTCATAACAATCAAATTAGGGTTTATACATGTTCTCATTGAATATTTGCCGATTGCATGTTTGGGATGTGAAACGTGCAATCGAGATAAAAACAACTTAATCAAGTTAGGATTAGGGCAACGAACCTAGGGAGGATTCCTTGATCCTTGTTGTCCCTCTATTATATTTTATAAACTACACAATTACTTCGTCATTAATTTCAGATTCTCTACTTACTCCGATTATATCGTCTCATATTAAAGTTTACATCTTTCTTTATAGTTAACTTGTCTCTCTGTGGAATCGACACCCCAAAGCCATGCTACAACTATCGCATTACTGTTTTGGGTGTAATCAGGCACCATTTGAATTCAAATTTGGGAATTGAATTCAATGAAGTGTACCTGAATATGATGTTGATGATCTAACTTCAAGCCTCCAAGTAGTGCTCGTGCCTCTGCTTGCTTGTTAGTACAAAGACCAAAAAAGAAAGAAAAAGCCGCAAGAATTAATGATTATTACCCTAGATAAGGCCTCCACCAGCCTTTCTATTGTTTATTGAAGATCTATTATAGTTAAGTTTAACAAAACAGTGGTCCCAAGGTATCAACCTAACCCGTTTACCTTCTATCAACCTGGATTAAAGATGCAAATGGATAGAGTCTGTAGTGCAAGTAATTCACCGAACCGTAACAACTTTTTTGGAGTGAAAAAATAATTGTGTTCCTGGACAGTGGATGTCACATTTGTAATAGTACTCGCTACACGCATAGGAAGACCCTTTAGTATTGCACTATTATGAGCCAACCACAACTCCTAGCAAAGAAGCATAAGCACCATGATTTTGGTAAAACCCAATTGCTACCAAAAATTGGACTTACTAAACCAAGCCTTCACTAGGTTGTCAAAATTATTAGGGAAACTGAAAGTTAACCATAACCTACAAAAAACCCAAATCTGTTGAGTAGTTTATCGTCCTTTGATCAAGTGAACAATTGATTATGTCTGAATGTGAGTACAACATACACACTTGGATACCAACCACACTCCAATTCTTTGTATGTTTTTATCAATAACTACCTATTTTGAATTGCATCCTCTTGTTTTTTTATTTGATTGTAATAATTGACATACATTACAAAAACTTATTAACTTGTTTTTTTATCGGTAAATAAATTGCTTCTTTCATTTACTCTAAATTATGTTTTTTCATGCGACTGAAAATTTTGTCCAGTGGTCCTAAACAATAGCGAGTTTGGTGGGAATGATACATAATTTATAATAAGGAAAACAAATTAATTCCATAAAGATTCAAAACAAAAATTCAATGATTTAGTTAAATAGATTAAAAAAAACTATATTTTCAAAAGAGATAAGAATAAAGATTGCTTCATTGGTCATTATATCTATAAAATATTTATTCACTTGCCCTTGATGATTTTCATATTTTAAATTTATTACATAATTATATGGATTATTGTGAGTACCACATTAACTATTTATCATGTTTTTATTTTTCAATATTTAAGTACTTTAGTTCACTCATAAAAATAAAAATAAAAAACTATGCTAATCAAAGTTTTTCTCCAGTTTGATTTCCCATATCTAGTCTAATCAATTAACACGCTCCTTAAACCACCACTAATTTAAACAAAACATTGTTTTTTAATATTTGCATCGAGAAAAATTGTAATCAGCTTGTTAACACAACAATTTTTTAACAATATTCTTTCAACTCGATCTTGAAGGATGAGAGTACAATATTTTTCCACTCAATTTTTAGTCCATTAGAAGATTAGAAATAGTCACATTTGCAAGTGTGTGTGTGTATATATATATATATTTAAAATTTGATAAATTATATTAATCTCCTAAGTGTAAGGTTAAATACTGTTACTTTCATATGGTTTTGAAAATTTCTTTAACCTCTTTAAGGTTTGAGAGTATGTTGACGGTAACCTTCTTTCGTTAGAACAATATGTTACCGAATTGTTAGATTCCTAGTTAAATTCTATTTCACCTCAACAAACTTGATGAATGAAAATGTGTTTATTTGATTGTGGTCTTTTCGTTAGTTCATTTAAAAGATAACAAAATCGTAAAGTCAAACTTAGTCAAAGACATAAAGAGTAATTTTCAAAATTACGAAGAGGTGATAGTAATTACCCCTAAACTCCAACAGGATAATATAATTTACACTTTAAAATTTGGTTGAATTTAATTTTTTTTTATAGTGAATGTTGCAAACTTCAATTAATAAAAAAAAAAGAAAGAAAAGTACGATAAGCAGAAATGCAAAAAGTCTAGAGGGATATCCTCAACTAAATAGACTATATATGATAGAGACAGAGCATAATTTGCAAGATGGTGAGCTACTTAGTTTGGTGTTTTACACTTATGACACCCTAGACTTGAATCATATTGAATCAATTCCTTTATATCCTCCACAACATTTCCATACGTAGCCAAATATGATTGATGAGCACTAACAACTGAGACACGTTAGGATTTTTCCTCTAAAATCTACGTACTCAAATTTTATGCTAAAATACAACCACAAAAACTAAATAGGCAAAACAAACAAAGAGTAAGAACAACAATAACTAATGTGGTTCGGAAACCCCTTTACCTACGTGTAATGACCCATCACGGGTTGGCCACCCCCGAGACGGTGTCATCACATTTTGAAAATCTCAGTATGACACATATATGCAACAATAAAAAATAATACTAATAGAATTTTTTACTCCAATCCTCAACCCTTAACCCTCAACAGGGGAGATACATCATTCTGATCTTGACTTAAACATTTTATACAATGTAAAATGCATGAATATTTACAAATAAATTTTTATTTTATTTTATCATTAGTCTGAGGATGTGGACACGTACGTGGCTTATAGATAATGATTTTGTCTGAATCTCAACTCACCAAACTATCTATCCTGCCTGCTACCTGAAATCATTGTACAATGAGGGATGAGCTTCACAAGCTTAGTAAATTTACTAGAAGTATTCAATTTGTGTAAATAGTCTTTTAATATTTAATTATTTATATCTCATATAACTTGATAATAGCATTCTACTATCACTACACATATCATAAGTCCCATTCTCTATCAATCTCTTCTTATTATATATTTGTTCGCCTTAAGACCATCAATTATCTCATAATTACCTCGTTATGAGGTTCACAGCATATAGTTTACCATTTAGATAGTTCTTATCTTATCATACTTCTATGTTTCTTTCTCACCATAACTATCTCTTTATGAGATTCATTCATCTATAAATAAATTTATAATAACAAAACAACACTTCAACATTTCAGTAATAAAATCAATATTTAAAATAGATGCAATACATGAATTATTATTAGGGAACATCTTCCCATATGTCGACATGTTTTTATCTTAGATTGGCTGCCTTCCCAGCTCTTTTGTTTTATTTAGACCGGCCCCCTCCTGGTTCTTTTATTTCCAACATATACCGGCTGTCACGGTTTTCATTTATTTTCAGCATATACCGGTTGTCATAGCTTTAATTTATTTCTAGCATATACCGGCTGTCGCGGTTTTTCATTTAGACCAGCCTCCTCCTGGTTCTTTTATTTCATGCATATGTATATGAACAATGATATGAAATATGCATATGAACAATAATATAACAACAAGCATGTATTCAAACATTAAATTTAGCTATCCTACCTTTTCTCAAATTACTCTTTGATAAATTTCACTAATTTCTTCTCCTCAATATCACATAAATTTATCAACCATAACTCATCAAGAATTTTATTTATCACCTTCATTATTACTTCTCATATAATAACTTTCCACATATCAATTATACCTATCATACCCATCAAACAACTTTCACCTATTATCAAATCATAAGTTAATAAATTATTCAAATATTATCACTATATATTTCATATTTATCTTGATTACTTAAAGTAAATCTAACTCACCGCGTAGCACTTAAAGCTACTCGTGGATCACTTCCTTGTCTTTCCTACTCTCTCACTAATTTCTCCTGGTTGCTGATCGTCCACAACTGACATAATATTCATATTAAATTCTAATTTATTTTCAATTCTTCAATAATTTACACCCTTTGAAAATTCCCACATTGAATTTTGATAATTTCATGTATGCTAAATTTCAAAAATAAACTTCACATTATTTATTACCTTATGTTTTTCTTAGAGCTTCCCTTGACTCTCTATAAAATTCTCCCGTAAACCCCTTCAAAATTTTTCTCTTTCAATCTTTCTTTTGGTCCCCCAAGTGTTTAAAGAAATAGAGTAGTTTAGATTTGAGATTGAAAAAAAAACCAAAGAGGATTTGGTAAAACTAATAAAACAACTCAATATAAATAATAAATTTTATGCGGCACCGCACTGCTTTACTCTGTTTATATATTTCTTGCTGTACAACATGCAACATTTGAACTTCTCTTTTGCACCACATCCATTTTTTTTTTTTATAAAAAAAACCTTTTTTTTCTTTTTCCTTTTCCTTTATCTGGATGATATTTTTTTATAATTATTTTATAAAAATTAAATCTTTCGCATATATGTATTATTTTAATTCCATGTCATATTTATTATTTTACTTCTTTACCTTTTCTTTATGAATACAGGTATTATAATTCTACCCACTGTTGGTATTTGTCTAAGGATTAAACAGATGAAGAATGAAGCATCAGGTCTTGGTTGTGCACAGCGGCCTACAGAAAGTCCAGAAGATCAGCACCACCTTGCATGCAGCGGCTCAAGGTGTGTGCGCCAAGGTACAGCCACCCACGTCACGACCTCCAGCATGGCAGCATGTTCTCCCCTCCTCTGAGCTGCTGCCTGCCTTGTTCTGGGCCGCGGCTCCAAGCACACCTGATGCACTCTGATAAGCATTTTGAGATGGTGCGTGGGACTTGGTTAAAATGTACAAGATCACTTAGACTTGTTGAAGGGCTATGATTGTTTGGTCCTCAAGTTCTAAGGGTTGAGATTGATCTCAAATATTAGCCAAGAAGTTGTTGCCCTATATAAAGGGTCATCTAGGTGCAATTCAACATAACATGTGAACGTGAGATCAATTGTAAGAGTGCAAAGGCATAAAACACAAGAGAGACTCATTGAAGAGAGGGTGGTTGATTAGAGAGAGTAGTATAGATTGGGGATTCAAGGGCTATGTAAGTGGAATTTTCTTGGGGAAAATTCCAGGGAAACACTAGTCCTTATCACTTTCTTTTCCTCTTCATTCGTTCTTCAAGAACAAGAGAGTTCTTGAAGAGGTGTTGCTGTAATTGTAAGAACTCCATTGATTTAGTGTAGAGAGCACAGAGGAACTCACTAAGATGTAGGCACATTTCCAAACCTCGATAATAATTGTTTGTGTTCGCTTTTATGCTTTGATTCTTGTTTCGATTTGCACAAGTCATTCTGGACTTGGGTGGTTGGAAAGATCACAACCTGGGCATATAGGGTGGTTTTTCAACAGTGGTATCAGAGTTTTGGTGAGCAGGTATCAGAGCTGGAACAGAAGGTATCGGAGCAAGACTCCAAGAATCAAAGGAAACTTCTTGGGTGATTCAAGAACGGAGTAGAGATCAAGATCTGATCGTGTTCTTGAGGTTCAAGAACGATGTTGTGATCAAGATTTGATCGTGTTCTTGAGATTTAGAAGTTGGAAAACAATTGTGGGTGCTATATAAATCTGGGATTTTCTCCACAAGATGGGTTCAAACTTCATTGTTGAGAAGTTTGATGGAAAGGGAGACTTTACCCTTTGGAAGCGGAAGATCAAAGTTGTTCTTATGCAACAAAAGGTGGACTTGGCGATTGGAGAAGATGAGGATTTTCCAACAAGTACCACAGAGGTCCAGTGGAATGAGATGAAGAAGATGGCATATAGCACCATCTTTCTGCACATGTCAGATCGCGTGACAAGGGAATGTGGAGACACGAAAGATCCAGCTGCCTTATGGAAGAAACTAGATGAGTTGTTTCTTACCAAAACTCTCCCTAATAGATTTATCTTCTGAAATGTATCTTTGCTTTTACAATAAAGCCTAATATAGAGTTGCAAGATAATCTTGATGTGTTTAATAAACTAGTTCAAGATTTGGCTAGTTGTAATATAACATTCCGGATGAACAATTGGCTGTTATGCTATTGAATTCTCTTCCTGATTATTTTGAAAGTTTGATTAATGCTATTGAATATGGAAGAGATACACTAACTAAGGAAATTGTGATCAATGCTATAAGGGCTCATGATTTCAAAGCTAAGATGAGGGAAGCATCAAGTGAAGAAGGGTTGTTCATTAGAGGAAGGCCAGCAACTTAGAATGGCAGTAACATCCATGGCAACTACCGGGAAAAACCAAAGGGTAGAGGGCAGAGCCATGGAAGATCGCATTCAAACCGAAGTTTGGAGGAAGATGATGCTATTACTGCAATAAGGAGGGTCATTTCAAGAAAGATTGCAAGAAGATGATGAGGGATGAGAGAGGAAGAAGCCATACAAAAATTGGAGAGGCTTCGGTTGCTAAGGGAGAACAGCAAGATAATGTTCTTGTTGTGTGCTCAAATGTGAGCAATTGGCAAGGCAGTGAGAGATGGATCTTGGATTCCGAGTGCACTTATCACATGTGTCCTCACCTGGATTGGTTCAAGAATTTCAAGGAAACTAATGATGGAAATTTTTTCTTTGGGAATGATACTTCTTGCCAAGTGAGGGGTATAAGAGACATCTAGTTGAGGAGGTTTGATGGAGTTACAAGGCTGCTGTGGAATGTGAGATATCTTTTGGAGTTGTGAAGAAATTTGATCTCATTGGGGCAGCTTGATTCCATGGGGTACACATGCAAAGCAGAGGGAGGAAAGATCAAGGTAACCAAAGGATCTTTGATAGTGATCAAAGCAGCAATAAAGGATGGTCTCTATGAGATGATCAGAGAGACAAAAATCAAGGATTAAGCAGCAAGCTTGATGGCTGAGATGGATAAACCAGCGAAAAGCAGCTGCAAGTTCTCAGCAAGAACGGTTTACTTGATGGTGACAAGGTAGAGAAACTTGATTTTTGCGAATATTGTGTTCATGGGAAGCAACATTGAGTCAGCTTCAACACCGGAGTACACAAGTCTAAAGGAATTCTTGACTACATTCTTGCGGATCTTTGGGGACCAACAAGAACACCAACACAGGGAGGTAATCTTTACTTTCTGACGTTAATTGATGATTATTCTAGAAAGGTTTGGGTTTATTTTCTTAAAAATAAATCAGATGCTTTGAATAAATTTGTGGTGTGGAAAAAGCTGGAAGAAACTCAAATGGGCAGGGTAGTCAAGATTTTAAGAACCAATAATGGCTTAGAATTTTTTAATAAGGATTTTGATAAATTCTGTGAGTTAAATGGCATTCTAAGACATAGAATGGTTGTGAAAACCCCTCAGCAAAATGGAGTTGCTGAGAGGATGAATAGGACCCTTATGGAAAAGGTTAGGTGCATGTTAATTGGTTCCGGATTACCCAAATGGTTTTGGGGAAAAACGGTTTCTATTGCTGTGTATTGGTTAATAGATCACCCTCTAGGGCTGTGGACCTTAAGACTCCCGAGGAGATGTGGAGTGGTAAACCCCCTGAGTTGAACAACCTTAGAACTTTTGGATGTCTTACATTTGCACATCAAAAGGATGATAAACTTAACCCAAGGTCTAAAAAATGTGTGTTTCTAGGATATGGGGAAGGGGTTAAGGGGTATAGAACCAAAAGGAATAAAATTTATAATAAGTAGGGATGTCATTTTTAATGAGCATGTATTTCCCTATTTGAAGAAAACTAACCCTGCAGGGAATAGTAAGCAAACCAGTTCGGTATTTGTGGAGCATAGCATCAAGGAAAATTCAGTTTAGGTAGAGCAAGGAAGGCAAGAGGGTTCGGACCAGGTAGAGTCCATTGATGAAGGCCAAGCTCAAGATACTCGAGAGGAGGCTGAACTAGAAGGGGATGATGCAGTAAGTCAGAATGACTATCAGCTGAAAAGGGACCGAGAAAGAAGGCTGGTCAGACCACCTTTGAGATATTGTTTTGTGGCTGTGAATGCCGTAGCTCCTTGGATAGAAAGAGGGATAAGTGAACCAAAAACTTACATTGATGCCATGGGATGTAAGGATTCTTCAAGATGGAAGCTAGCTATGGAGGAGGAAATGGATTCTTTGAGGAAGAACAACTCTTGGGTATTGGTGACGAAACCAGAAAAATAGAGAGTTGTGGATTGTAGGTGGATCTACAAGATCAAAAGGAACACTCCAGGGGATGAAGTTTGGTATAAAGCTAAGCTGGTGGCGAAGGAGTTCACACAAAGAGAAGGCATAGATTTCACCGGAATATTCTCACCGATTGTAAAATACAATACGATAAGGATAGTGTTAGCAATGGTGGTCTAATTTAATTGGGAGATCGAGAGAATGGATGTGAAGACAACGTTCTTACATGGAGAGCTTGATAAGACCATCTACATGAGGCAACCCGAAGGCTATGAGGAAGAAAGACAGGGAGATTTGGTGTGCCAGTTAAAGAAATCTCTCTATGGCCTAAAGCAATAACCTTGGCAATGGAACAAGAGGTTCGATTCCTTTGTAACTAGCTTTGGTTTCACGAGGAGCTACTATGATTTGTGCTTGTACTACAAAGATCACAAGGTAGAGAAAATGGTGAGCATCCTCATCTATGAGTAATCCCGGAATGGAGCATTGGCTTGGGATGAAGTGGTTGCTGAGATACTTGAAGAGAAGCCCAGATGTAGGGCTTGTGTACGAGAAGAGGGGTAAGTCCATCTGTCTTGAAGGTTATGTGGATTCATACTATGGAGCAGACCGGGATAAAATAAGATCGATTACCTACTACTTCTTCAACTTAAACAAATGTTGTATAAGTTGGAAGGCTCAGTTGTAGCCGGTGGTAGCAGTCTCAGCAACCGAGGCTGAGTACATAGCGGCAACGGAAGCCATTAAGGAGACTATGTGGTGCAAAGGGTTGTTAGAAGAGTTGAAGGTCCTGAAAGAGCAGGTGGTGGTGTATTCGGATAGCCAAAGTGCATTGCACTTGTGTAGGAACCTAGTGTTCCATGAGTGGACTAAGCATATGGATGTTCGGTTTCATTTCATTCGAGAAAATGTTACGGAATGATGCATTCATATGGACAAAGTCGCAATAGATGAAAATCCTGCAGATTTAGGTACTAAAGTTCTTCCTCTAAGCAAGTTCAATCATTACCTTGGACTTCTTAGGATCAGAGTTGGTTGATATGGTGACACAAGTTGAGTTTGGATCATGAGTTATCCGCACATGGGTTTGGGTTTAATAGCTTAGACAAAGGTAGAGATTATTCGTATTTGTCTAAGGATTAAACGGATAAAGAATGAAGCATCAGGTCTTGGTTGTGCGCCACGGCCAAGCCTTGGGCGCTGTGGCCTACAGAAAGTCCAGAAGATCAGCACCACCTTGCGCACTGCGGCTCAAGGTGTGCATGCTGCAGCACAGCCCTGTGCGTCGCAGCATAGCCACCCACGCCGCGGCCTCCAGCATGGCAACATGTTCTCCTCTCCTCTGAGCCGCGGCCTGCCCTGTTCTGGGCCGCGGCTCCAGGAACACCTGATGTACTCTGATTAGCATTTTGAGATGGTGCGTGGGACTTGGTTAAAACGCACAGGATCACTTAGACTTGTTGAAGGGCTATGATTGTTTGGTCCTCAAGTTCTAAGGGTTGAGATTGATCTCAAAGATTAGCCAAGAAGTTGTTGCCTTATATAAAGGGTCATCTAGGTGCAATTCAACATAACATGTGAAAGTGAGATCAATTGTAAGAGTACAAAGACACAAAACACAAGAGAGACTCGTTGAAGAGAGGCTGGTTGATTAGAGAGAGTAGTATAGATTGGGGATTCAAGGGCTTTATAAGTGTAATTTTCTTGGGGAAAATTCCAGGGAAACACTAGTCCTTATCACTTTCTTTTCCTCTTCTTTCGTTCTTCAAGAAAAAGAGGGTTCTTGAAGAGATGTTGCTGTAATTGTAAGAACTCTATTGATTTAGTGCAGAGAGCTCAAAGAAGCTCACGGGGACATAGACACATTGCTGAACCTCAATAACAATTGCTTGTGTTCACTTTTATGCTTTGATTCTTGTTTTTGTTTGTACAAGTCATTCTGGACTTGGGTGGTTGGAAAGATCACAACCTGGGCATATAGGGTGGTTTTCCAACAGCCTTACAAAAATTTCATCCCCGAAATTTTCTTACCTAATTCATGAAAGAGTTGGGGGTATTCTTTCCTCATTCTTGCTTCATGCTCCCAAGTAATTTCTTCAACATCTTGGCTTCCCCATAATACTCGAATTAAGGGAATGACTTTATTATGCAAGACTTGTTCCTTTATGTCTAGAATTCTGACCGGTACTTGCATAAAAGTCAAATCTTCCTGAAGTTCTATCGCCTAATTCGAGATACTATGGGATTCATCGTGTAAGTGCTTTCTCAAAAGTGAGATATGAAACACATTATGTAATTTCTTTAACTCTGGAGGCAAATCCAATCTATATACTACTGGTCCAACTCTCTCAAACACTTCATATGGCCCCACAAATCTCGGGCTGAACTTTCCTTTCTTTTTAAACCTCAACACGCCCTTCCACGGAGATATCTTAAAAAATACCCAATCACTAACTTAAAACTCGAGAGGTCGTCTTCTATTATCAGCATATCCCTTTTGTCTGTTCTATACTGCTCTAAGGTTCTCTCTAACCAGTTTGATCCTCTCAGTAGTCAGATCTATCATTTCTGGACAAAATATCTTTCTCTCTCCAACTTCTTCCCAGCATACTGGAGTTCTACACCTCCTACCATATAAAGCTTCAAATAGTGTCATCCTAATAACAGTTTGATACTGATTATTATATACAAACTCATTCAAAGGCAAATAAGCATCCCAGCTCACTGAGAAACTCAATGCACTTGCCCTCAGCATATCTTCTAGTATTATGATGATTTTCTCCATCTGCCCATCAATTTGTGGATGAAAAGTTGTACTAAACTATAATTGCATACCCATAGCTTCTTGAAAACCTCTCCAAAATCTAGAGGTAAATCTAGAATCTCTATATGATACAATACTCAAGGGTACTCCATGTAATCTTACAATCTCCGCCACATACAATTCAACTAACTTTTCAGGACTCCGTGTAGTTTTAATAGAAAAGAATGTGAAGACTTAGAAAGTCTATCTACTATAACCCATACAGTGTCATGACCCCTCTGGGTACGGGGAAAACCAGAGACAAAATCAATACTCACATTTTCCAAGGGCCAATCAGGTACCGGAAGAGATTGTAATAAACCTAATGGATGTTTATTCTCAGACTTCACTTGTTGACAAGTCAGACATATAGAAATATGTTCCGCTACATCCTTCTTCATCCCTGACCACCAATAATTTTGTCTCAATCCCCTGTACATCTTATTATTTCTTAGATGCATGGAATATACAGAATCATAAGCCTCTCT
Source organism: Bretschneidera sinensis (assembly GCA_023935145.1). Classification (NCBI taxonomy): domain Eukaryota; kingdom Viridiplantae; phylum Streptophyta; class Magnoliopsida; order Brassicales; family Akaniaceae; genus Bretschneidera; species Bretschneidera sinensis. Next base: position 50,671,454 of record CM043704.1, read on the forward strand.
TAGTATCTCTTTTCTCATCTCCACATCATTGGGAACACAAACTCGATGCCCCAATACCACCATAGCATCTTCTCTAATTCTAAACTCAGTTGGCTTCCCACTCAACACTTCCCGTCGGATTTTCTCTATCCCTTCATCTCTACCCTGTATCTGTAATAAATGATGAATAATAAAAGATTGTACCATCATATTTGCCATCAATACACCTCTATCATTGACACTCAACTGCATCCTCATTCTTCTTAATTCTATCATAGCTAGTATTATGACTCCCAGTAACAGCTAATCTCCTTGTAGCCTTTATACTCAATGCATCAACTACTACATTAGCCTTTCCGGGATGATAATGAATGGTACAGTCATAATCACTAATCAGCTCCATCCACCTCCTCTGCCTCAAATTCAACTCCTTCCGGGTCGGTAAATGCGTCAAGCTTTTATGATCAATAAAAATTTCACAATTGGCTCTATATAGATGATGTCTCCAAATCTTCAAAGCAAAAATTATGGCAGCCAATTCTAAATCATGGGTCAGGTAATTCCTCTCATGGTTCTTTAGTTGCCTAGATGCATAAGCTATAACTCTCCCATGTTGCATCAACATACATCCCAACCCTTGATGTGACGCATCACTGTATACACAAATCCTTCATCCCTAGAAATAAGTATTAATACCGGGGCAATAGTCAATTTTTCTTTCAACAGCTGGAAACTTCTCTCACATTCCTTTGACCACCTAAACTTCACGTCCTTCCTGGTCAATCAAGTAAATGGTCTAGCAATCATAGAAAAATTTTGGATGAATCTCCTATCATAACCAGCCAACTCCAAAAAGCTTCTAACTTCAGTTACACTAGTGGGTCTTTCCAATTCAACACTGCTTCTACCTTATGTGGGTCAATTGCTATTCCCTCTCCCGACACAACATGCCCCAAGAAAGATATTTCACTCAACCAAAACTCACACTTAGAGAACTTTGCATATAATTTCTCTCTCCTAAGAATTTCCAACACTATCTCTAAATGTTGCGTATGCTCCTCTTCATTCTTGGAATATACCAGAATATCATCAATAAACACAATCGCAAATCTATCCAAGAATGGTTTAAACACCAGATTCATTAGACCCATAAATGTTGTAGGAACATTAGTCAACCCAAATGGCATGATCAGGAACTCATGATGGCCATAACATGTCCTAAAAGCAGTCTTAGGCACGTCCCACTCTTTTATCCTCAATTAATGATAACCTGATCTCAAGTCTATATTAGAAAACACCTTAACTCCCTATAATTGTTCAAACAAATCATCTATCAGGGGCAAAGGATATCTATTCTTGATGATGATCTTATTCAACTGTCTATAATCAATACATAACCTCATTATCCTATCATTCTTCTTAACAAACAATACAGGGGCTCCCCAAGGTGACATACTAGGTCGAATAAACTGTTTATCTAGCAACACCTAAAGCTGAACTTTCAACTCTCTCAATTCAGATGGTGCAATCCTATAAAGTGCTATAGATATGGGTGCTGATCCTGAAATCGCCTCAATAGAAAACTCAATCTCCCTATTGGGAGGCAAACCAGACAACTCTTCAAGGAATACATCAGAAAAATCTTTTACTACCAAGATTTATTCTAACTTTCTACTCTCCTTGCTAAAATCCACCACATATGCCAAATACCCCTCACAACCCTTCTTCAACCATTTACTAGCAGTTAAGGCAGAAATAAGACAGTTAGCAAGTATCTTACGTTCTCCCTAAAAATTAAACTCTTCCTGTCTAGGTATCTTAAACACCACATTCTTCTTAAAACAATCTACCCAAGCATGATATGCAGATAACCAATTCATCCCTAGAATTAAATCAAAATTTGTCATATCTAAAGGTAATAAATCAACTTCAAATTCTCTATCAGCCATATAAATCACATAACTTTGATAAATTGTCCTGATAATAACCCTATCCCCAGTAAGAACCTCATCAACGATGGGATGTATCAAAGGACTAGCACTAGCATCAATAAATTTCATATAAACACTGGATGTGAAAGAATGGGTTGCACCAGGATCAATCAATAATCTAGCAGGTCTATCAAGGATAGATACCATACCCATAACAACATCAGGAGTGGCTTGTGCATCCTGCTGGGTCAATGCATAGACTCTGCTATCTTTGGACTGTAATTGGCTACCACGTCCTCTTACAGCTACTGATCCTTGACCTCTGCCCCGCACACTCCCTGATCCACCACCTCTCTCCAACGATTTTCTCCCAACACTTCCAACGCCTACATCAATAGATTTTCCCACTGGACAATCTGCAGCAACATGTCCTCCCTCACCACATACAAAGCATATCTGCGTAGGGCAATTCCGAGACAAATGCCTCGTCTGATTACATCTGAAGCAAACCCTTAGCTCTCGATCATACATTAGATTTCCACCTCCCCTTAGTGGCATACTTACTCCTCTACTATAACTTTCACTTCCTATAGCCTATCTCCCGAACTTAGAGGTCTCATCGGTATTACTTTGAGCGACAGAAGCAACAGATCCTGCTTACCTCTAACTCTGTACTATAGTTCCTTACGATAAGGAATGCCCCCTCTAGGGTAGTCTCCCACCCTACATATTCATACGGCCACGACCTCTAGGTCCCTCAAATCTAGACCTCTTCAGCCACTCCCTCCTACCTCTAAACTCCATCAAATCCTTCTCAACTTGAAATACTTTATCCACCAGTATAGAATAATTTCCAATGCCCATATAAGAGAGTATAGTCCGAATGTCATGTGTAATCCATCTAAAAATCTCTTACATTTTCTCTCCTCCGTATTCACTAATTCAGGTAGAAACCTTGACAGGGCCATGAATCTACTATCATATTCAGCCACCGATAAATTTCCCTGCCTTAGATGAATAAAATCTCTCTCTTGTTGTGCCCAAAAGGTATCTGGAAAATACTTGATTACGCCCAATGTATAACATAGTTATTTTAGTACAGCTTTGGGGTGTCGATTCCACAGGGAAACAAGTTACTTATAAAAGAAGGTGTAAACTGTAATACTAACAATAAAATTTAAACGAAAGAATATGAGTTTTGATAATGGCGTATTGTGAGAAAAATTGTGTAAATGTAAATGAGAATATAAACGAAACAGCAAGGCTCCGGGAATCCTCCCTAGGTTCGTTCCCTTATTCCACTCTTGATTTAGTTTTTTTTTTATCTCGATTGCTAGTTTCACATCCCAAACAAACAATTGGAAGATATTCAATCAAGCACATTTATAAACTCTAATGTAATTGCTACAAGTTACTCATTGATTTCGGTTCAAGCACACATGACCAATCTTAAAGATTATCAAGAAACGATAATATATCTCAATGACAATATCGTAGTAATGGACAATCAGTAAGATAAATCTACTAGAATCAATCTCATCCAAACAACATCAATGGATGAGACGGATGCAATCATTGGATTAAGAGAATCTAAAAGAAGAAGAATATAAAGAACAGTATCACATGAACTCAAATCCTTCTTACTTAATCAAAGAGTAAATCATAGATAATGTTTTAACAATAAATCCATACAAATGAATCAAGAATAGGAAATAAGGAACAACAAATCCTTATGGATTCATCCCTTTCCCTTACTTGATGATTAGTTGGCCATGGAGCTCAAGGTGGAAGAACAATATGGATGCTCTCCCCTTGATTTCCAGCCAAACAATACTTGGAAGAATTTCTAGATTTGGATCCCTTGGATCCCTCTTTCCTTGCTTAATGATGTTGGTTGCACACTCTTTAAGCATGTATTTATAGATCACAAGTAGTTAGGGGCATTTTGGTCCATAAAATGTCATTGTGCAGCCCTAATTTGGTCTTGGAACGAGTGGGCGCTAGAAAGTGAGAGGTGCTGTGCTCGAAAGTGAGGGGGCAGTGCTGGAAAGTGAGGGGCACGGCGCTGTGGATGCTAATCTAGAGGCCTGACCTGTGTCTACTAAAACTGCCATAACTTTCTCTAGAAAAATCCTTTTTACGAATCGTAAAATTCTCCAGAAAATAGACTTCCAGATCTTTCTAAGTATATAAGGCTCATCTTCTGGTTCTTCCTGCATCAATACAGTTTAATCTGCAAAAATGATTGATCTGCACGGGCAATTCTCGCGATTTAGTGAAACTCCTTTCTTGGTTTCTCTTCATTTTGGCTCTTCTGCGACCATTATCTCACTCGAGTATTCATTGAAGCTTCGTGTTTAAAATGATGATAGTTTTTATATCTCTTTTTTAAGCTCAAAGTATGTGAAAATGCACTGAAATAAGTCAACGATTCAAGAATAACACTTTAGAGTTATTAAGGTATAAAAGTGTAATTCCAACCTCGATCAACCCTAAAATGCTAACAATTAAGTATTATTTAGATGCATTTTATGACTCTCATCACAACCCCTAACTAGCTTATTGCTAGTCCCTAGTAATTCAAGCGAAAGACATGAAATGAATTCTTTATTTAGAAATCAAAGCAATAGACAGCAATGCTGGCGTTAACCAACAGTGATTCAAAAATCATTGTCTCAAGAATCATGCATAACATAGAGCACATAGAATTATTAAATATCTCTGAAGTCCAAAAATAATCCAAATATCAACCTTAAAATCGTTATCGACTCTTAACATCCATTTTACCACAATACATTAGTCCGAACGCCGAAATGATTTTATGCATAACATTCATGAATACAAGTCTTAGCCTCTAAAAACATAATAAATTGTGTGACATCAATCACAAATCAAGCTCCATAAGCTCACTTTTCAAATCACTCTCCACTATATAGAAAAACCACACTACATCGAATCAATAGGTCTTTAATAAGCTTGTAACGTTAGGCTAAGGTAAAAGTCAAGAAAGAACGGGAAAGTTTAAACAAATAAAAGAACTAAGTCTCTTAATTTAAACACAACCACTTTAAGCACAAGATAACCTTACTTCAACACCCAACTCTTTCAACCATTTTTTTGAGCATTTCTAGAAATAAATCACCATTTTTTTTCTTCTTCCTTTGCCATAATTCATCTTTTTCTTTTATTTTGGCGTAAGACCATTCACCTCCTCTTTCATTTTTTTCTTTTCTTTTCCACAACCCCCAACTTATCTCTTTTAATGTACTTCGGTTATGGTAGTAATATTTTCTCATATTTCCACCCTTACTCCTTTTAAGTATTTCTCACAACATGTGTATAACTAATGTTCTTTTAAAAGAAAGGTAAGGATAAAATATTTTTAGGCTCATAAAGGTAAGTAAATGGTTTATCGAAAGAAACAAGGCTCAAATTTTTTTTTCTTTTCAAGAAAAAGGCTCAAATAGGTGACTAGCGATAAATATAACAAGGATAAGTTTAAAAAGGCTCAAACGGTCCAAAAATGGCCTACATCATATCCTAAGTAATGTGCATTCTATGATTTTCGCCTCAAGTGATTATCAAATAAGTTCTAGAGCTTGTACAGACCGCAAAAGTATTCACAAAACAATCGCACATAAAACTTCTCCAAATTCTTTAGACTAATCATGCAATCTTACCACAAACCAGAGTCTCAAACCAAAGAAAGATTGACACTTAATTTATTCTCAAAGCAAAGCAAGATTTAACTTCTTCTAAATGCTATATGCTATCTCAATTAGGCTTATATCATCGACATATGAATTAACTCCAAGGTTAACACAAAGCATGCTAAAAACAAACAAAAAGGTAAAATGGCACCAAGCAGTTCAATGAAAAACATGAAAAACAGGAATATGTTTCCTCCACCCCCAACTTAAAGTAGGCATTGTCCTCAATGTGAAAGCAAAAGATAAGGAAACTCCCTTTGTAGCCAAAAGTGCACAGAAGCTGAAAATTGTGCACCACTATTTGAACTGCTTCGTATATTTGTCCCTGAAAAAGAAATACGAAAATAAAACTAGAAAACAACAAAATACTAATAATAAAATGTTGGGAATCATTTTTTTTTTAGAAATTTAAATTAAACTAAAAACTAACAATTAAGATTGAATAAAAACTAACTAAAAACAGAACAAAAATAAAAAAGAAAAAAATACCTTTGTTGTGTGGTCAAGGTGACTAGACCGGATCCATAAGCGGAATGTCTTCCACTTCTGGATCATGTCTATCAATTAAGATCTTAAGTTGTTGACCGTTTACTTTAAAGACCCGACCATCTCTAGTATCCTCAATTTTTTTGCCTCATTTTCAAAAACATTTTTTACTATAAAAGGGTCGGTCCATCTTGACCGAAGTTTTCCAGGATGCTTATGAAGTCTGGAGTCTAGAATTTTCATAAGCATCATTTCTTAATTCTTCTAACTCGGTCAGTTGATATTTCCGAAGTTTACTCGCTTCGCCTATCTCAAAATTAAAAGACTTGATGGCTCAATAAGCTCGATGCTCGAGCTCCACGGGTAAGTGGCAAGGCTTTCCAAAAACAAGCCGATAAGGCGACATACCTAAGGGATTTTTAAAAGTTGTACAGTAAGGCCAAAGTGCATCATTAGTCTCAAAGACCAATCTTTGCAACTGGGGTTAACCGTTTTTTCTAAAATTTGTTTAATCTCCCTATTAGCAAGTTCTACTTGTCCATTAGTCTGAGGGTGATAGGCAGTAGAGATTTTATGTAATACCCCATATTTTTTCATTAAAGCTTCAAAAGAACGGTTGCAAAAATGTGTACCTTAATCACTAATTATAGCATATGGTGCACCAAATCAAGATAACACGTTTTCTTTAAGGAATTTAATCACCGTTCCATTATCATTGTTTCGACAAGCTACTGCCTCTACCCACTTGGATACATAATCTATTGCTATAATGATATATTGGTACCCGAAGGAAGGAGGAAAGGGTCCCATGATATCGATGCCCTAACAATCAAAGATTTCAATCACTAAAATAGGGTTCAGGGGCATCATATTTTGGAGCGACACAGCTCCCAACTTTTGACACCTTTCACAAGAGCGACAATATGTGTTGGCATCTCTAAACAAGGTAGGCCAATAAAATCCACACTGCAAAATTTTTGCAGCTGTTTTTTTCATCGAAAAGTGGCCTTCACAAGCTTGGGAGCGACAAAATTCTAACACACTTGCAATCTCTTCATTAGGGATGCAACGCCTTAGAATTTGGTCAGGGCAGTACTTGAAAAGATAGGGGTCATCCCAATAAAAATTATATACCTCATATAAGAATTTCCTCTTGTCTTGGGCGCTCCAATCCATAGGTATTTCACTTGTAGCCAAATAATTTACGATGTGAGCAAACCATGGTAGAGAAGTAATGGAGAGTAATTGCTCATCGGGAAAATCATCTTTGATTGGCATGTCATCACGAGTGTCCACAAAAGTGAGCTTGGATAAATGATCAGCTACTATGTTCTTAACTCTTTTTTATCTTTGATGGTGATATCAAATTCTTGCAAGACGAGAATCCATCGGATTAGTCATGCCTTAGCATCCTTCTTCGTAAGAAGATATTTGAGGGCTGCATGATCTGTAAAAATAAAGATAGGAGAACCAATTAAATGAGAACAAAATTTATCTAAAGCAAATACTACAGCTAGCAACTCTTTTTCAGTTGTAGAGTAATTCATTTGAGCACTATTTAAAGTCTTACTAGCATAGTAAATGACAAAAGGTTTACCCTCCCTTCGCTGTCCAAGAACAGCACCTACAGTGTAGTCACTAGCATCGCACATGATTTCAAAAGGTAAAGTCCAATCCGGTGATTGCGTTATAGGTGCGGAAGTAAGCTTGCCAATCAGCGCTTTAAAGGCCTCTTGACAAGCTTGAGTCCACTCAAAAGGGGTATCTTTAACTAGGAGGGCACATAATGGTCTAGATATATTTGAAAAATTTTGTATGAGCCTCCTATAAAAACCAGCATGACCAAGGAAAGATCTCACATCCTTTATTGTCTTAGGGGCAAGAAATTTAGAGATTAATTCAATCTTAGATTGATCAACCTCTATTCCTTTAGAAGAGACAATATGCCCTAAGACAATACCGGATGGTACCATGAAATGGCATTTTTCCCAATTTAAAACCAATTCTTTTTTCTCACAGCGAATTAATACTTTTTCTAAATTCATTAAGCATGTTTCAAATGAAGATCCATAAACAGTTAGGTCATCCATAAAAACCTCCATGCAATTTTCAACCATGTCACTAAAAATACTCATCATACAGCATTGAGAAGTAACAGAGGCATTACATAATCCGAATGGAATTCTACGAAAAGCATAGGTGCCAAAGGGACAAGTAAATGTGGTCTTTTCTTGGTCTTCTAATGCAATTTCTATTTGATAGTAACCAGAATAGCCATCTAGAAAACAGTAAAAGGGATGACTAGCTACACACTCAAGAATTTAGTCAATAAAAGGGAGTAGGAAGTGGTCTTTCTGGGTGGTAGCATTTAATTTTCTGTAATCAATGCACATACGCCACCTGGTCACAAGCTTGGTAGGGACTAACTCTCCTAGGTCATTCTTTATCACAGTAACTCCGGACTTTTTAGGGATGACTTGCGTAGGGCTTACCCACTTACTATTAGCTATGAGATATATAATACCCGCATCTAATAGTTTCAGCACTTCATTTTTCACTACATCTTTCATAGTGGGGTTAAGCCTACGTTGAGGGTCTCTATGAGGACTGGTTTCTTCATCCATATTTATTTTATGGGAGCAGATCAGGGGAATAATTCCCTTGAAATCAGCCATGCTCCATCCCAGGGCTGATTTGTGTTCATTTAAAGTTTGAATTAATCTCTTACCTTAGGTCTCAGATAATTCAGAAGAAATAATAACAGGAAAGGTATCACCTGGACTAAGAAAGACATGTTTTAGACCCTTAGGTAGTGGCTTCAATTCGACTTTAAGTGCTTCCACACTTGAGGGGACTTGAGTCTTGCTTCTTTTGGGCAGCTCCTCAAACCTTGGTTGGCATGCTCGATTTCCATAATCCTGAGATTTGTAAAAAACAGCACATATATCAATTATATTAGTTTTATCATCAAATAAATCTATCTTAGAATTAACAAGAAAATTTTCAAGAGGATCATAATCATGAGTTAAGAAAACTCCCTCATTGATAAGTGACTCGATCATGTAAAGCTGGTGGTTTTCGTCCTCATCTTCAGGCTGTTTTGCAACATTGAAAATATTTACTTCAAGGGTCATGTTGCCAAAGGACAGTTTCATGAGTCCATTCCTACAATTTATTAGAGCATTCGCAGTAGCAAGAAAAAGTCTACCCAAAATCAAAGGGATTTTAGAGTTAGTGTCAACAGCAGAAGTAGTATCAAGAATTAAGAAATCAACAGGATAATAAAATTTATTAATTTGAATCAAAACATCCTCTACCACACCTCGGGGTACTTTGACTGAACGATCAGCCAATTGTAATACCACGCCGGTTGGTTTGATTTCTCCTAACCCCAGCTGTAAGTAAATGAAAAATGGCATCAGGTTTACACTAGCTCCTAGATCTAGTAAGGTTTGTCCAACCTCATGATTTCCAATGCTGCTAGCAATGGTAGGACAACCCGGATCCTTATATTTTGGGGGAATTCTTTGCTCAATTAGTGCACTAACTTGCTCAGTTAGGAAAGCTGTTTTCTTGGCATGATGTTTCCTCTTAATTGTGCATAAATCTTTGTGAACTTTTGCATAGGTGGGGACTTTTTTAATCACATGCAAAAGGGGGAGATTAAGTTTCACTTGCCTTAAGTTCTCAAGGATTTCATCATTTATTTCAAGATTTTTCTTGTTGGATTTTAAGGCTTGGGGGAATGGTGCTTTAACAGGATTTTTGGTCACTTCAGGGTCTTTAGACAGTTCGGTTTCACTACTAGTTTGACCCTTCCTCACATCCTAGTTTATTCACTGGTGGAATGTGTAGTGACTTACCACTTCGAGTCACAATGGCATTTACATCTTTCACATTGTGCTACATGTTGATCGTGAAGTATGGACTGAGCTTGGGTAGGGAACTTACCTCGCTCAGTCATATTCAAGGAGCTCATTAATTTAGACACTTGGCTCCTTATTTCTTTGTTTTCCTCAACCAACTGTGTAATTAACACCTCACACTTTTGGTTTGTCTTGCCTAGTGCTTCTATAAAAACATGTAAGGTGTCTTCTAAAGAGTTCCTAAAGGATGAGGGTGCATGATAAGGTGATGGGTATGATCTAGGGGGCTGTGCATGCTGCTGATTTTCAGATTTCCAACTGAAGTTAGGGTGATTTCACCACCCCAAATTATAAGTGTTAGAGAAAGGTGCAAGAGGCTTCTTGTACATGCCTAAGGCATTACATTGTTCCTTGTATAGCCCTCTCATATCAACAAATGTGGGGCACTCTTGGGCGAGATGATCTACCCCGCCACAAACAAAACATGATTCTAAAGGTTCGAATTGATTAACTATGTGTGTTAGTTTTTTAGTTTTTAATGCCTTTAACTCCCTAGTAAGCATCTCAACCTTGGCCTTAAGGTTATCCTCTTCCCTAAGATGGTAGATTCCTCCACCACTAGGGTTTGATATAGGTCGTGACCTATTTGTGCTCTCAGTAGCACTAGGTCCAGTCCATTTGTGAGCTTTTTCAGCAAGCTCATTGAGGTACTCAATAGCCTCATCAGGGTCTTTTTACAGAAACTCACCATTACACATCATCTCTACAAATTGGCATTCTCTATAGGTAAGACCCTCATAGAAATAGCTCACTAAACACCAATTTTCGTACCCATGATGTGGACACATACTTAACAGCTCTTTAAATTTCTCCCAAGACTGATACAAAGTCTCGTTTTCCTTTTGTGAAAAGGTGGAGATTTGTCTTTTCAATGCGTTAGTCTTATGTTGAGGGAAGTACTTGTTAAAAAAGACTTGGGTCATCTCATTCTGTGACCCAATTGATTGTGGTCTCAGCGAGTATAACCAACTCTTAGCTTTATCCTTTAAGGAGAAAGGAAAAAACTTGAGTCTCACGATATCACCAGTTGCATCTTGACTATGGAAAGTCGCAACTACTTCCTCAAATTCTCTAATGTGCACATAGGGGTTTTCGTTTTCCATGCCATGAAAAGTAGGGAGTAGTTGTATCATCCCTGTTTTAAAATCTTGATGACGGGTATTGGCTGGAAACATAATGCACAATGGTGTGGCTGTCTGGCTAGGATGTAGGTAATCACTAAGTGTCCTAGCACCATTCTCATTAGGATTTTTATCCATGTTAACAAAGTCCTCTAAATTCTCGGATGGGGGTGCACTATGGTTTGATCTAGGCGAGGTTTCACCAACGGACATGGAAGGAGAGGGTAACTCTAATTCGGGTCCTCTAATGAATCTACCTCGCGAATCTCTCGGTCTAAGCATGCACCAATTAATTTAGAGGGGAAATAAAACAAATAAAACAAGAAAATAAAATAAATAAAACAGAATAATAAAAGAAAATTAGAAAATAAAAACAAAAGTAAGGGAACAATATTACCGTATTTACAAACTGCTGAAAAGAAAAATATTTACAATTCTTCTACCGTCACACTCAAAGTTGACAAGCTTCCTTGTACTTAAGCTTGTTTCCCCGGCAACGGTGCCAAAATTTGATTATGCCCAAAGTATAACACGGTTATTTTAGTACAGCTTTGGGGTGTCGATTCCACAAGGAAACATGTTAATTACAAAAGAAGGTGTAAACTTTAATACTAATGATAAAAGTTAAACGAAAGAATATGAGTTTTGATAATGGTGTATTGTGAGAAAAATTGTGTAAATGTAAATGAGAATATAAACGAAACAGCAAGGTTCCGGGAATCCTCCCTAAGTTCGTTCCATTATTCCACTCTTGATTCAATAGTTTTTATCTCGATTGCTAGTTTCACATCCCAAACAAGCAATCGAAAGATATTCAATCAAGCACATTTATAAACTCTAATGTAATTGCTATAAGTTACTCATTGATTTTGGTTCAAGCACACATGACCGATCTTAAAGATTATCAAGAGACAACAATATATCTCAATGATAATATCGCAGTAATGGACAATCAGTAAGATAAATCTATCGGAATCAATCTCATCCAAACAACATCAATGGATGAGACAGATACAATCACCGGATTAAGAGAATCTAAAAGAAGAAGAATATAAAGAACAGCTATCACATGAACTCAAATCCTTCTTACTTAATCAAAGAGTAAATCATAGATAATATTTTAACAATAAATCCATACAAATGAATCAAAAACAAGAAATAAAGAACAACAAATCCCTAAAGATTCATCCCTTTCCCTTACTTGATGATTAGTTGGCCATGGAGCTCAAGGTGGAAGAACAATATGGATGCTCTCCCCTTGATTTATTGGCCATGGAGCTCAAGGTGGAAGAACAATATGGATGCTCTCCCCTTGATTTCCAGCCAAAGAATGCTTGGAAGAATTTTTGGATTTGGATCCCTTGGATCCCTCTTTCCTTGCTTAATGATGTTGGCTGCACACTCTTTAAGCATGTATTTATAGATCACAAGTAGTTAGGAGCATTTTGGTCCAGAAAAATGTCATTGTGCAGCCCTAATTTGGTCTTGGAATGAGTGGGCGCTGGAAAGTGAGAGGTGTAGTGCTGGAAAGTGAGAGTGCAGCACTGAAAAGTGAGAGGTGCAGTGCTAGAAAGTGAGAGTGCAGCAGTGGAAAGTGAGGGGCGCGGTGCTTGGTGGATGCTGATCTGGAGGCCTGACTTGTGTCTACTAAAACTGCCATAACTTTCTCTAGAAAAATCCTTTTTATGAACCGTAAATTTCTCCAGAAAATAGACTTCTGGATCTTTCTAAGAATATATGGCTCATCTCCTGGTTCTTCCTGCATCAATACAGTTTAATCTGCAAAATAATTGATCTGCACGGGCAATTCTGGAGATTTAGTGAAACTCCTTTCTTGGTTTCTCTTCATTTTGGCTCTTTCGCGACCATTATCTCACTCAAGTGTTCATTGAAGCTTTGTGTTTAAAATGATGATAGTTTTTCTATCTCTTTTTTAAGCTCAAAGTACCTGAAAATGCACTGAAATAAGTCAACGATTCAAGAATAACACTTTAGAGTTATTAAGGTATAAAAGGGTAATTCCAACCTCGATCAACCCTAAAATGCTAACAATTAAGTATTGTTTAGATGCATTTTATGACTCTCATCAATACTTCACAAAGAACTCATCCTTAAACTTACTCTGAGTTAAAGGTTGTTCTACCTGTGTGCTTACCCTCGGCAAAATATCCTTCCACCATTGAGAAGCCTCACCTTCTAGCATAAATGAAGCAAAAGCAACCTTCTGTCTATCTGTCACTGGTAAGACCTCAAAATATTTCTCGACATGTCTAATCCACTGCTCAGCTTCTACAAGATTTATAGATCCTCTAAAAGATGGGGTTTAAACTTAAAAAATCTCACAAAATAATCACCTTGCATCTCATGTGCAAACACACCTTCTCCCTCATGAACCTCTTGCCTCACCACATCAGGTTCTATTCTTACCTTTTCCTCTAATCTCTTCTAAAAATAATAAGCCCTTTCTTCAGCTGCATTCATCCTCTCTAGGGCATGCTCAAGAGCTTCTCTCAATTCATCCCTCCTAACCTCATATTCTCTCCCAGCTCTACTAGTACCTGCCGCACTATCAATTTGTTCCTTCGCAGGAACCACAAACTCGACTTCCTCCTTTGTTTCAGTTCTTCTAAATATTAGGGGCCTACCACGTCCCCTCTGATTCAAAACTCTACCTCTAGCTCTAGCACATCCATGTGTTATCCTCAGGCTCTGCATTAAAATATAGTTTATTTAGATCTTCCACATCTTTAAGTTCTTATGCAGTCTACAGAATCATAAAACCTAATGCTCTTATACCAAAATTGTAATGACCCATCTCGGGTTAGTCAGCCTCGAGACGATGTCATCACATTTTGAAAATCCAAGCACGACACTTATATGTAACAATAAAAAATAATACTAACAAAATTTTTTACTTCAATCCCCAACCCTCAACAGGGGAGATACATCATTCTGATCTTGACTTAAACATTTTATACAAAGTAAAATGCATGAATATTTACAAATAAATTTTTATTTTTTTTTATCATTAGTCTAAGGATATGGACAGGTACGTGGCTTACAGATAATGATTTCGTCTGAATTTCAACTCACCAAACTATTTGTCCTGCCTGCTACTTAAAATCATTGTACAATGAGGGATGAGCTTCACAAACTCAGTGAATTAAATTTACTAGAAGTATTCAATTCGTATAAATAGTCTTTTAATATTTAATCATTTATATTTCATATAATTTGATAATAGCATTCTACTATCACTGCACATATCATAAGTCTCATTCTCTATCAATCTCTTCTTCTTATATATTTATTTACCTCAAGACCATTAATTATCTCATAATTACATCGTTATGAGGTTCACATCATATAGTCTACCATTTAGATAGTTCTTATCATATCATACTTCCATGTTTCTTTCTTACCATTATTGTCTCTTTGTGAGACTCTTTCATCTATAAATAAATTTATAATAACAAAACAACACTTCAGCATTTTAGAAATAAAATCAATATTTAAAATAGATGCAATGCACGAATTATTATTAGGGAACATATTCTCACATGTCGACATATTTTTATCTTAGATCGGCTGCCTTCCTGGTTCTTTTGTTTCATTTAGACGGCCCTCTCCCGGTTCTTTTATTTCCAGCATATACCAGCTGTCACGGTTTTTCATTTAGATTTCTCAATTCTTTTATTTCATGCATATGCATATGAACAATAATATAACAATAAGCATGTATTCAGATATTAAATTTAGCTATCCTACCTTTTCTCAAATTACTATTTGATAAATTTCACTAATTTCTTCTCCTCATATATCACATCAATTTATCAACCATAACTCATCAAGAATTTCATTTATCACCTTCATTATTAAATCGATTATTATTCCAATAATATTATTTCTCATATAATAACTTTCCACATATCAATTATATCTATCTTACCCATCAAATAACTTTAATCTATTATCAAATCATATGTTAATAAGTTATTCAAATATTATCACTATATATTTCATATTTATCTTGATTAGTTAAAGTAAATCTAACTCACCACGTAGCACTTAAAGCTACCCGTGGATCACCTCCTTGCCTTTCTTGCTCCACTCACCAATTTCCCCCGATTGCTAATTGTCAACCTCTGACATAATATTCATATTAAATTCTAATTTATTCTTCAATTCTTTCATAATTTACACCATTTGAAAATTCTCACGTTGAATTCTAGTAATTTCATGTATGCTAAATTTCAAAAATAAACTTCATGTTATTACCTTCTGTTTTTCTTAGAGCTTCCCGGGACTCTATATAAAATTCTCCCGTAAACACCTTCAAAATTTTACTCTTTCAATCTTTCTTTTGGTCCCCATGTTTTTAAAGAAATAAAGTAGTTTAGATTTGAGATTGAAGAAAACCAAACAGGATTTGGTAAAACTAATAAAACAATTCAATATAAATAATAAAATTTATGCAGCATCGCACTGCACTGCTTTACACCATTTATATATTTCTTATTGTACAACATGCAAGATTTGAACTTATCTTTGGCAACACCTGGAGCCAGGTGTTGCCACATCCATATTTTTTTTTTATAAAAAAAGCTCTTTTATCTGGATGATATTTTTTTAGAATTGTTTTATAAAAATTAAATCTTTCACATATATGTATTATTTTAATTTTATGTTATATTTATTAAATTATTTCTTTACCCTTTCTTTACAAATACAGGTTTTACATGTCCACCAACAAATTCACCACTTTATTAATCTTCAATTACAACTTTAGGATGTGCAAAATTGCTAAACTCTCACTTTCTTATAACTTAAAATCCCAAACATAACCAATCCTCTCAACCTAGCTTTAATTGTAAGTAGAATTTCTACTTGAAAATAAACTAAATCATCTAATTAAAAGAATAGACTAAAATAAGTTCTTCAATTTAATTTCCAAATAAAATTAAAAGGAAGGTGTTTTGAACGAACATTTTCACGACTTTCTTACATAGATTCATTAAATTTAATTCTTGAAGTTCTATTTTATTAACCCGAATAAAATTGACAATTGACAAAATATAATCAACCTAGGTAGATATAGTGTTGAACATGAATATATTGTTCATAAAACTAAACTATATGAAATAATTAAAATCACAAAAATAATTTATTT
Source organism: Bretschneidera sinensis (assembly GCA_023935145.1). NCBI lineage: Eukaryota > Viridiplantae > Streptophyta > Magnoliopsida > Brassicales > Akaniaceae > Bretschneidera > Bretschneidera sinensis. Next base: position 50,687,777 of record CM043704.1, read on the forward strand.
GTTTTATAATAAATATAAAATATGTAATACATGATTAAAGATTTAAACTAAAATGGAAATTAACATCTATACCTTTATAATCTACACGTTTTAACGTATGTTTCGTAATGGATAAAATTGAATTCAAGTTGGCCTTAGGTTGAAAATCTATTTAATAAAATAGACAGCAAAGAATCTTACAAAATTAGATAAGATATTTTGTTGAGAAACTCAACAAATATAAAGAAAATAACTTAGTAAAAATAAAATTCTTTGCTTCTTGGCTCTTGATGCTTGCTCCAATTGTCAATATAAACATAACACATTTCATTGGTATTGCATTAAAGTGTTAGATCATATACCTATAGTTACCCATTCATCAAGCATTAAGTTAACATTAAATTTAAGCTTCCTTATATAACCTACAACTATGTGCTGCAAGTTACATTGTACTGGTGAATTTGGTGTGCTTGGTGAACAAGAATGTAAGAAGCAAAAGAATCTGCTACTTGATTACCTTCTCGAAATATACATTGAGCAATAACAATTGAACCATGTAGTATTTTATTTCTCAGATTATATAAACTAAGTCCCATGGTGGATCAACCTAGTTCTACTACATTTGAATTCAAATTTGGGAATTAGATTCAATGAAGTGTACTTGAATATGATGTTGCTAATTTAACTTCAAGACTTTAAGCAGTGCTCATGCCTCTGCCTGCATGTTAGTACAAAGACCAAAAAAGAAAGAACAGGCTACAAGAATTAAATGATTATTACCCTGGATAATGCCTCCACCAGCCCCTCTATTGTTTACTGAAGATCCATCACAGTTAAGTTTAACAAAACTATGGTCCCAAGGTATCCACCTAACCTATTTACCTTTTTTCAACCTCGGATTTAAGATGTGAATGGATAGAGTCCATAGTTCAAGTCATTCACCAAACTGTAACAGCTTTTTTGGAGTGAACAAACAAATCAGTTGTCCGACAGTGGATGTCACATTTGCAATAGAACTCGTTGCCTGAATGGGAAGACCCTCAAATATTTCACTATTACGAGCCAATCACAACTCCTAACAAATAAACATAAACACCATGATTTTGGTAAAACCCAATTGCGACCGAAAATTTGACTTATGAAACCAAGCGTTCAGTAGGTTGTCAAAATTATTAGGGAAGCTGAAACTTAACCGTAACCCAAAAAAAGCGCAAATCTGATGACCAGTTTATCCTCCTTTGATCAACTGAGCAATTGGTTATGTCTGAAGGTGAGTACAACATACACACTTGGATACCAACTAGACTCCAATTCTTTGTACATTATTTTCAACAACTACTTATTTTGAATTTCATCCTCTTTGTTTTATATTTGATTATAATAATTGATCTGCATTTCAAAATGTTATTTAGTTGTTTTTTTATCGGTTAATAAATTGCATCTTTCCTTTACTCTAAATTATGTTCATTCATGCGACTGAAAATTTTATCCAATGGTCATAAATAGGGTAGGAAAGATACATACTTTTTAATAAGGAAAACATTAATTCAATAAAGATTGAAAACAAAAATTCAAAGATTTAGGTAGATAGATTAAAAAAATCTAAATTTTCAAAAGATATAAGAATAAAGATTGTTTCATTGCTCATTATATCTATAATTGATTTATTCCATTGCCCTTTATGATTTTCATATTTTAAATTTATTGCATAATTATATAGATTATTGTTAGTACCACATTAACTATTTATCATGTTTTTATTTTTCAATATTTAAGTAATTAAGTTCACTTAAAAAATATTAAAAAAACTATGGTAATCGAAGTTATTTCTTCTGTTTAGCACATTCCTTAAACCACTTTAAATTTAAACAAAACATTGTTTTTTTTTTTATATTTACATCGAGAAAAATTGTAATCAGCTCATTGACACAACACTTTTTGTAACAATATTCTTTCAACTCAATCTTGAAGGATTAGAGTACAAATATTTTTCCACTCAATTTGTGGTCCATTAGAAGAATATAAATGGTCACATTTGCAAGTATATGAATATATATATATAAAATTCGATAAATAACATTAATCTCCTAAGGGTAAGGGTAAATACTATTACTTTCATATGGTTTTGAAATTTACTTTAACCTCTCTAAGGTTTTAGAGTATGTTGACAATAACCTTCCTTCGTTAGAATAATATGTTACCGAATTATTAGATTCCTGGTTAAATTCTGTTTCACCTCAACAAACTTGATGAATGAAAATGTGTTTATATGATTGGGGTCTTTTCATTAGTTCATTTAAAAGATAATAGAATTGTAATGACCCATCCCGAGCGGGCCCACTCAGGACAGTGTCTATTACCTTTCAGAATCGAGCACCTGGACACACAAATATATATACTACAACAGAACAACATTATATATATAGCTAAGATCATATAGAGATTATAACTATAAGGTTGTAGCTTTACAAGGTGTCTAAAGAGACACAACCAACTGGTTACAACTTCATGCCTAATATACAATATAACACTTTAAAGAAAAAAAGGCTTGACAGAGGATGCGACGCTCGTGGACCCACCTAAAAGTTTTTTGAACTTCAAAGCTTCACCACTTAAAATTCGATATCACCTGGAAGCTTACCTGAAAGGTTATAAAGAGGAAGGGGGGTGAGCTATAAAGCTCAGCGAGTTCGTACGCTACATAAAGTAATCACTTGTTAGAAAAAGTTGAGGGCCTATTATTATTTCCTTTTCCTTTCTACTTTATTTGTTCGTATACATAGTCATTCAGCACTTTGCAAAACAACAATCTTAGTAATCATAATGCGGTCCTATAAAACCCACAATCAACTTGCATTCGCCATTCCATAGTTAATCAAAATATCACAATTTATCCATACAACCAAACATTTCACATGCCCCTTACGGGCTAAGTAATTCAAATTCATGTTTGGTATGCCGATGCAGAATGATGCAATGCAATGTATCATCTCATAATCCATCGGGGATGTCTCCCCACGTACCGGTCTGTTTCACAAACAACAAATTTTCAGAACCCCTCTTGATCTAGGCTGGGTCCAATCATCCAAATATATTCAGTACCCTTACACCCCTTGTGGGAAAGGATCTATTGTCCTCACACATCACTCCCCCCTCAATAACATATCATAAATTTCAATGCATGAAATGAAATGAAATCAAGTGATGAACATCATCAAATTCTCATCAATCCATACAATCACACAATATTCAACATAAGGTTTTGAAATCACTATCTCATCATTAATATATAATTTACTTATCTTACCACATAGTTATAAATATAATTATTATATCTAAATAGCGAATTACAATTCTTATGTAACCTTATTATTTTGGTTTCCCCTCTAACATTATTCATGCTTATCAAGAGTAGGGTAATACTCACTTTACACCAAATACTAGTCATGGATCATTTCTTTACCTTTACTATGATCATACACCGCACCTATTAAAATGCCATTTTAACAATTAAAGCAAACTACATATACAAATGGAAATAAGCATAGTATTTAAAACTTAGACACTTAATAAGAAATCAATCATTCCATTTACTTACACATATAAATCAAAGAAAATACTACTAAAGCTCATTCTTCTCCTTAATCACATATTTTCACTCTTTCCCTTCTTTCCTTAATTCTTTACTCCATAAAACTCTCAACTCATATGGACTTAAATTTCAAGACAGTAACTTAGGGTAATTTCCAACAAATCCCAACTTGTAAAAAGTATTCATTCTAAATATAATTTCCTAATCAAGAAAAAGTCTTACTTAGAGGAATTTCTTTTAATTCCTAAGAGGGTTTCAAATTTATAGCCCATAGTAAGATTCTCTAACAATACCCATCTCAAAAATCATGTTATATAAGAATAAAACTTCAAACTTTGTACATATAATCACCCTAAAGTTCTTCAAACTTCTCAAACTCTTATTACTTTCTTCCAAAGTTCCATAATACAGAAATTTCCCGATTTCTCTCAAATTTTCTCCCAACTTCAAATATTTCAAACTAAACCAATTTAAATTCAAATCATCACAACTAAAGTTCTAGATCAACTTTAGGAAGTATACTTTAACTTAAAAATAGTTGGCACCCAAAACTACTTCAAATTCTTGCTGAAAAACAGCTCACCAAAACTGCCCAGAACATGAAATTTTTTTCCAGAACTTTTGCACAATTCTCCCAAATTATATAACTCATAAATCCCTCAAATTAAATCCAAATGACCTCAAATAAAATCCAAAAATCAACATCAAGAAGTCTAGTTTAAGTTTGTCGTTGAACACTTTTTGAAATTACCTCAAAATGTGCAAGAAAAAGCCAAAGGAACAAAACGGGCTGTTCCTCCCCTGCTCGGCGCATGTAGGCCACTCGCTGCCGTAACTTGCTCATGGAGGCTCACCTCCCTAGCCAGAAGATAGTTGATGGTGGCAGAAGAGGGTGTTGGAAGTTTGGGGGCAAAAGGATCTTGAATGGTGGGGTTAAGGCTAGGTCAAAGTTTGGAAGAAAATGGGTTTTTGAGAAGGAAAAGTCTAGTGCTTTTCTTTCTTTCCTCTCTCCTTCTACCGAATTCTCTAAATGCCAAATGAGAGATTTTTCTGTTCTAAGTTAAATTTTAGTTTATATACTCCCTCTATGTCTTGGCCTTTTACCACTCTACCCTTCCCCTTCTTCTTTTATTGATTTACATGTCATTTCCTTTAATTTTCCTTCTAGTATTTAAACACCCCCAAAGTTTTTGTTTCTTACTAAGAGTTCCCTAAAAAAAAATGAATTATAAAACAAGATTATAAAAGCTTATAAGAAATATCGGATTCTACAATTGTCCCCTCCTAAAAAAATTTTGCCCTTGAAATTTTCAACTAACCTGGATTGACGAACAGATAAGGGTATTGGTTCTTTATTTCCACTTCACTTTCCCAAGTAGCTTCTTCGACTCCTCTATTTCTCCAAAGCACTTTAACTAAGGGAATGATTTTATTGCGAAGAACTTGTTCCCTAGAGTCCAAGATTTTTACTAGCATCTCCACATATGAAAGGTCATTTTGAACTTCTATGGATTGGAATGGAATGATGTACGACTCATCTGGTACATATTTGCGCAAAACTGACACATGGAAGACATCATGAAGTTGTGAAAGTTTTGAAGGTAAGGCTAATCGGTATGCTACAAGTCCAATCCTTTCAATAATCTCATAAGGTCCAATGTAATGAGGGCTTAATTTCCCTTTTCACCCAAACCTCAAAACTCCTTTCCAAGGGGAAACTTTAAGATGCACACGATCACCAACTTGAAACTCCAACAGTCTCCTCCTCTTGTCTGCATAACTTTTCTACCTACTTTGAGCCGTCCTTAAATGTTCTCGTATTTTCTTGATCCTCTTTGTGGTTATCTCTTCCAATTTTGGTCCTAAGACACTTCTTTCCCCCACTTTTGCCCAACATATCGGAGTCCTACACCTCCTACCATATAATACTTTGAAAGGTGCCATCCCAATGCTGGTCTGAAAATTATTATTATGTGCAAACTCTATAAGGGGTAAGTACGCATCCCAACCAACCGAAAAGTTCATAGCACACGCTCGTAGCATATCTTCTACGATTTGAATTGTTCTCTCTAACTGACCATCCGTTTGAGGGTGGAAAGTTGTGCCAAAATGTAATTGAGTACCCATAGCTTACTGAAATCCCTTCCAAAATTGAGACGTAAACCGAGTATCACGATTTGATATAATACTTAATGGTACACCATGCAATTTTACTATCTCAGCTACATACAACTCTACTAATCTTTTAGGAGACCAAGTTATCTTGATGGGTAGAAAATGAACAGATTTAGATAATCGATCAACTATGACCCAAATGGCATCAAAACCTCTCTGAGTATGAGGAAGTCTTATCACGAAATCCGTAGTCACCCTCACCCATGGCCACTCCGATATAGGAAGAGGTTGCAATAACGCTGCCGGATGACTATGCTTAGTCTTCACCTGCTGGCATACTAAGCATCGAGAAACATAGTCTGCTATGTCTCTCTTTAAACCTAACCACCAGAAATTTTGCTTAAGCCCTCTATACATTTTATTACTCCCCGGGTGCATAGAATAAATAGTGTCGTGAGCTTCCTTTAGGATATCCTTCCTTAACTCCACTTCACTTGGCACACAGATTCGATTTCCCATCATCACCATTCCATCCTCTCTCACCACAAAATCACTCCGCTTGTTTTCTAAAACCTTCTTCTTAATAGCCATTAACACTACATCCTTACCTTGAGCATCCAGTACACGATCTACTATTGATGATGTTACCACCATGTTAGCTACTAACCCCCCAATGGTGTTGGCCTCAAGCTTCACTTCTAAACTTCTTAATTCCTCAATTAACTCAGAATCATAAATCTTCAAAGTTGCCAACTTGCTACTGGATTTTCGAGTTAACGCATCAGCCACCACGTTAGCCTTTCCAGGATGATAACTTATGGTATATTCATAGTCACTGATCAGTTCCATCCATCGACTTTGTCTGAAGTTTAACTCCTTCTAGGTAGGTAGATACTTGAGACTCTTATGGTCCGTAAAGATCTCACATCTTACTCCATAAAGATGATGTCTCCAAATCTTCAGGGCAAAGACTATCGCTGCCAACTCTAGGTCATGGGTGGGGTAGTTCCTTTCATGGTTCTTCAATTGGCATAAAGCATAAGCAACAACCTTCCCATGTTGCATTAGGACACAACCTAAACCTTGATGTGAAGCATCACTGTAAACCACAAACCCTCATCACTAGAAGGAAGGATTAACACCGGTGCCATTGTCAGCTTTTCCTTCAACATTTGAAAATTTTGCTCACACTCTTCTGACCATATAAACTTTTCTCCCTTTCTTGTTAATTTGGTTAAGGGTACCACAATTAGTGAGAAGTCTTTGATGAATTTTTGATAATATCCCACCAATCCCAGAAAGCTCATAATCTCGATCACATTTGTAGGTCTCTCCCAGTTTAGAACTGCTTCAACTTTCTGAGGGTCCACAGCCACTCCTGCTTCTGACACCACATGTCCTAAGAAGGTAACTTCTTTTAACCAAAACTCACATTTGTTAAACTTGGCATAAAGTTTCTTCTTTCTAAGAGTCTCCAGTACTATCTTCAAATGTCTGGCATGGTCTTCTTCACTCTTCGAATATACCAGAATATCATCAATGAAAACTACCACAAATCTATCCAGGAATGGCCTAAATACTCTGTTCATCAAGTCCATGAAGGCTGTGGGGGCATTAGTCAATCTGAATGGCACAACCAGAAATTCATAGCGTCCATAACGAGTGTGGAAAGTAGTCTTCGGAACATCCAAATCTTTAATACGTAGTTAATGGTAACCCTACCTCAAATCTATTTTTGAAAACACCAGAGCTCCTTGCAATTGTTCAAACAAATCATCAATTCTTGGTAACTGGTACTTGTTACGAATTGTCATCTTGTTTAGTTGTCTATAGCCCACACACAATCTCAAAGTCCCATCTTTCTTCTTGACAAATAACATTGGAGCTCCCCAAGGCGATACACTAGGACGAATGAGTTTCTTATCTAACAACTCTTGAAGTTGGACCTTAAGTTCCTTTAATTCTGCCGGTGCCATTCGATAAGGGGGTATCAAAATAGGAGTAGAACCAGGTGTGAGATTAATAAGAAAATCAATTTCCCTAATAGGTGGTAAACCAAGCAACTCTTTAGGATATACATCTAGAAATTCCTTAACTATAGGTACTCCTCCCAATTCCACACCTTCCTCAGAAGAATTGATCACATAGGCCAAATAACATTCACATCCCTTCTTTAATAATCTCCTAGCTGAAAGGGCAGAAATAAGGCATTGTGAAAGTACCTTACATTTTCCTAAAACAATCTACTGAGGCATGATACTTAGCTAACCAATCCATACCTAAGATCAAATCAAAGTCCTTCATCTTCAAGGGCAATAAATCAACCTTAAGTTCTCTAACCCCAATGTTCACAACACAGTCTCGGAACATCCATTGGATTTCCACCTTTTCTCCTATAGGAGTCTCAACAATCATGATCTTATGCAAATGTGTTCTAGGTACATCAACATATATAAGAAAAGAAGTAGAAACAAAAGAGTGTGTTGCACCAGGATCAATTAACATTCTAGCATTTCTACCCGAAAGAGAAATCATACCAGTCACCACATCGGGTGTGGCCTGAGCATCCTGCTGAGTGATTGCATAAACACGACCTTGCCCTCTCTGACCTTGACTAGCATCCCTTCTGCCTGCTGTGACTCCTCGGCCTTGACTACTATTCCTACCACCTCCAGTCCAACTACCTCGACCCACTTGGCTCCGTCCGGAGCCTCTAGCTGTACTCATACTACCAATTGGCTTAAGTTTTTACCAACAATCTGCTCCCACATAACAACCCTGACCACACACAAAGCATACCGAACTTTGCAACATAGGACAGTCCCTTTGAAGATGTTCAGCTGATCCACAATGATGACACAACTTAACATTACGATCTCTAGATAAGTGACCCATCTGACCACACTGAAAGCATCCTTTAGTATTCATTCCTGACATTGTACCACTTCCTCTACCTTGTGCACTTAATTCTCTGCCTTGAGTTCTTAAAGGAAATGATTGTTCTGAAATTCTTTGAATTCCTCCCACTGAATTTTGTACAACAGATGCTGTTGGTTCACTTTGAAGACCTTGACTCATCTCAAATAGCTTACCTCCCATACTTTGCCCTTCTTGGAAAACCGATTTACTCCGCTGAAAAGGATGACCACCTCGGACTCCAAACCCATAACTACTTTCCCTAGCACTTTTTGACCTGATCCTCTTTTGTTGATCTCGATGTCCCCTCAACTCCATTATATCTTTCTCTACAAGTAGTGTTTTATACACCAGTCTTGCATAGTTTGGATGGTCTAAATACGAAATACGAGTACGAATTTCATAATTCAAACCATCAAGGAATTTCTTACACTTTTGTCTTTCAGTGCTAATTAAGTCTGGTGCAAATCTAGACAGGATAATGAATCTCACATCATATTGAGTTACCGACATAGCACCCTATTTCAGGAAGATAAAGTCCTTCTCCAATTGAGCCTTAACAGATTTTGGGAAATATTTTTCATGGAATACTTTTTTAAACTTCTCCCAAGTAAACAATTCATCAATATCCCCCGATAATGTAGAAAGTATATCCTCCTACCAATTTGCTGCCTCTTCTTCTAACTTAAATGATGCAAACAAGAATTTTTGTCGGTCTGACATTAGTAGTACCCTAAATAGATGTTCCATCTTTTTAATCCATGCCTCGACATCTAGAAGGTTTTCAGCACTTTGAAAACTTGGTGGCATCAACTTGTTAAACCTATTAAATACATCACCTTTCATTTCCTGCCTCAATCCATCCTCCTCTAAAGTTTCATCATGTGCTACAGGAACATCTGCATGCTCATCTGGAAAATCTGGAACTCGTCTGTTTTGTTCTTCCAATCTACGCTCTAGCTCCTCAATTCTACCCAATGCTTAGGCTAAAGCTTCCCTTAACTCATCCCTTTCTATAGCAGCATCTCTTACATTCCCACAAGCAGCACCAGTTGCATTACCAACATATTCTCCCTCAAGGACTACAGATTCAACATTTTCTTCCACCCTATGTAACGGGGGTCGTCCACGCCCCCGAGTTGGAACACTGCCTCTTCCTTGGGCACGCCCTCCTCCCCAAACTCTACCTCTCTTTAGTCCATGAGGCATCCTCGAATCCTACAAAAAAGAACTCATTTAGATACAAAAAAATGCTAAACTTCTACAGTCTACAGAACCTTAAACCTAAAGCTCTGATACGAAAATTGTAACGACCCATCCAGAGCTGGCCCACTCAGGATGGTGTCAATTACCTTTCAGAATCGAGCACCTGGACACACAAATATATATACTACAACAAAACAACATTACATATATATAGCTAAGATCATATAGAGATTACAACTATAAGGTTGTAGCTTTACAAGGTGTCTAAAGAGACATAGCTAACCGGTTACAACTTCACACCTAATATACAATATAACACTTTAAAAAAAAGGCTTGACCGAGGATGCGACGCTCGTGGACCCACCTAAAACTTTGTTGAACTTCAAAGCTTCACCACTTAAAATCTGAAATCACCTGGAAGCTTACCTGAAAGGTTATAAAGAGGAAAAAGGGGTGAGCTATAAAGCTCAGCGAGTTCTTACACTACACAAAGTAATCACTTGTTAGAAAAAGTTGAGGGCTTATTATTATTTCTTTTTCCTTTCTACTTTATTTGTTCGTATACGTAGTCGTTTAGTACTTTGCAAAACAACAATCTTACTAATCATAATATGGTCCTATAAAACCCACAACCATCTTGCATTCGCCATTCCATAGTCAATCAAAATATCACAATTTATCCATACAACCAAACATTTCACATGCCTCCTTACCGGCCAAGTAATTCAAATTCATGTATGGTATGCCAATACAGCATGATGCAATGCAATGTATCATCTCATAATCCATCGGGGACGTCTCTCCACGTACCGGTACGTTTCACAAACAATAAATTTTCGACAACCTCCTTGATCTGGGCCGGGTCCAATCATCCAAATATATTCGGTACCCTTACATCCCTTGTGGGAAAAGACCTATCGTCCTCACACATCACTCCCCCCTCAATAACATACCGTAAATTTCAATGCATGAAATGAAATGAAATCAAGTGATGAACATCATTAAATTCTCATCAATCCATACAATCGCATAATATTCAGCACAAGGTTTTGAAATCACTATCTCATCATTAATATATAATTTACTTATCTTACCACATAGTTACAAATATAATTATTATATCTAAATAAAGAATTATAATTCTTATGTAACCTTATTGTTTTGGTTTCCCCACTAACATTCATGCTTACCAAGAATAGGGTAATACTCACCTTACGCCAAATACTAGTCGTGGATCACTTCTTTGCCTTTACTACGATCATCCACCACACCTAATTAAATGCCATTTTAACAATTAAAGCGAACTACATATACAAATAGCCAATGAGCATAGTATTTAAAACTTAGATACTTAATATGAAATCAATCATTCCATTTACTTACACATATAAATAAAAGAAAATACTACTAAAGTTCCTTCTTCTCCTTAATCACCTATTTTCACTCTTTCCCTTCTTTCCTTCATTCTTTACTCCATAAAACTCTCAATTCATATGGACTTAAATTTCAAGACACTAACTTAGGGTAATTACCAGCAAATCCCAACTTGTAAAAAGTTTTCATTCTAAATATAATTTTCCAATCAAGAAAAAGTCTTACTTAGAGGAATTTCTTTTAATTCCTAAAAGGGTTTCAAATTTACAGCCCATAGTAAGATTCTCTAACAATATCCATCTCAAAAATCAAGTTATACAAGAATAAAACTTCAAACTTTGTACATACAATCACCCTAAAAATCTTCAAACTTCACAAAATCTTATTACTTTATTCCAAAGTTCCATAATACAGAAATTTCCAGATTTCTCTCAAATTTTCTCCCATCTTCAGATATTTCAAACTAAACCAATTTAAATTCAAATCATCCCAACTAAAGTTCTAGATCAACTTTAGGAAGTACACTTTAACTTAAAAATTGTTGGCACCCAAAAATACCTCAAATTCGTGCTAAAAAACAGCTCACCAAAACTGCCCAGAACATGATATTTGTTTCCATAACTTCTGCACAATTCTCCCAACTTATAAAACTCATATCCCTCAAATTAAATCCAAATGACCTCAAATAAAAGCCAAAAGTCAACATCAAGAAGTCTAGTTTAAGTTTTTAGTTGAACACTTTTCAAAATTACCTCAAATTCTGCACGAAAAAGCCAGAGGAAGAAAACGGGTTGTTTCTCCCCTGCTCGGCGAGTTAAGCCACGCGCTGCCGTAACCTGCGTGTGGAGACTCACCTCCCTAGCCGGAAGATAGCTAATGGTGGCAGAAGAGGGTATTTGTAGTTTGGGGGCAAAAGGATCTTGAATGGTTGGGTTAAGGCTAGGTCAAAGTTTGGAAGAAAATGGGTTTTCGAGAAGGAATATTCTGGTGCTTTTCTTTTTTTCCTCTCCCTTTCTCCCGAATTCTCCAAATGAAAATTGAGAGATTTTGCTGTTTGATTATGCTCAAACTAACACGCAGTTATTGTGTATAGTTGAGGTGTCGATCTCACGAGGAAACGCTTACTAGAAGAGAAATTGTAAACCTTAACACGAACGATAACGATTAAACGAAAGAATATGAGTTTTGATAATAGAATAACGTGAGAGAAATTGTGTAAATATAATTGAGAATATAAACGAAACAACAAAGATCTAGGAATCCTTCTTAGGTTCGTTGCCTTGTTCCACTCTCGATTCAATTGTTTTTATCTCGATTGCAAATTTCACATCCTAAACAAGCAATCGGTAAATATTCAATTAAGCACATTTATAAACCCTAATGTAATTGATATAATCTACTCTTTAGTTTCGATTCAAGCACACATGATCTATCTCATAGATTATTAAGAAACGACAATATATCTCAATGAAAATACCGCAGTAATGGACAATCTATAAGATAAATATACCAAAATCAATCACATCTAAACAACTTGACATAAGAAGAGTTTGACTAAACTTATGTGGAGGAGGAAGATGCAATCACCGGATTAAGAGTAAAGTCTCTAATTCATGCTTAATCAAAGAGTAAATTATAAACAATATTCAACAAGAAATCCTTACAACTGAATCAAGAATGGAATAAAATAACAACAACACCTAAGAATTCATCCCTTTGCCTTGTTTGGAGATTAGTTGGCCATGGGGCTCATGGTTGATGAACAATGTGGAACTCTCCTCTTGATTTTAAGCCTTCAAAGACTTGAAAGAATGCTGAAATTGAAGTCTAAATTGGATTGGTGGCTGTAAACCCTTAAGGATCTATTTATAGACCAAAGTTTGAGGGGAATTTTGGGCTAGAAAATGTCTTCAAAAATGCCCTAATTGAGTCAAAGAACCGTGTGCGCACCTGGGTGCAGCTTTACCGGGGCCTAGGCGCTGCCATTGTCCGAGATTGGTGGTTTTGGAAGACGTGGTGCTCATTTTTGGATGCCTAGGCACTCACTCATAACAGAGAGGTGGAGTTTCTGGAAGGCGTGGTGCTCACTTTTGCACACCTAGGCGCTCACTCTTGCACGCAAGGCTTCTTCTCTGGAAGGTGCGGCATTCACTCTTGCACACTTAGGCGCCCACTCTTGGTTTTTTTATCCAAGAGCTTATGGACTTTGTGGGCAAGGCTGGTCTTGATGCACACCTGGCCTTTCGAACATGTGGACTTTTCTTGTGGCCATGACGCATAACGAGCACTCCTATATATATGAACTTTTGGTGCTTTAAACATAGATAGCTTTATCATCTCTTTCGAACTCAAAGCACCTGAAAATGTATCGAAATAAATCAATGATCCAAGAAGGATACTTTTAGAATTGTTAAGGTAAAAATGAGTAATTAAACCCTAGATCAACTCTAACATGCTAGCAAATGAGTAATGTTAAGATACATTTTACGACTCTCATCATAACCCCCAACTAGCTTATTGCTAGTCCTTAGCAATTCAAGCGAAAGACATGAAATAAATTTTTATCAAAACAAATTACAGCAATGTTGGCGTTAACCAAGAGTGATTCAAAATCTTTGTCTCAAAAATCATGCATAACATACAACACATAGAATCATTAAATATCACTCAAGTCCAAGAATAATCCAAATGTCAACCTTAAAATTGTTATCGACTCTTATCATCCGTCTTACCACAGTCCATTAATCCGAACATCCAAATGATTTTATGCACAACATAGCATGAATACAAGTATTGGCCTCTAAGAACATATTAAATTGCGTGACATCAATCACAAATCAAGCTCCATAGGCTTTCTTTTCAAATCACTCTCCACTATGTAGAAAAATCACACTACATTGGATCAATAGGTCTTTAATAAGCTTGTTACGTTAGGCTAGGGTAAAGGTCAAGAAAGAACGGAAAAGTTTAAACAAATAAAAGAACTAAGTTTCTTAATTTAAACATAACCACTTTAAGCACTAGATAACCTTACTTCATCACTCAACTCTTTCAACCATATTTCGAGCATTTCTCTCCATAAATCACTACATTTTTTTCTTTGCCATATTTCACTTTTATTTTTATTTTGGTACATAACCATTCACTTCTTTTTTTTTTTACTCTTTTCCACAACCCCCAACTTATCTTTTTTAATGTACTTGGGTTATGGTAGTAATATATTCTCATATTTCCATCCTTACTCTTCTTAAGTGCTTCTCAACAAATGTGTATAACTAAGTTCTTTTAAAAGTAAGGTAAGGATAAAATATTTTTAGGCTCATATAGGTGGGTAAATGGGTTATCAGAAGAAACAAGGCTCAAATTCTTTTTCAAGAAAAAGGCTCAAACAGGTGACTAGTGATAAATATAACAAGGGTAAGTTTTAAAAAGGCTCAAACGGTCCAAAAATGGCCTACATCATATCCTAAGTAATGTGCATTCTATGATTTTCGCCTCAAGTGATTATCAAATAAGTTCTAGAGCTTGTTGAGACCGCAAAAGTATTCACAAAACAATCGTACATAAAACTTCTCCAAATGCTTTAGACTAATCATGCAATCTTACCACAAACCAGAGTCTCAAACCAAAGAAAAATTGACGCTTAATTTATTCTCAAAGCGAAGCAAGATTTAACTTCTTCTAAACGCTATATGCTATCTCGATTAAGCTCATATCATTGACATGTGAATTAACTCCAAGGCTAACATAAAGCATGCTAAAAACAAACATTTTTTTTAATAGTTATCCTAACAAACAAAAAGAATGAGAGTGACAACAAGCAGTTCAATGGAAAAAGAAAAGAAATTTGTTTCCTCCACCCCCAACCTAAAAATTGCATTGTCCGCAATGTAAAAGAAAAAGGAAAAGAAACTCCTTTTGTAGCCAAAAGTGCACAAAAGCTGAAAATTATGCACTACCCATTGGAACTTCATGCTGTTCTTCTTGCTAAAATTTTAGATCGACAACATAGAACAAAACAAACAAAAAGAAAGCAACTACGATGTAACATCAAGATCCCCACCGAATGTTAGGTTAGCATATGAAATGGAAATAAATAACTAACAACTAAAATAAAGGATGAAAAATAAAATAACAAAACACAAGAAATTTTAGAACAGTAAAAATAAAATAAAATAAAAATGGACAAACAAGAGATAACCCTAAACTAATCCTCGAAGTCCTCATCCTCTTCTTCAATCTCTTCAGTCTCTTTACCTTCCTAGGGAGGTGGGTCAAAAGATGAACCTGGATAAGGTGGCATAGGAGGAAAATGACCCATATTACAACCAGTAGCGGAGGCAAGGTGTTGGTACATCTGACCAAAAGCAGAGTTGACCTCCGCTTGATAATCGGCCTGCCGAGCCAAGAATCGGTCTTGCCTAGCCAACATTTGGTCTTGATGATCTAGCCTATCAAACAACAGTTTATGATGCTCATCAAAATGACTCTCTAAACATTCAAGGCGCTCGGCAACCATGAAATGCGTAGAGGGGGGAGGGGGGGCAACAACTATGGCTCCCTCGTCCAGAGTTGGTGGCCTGGAAGCTCTAATCTGAGCGAGCAGGCCATCATAGATGGGTTTCTTTAGTGGTTGGGCTTCCTCATTAGTACTGTATTGGACTCCAGCTCAGATGCACAATTGGGTAATTAAAGAAGGAAAGTATAATCCGAGCTTTAGTCTAATAGTGTGTAGGATAGATTTAAAGATGACTTGGCCCACATCGATAGTCATTCCCATTAAAATTGCATAAATCAGAGTAGCTCGCTCAACAGTGAGGTCACTATAGTGCTGGCAGGCATCAACCTCTGACACACAAAAAATTTCCAAGCCCGAGCATTGACATTCAGAGAAGTAGTGGACAAAGTGACAAGGGTATCACTCGACATTTTCCATGTAGTTCCCGGAACACAGAGAGTATGGAAAATCTCTTCATAATTAATTGTAGACACATATGCTTTATACTCACTGTGTGGGATGTCATGTAACCCATAGAAGTTATTTATGGATGAGCTGCTAAAAGAGACTGTTTGGCCTCTCACCCTCACTTTACCATTGCTATGCTCGTCGGCATTAGTGTAACATTCTCTAACCAAATTTGTGAAGGAATGAGAGGGTGGTTTTGTAAATGCACCCTAATTCCTATTGAGAATCATTCTAAATAGAGTCGGGTTCCCCCTCTCGGTGATATTGAATCCTCTCTCAGGAATGGGTTTTCTACTTTGCATCATTTTAACATATCTCTCACTCGCTTCAAAACTAACAAATTTGATCTCATCAAACTCTTGTGGTTGTTTTCCCCTAGGTCTCTTCATCTTTGGTTCCATGGAAATCAAATAAATAGAACAATGAACTTAAAGCAAAATTTACCACTAAAAAGCACAAATGAACAATAAAGAGCAGAAATTGGTCTTACTTGATGCCCACAATTGGAGAGAAGAAAGACTACCAACCAATTTGATATCTTTTTGAAAAAAAAAACCAAGTTCCTCTTAGACCCAAACTTCTTGGAGAAATTTTCTACAAAATTGGCAAAATAAGTGAACAATTCTTCAAGAAATGGAGTTAAAATCAAGAAATAGAGAGGAAAAGAGTTGGTTATGGGTTGATTTGGAGAGAGAATGAGAGAGAGTTTAGTGTGCAGCTGTGTATGTGAAAGGAGAAATGAAGAAGAGGCTGGAAAACAATGTTTAAATAGGCAGATTTAGGGTTTGGGTGTTGCTGGGCACGGGTGGGCGGTGTGGTGCTGGCTGGGTAGCGGCATGGCACTTAGGCTGAGCCTGATGTGTGCAATCTGTTGGGCGAGGTGCTGGGCTGGTGAAGGCATGGCACGGGCTGAGGTGCTGTGCACCTGGGCCTGCTGTGGGGCTGGACCTAATGTGCACCCCGGCCTGCTGTGTGTCTGGGCTTGCTGTGCACACACTGGCCTGATTCAATGTCCTAAAAAAAGAAAATTCCTTTTTTGTGCAAAAACAAAACACAAAGAAAAATAAAAATAAAAATTAGATTAAATTAACTAGAAACTGAAAATTAAAATAGACTTAACAAAACAAAAATTCTAAGTTAATAAAGACTTAACAAAACAAAAATTCTAAATTAACAAAGACTTAACAAAACAAAAATTCTAAGTTAATAAAGACTTAACAAAACAAAAATTCTAGTATACAGTGGAACGAAGGTACCCGATTACCAAACATAAACCGGGGCCACCAAAGAGATCTCTTCGGGGCTGTCTTTAATATGTTCGTGTTCCAAGTACAGCTTCAATCTTTGGCCATTGACTCGAAATGTTCGACCATCGGAAGGATCTTTAACCTCAACCACTCCATTGGGAAAAAAATTCTTCACCTCATAAGGTCCCTTCCATTGTGATCACAATTTTCCGGGATGGAGGTGTAACCGCGAGTCATACAGAAAAACTTTGTTACCTTGTTCAAAATGTTTCCGGAGTATTTTTCTGATCATGCACCGTCTTCAACCTTGACTTCAAGTCCTTAGCATTGTCATATGCATCATCCCTCAACTCCGCAAGTTCGCAAAGTTGTAATTTCCTTTCTTCACCGAACAACTTCAGGTCATAGTTAAAATTCTGGATAGCCCAGTACGCTCTGTGCTCAAGTTCTACCGGCAAGTGACATGCTTTGCCGAATATTAAGTGATAGGGAGATGCTCCAAGAACCGTCTTGTATACTGTCTGATACGCCCAAAGTGCATTCGATAGGCGCAAGGACCAATCTTTTCGGTTCAGATTCACTGTTTTCTCAAGTATCCGCTTAATCTCCCTGTTTGCTAGTTCAGCTTGACCATTGGTTTGTGGATGATATGCTGTAGAAACCTTATGGGTGACTCCATACCTGCGCATTAAAGCCTCAAAAGAATCGTTACAAAAATTTGACCCTTGATCACTAATGATAACACGTGGAGTACCATACCTAGATAAGATATGGTCTTTTAGAAATTTAACAACAACTTGTGTTATCATTAGTGCGGCTAGGTATTGCTTCAACCCACTTAGAAACATAATCAACAGCAAGCAAAATATAAAGATACCCAAAGGAAGTTAGGAATGGTCCCATAAAATCGATCCCTCAACAATCAAAGATTTATATTACTAGGATCGGGTTGAGAGGCATCATATGACGGCGGGACAATGAACCTAACCTTTGGCATATGTCACATGATCTACAAAACTCATTAGCATCTTTGAATAAAGTGGGCCAATAAAAACCACATTGCAAAATTTTTGCAACTGTCTTTTTGATAGAAAAGTGGCCACCACAAGCATATGTATGACAAAAGGTTAACACACTATTAACTTCCATATCTGGAATACATCTTCTTATTATCTGATCAGGGAAATATTTAAACAAATAAGGATCATTCCAATAGAAGTTCTTTACCTCAACCAAAAACTTACGGTTGTCTTGTGCACTCCATGTAGATGGAACTTGGCGGGAAACCAAGTAGTTTGCAATGTCGGCATACCATGGTGTGTGACCAAGAACAGCAAATAAGTTTTCATCCGAAAAAGCCTCCCCAATGGGCACGAGGTCAGTTTCATTCTTGAATTCTAAGCAAGATATATGGTTCGCCACAACATTTTCCACCCCTTTCTTGTCTTTGATGGTCAAGTCGAACTCCATAAAATGGAACTTCTCCCAATTAAGGACGAGCCCTTTTTCTTCACACCTGCACAAAACATTTTTCAAATTAGATAAACATGAATCAAAAGAAGTTCCTAACATGGTTAAATCATCCATATACACTTCCACACATTTTTCAACCATGTCACTGAAAATACTCATCATACATCTTTGAAAAGTAGCTGGTGCATTACATAACCCAAAAGGCATCCTTCGAAAAGCAAAAGTACCAAAAGGACAAGTAAAAATGGTCTTCTCATGATCCTCTAGGGCAATCCCTATTTGGTAGTATCCCAAATACCCATCCAAAAAATAGTAGGAAGGATGGCCAGCCACCTCCAAAATTTGATCTATGAATGGAAGGGGAAAATGATCTTTCCGAGTAGCCGAATTAAGTTTCCTATAGTCTATGCACATTCGCCACCTGGTCACTACCTTAGTTGGTACTAGCACTCCCTTCTCATTTTCTACCACGGTCACCCCAGCTTTCTTAGGAATTACTTGGGTTGGACTAACCCACTTACTATCCCATATCGGATATATAATTCCCGCATCCAACAGCTTTAAGACTTCTTTCTTAACTACCTCTTTCATAGTTGGGTTTAGCCTTCTTTGTGGGTATCTATAGGGGTTAGCTCCTTTTTTTAAGTAAATCCTATGGGAACAAATTAAGGGGCTTACACCCTTTATGTCAGCCATGGTCCAACCTAATGCAGATTTATGTTCTCTTAACAAATTCAGCAATTGATCACATTGTACATCATTAAGTTCAGAGGAAATAATGATCGGAAAGGTATCGCCTGGGCCTAAGAAGACATGCTTGAGTCCTTTGGGAAGTGGGGCTAAATTAGGCATTGGTGTCTCCTCGGAAGAGGGTTTGGGTGCCTTCCTTTCTCTAGGCAACTCCTCAAAGCATGGCTGCCATGATTTCTTCATAAATCCCTGCGACTTATCAAAAATATCAACAACATTAACGACATGGGGATATATAGAAGAATCATCAAAATCAAAATTACTAAGAAGGAATTCCAAAGAGTTAGAATTGTCCTTAATGTATTCATCCTCCAAAATAAGTTCGTCAATCATGTAAGTGTCGAAACACTCATCCTCCTCATGTGGCTGTCTTGACATTCGAAAAACATTAACCTCTAGAGTCATATTTCCAAATGATAATGTCATTAGGCCATTCCTATAATTAATGAGGGCATTGGAGGTGGCAAGGAATGGTCTTCCAAGTATCAAAGGAATTTTTGACTCAATATTCACAATAGAGATGATATCTAAAACCAAAAATTCAACAGGATAATAGAATTTATCAATTTACAATAAAACATCTTCTACAATACCTCTTGGTTTTCTTACCAATAGATCCGCTAATTGAAGTACCACAGAGGTTGGTTTGATCTCACCTAGACCGAGTTGCAAGTAGATGGAGTATGGCATAAGGTTCAGACTAGCCCCCAAATCT
Organism: Bretschneidera sinensis; assembly: GCA_023935145.1. Taxonomy (NCBI): domain Eukaryota; kingdom Viridiplantae; phylum Streptophyta; class Magnoliopsida; order Brassicales; family Akaniaceae; genus Bretschneidera; species Bretschneidera sinensis. Next base: position 50,708,110 of record CM043704.1, read on the forward strand.
AGTAATGCTTGCCCATAAGATTTGTTTCCAATTTGGCAAGCCACCATTGGACAGCCCGGATCTTTATATGTGGGTGGTGTCGTGCTATCAATTACTGCACTTGCTTGCTCTGTTAAGAATGCGGTCTTCTTCACATGGTGCCTCATTTTTAGTGTGCATAGATCTTTGATGACTTTAGCGTAGTTGGGAACCTATTTTATGACATGAAGAAGAGGGAGGTTAATTTTAACATGCTGAAGTTGTTCAAGGATCTCACCTTTTAATGCTGAATTCCTCTTCTTAAGCTTAAGGAGTGCTTGAGGGAAAGGCACCGGTGAAGGGTCGATATGAGCATCTTGTTCCTTGGGAGCTTCATCTTTGTTGCTCATGGAGTTGGGACTCAAATTTGATGGTAGAGTGGGTCCATCTAGTTTCTTACCACTGTGAGTGATCATGGCATTAACTTCTTTAACATTGTGATTTTCTGGATCAGAGGTTTGTGCTATATGTTGTCCCCTTGGATTTTGTTGTGGTTGCGAAGGGAACCGACCTTACTCTTAAATTTTCAAGAAACTAGTCAACTTGGTGAGTTGGCTTTTTATCTCCTTTTCTTCCTCTTTGATCCCTTTTTGCTACTCTAGCAACCATTGATTTATCTTGACCTGTTCTTCCGCACTCTTGGCATATACATGTAAAAATGACTTAAAAGCATCTTCCAAAGGTAAATATTGTTATGGTGCACTAGATGAAGTTGCTTCTGGTCTCCAATGGGTACTAGAGTGGGGATGAGGTTGTATATCGGATCTCCAATGGGTGCTAGATTAGGCAGGAGGTTGCAAATTAGATTTCCAACTGAAACTAGGGTGATTCTTCCAACCGAGATTGTGGGTGTTAGAGTAGGGTGAGAATGGTTTCCTAAATGGTATACCTAAGGCGTTACACTCTCCCTTCATCTCCGAATAAGATGGACAATCCTTTGGTGCGTGATCTACCCCATTACACATAAAACAGGGTTCATGGGACTCTACCCTAGCAACCGGTTCGGGGGCTCTAATATCCTTGGTTTTTAAGGCTTCAATTTCCTTAGTTAGAGCCTCTAACCAGGCTTTAAAACTATCATCTTCCTTAAGTTGGTAGATTCCAAAGGATTGATTTCTCCTAGTACTTTCCATGGTACTTGGTCCTGTCCAAGTGTAGGCTTTTTTTGATAGGTCATCTAGGAAATTTATGGCTTGATCGGGATCTTTTTGAAGAAAATCCCCATTACACATCATTTCTATGAATTACCTCTCCTTACTTAGGAGTCCATCATAGAAATAGCTAACTACCCACCAACTTTCATACCCATGGTGTGGGCAAGAATTCAAAAGGTCCTTGAAATGTTCCCAAACTTGACATAAGGTTTCACTCTCTTTTTGTGCAAAGTTTGAGATTTGTCTCTTGAGGTTATTGGTCTTATGGGTTGGGAAATGCTTTTGGAAAAAGGCTTGAGTCATCTTATCCCAACTACCTATGGACCTAGGCCTTAACGAGTAAAGCCAAACCTTGGCCTTTTCCTTAAGTGAAAAAGGGAAAAACTAGAGTTTGACAATGTCCACCATATCAGCCCTATTTTGAAAGGTTGCTACTACTTCCTCAAATTCCCTAATATGAACATAGGGGTTTTCATTCTCAAACCCATGGAAGGTTGGTAGCAATTGGATCATACCCGGTTTAAACTCAGGTTGTGAGGCATTAGGGAGGAACATGATACAAGAGGGTGTGGCCGTTCGGCTACGGTGCAAGTAGTCTTTAAGTGTCCTAGCAACATTTTCATTGTGATTGTCGGCCATGTTATCAAAATCCTCTAAGTTCTTAGATAGGGGTGCACTATGGTTTGATCTAGGCGAGGTTTCACTAACGGACGTGGAAGGAGAGGGTAACTCTAATTCGGGTCCTCTAATGAATCTACCTCGCGAATCTCTCGGTTTAAGCATACACCAAGTGAGTTAGGGGGGAAATAAAATAAATAAAATAGAATAATAAAAGAAAATTAGAAAATCAAAACAAAGGGCAAAGAACAATATTACTGTCTTTGTCTGAAAGTTGACAATCTTCCTTAAGTTAAGCGCGTCTCCCCAGCAACAGTGCCAAAATTTGATTACGCTCAAACTAACACGCGGTTATTGTGTATAGTTGAGGTGTCGATCCCACGAGGAAACGCATACTACAAGAGAAATTGTAAACCTTGACACGAACGGTAACGATTGAACGAAAGAATATGAGTTTTGATAATGGAATAATGTGAGAGATATTGTGTAAATATAATTGAGAAAATAAATGAAACAACAAGGCTCCGGGAATCCTTCTTAGGTTCGTTGCCTTGTTCCACTCTCGTTTCAATTGTTTTTATCTCGATTGTAAGTTTCACATCCCAAACAAGCAATCGGCAAATATTCAATCAAGCACATTTATAAACCCTAATGTAATTGATATAATCTACTCTTTAGTTTCGATTCAAGCACACATGATCTATCTTATAGATTATCAAGAAACGACAATATATCTCAATGACAATACCGCAGTAATGGACAATCTATAAGATAAATCTACTAAAATCAATCAAATCTAAACAACCTGACATAAGAAGAACTTGACTAAACTTATGTGGAGGAGGAAGATGCAATCACCGGATTAAGAGTAAAGTCTCTAATTCATACTTAATCAAAGAGTAAATCATAAACAATATTCAACAAGAAATCATTACAACTTAATCAAGAATGGAATAAAAGAACAACAACACCTAAGAATTCATCCCTTTGCCTTGTTTGGAGATTAGTTGGCCATGGGGCTCATGGTTGATGAACAATGTGGAACTCTCCTCTTGATTTCCAGCCTTCAGAGACTTGAAAGAATGCTGAAATTGAAGTCTAAATTGGACTGGTGGCTGCAAATCCTTAAGGATCTATTCATAGACCAGAGGTTGAGGGGCATTTTGGGCTGGAAAATGTCTTCAAAAACGCCCTAATTGAGTCAAAGAACCATGTGCGCGCCTAAGCACAGCCTTACCGGCGCCTAGGCGCTGCCATTGTCTGAGATTGGTGGTTCTGGAAGGCGTGGTGCTCATTTTTGGATGCCTAGATGCTCACTCATGGCAGAGAGGTGGCGTTTTTGGAAGGTGTGGTGCTCACTTTTGCATGCCTAGGCACTCACTTTTACACGCAAGGCTTCTTCTCTTGAAGGCGCGACGTTCACTCTTACACGCCTAGGCCCCCACTCTTGGTTTTCTATCCAAGAGCTTGTGGACTTTGTGGGCAAGGCTGGTCTTGACGCACACCTGGCCTTTCGAACATGTGGACTTTTCTTGTGGCCACGACGCACAACGAGCACTCCGATATACATGAACTTTTGGTGCTTTAAACATAAATAGCTTTATCATCTCTTTCAAACTCAAAGCACCTGAAAATGTATCGAAATAAATCAATGATCCAAGAAGGATACTTTTAGAATTGTTTAGGTAAAAACGAGTAATTGAACCCTAGATCAACTCTAACATGCTAGCAAATAAGTACTGTTAAGATACATTTTACGACCCTCATCACTATTCTAGGTTAAATTTTAGTTTATATACTCCCTCTATGTCTTGGCCTTTTACCACTCTACCCTTCCCCTTCTTCTTTTATTAATGTACATATCATTTCCTTTAATTTTCCTTCTAGCATTTAAACACCCCCAAAGTTTTTGTTTCTTACTAAGAGTTCCCTAAAAAAAACTAAATTATAAAACAAGATTATTAAAGCTTAAAAGAAATATCGGATTCTACAAGAATTGTAAAGTCAAACTTAGTAAAAGACAGAAAGAGTAATTTTCAAAATCATAAAAGATGTAATTATAATTACCCATAAAATCCAATAGGATAATATAATTTACACTTTAAAATTTGGTTAAATTAATTTTTTTTATAGTGAATGGTGCAAACTTCAATTAATAAAAAAAAAGACAAAGATATGTACGATAAGTAGAAATGCATAAAGTCTAGAGCGATATCGTCAACTAAAAAGACTATATCTGATAGAGACAAAGCATAGTTTGCAAGATGGTGAGCTACTTAGTTTGTTGTTTTTACATTCATGACACACGCGACTTGAATCATATTAAATCAATTCCTTTATTTCCTCCACAACATTTCCATACGTAGCAAAATTTTATTGATGAGCATTAACATCTGAATAAGAACAACAATAACTAATGTGGTTCGAAAGCATCTATACATACGTCCACCAATAAATTCACGACTTTATTAATCTTCAATTTCAACTTTAGGAAGTGCAAAGTTTCTAAACTCACTTTTTTACAACTTAAAATCCCCAACATGACCAAAGCTCTCAACTAGCTCTAATTGGAAGTGTTATTTCTACTTGAAAATGAACTAATTCAATTAATTAAAGAAGAGACTAAAATAAGTTCTTCAATTTAATTTCTAAATAAAATTAAATGGATGGTGTATTGAATGAAATTTTTCATTAATTTCTTAAATTAGATTCATTAAATTTGATTCTTAAAATTTTTATTAACCCGAATAAATTTGACAAATGACAAAATATAATCAAGCTAAGCAGATATAGTGTCTTGTCTACAAGTTAAAATAAGTGTACACTGGAAAGTAATACCAACCCTTTACAACCCTAGTGGTATATGATATACAAATCTTACCTCAAGGTCGTTGGTTCAAGGGATGGTAGATCGGACAATTACCATATTAACAACCATGTGAGGTACTTCAAAGTACCTCTTTTTTGTAATATTTTGACAAAAAATTTGAAGAAATTCATCTTTGTTTGACATTGACTCACTAACATAAAAAAATACATAATACATTATTAAAGATCTAAACTAAAAAGAAAAATGACTTCTATACCTTTCCAATCTACATGCTTTAACGTATGTTTCGTAATGGATAAAATTGAATTCAAGTTAGCCTTATGTTGGAAACCTATTTATTAAAATAGACTGCAAAGAATCTTACAAAATTATATAAGATATTTTGTTCAGAAACTTAAAAAATATAAACAAAATAACTTGGCAAAAAATAAAATTCTTTGCTTCTTGGCCCTTGATTCTTTGCTCGAATTGTCAACATAAACATGACACACTTCATTAGTATTCCATTAAAGGGTTAGATCTTACACCTATAGTTACCTATTCATCAAGCATTAAGTTGACATTAAATTTTAGCTTCCATCTATAACCTATGGCTATGTGCTGGATGTTCCTCATTGTACCAGTAAATGTGGTGTGCTTGGTGAACATGATCGTAAGAGGCAAGATAATATGCTACTTCATTACCTTCTCGGAATATATGTTGAGCAATAATAGTTTACCCATGTAGTCTTTGATTTCTCGGATTATATAAATTAATTCCCATGGTGGATCAACCTCGTTCTATTGCATTTGAATTCAAATTTGGGAATCAAATTCAATGAAATGCACCTGAATATGATGTTGATGATCTAACTTCAAGCCTTCAAGCAGTTCCTGTGCCTCTGCTTGCATGTTAGTACAAAGACCAAAAAAGCAAGAAAAAGGCACAATAATTAAATGATTATTACCCTAGATAAGGCCTCCACCAGCCCTTCTATTGTTTATTGAAGATCCACCACAGTTAAGTTTAACAAAACTGTGGTCCCAAGGTATCTACCTAACCTGTTTACCTTCTATCATCCTTGGATTAGAGATGTGAATGGATAGAGTCTATAGCGCAAGTAATTCACCGAACCGTAACAACTTTTTTGGAGTGAACAAATAATTGTGTTCTCGGACAGTGGATGTCACATTTTCAATAGTACTCGTTGCCCGCATTGGAAGACCCTCAAATATTGCACTATTAAAAGGCAACCATGACTCCTAGCAAATAATCATAAACCCCATGATTTTGGTAAAACCCATTTGCTACCGGAAATTGGACTTATTAAACCAAGCCTTCACTAGGTTGTCAAAATTATTAGGGAAATTGAAACTTAACCGTAACCCACAAAAAGCCTAAATCTGTTGAGTAGTTTATCCTCCTTTGATCAAGTGAAAAATTGATTATATCTTAATGTGAGTACAAATGCACACTTGGAAACCAACTACACTCCAATTCTTTGTACGTTATTATCAATAACTACCTATTTTGAATTGCATCCTCTTTTTTTATTTTTTTTACTGTAATAATTGACATACATTTCAAAAACTTATTAACTTATTTTTTTATCAGTAAATAAATTGCTCCTTTCATTTACTCTAAATTATGTTTTTTCACGCGACTGACAATTTTGTCCAATGCTCATAAACAGTTGCGAGTTTAGTGGGAAAGACACATAATTTATAATAAGGAAAACAAATTATTTCATTAAAGATTCAAAACAAAAATTCAAAGATTTAGTTAAATAGATTAAAAAAATCTAAATTTTCAAAAGAGATAAGAATAAAGATTGTTTTATTGCTCATTATGTCTACGAAATATTTATTTACTTGCCCTTGATGATTTTTATATTTTAAATTTATTACATAATTATATGGATTATTGTGAGTACCACATTAACTATTTATCATGTTTTTATTTTTCAATATTTAAGTACTTTAATTCACTCATAATGTTGATATTTGTCTTAGCATTAAACGGTTGCAAGGAAGTAGGAAAAAATCAGCATCAATGCACACTAGTGTGCGTTGCAGCCCAGCTTATTCTAGGGTATGGTGCCTAGCAAGGAGAAGTGCTAGAGGAGGTGTGCGCCATGACTCAACCTCCCCCAGGCCGAGGCACCCCGAATGGTTGCACTTGTGGAGAGTTTCAGCACACTCAAGGCCACTGCATGCCCTGTTCTAGGCCGCAGCCTGAAGGCACACTAATGCCATTTTGTTCAACCTTTTGAAATGTGCATGGGGCATGTCCAAAACACACAGCTTTACTTAGGATTGATGGAGGGCCATGGTTAATAAGAGTGTTCAAGAAGCTGGTGCACTATATAAAGGGTCACCTAGCTTCAAAGAGATAATACAACTTGTGAAAAACTTGTGATTGAAAGTGAGATCAATTGTAAGAGTGCGAAGACACAAAACAAGAGAGACTCATTATAAAGGCTGGTTGTTTAGAAAGAGAGAGTAGAATAGAAAGCGGATTCAAGGGCTTGTAAGGGAAATTTTCTTGGGAAAATTCCAGGGTTAGTTCTTATCACTTTCTTGTACTTCTTCTTCTTTTGTTCTTCAAGAACCTATGAGTTCTTGGAAGGGTGTTGCTGATTGTAAAGAACTCCATTAATAAGATAGTGTAGGGAGCTCAGAGGAGCTCAAGGGGACGTAGGCATATTGCCGAACCTCGTCAACAAATTTCTTGTGTTCTTTTCTTTCTTGCTTTGATTGGTTGCTGTCTCTTTTCTTTATATAAGTCACCTTAGACTTGGGTGTTTGGAAGATCACCTCTTGGGCATCATCTAAGGTGGTTTCCTAATAGTGGTATCAGAGCTTGCACAGCTGGGTATCAGAGCAAGAACAGAAGGCATCAGAGCAAGACTCCAAGAATTAAAGAACAAACTTCTTGGGTGATTCAAGAACGGAGTAAAGATCAAGATCAGATCATGTTCTTAAGGGTGATTCAACAACGGTGTTGAGATCAATCTTCGATCGTGTTCTTGAGGTTTAGAAGAAGTTGGAAAGCATTTGTGGGTGCTGCAAAAATCTAGGATCATCTCCGCAGGATGGGTTCAAATTTCATTGTTGAGAAGTTTAATGGGAAGGGAGATTTTTCCCTATGAAAGCGGAAGATCAAGACCGTTCTTATGCAACAGAAGGTGGACTTGGCTATTGGAGAAAATGATGCTTTTCCAGCAAGTATCACGGAGGACCAGTGGATTGAGATGAAGAAGATGACATACAACACCATTTTCTTGCACATGTCGGATAGTGTCACAAGGGAGTGCGGAGACTCAGAAGATCCTGCTGTCATATAGAAGAAACTAGATGAGTTGTTTCTTACCAAAACTCTCCCTAACAAGATTTATCTTCTTAAAAGAATCTTTGCTTTTAAAATGGATCCTAATAAAAAGTTGCAAGATTCTTGATGTCTTTAATAAACTAGTTCAAGATTTGGCTAGTCGTAGTATTAAATTCCCGGATGAACAATTAGCTGTTATGTTATTAAATTCTCTTCCTGATTGTTTTGATAGTTTAATTAATGCAATTGAATATGGAAGAGATACACTAACCAAAGAAATTGTGATCAATGCTATAAGGGCTCATGATTTCAAAGCCAAGAGTAGGGAGGCATCAAGTGGGGAAGGGCTGTTCGTAAAAGGAAGGCCAACAACTTGGAATGGCAGTAGCAATAATGGCAACTACCAGGAGAAATCAAGAGGTAGAGGGCAGAGCCATGGGAGAGCACATTCCAAACTAAGATTTGGAGGAAAAATGTGCTTCTACTGCAACAAGGAGGGTCACTTCAAGAAAGATTGCAAGAAGAGGTTGTGGGATGAGAGAGGGAGAAGCCATACCAACAATGGAGAGGCTTTGGTTGCCAAAGGATAATAGCAAGATGATGTTCTTGTTGTGTGCTCAAATGTGTGCAGAAGGTAAGGCAGCAAGAAATAGATCCTAGATTCCAGGTGCCCTTATCACATGTGCCCTCGCAAGGAATGGTTCAAGAATTTCAAAGAAATAAATGATGGAAGGGTTTTCTTGGGGAATGACAATTCTTGCCAAGTGAGGTGGATATGAGACATCCAGCTGAGGATGTTTGATGTAGTCATAAAGCTGCTATGAAATGTAAGGTATCTCCCGGATTTGAGGAGGAATTTGATCTTATTGGGGCAGCTGGATTCCATGAGGTATACATATAAGGCAGAGGGAGGAAAGATCAAGGTGACCAAGGGATCTTTGATAGTGATCAAAGCAGCAATCAAAGATGGACTTTATGAGATGATCAGTGAGACATAAATCAAGGATCAAGCAGCAAGCTTGATGGCTGAAATGGATAGGGCAACCCTTTGGCACACTCACTTAGGACATATGAGCGAAAAGGTCCTGCAAGTCCTCAGCAAGGATGGTCTACTTGGTGATGACAAAGTAGAGAAATTGGATTTCTGCAAGTGTTGCATTCTTGGGAAGCAACACCGGGTCAGCTTCAACACCGGAGTGCACAAGGGTGTGGTGCCCAACAAGGAGAAGTATTTGAGGAGGTGTGCGCCATGGCTCAGCCTCCCCCAGGCTATGGCACCCAGAATGGTTGCACTTGTGGAGAGTTTCAGCACACTCTAGGTCGCGACATGCCCTGTTCTAGGCCGCGGCCTAAAGGCACACTACTGCCATTTTGTTCAGCCTTTTGAAAGGCGCGTGGGGCATGTCCAAAATGTACAGCTTTACTTAGGATTGATGGAGGGCCATGGTTAATTGGTCATCAAGATCTAAGGGTGGAGATTGACTCTCAAGAGTGGTCAAGAAGCTGGTGCACTATATAAAGGGTCACCTAGCTTCAAAGAGATAACATAACTTGTGAAAAACTTACGATTGAAAGTGAGATCAATTATAAGAGTGCAAAGACACAAAACAAGAGAGACTCATTGTAAAGGCTGGTTGTTTAGAAAGAGAGTAGAATAGAAAGAGGATTCAAGGGCTTGTAAGGGGAATTTTCTTGGGAAAATTCCAGGGTTAGTTCTTATCACTTTCTTGTACTTCTTTTTCTGTTCTTCAAGAAGTTGTGAGTTCTTAGGAGGGTGTTGCTGATTATAAATAACTCCATTAATAAGATAATGCAGAGAGCTCGGAGGAGCTCACAGGGACATAGGCATATTGCTGAACCTCATCAACAAATTTCTTATGTTCTTTTCTTTCTTGCTTTGATTCATCCTCTCAGCAACTTCATTTTGCGGAGGGGTTTTCTCAACCGTTCTATATCTTAGAATCCCATTTAACGTACAGAATTGATCAAGTTCCTTGTTAAGAACTTCTAAGCCATTATCAGTTCTTAACACCTTAACTACCCTGCCCGTTTGAGTTTCTTCTAGCTTTTTCCACACCACTAATTTATCCAAAGCATCTGATTTATTTTTACGCAAATAAACCCAAACCATTCTAGAATAATCATCAATTAAAGACAGAAAGTAAAGACTACCTCCCTGTGTTGGTGTTCTTGTTGGCCCCCAAAGATCTACATGAATGTAGTCAAGAATGCCCTTAGACTTGTGCACTCTGGTGTTGAAGCTGACCCGATGTTGCTTCCCAAGAACGCACCTCTTGCAGAAGCCGAGTCTTTCAACGTTGTCACCATCAAGTAACCCATCCTTGTTGAGAACTTGCAGGGCCTTTTCGCTCATGTGTCCTAAATGAGTGTGCCAAAGAGCTGCCTTATCCATCTCAGCCATCAAGCTTGCTGCTTGATCTTTGATGTCCGTGTCTCCGATCATCTCATAGAGACCATTCTTCATTGCTGCTTTGATCATTATCAAAGTTCCCTTGGTTAACTTGATCTTTCCCCCCTCTACCTTGTGTGTGTATCCCATGGAATCCAGTTGCCCCAATAAGATCAAATTCCTTCTCAAATCTGGAAGATACCTCACATTCCTCAGCAGCCTTGTCATTCCATCAAATATCTTCAACTGGATGTCTCACATCCCCCTCACATGGCAAGAAATATAATTCCCTAGGAAAACTGATAACTCTGAATAAATCATGTTATTATACTGCTTTTAGGCACGTTTTTGGTGTTAATCTTAAGCATTAGAATTATGTTGCATGTATTTTTAGCAATTTGAGTTTAATCTATCTTATTTTACTAAAAAATTGTTTTAGTTGAATGATCAATGCTAAGTCATGGAAATCTGTTGTGCAGACACTTGCTGGAGCACTAGAGAGCACTGCAAGGCCAAAATGCGCAAAGGAGACAAAACTTAAGGCTGCAGCGCCGGGATGTTGGCACTGCAGCGTTGGAAGCTGACAAAAAGAGAGGATTTGGACAGAAAGTTGGCGCTGCAGTGCTGGGATGTTGAAGCTGCAGCGCCAGACTAGGGTTAGAAATTAGTCCTGAAGCTGTAGCGCCGGGATGTTGGCACTGCAGCGCCAGCCCGTTGATTCTGAAAGTTATAAATTGAAGCCCTAGCTGAACAAGAGGAGGGACCGCGACCGTAGAAGAAAAAAACAGAATTTGGAGGAGAGGAGATGCAAAAGGAGAGTTGGAGACACTCCGGGAGGCTACGCATCAAGCTTTTAAATCATTCTTCTTCGGTTTTGTATTATTCTTATCTAGCTATGTTGATGTTTTATAATATGAACATGGGTTGTTTGAATATTATTATGGAGTAGATATTTTTGTGTTAAGGATAGATGGATCCTAAACCTATATCTTGAGTGCTATTTGGACAAGTTGAAATTTACTTTGTTTTTCAAAGAGTGTGTTTTATTGTTCTTAATGCTGTTTATTATTTTGATTCTTTCTTGAGGCATAGTGATGTGTCGAATAGAGAAGCTATGCTTTTATGAATAGTTAAATTAATAAATATGATTTTGGATTGTTAGCTATGCAAAGCCAGGGTAAAACATGCCATAAATGAAATAGGAGTAACCGAATAGGGATTCTAGGAAGTTCATGTGATCTGTTTAAACCGTAACCAAACAGGGAGATTTAACTGAAAGGAATTCCATTGAACTTAATGCTTCTTAAGTTGAATCAATCTAGAATAGACCTAGAATATGGATATTTGAAGTTGATGATTCACGAGATTGTGGTTAGACCTGAATAAGGATAATCAATTGATTGGGGATTCTACCATCTTGAAAAACATAGTAAGTGAAACTTGTCCATTCAAAACTCTTGTCAATTATGGTTTTGGTGAAGTCGAGTCCTTAGCACATTAGTTTATAAGAGTCTTCATTCTAAAGTTTGCAAATCTTCCTTTAATTATTAGTGCTTTTGTTTTTTTTCTTTAGTTAATTGCTAGTAAACTTTTCTCCTACAATTATTCGTTTGCTCAAATAACAGCAAGAGTTGAGTCATAATTTCTGTAGTATTTGCTCAGTCCTCATTGGGAAGGATCTTTACTCATCATTTTATTACTTGAACGATTAGTGCACTTGCTAGTGTTAATTTCATCGCATCAAGTTTTTGGCGCTGTTGCCGGGGACTGAAATAATATATTACATTTATTGTGATTCTACTAGTTAATTTGAGAGTTTATTAATTTGGTTTTTTAAGTCTATTTTGCAAGGTTTTCGTCACTAGTGCATGACACGGACTAGTGGGAGAATAGTTGCAGAACTGAATCCAAAGATTGGGTGCACTTTTCATGCTTTGAGAAGAGCAGCACCAGTAATAGTTGACACAATGGCAGAAGGAAACAATGTAGAGGTGCAACGTGCATTGTGGGATTATGCCATGCCAAAGATGGATGGTGTTGAGTCTAGCATTCGGTGACCCCCTATACAAGCGAACAATTTTGAAATTAAGCCCGCCATCATTCAGATGATTCAACATTCAATACAATTTGGGGGCCTATCGCAAGAAGATCCAAATGTTCACTTGACTAATTTCCTTGAAATTTGTGACACATTCAAGCATAATGGAGTATCGGAGGATGCAATTCATTTAAGGCCCATTTTCATTGAGTGATAAAGCAAAAAGCTGGTTAACTTCTTTGCCTGCTGGATCCATAACAACATGGGCAGAATTGGCACATAAATTTTTAGGGAAATACTTTCCTCCTGCAAAAACTGCAAAGTTATGTAATGAAATTACTATGTTCTTGCAGGTCGATCAGGAGTCACTCTATGAGGCATGGGAACGTTTTAAAGACCTTTTGAGAAGATGTCCTCATCACGAACTGCCCACTTGGATGCAGGTACAAAATTTTTATAATGGTTTAACTAGTATAACCCGCAACATGATTGATGCAGCTGCAGGTGGCACTATCATGAGAAAAACTCCAGAAGAAGCCATTGAATTACTAGAAGAAATGGCCACAAACTCTTATCAGTGGCCAATTGAAAGGTTACCTGTCAACAGAGCCTCAGGATTGCACAATGTAGATGCTGTTACAGCTCTTGCAACACAACTAGAGACTCTCAACAAGAAGATTGATGGACTTAGTTCCAACTCGCATACAATATGTGAATTGTGTGGTGGTAGTGGTCATCACAACAGTAATTGCCAAGCAGGTAATCAGTTTGCATATAATTCATCTGCTGAACAAGCTAATTTTGTTTTAAATTTTCACAGGCAGAATAATCCATACAGCAACACATATAATCTGGGATGGAGGAATCATCCGAACTTCTCGTGGAATCAAAGTAATGCGAAGCAACATCATCCTGAATACCCTCCTCAAGAAAAAAAGCCCAACTTAGAGGATATGATGGCCAAATTCTTAAGTACAGTAGAAACTAGATTCCAAAATCAAGAAGCATCTATCAAAAACCTGGAAGTTCAGATCGGTCAACTAGCAACCATAATTTCTGGAAGTGCATAAGGTTCCCTCCCGAGCAACACAGAAAAGAATCCTAACGAGGATGTCAAGGCCATAACACTAAGGAGTGGCACACAATTGGAAGAGCCACAACCTAAGGAAATTACTCAGCAAGTTGGCAAGAAAGAATAGACTGAGCAAGAAGAAAAACGAGTTTCAGCAAAGAAGTCTAATGGTAAAGGTTTGATTGATTCTAACTCTGAAACTAAATATATGCCACCTCTTCCTTATCCTCAAAAATTCCAAAAAGAAAAATTAGACAAACAATTCTCAAAATTTTTAGATATTTTCAAGAAGTTGCATATTAACATACCATTTGCAGAGGTATTAGCACCGATGCCTAGCTACACTAAATTTTTGAAGGAAATTTTGTCTAATAAACGGAAGCTAGAGGAACATGGAACGGTAATGTTGACTGAAGAGTGCAACACTATACTGCAAAACAAGCTACCTCCAAAATTGAAAGATCCAGGGAGTTTTACTATACCTTGCACTTTGGGAAATTCATTTTTTGATAAAGCTTTATGTGACCTTGGTGCCAGTATTAATCTTATGCCTCTTTCAATTTTCAGGAAACTTGGATTAGGAGAAGTCAAAACAACAACAGTGTCATTGCAATTAGCTGATCGATCTATTAAGAGACCACGGGGAATTATAGAAGATGTATTGGTAAAAGTTGATAAATTTATATTCCCTAGAGACTTCATTGTTCTTGACATGGAAGAGGATCGGGAGGTACCTCTTATACTCAGACATCCATTCCTTGCTACAGGAAGAGCCCTGATTGATGTACGACAAGGGAAATTGATTTTGAGAGTTAATGATGAACAAGTAGTTTTTGATATGTATAAAATCATGAAATATCCGTCTGATGTATCTACTTCTTGTTTTCATGCTGATGTTGTTGATGACCTCATTGAAGAGTTTCAGGAGAAGACATTAAATGAAGATACTTTGGAAAGATGCATCATGGAATCTGGAACTACCACCACTGAAGAATTTGTCATCCAAGAATAAGCAAGGAATTTGGAAGCTGAAATGGGAAAAGAAGTGCCAGAAGAACCAATAATAACCCCTGAATTAAAAACTTTACCTGATCATTTGAAATATGTTTATCTAGAGAAAAATATTTTCCCGGTTATAATATCCTCTTCATTGACAGGTAAAATAGAAGAACGCTTGTTGGAAGTCTTGAGAAGGCACAAAAAGGCTTTGAGATGGACAATAGCAGATATCAAGGGAATTAGCCCTTCCATTTGTACTCACAAAATTCTCATGGAGGAGACCTTCAAGCCTACTATTCAGCCACAACAACGCTTAAATCCAGCAATACAGGAGGTCGTTAAGAAAGAAGTGGTCAAGCTGCTTGATGCAGGTATTATTTATCCAATTTCTGATAGTGCTTGGACCAGCCCGGTACAAGTAGTACCAAAGAAAGGTGGGATCACTGTTGTGAAAAATAATAATAATGAATTGATACCCACCAGAACTGTGACAGGTTGGCGAATTTGTATTGACTATAGAAAATTGAATGACGCCACAAGAAAAGATCACTTTCCTTTACCTTTTATTGATCAAATGTTGGAAAGATTAGCAGGTCACAAGTTCTATTGTCTGCTTGATGGATACTCGGGATATAATCAAATCTCCATAGCACCCAAGGACTAAGAAAAGATGACATTTACATGTCCTTATGGCACGCTTGCATATAGGAGGATGCCCTTCGGTCTTTGTAACGCACCAGCAACTTTTCAACGTTGCATGTTGGCAATTTTTTCTGCTATGACTCAAAAAATTTTAGAGATCTTCATGGATGATTTTACACTATTTTGTCTAACCTTTGATGATTGCCTTCATAATCTCTCTTTAGTTTTGCAGCGATGCGAAGAAATGAATCTCGTACTGAATTGGGAGAAATGTCATTTCATGGTCCAGGAAGGGATAGTGTTGGGGCACAAAATATCATCGAGGGGTATTGAAGTTGACAAAGCTAAAGTAGATGTGATCGAACAACTCCCACCTCCCACTTTAGTCAAAGCCATCAGAAGTTTCTTGGGGCATGCAGGATTTTACAGGAGATTCATTAAGGATTTTTCAAAAATCTCTAAACCTCTTTCTAATCTTCTTATAAAAGATGTGAAGTTTAACTTCTCTGATGATTGTTTGCAGGCATTTGCTACATTAAAGGATAAATTGGTGACCGCCCCTGTTGTAGTCGCCCCAGAATGGAGCCTCCCATTTGAATTAATGTATGATGCCAGTGACACCGTAGTTGGAGCAGTGCTTGGTCAAAGAATAGATAAGGTCTTTAGGACAATTTATTATGCAAGCCACACTAATGATGCCAAAGTAGTTCTCAAATTCCTCAAGAAAAACATCTTTACGCGGTTTGGAACTCCTAGGACAATAATTAGTGATCGAGGTAAACAATTTGACAATCATCAATTTAGAACCTTGTTAAGAAAATATGGAGTGACTCACAAACTCGGCACCTCATACCATGCACAAACAAGCGGTCATGTAGAAGTTTCAAATCGGGAGGTGAAACGAATTTTAGAAAAAACTATGAATACTTCTAGGAAAGATTGGACTCTTAAATTAGATGATACCTTGTGGGCATATAGAACAGCTTTCAAAACACCCATAGGAATGTCACCATATAGGCTGTTTTTGGTAAAGCCTGCCACCTTCCTGTCGAACTCGAGCATAAAGCATACTGGGCCACCAAATTCTTGAATTTTGATATAACCCTTGCAGGACAAAAGCATTTGTTGCAGGTTGATGAATTGGAAGAACTTCGACTAGGAGCATATGAGAATGTAAAGCTGTACAAGGAAAAAACAAAAAAAATGGCATGATCGACACATCTCGAGGAAAGAATTTGTTCCAGGGCAACAAGTTCTTCTATACAATAGCCGACTTCGTCTATTTCCGGGAAAACTGAAATCTCGATGGACTGGACCGTATACCATGATTAGTGTCTCACCTTTTGGTGCTGTTGAGGTTCGAAACAAGAAAAACAAAGAGACATTCAAGGTTAATGGGCACCGATTGAAGCACTACATTATGGGGACTTTTGACCCTCAATCGTCCACCACCGTTCTCCAAGAGCCATGAATCCGAAAGTCAAGCTAAAGATTATAAATTAGAACTACCATTTTGGTTCCTCCTTTTTATTTTTCTTGCCTTTTGAAGTTATTTTATGTGTTTCAATTTTTTTGTTTTGCTTAATTTATCTGTTATTTCAATTTTTATGGCCTTACAGTGTGTATTTTTGGTTTATTTTCAGGCTGACTTGGAGTCAGGACAGATATTCAGCGCTGCAGCCTCACATTTCTGGCGCTGTAGCACCAGGTCCTTACCCTCCACACTGTCCAGGTCAGAGATTCAGCACTGCAGCCTCGCAATGTTGGCGCTACAGTGCCAGGACCTGCACCCACAAGCTGTTTCTACACTCACACACGTGCAATCTGTCCAGAAATCTAGCGCTGCAGCGCTGGAAAGTGGAAGCTACAGCGCCAAGTCGCAAATTGAGATTCAAATGCACAGCCCTTCCACAGTTAAGGCACTCCAACATTAGAATTCCAGCTGCTCTCCCTCTCCAAAACACCAAAATTTCACTTCTCTTTCCCATCGCAACATATAATCAAGAGTTTTGCATTTTCCACCATAGATTGCTTCCATTCTTCCCGGGAATCACTCTTCTCAAGTGATTTTAGGTGATATTGAGGTCTTATAATCAAGTAAGATTTCTCCACTTTGAGACTCCCAAACTTCAGATTTTTAAGTGCAATCACTTGAGTTGTTTATGGGTAGCTTATAATACATGGTGATTTGATGAAAAATTGAGGAAAGTATGAATGGATAAGTTGCATTTTCACAAGTTTATGTTGAAAATTTTCATGGGACTGTGCGTTGGAAGAGAAGGGTACTATAGCTGAATAAATTTCTGGTGTTAATGAGTTAAATTTGCACTCTATTATGCTGGGTTATTCAAGACTTATTTGATTGAAGCAATTGCCCAACTTGGATTGAAAGTTCCACTGAAAAAATTTTATTTGAGATTCTGTGTGTGTGGAAGTGGGTGTTGCTCTTGCTTATTTTCTGCAGTTTGAAGTGTAATTATTTAAAGCACAAAAGTCTTGATTAAATGGTTCCTCCGAAACGCGCGAGACCTAGCTCCACCAGTTACAATTCAGAGCTGTTTGTCTCAAAGGAAGCAAAACAGAGGTTTGAGCGTTCTCAAATCAAGAAAGTCCCAATTCTTGAACGGGGATTTAATATCACCAAGGGACACTTCCTCCTCATTCACAGGGTCATCACTGCTCGAAAATGGGAATAATTCTGTACAACACCAGAAGCTGCAATTATTCCGGTTGTACGTGAATTTTATGCAAATACTGCAGAGCACACGAATCTGAAGGTAAAGGTTAGAGGGAAATTAGTGGCATTCGACAGAGGCACAATCAACAAATTGCTCGCCACCCCCACCATTCCAATGGATGAGTACAGTGCTTATGCCAGCGCACTTGACCTCGATGAGGTACTCTGAGTTCTTTGCAAAATTGAGACACAACGGAAATTGTCCGGTGATGAGCGGACTTCATTTCCATCAAGTGCAATGGATAGGACCGCAAAAGCTTGGCATTACTTTTTGGGCGCTTGTTTGCTTCCGATGACCCATTTAAGTGATGTCACTAAAGACAAAGCAATCCTTTTATTCGCTATCTACCAAGGATTGAGTATTGATGTGGGAAACATTATCCAGAACAGCATTCTGTATAGTGCAAATTCGATCAGTGCGGGCTTGTATTTCCCATCTTTGATAACAGCACTTTGTGGATTGAGTGGCGTTACCTGGACTGCAGGAGAACAAATCAAATAGCCAATGCATCCGTTGGATCTCAGGACTATCTATCGGTTCACGGATATAGAAGAAGCACCGAGCCCAGGCACCTCTTCCTCACAGTCTCCTCCAGCACGCCAACAACGAAATATATCACTTTCTGATCGTCTGACAGTGGTTGAGACAGAGCTTCATGAGCTTCGGCAATGGAGTCAGCAGTAGGCATCCTACGTTGTAGGTTGTTTTCAAACCAATGACCAGATGATGAGGATTTTTGCCAATCATTTAGGCATCGACTCACAGCAGCTTCCTTCACTACCACCATATCTGATAGATGCTTAAATATTCATATTTAAGCCCCCTTACTTACAGTTTTTAGGTCCTTAATTACGTTAATTTTATCTCTTTTACTCCATTTGTGTGTTTTACATGTTTTTATAGGGTCTTAGATAAAAAGAAGCAGTTTTGGCACTTAAATGAAGAAATGTGGAAGCCCTGGAGCATTCTCTGCACAAAATGCGATCGATCGCACCATGCAATGTGATCGAGCGCACAATACCATCGTGCGCACACTTGAAGGATCGAGCGCACACTGCGATCGAGCGCAAGGCACACTGCGATCGAGCGCACATGTACGGGCATGAATAGTAAACTGCAGAACCCTATTTTGAAAATAAGAGAATTGTTGTTTTAGGAAGGTTTAGGAACTCATGGTTCTCTTAGGACTTCTCAAGGACCTATAAATACACTTTTAACTCACACACAAAAAAGACACCTGAGATAGAAAACACTTTTCTCTTTTCTTTTACTTGGAGTGGAGAGCTTGGGAGAGAATTGATGCCTCTTCTCTCGGGTTTATTCTTCTCCCTTATGTTTTGTTTAATTATGTTTACTTCAGTTAGTATGTGTAACTAACTCTCTTATAGGGCTCGATTGAAGCCCTAGTTATGCATTCCCATATTTTTATTCATTGATTAAATCTTTGCCGATAGCTTATTATGTTACTTAACTTGATTAACACCTGTGCTTATTTAAATTCCTCATATGTATGTGCAAGGCCAACATATGCATGTGGTATGGATGGGTTAGTTAGATCAATTTGGATGACCAAGTCCTAGGTCTAAAATTAGTAACAAGGGATATCTTATCCTGGTACCCGGGTTAATCAACATGGGAAACTGGGAGTAGATACCATGCCCTAGGTCTCATTTAGTTGTCGATTTCCACAGTACTTATGTTTTCTTAAGGAACAACTCAAGCAGATACCATGCTGAATCCCTTAAGAAAGAAAAGAGTTAGAGTAGATACCATCCCTAACTCGTTACTTAGGGAAATCAATAGCTTAAGGAGTAGATACCATGCCCTTAGGTTGGCAACCAGTAAGTATACATAATAAAGCTAGTGCACTGATACCTTATACACATTGGGAATGTATGACTAGTGGTGGATATCAAAGCCCTATGTCTTTATTATTATCAAATCACCTTCCAACAAATATTTATCTCTTTTTACTTTTGAGAAACTAATTCTAAAAAGCAACTTTACCAATCCCTGTGGAGATGACCTTGCTTTCGCACACTAGATTACACTGATGACCTTGTGCACTTGCAAGTATAACTAGTACGATTATTTACCTATTTATTTAGGTAGATAAATGCACAACAAGTTTTTGGCGCCGTTGCCGGGGATTGCGCTAAATTTTCTTTTAGAATTATTTTCGTCATTATTTTTATTCTGCTTTAAATTTTCTAAAAATTTTTAAGTTTTTCACTTTTATTTTTATTTTTCATAAAACCTTAATTGATTCCCTTTCTATTTCAGGCACTTCAAAACCCTACTCTCACTTTCTGTGGTATTTGCGATCGATCGCAACCTCTTGTGCGATCGAGCGCAATTCGGGCAGAGAGTTGCCCTTGCAGCAGAGTTGAACTGCTGCACTGAAGTTGGTTTACCTGATTTATGCACGGACTTCGATCCCGACATCAAACACTCTTTCCCCTCGATCCCGAGCTTGAGTGGACCATCCGACAAAGGCTTAGAAACAACTTCGAGGAAAACAAAGAGGAATTCGAGAATGAAGCTCCAATGGCGGAACAGCTCGAAAACCAGCAACCACCTGCACGAATACCGATTAAGCAATCCTTCACCCCACGAAACCTTATTCAGCCATCATGCATTGCATATCAACCTGAGGCGGAAGGCAATTACTACATATCTCCGCAAATACTAAGTGCACTAACTCACTTTCGGGGTACACCCAACGAAGATCCACACTTGCACCTCCAAAAAATTTTCGATCTTTGCAAGT
The DNA here is from genome assembly GCA_023935145.1 of Bretschneidera sinensis. Lineage (NCBI taxonomy): Eukaryota > Viridiplantae > Streptophyta > Magnoliopsida > Brassicales > Akaniaceae > Bretschneidera > Bretschneidera sinensis. Next base: position 50,728,709 of record CM043704.1, read on the forward strand.
TCCAGCATATCCAAGGCCTAGACCAAGAAAGAATAAGGTTAATTCTATTTCCCTTTTCCTTAAAAGATAATGCTAAACTATGGTACAATTCTTTGCCTGCAGTTTCAATCCACACTTGGGAGGAGTTGGCTGCTAAATTTCTGAGGAAGTTCTTCCCAGCCCAAAAGACGAGGCAAATGAGGATGGAGATCCAATCCTTCCAAATAAGGGATGGAGATCTGTTCTTTGAGGCATGGGGACACTTCAACGAGCTACTACTCAAATGCCCACACCACAACCTACCTCAAGATGAGCTGGTACTAGCCTTTTATGAAGGTCTAAATGACATGAATAAAGGTATTGCTGATTCTGGTTGTGGAGGTGTGCTAATGGAGAAGAGCAGTGAAGAAGCCATGGAACTGTTTGAGGCATTGAGTGAGCATACCCAACATTTCTCCTATAGAGGTAGACAAAGAGTCCAGAGCAAAGGTATGTATGAGGTTACTCTGAATGGTGGACCCTCTGCCCAAATAGCTACTCTGGAGAGGAAGCTAGATATGAGGCTAGATATGATTGTAAAAGCCATGACTGCTCAAAATGCCTCACCAAGTCCACAAGCTACATCACCCCAGGTATGTGCTATATGTTCCCAATTTAATCACACCACTGAGACCTGCCATTTGTATTCATCTACAGATCCCGAGCAAGCGAATTATGGGGGACCAAACAGTGCATATGTATACAAGCCTGGATGGCGGAACCACTCCAACCTATCATGAAGCAACAATCAAGACACCTTGAACCCTCAAGGGCAACAAAGGAACGTCCATAAAGCAACCCAACCCATTCCAGAACCCAAGAAATATGATCTAGAGAGTCTTGTAAAGCAACTGGCCCTCCAACAACAGCAACTAATGACAACACAAAAGCAAGCAATTCAAAGGTTAGAGGCACAAATGGGACAATTGGCTAAGGAGCTAAGTGAAAGGAAACAAGGTGAACTTCCCGCACAAACATTACCTAATCTAAGAGGGCATCAGCAGCTGAAAGCCATTACAACTCTTCGAAATGGTAAGATCATAGGAGTTAATGAGCCAGCTCAAGCATCTCCAGCTAAGCCATCCACATCCAAGGTGAGTGAAATAGAGAAATGGAATGCACCACCTTTCCCTCAAAGGTTAGTAATGCCCAAGAAAGATAAACTGCTTGATATTTTTGAAACCTTGAGAAAAGTAGAAATTAACATTCCCTTATTAGATGCAATTAAACAAATTCCTGCTTATGCTAAATTTTTAAAAGATTGTTGCACTAATAAAAGAAAGTTTCAAGAACATGAAACAGTGGCTCTAACTGAAGAGGTAAGTGCGGTATTGTTAAGAAAACTACCACCAAAACTAAAAGATCCGAGTAGTTTTACTATTCCCTGTAGGATAGGTGATCAGTTGTTTGAGCAAGCATTACTAGATTTAGGAGCAAGTGTCAATTTGCTACCATACACAGTAGTTGAAAAGCTAGGTTTGGGGGAGCTTCAACCAACCTCCATCACTTTACAATTGGCAGATAGAAGCATCAAAAGACCTAGAGGTATACTTGAAGATGTCCTGGTCAAGGTAGGTGAGTTTATTTTGCCTGCTAACTTCATTGTATTAGATATGGTAGAATACCCTATGCCATTACCTCTGCCCATTATCTTAGGAAGACCCTTTATGAGAACTGCTGATACAATAATTAATGTGAAAAAGGGTATGGTAAGTATGATGGTAAATGGAGAAACAATAGAATTTAAGATATTTGATGCAATGAAATTACCTCAAGATGATAATGATGATGAATGTTTTAATGAATGTATGATGCAAAGTGTTGTTAAGCAAGTTTTTCTGTCCATCACACTGATCCATTGGAGGCCGCCCTCATTCACAGCTTCACAAGTTCGGATATGGTTCCTAAGTCAGAATCTGAAGATATTACAGATGACATCATTGAAGCTGTGCATCTTCTTGAAGCCTCTTTAAAGCGTCCAAGTAAGTTCACTCCTCCGTTTGAAACCCTTGAGCATACTAATACTACTTTTCTCTCATCTGTTGTCCAGGCACCAAACTTAGAATTGCAGAAGTTGCCTACAAGAAAACAGACCTTCACAGTACATGGACACAGAGTCACACCACACTCTGAAATTACAATACGACCAAAGAATGAAGATTTAGCATCCCAAATTGTCCAGTATGCAATAGCAACAAGAGCACCTAAGCCACATGCAGTGGATTTTAAGTACTCCTTGCCAAAAGACTAAATGATGAAGCTACTATAGAGAGTGCTTGAGCAGTTCAGACTTTGATAAACGTGTAGCTCAAGTGCCTCTATTGAGGTCAGTGGCAGTAAGGCCCCTCAGTACGCACTCTCTGCCACAATTGCGATCGAGTGCACTTCACAGTGCGATCGAGCGCACATTGGACAGCAACTTTCCATAATGCCTAACCTGTCAACCTCCACCTCCTGCACCCGGTTCCTTCTCGACTGCACCACCTGGAGACTAGCAGTGAGAGGGTACCACGTCTGGCTGAAGACGTTAAACTTAGCGCTCATGGGAGGCACCCCAGAGCATATCCTTTTCATAGTTTATTATTAGTATTTCATAGTTTACTTTTCTATTGTAGTTTATTACTTGTTTTCCATTTTATGTCTGCTTTTCTTTCTTTTTCGAGGACAGTGTGAGTGCATCCAGTTGAAGTTTGGGGGCGTGCTACGAGTCATATCAGCCATCAGTTCTCTAGGGTGTGCTACGAGTCATATCAGCCATCAGTTCTCTATCTCCCGGGTCAGCTCCTTCCATGCTATTCACACATTGGGGACAATGTGCAATTTAAGTTTGGGGGTATGGGGACACATTCACACACTCACTATGTCCCGCATTTTTTTTGTTTTGTTGCTATTTTCATAGATAAAGGCATGTTTATTCTATCCAATAAACCTTTTTGTGATCTCAACAAAACCTTATGATTCGACTTCATCAGCGAGCTTAACACTTTGAACATATAGGCCAATAATCAAGTTTTGAACCTAGATCACTGTCTTTTAGGCATTTAAAGATTCACAAGTTTAACTTAAACTATCACGAGCACATTAATTGTGTGGGGTATGACATGTTATTTGGATTGGTATTTTTCTTTTGCTTGACTGTGAACTAGATGACCTATTAGATTAACATTTTGGCATATAAAAATAGAAAAGATTGATTCATGCTAAAAAAAAAAAAATGCTCCTAATGATCAATAAAAAACAAATCTTCCGCTGAGTAACTGGCCCTCTTGCCTCAGTAAGCATTGAGTGTCACGTCAAAAGGTGAAAAATCTTAAATGGACATTAAAAAGAACTTTCCGCTGAGTAACTAGCCCTCTTGCCTCAGTAAGCATTGAGTGTCACGTCAAAAAGTGAAAAATTCTAAGTGGTAGCATTAAAACCAGTTTTGTTTCGTAGCCTTGTTGACTCGAGCTAGTAAGTCCTTAGGGGTGTCTTTACACCTAATGCCCTAAAACCATCTGGTTTGGGAGTCATTGACTAAACACTCGTTACACGAGTCAACAAGAAAGTTTAAGGGAACTGACTCAGCAAAAAGATCACAAATAAAAGTCTATGCCATATTTGTTGACTCTAATAGGAAGTTTGGTGAATCTTGAGTCATTGACACAATACACGTTTGAATTTCTTGGAAACCCAATCTTTTGTGTGCTAGTCACCACACACTAAAGTCAAATTTGTGATGTCTTAAGCTACCTCATGAAAATGATTTGCGTTCAAAACTCTTAATTATTGTAAAAATATGTTTACACTTGTTAAGCTTGCTCATGAATGCGCATCATAATGTTGTGCAAGATCTAGATTTTTGATTGACACTATGAACATTTGATTTATCTATGTTTTCATTTTAGTTTTTAATTTAGTATTGCTAAGGGACTAGCAATATGTAAGTTTGGGGGTGTGATAGATGCTTAAATATTCATATTTAAGCCCCTTTATTTACAGTTGTTAGGTCCTTAATTACGTTAATTTTATCTTTTTTACTCCATTTGTGTTTTTTACATGTTTTTATAGGGTCTTGGATAAAAAGAAGCAGTTTTGGCACTTAAATAAAGAAATTGGAAGCCCTAGAGCATTCTCTGCACAAATTGCGATCGATCGCACCACGCAATGCGATCGAGCGCACAATGCGATCGTGCGCACACTTGAAGGATCGAGCGCACACTGCGATCGAGCGCAAGGCACACTGCGATCGAGCGCACATGTACGGGCGTGAACAGTAAACTGCAGAACCCTATTTTGGAAATAAGAGAATTGTTGTTTTAGGAAGGTTTAGGAACTCATGGTTTTCTTAGGACTTCTCAAGGACCTATAAATACACTTGTAACTCACACACAAAAAAGACGCCTGAGATAGAAAACACTTTTCTCTTTTCTTTTACTTGGAGTGGAGAGCTTGGGAGAGAATTGATGCCTCTTCTCTCGGGTTTATTCTTCTCCCTTATGTTTTGTTTAATTATGTTTACTTCAGTTAGTATGTGAAACTGGGATATCTTATCCTGGTACCCGGGTTAATCAACATGGGAAACTGGGAGTAGATACCATGCCCTAGGTCTCATTTAGTTGTCGATTTCCACAGTACTTATGTTTTCTTAAGGAACAACTCAAGCAGATACCATGCTGAATCTCTTAAGGAAGAAAAGAGTTAGTGTAGATACCATGCCTAACTCGTTGCTTAGGGAAATCAGTAGCTTAAGGAATAGATACCATGCCCTTAGGTTGGCAACCGGTAGGTATACATAATAAAGCTAGTCCACTGATACCTTATACACATTGGGAATATATGACTAGTGGTGGATATCAAAGCCCTATGTCTTCATTATTATCAAATCACTTTCCAACAAATATTTATCTCTTTTTACTTTTGAGAAACTAATTCTAAAAAGCAACTTTACCAATCCCTGTGGAGATGACCTTGCTTTCGCACACTAGACTACACTGATGACCTTGTGCACTTGCAAGTATAACTAGTACGATTATTCACCTATTTATTTAGGTAGATAAACGCACAACAATATCCCGGTAATCACAATGATCCAGAGGATGAGGACATTGACAAAGATGATTGATTCGGCCTCCGACTAATCACGGGAGTTCCCTTCTCTTACTTTATAATTCAAATTTGATACGTTGCGGACAATGTATCATTCCCGTTTGGGGATGGGAACTTTATCTGAGTGTTGTGCGCTGCTCATGTTTCTAGTTATTTTTCTGTTTGTTTTATCTGAGTGTTTTCTGTTGTTTGATTTTGATTTTGCCAATGATGAGAACTAGATTGACTTGATTATATCCATTGAAAATTTGAAAAATGTTGTGTTTGTCTGTGTGCTTGAATTTGTTATTGGATTTATTTTACATCGAACTCTTTGAACACAATGAGCACTTACACCTAAGCACTTTGTTGTCTTGCTGTTTCGGAGAACGTTTATGTGAGCAGTGTAGTTCTTGTGATCTCTTAGACTCTAGAACTTGTTTGAAGACCACTCGAGGCGAAATCCTAGGTAGTACTATACCAAAGAAAGGATCCATGCCATGTTTGGAAAGTTTGAGCCTTTCTAGCCAACCCTTGATATGTGATTATCCTTAGTTTTCCCCTTTTGAGCTTGGATATCTATTGTTTTGTCACCCGATCATCTAACCTATTTCTTTTTCAAAGAAAAAAAACATAAAAAAAAAATTGCTACAACTCTACCTTTCACCTGTAAGCACATCGATTAATGAATGGACTAGTCTCTTAAGTGGTGGCAGAGGATTGAGCAAGAGAAAGTGGCATTCGACTTAGCTGTGTTAAGTACCAAATATTTTCCATCGAGAGTGACTAAGGGAAAGATCGAAGTTAAAAAGTGTACCACACGAACTATTTGATCAAGTTGTATTATGCCTATCACAGGCAGTTGGCAAAGCCGTGTTTGATTATCATGTACATGCTATGTTATGGTTTCATTAATGCACACGGAAATAAAGACTGGTGCTACTATAGTACAAGCATATGAAAAAAAAAAAAATAGAAGAAGAAAAGAAGAAGAAGATGTGATAACAGCAAAAGTATTAAAAGTATTCCATGATAACTGAGGGAAAGTTTGAAATAAAATTGTTATTGGTTGATGTGCTTAAGGGGATGTGACCCTCAAATCAATCTTTTACCATACCTTAACCTTAGCCAAAGTTATAAGCTGAATAAAGTCCTGGTGATCTCGGGTATTGTCATGGCCTACATTAGTGGAGAGTGGTGTGAAAAGCAAGCTTATGGACTTTGAAAGATTGGCATTATCCTACCTGCTTGCATAAACCGATCAGAGTGGCGAAACGATTAAGTTTATAAAGGTGTTACACACACACACGTTCGAAGAATTTGATGTAAGATAAAGCTGGCAATAAATTTGAAATTCTAGACATTAGTAGCATTTTGAAAGTTTTCATGCGTTATAATCTATATGCAATCTTTGAGGCATGTTATATCAAATCTAATCAAACCATCTCTCACTCTTAGGTTGTGTGTGCATAGAATTTTGTTCTAGTTTGCTCGAGGACTAGCAAAAATATAAGTTTAGGGGTGTGATAACTCTGAATAAATCATGTTATTATACTGCTTTTAGGCACGTTTTTTTGTGTTAATCTTAAGCATTAGAATTATGTTGCATGTGTTTTTAGAAATTTGTGTTTAGTCTATCTTATTTTACTAAAAATTTGTTTTAGTTGAATGATCAATGCTAAGTCATGGAAATCTGTTGTGCAGACACTTGCTGGAGCACTAGAGAGCACTGGAAGGCCAAAATGCGCAAAGGAGACAGAAACTCAAGGCTGCAGCGTCGGGATGTTGGCGTTGCAGCGCTGGAAGCTGACAAAAAGAGAGGATTTAGACAAAAAGTTGGTGCTGCAGCACTAGGATGTTGAAGCTGCAGCGCCAGACTAGGGTTAGAAACTCATCCTGAAGCTGCAGCGCCGGGATGTTGGCGCTGCAGTGCCAGCCCGCGGATTCTGAAAGTTATAAATTGAAGCCCTAGCTGAACAAGAGGAGGGATTGCGGCCGTAGAAGAAAAAAATAGAATTTGGAGGAGAGGAGACGCAAAAGGAGAGTTGGAGACACTCTAGGAGGCTACGCATCAAGCTTTTAAATCATTCTTCTCCGGTTTTTCATTATTCTTATCTAGCTATGTTGATGTTTTATAATATGAACATGAGTTGCTTGAATATTATTATGGAGTACATATTTTTGTGTTAAGGATAGATGGATCCTAAACCTATATCTTGAGTGCTATTTGGACAAGTTGGAATTTACTTTGTTTTTCAAAGTGTGTTTTATTGTTCTTAATGTTGTTTATTATTTTGATTCCTTCTTGAGGCATAGTGATGTGTCGAATAGAGAAGCTATGCTTTTATGAATAGTTGAATTAATAAATATGATTTTGGATTGTTAACTATGCAAAGCCAAGGTAAAACATGCCATGAATGAAATAGGAGTAACCGAATAGGGATTCTAGGAAGTTCATGTGGTTCGTTTAAACCGTAACCGAATAGGGAGATTTAACTGAAAAGAATTCCATTGAACTTAATGCTTCTTAAGTTGAATCAATCTAGAATAGACCTAGAATATGGATATTTGAAGTTGATGATTCTCAAGATTGTGGTTAGACTTGAATAAGGATAACCAATTGATTGGGGATTCTACCATCTTGAAAAACATAGTAAGTGAAACTTGTCCATTCAAAACTCTTGTCAATTATGGTTTAGGTGAAGTCGAGTCCTTAGCACGTTAGTTCATAAGAGTCTTCATTCCAAATTTTGCAAATCTTCCGTTAATAATTAGCACTTTTGTTTTTTTTCTTTAGTTAATTGCTAGTAAACTTTTCTCCTATAATTATTCGTTTGCTCAAATAACAGCAAGAGTTAAGTCATAATTTCTGTAGTATTTTCTCAGTCCTCGTTGGGAATGATATTTACTTATCATTTTATTACTTGAATGATTAGTGCACTTGCTAGTGTTAATTTCATCGCATCAAAAACCTTTTCATCATTGGTTTCCTTGAAATTCTTGAACCAATCCCTGTGAGGACATATATGAGCAGTGCACCCGGTATCTAAGATTCATTTCCCGCTGCCTTCTTGCCCCTTGCTCACACTTGAGCACACAACAAGAACATCATCATCTTGTTATTTTCCCTTGGCAACCGAAGCCTCTCCATTCTTGGTATGGCTTCCTCCCTCATCCCTTACCATCTTCTTGCAATCTTTCTTGAAATGTCACTCCTTATAGCAGTGGAAGCATCTCTTTCCTCCAAATCTCGGTTTGGAGTGTGCTCTCCCTTGGCTTTCTCTTCTACCTCTGTCCTAGTAGTAGCCATGTATGTTACTGTGTGCTCTCCCATGGCTTTCTCCTCTACCTCTGTCCCGGTAGTAGCCATGTATGTTATTGTGCACTCTCCCATGGCTTTCTCCTCTACCTTTGTCCTGGTAGTAGCCATGTATGTTGCTACTATACCAAGTTACTGGCCTTCCTCTAACGAATAATCCTTCTCCACTTGATGCTCTCCTTATCTTGGCATCAAGATTATCTTACAACTCTTTATTAGGATCCATTTTAAAAGCAAAGATTCATTTATGAAGATACCTCTTATTTGGGAGAGTCTTGGCAAGAAACAACTCATCTAGTTTCTTCCAAATTGCAGTTGGATCTTCCAAGTCTCCGCACTCCCTTGTGACACTATCCGATATGTGCAGAAAGATGGTGTTGTATGCCATCTTCTTCATCTCATTCCGCTAGATCTCTGTGATACTTGCTGGAAAAGCGTCATCTTCTCTAATCGCCAAGTCCACCTTTTGTTGCATAAGAACCACCTTGATCTTCCGCTTCCAAAGGGTGAAATCTCCATTTCCATCAAACTTCTCAACAATGAAGTTTGAACCCATCTTGCGGAGAAGATCCCAGATTTATGCAGCACACACAATCGTTTTCCAACTTCTTCTAAATCTCAAGAACACGATTGAAAATTGATCTCAATACCGTTCTTGAATCACCCTCAAGAACACAATCAGATCTTGATGTCTTCTTCGTTCTTGAATCACCCAAGAAGTTGACCTTTGATTCTTGGAGTCTTGCTCCGATACCTTCTGTTCTTGCTCTGATACCCGCTGTTGTAGCTCTAATACCATTGTTGTGGTATCTCCTCTAGCTCTGATACCACTGTTGGGAAATCACCTAGGAGATGCCCAGGTGGTGATCTTCCAGACACCCAAGTCTAGAATGACTTGTAAAGAAAAGAAACGGTAAATGAAGCAAGAAAGAACACAAGCAATTTGTTATCGAGGTTCGGCAATGTGCCTACATCCCTGTGAGCTCCTCTGAGCTCTCTGTACTAAATCAATAAGTTCTTACAATTACAACAACTCCTCTTTAAGAACACGATCTAATCTTGATCTTAACACTGTTCTTGAAGAACGAAAGAAAAGAGAAAAGAAAGTGATAAGGTCTTGAGTTACCCTGGAATTTTCCCCAAGAAAATTCCACTTACAAGTCCCTTGAATCCCCAATCTATACTACTCTCTCTCTCTCTAAACAATCAGCCTCTCTTGAATGCGTCTCTCTTGTGTTTAGTGTCTTTGCACTCTCACACAACCATGTGTTCTATTTCACACACATTCACATGTCATTCTCATCACAAGTTATGTCCCACACATCTATGTCACATACCTCTTAGAGATTGAAGCTAAGTGACCCTTTATATAGTGCACCACTTCTTGAACCTATCTTGAAGGTCAATCTCCACCCTTAGATCTTGAGGACCAATCAATCATAGCCCCTCATCAATCCTAAGTGATCTTGTGCATTTTGAACATGTCTCACGCACCATTCGAAATGCTGAAACATAAGCATCAGGTGTGCCTTGTGCTGAGGCTCAGAGCTTTGTGTTGAGGCTTGGATGGGTTGGGCCGCGGCGCGAACCAGGGCACCCTCTTCATCCTTTCTGGGTGCCACACCTTAGGGAAACTGAGCCGCGACGCGGCCTGGAGGGCACACATCCTGGACTTGCTGCTAGGTGAGGCACGCACACCTTGAGCCGTGGCCTGGACACCTGATGCTGAAGCTTCTCCAACCTTGTTTAAACCTTAGACAAATACCAACATGATAAATTAAATTAATCTCCTAAGGGCAAGGGTAAATATTGTTACTTCCATATGGTTTTGAAAAATACTTTAACCTCTCTAAGGTTTGAGAGTATATTGACAATAACCTTCCTTCGTTAGAACAATATGTTACCGAATTGTTAGATTCTTGGTTAAATTCTATTTCACCTCAACAAACTTGATGAATGAAAATGTGTTTATATGATTGCAGTCTTTCATTAGTTCTTTAAAAAGATAACAGAATCATAAGTCAAACATAGTCAAAGATAGAAAGAGTAATTTTCAAAATCACAAAGAGGTAATAGTAATTACCCTTAAACTCTAACAGGATAATATAATTTACACTTTAGAATTTGGTTATATTTAATTTTTTTTATAGTGAATGGTGCAAACTTCAATTAATAAAAAACGACAAAGATATGTACGATAAGTAGAAATGCATAAACTTTAGAAGGATATCGTCAACTAAAAAGACTATGTCTGATAGAGACAAAGCATAGTTTGCAAGATGGTGAGCTACTTAGTTTGTTGTTTTACGCTCATAACACACCTGACTTGAATCATATTGAATCAATTCCTTTATTTCCTCCACAACATTTCCATACGTAGCCAAATATGATTGATAAGCACTAACAACTAAGACACGTTAGGATTTTTCCTCCAAAATCTACCTACTCAAATTTTAAACAAAAGTACAACCACAACAATTAAATAGGCAAAACAAACAAAGAGTAAGAACAACAATAACTAATATGGTTCGGAAACCTCTTTGCCTATATCCACCAACAAATTCACTACTTTATTAATCTTCAATTACGACTTTAGGAAGTGTAAAGTTGCTAAACTCTCACTTTCTTATACTTAAAATGCCCAAAATAACCAATACTCTCAACCTAGCTCTAATTGTAAGTGTTATTTTTACTTGAAAATCAACTAATTCATCTAATTAAAAGAAGAGACTAAAATAAGTTCTTCAATTTAATTTCTAATTAAAATTAAAAGGAAGGTGTTTTGATCACGACCTTCTTAAATTAGATTCATTAAATTTAATTCTTCAAGTTCTATTTTATTAACTCGAATAAAATTGACAATTGACAAAATATAATCAAGCTAAGTAGATATAGTGTTGTGTCTGCAAGTTAAAATAAGTGTACGTGGGAAAGTAACACCAACTCTTTCCAACCGTAGTAGTATATGATATATAAATCTTTCCTCAAGGTCGTTAGTTCAAGGGATGGTAGATCGGACAATTTCCAAATTAACAACCATGTGAGGTACTTTAAAGTAACTCTTTTTCGTATTATTTTGACAAAAAAATTAAAAGAAATTCATCTTTGTTAGTCAGTGGCTCACTCACATTTGTTTTTTTTGGCTTAATATTATTAAATGTAGTTGTGAACCTGTGCAAATGCACATGAATATATTGTTCATAAAACTAAACTATATGAAATAATAAAAATCACAAAAAATAATTTATTTGTTTTATGATAAAATTAAAAATACATAATACTTGATTAAAGATCTAAACTAAAATGGAAATTAACATCTATACCATTATAATCTACACGTTTTAATGTATGTTTCATAGTGGATAAAATTGAATTCAAGTTGGCCTTATGTTGGAAACCTATTTATTAAAATAGACAGAAAAGAATCTTACAAAATTAGATAAGATATTTTGGTGAGAAACTCAACAAATATAAACCAAATAACTTTGTAAAAATAAAATTCTTTGCTTCTTGGCCCTTGGTGTTTGCTCCAATCGTCAACATAACCATGACATATTTCATCAGTATTGCATTAAAGTGTTAGATCTTACACCTATAATTACCCATTCATCAAGCATTAAGTTAACATTAAATTTTAGCATCAATATATGACCTCCGGCTATGAGCTGGAAGTTCCTCATTGGACCGATAAACTTGGTGTTCTTGGTGAATATGATTTTAAGAAGCAAGAGAATCTACTACTTGATTACCTTCTCAAAATATACATTGAGAACTAATAATTGAACCATGTACTTTTTGATTTCTTGAATTATATAAACTAAGTTCCATGGTGGATCAACATGGTTTTGCTGCATTTGAATTCAAATTTGTGAATCAGATTCAATGAAGTGTACCTGAATATGATGTTGCTGATCTAACTTCAAGCCTTCAAGCAGTGCCCGTGCCTCTGCCTGCATGTTAGTAAAAAGACCAAAAAAGCAAGAAAAGGCCACAAGAATTAAATGATTATTACCCTGGATAAGGCCTCCACAACCTCTCTATTGTTTACCAATGATCCATCATAGTTAAGTTTAACAAAACTGTGATACCAAGGTATCCACCTAACCTGTTTACCTTTTGTCAACCTCAAATTAGAGATGCGAATGGATAGAGTCTGTAGTGCAAGTAATTCACCGAACCATAACAGCTTTTTTGGAGTGAACAATAATTGAGTTCTCGAAAAGTGGATGTCACCTTTGCAATAATACTCTCTGTCAGCATAGCAAGACCCTCAAATACTGTATTATTACGAGCCAACCATAGCTCCAAGAAAATAAGTATAAATGCCATGATTTTGGTAAAACCCAATTGCGACCGAAAATTGGACTTATAGAACGAAGCCTTCGCTAGGATGTCAAAATTATTAGGGAAACTGAAACTTAACCGTAACCAAAAAAAAGCCCAAAACTAATGACTAGTTTATCCTCCTTTGATCAAGTGAGCAATTGATTATGTCTTAGGGTAAGTACAACATACACACTTGGATACCAACTACACTCCAATTCTTTGTATGTTATTATCAACAAGCAAGGCCCCTTGAAACAACTTTTAAATAAAACATGAGATTTTTTAGAGAATCCATTGATTCCAACTTTTGTCTATGCCGTCTAAAAAATGGACCTTTCACCCACAGTAGCTCCCAATAACTCTTAGAGAAAATATCATGTATGTTAGCTAAACTAAGCTTATGTCCAAGTCTGGAAAACGAGCTATAACTTCCCTTAATTTGTTCAAATCCTGAAGTATTTTAGCTACAGAACAATCCTTGAACGGAATATCTTCTGAAAATTGGAATTAATTCCATTTAACAGACCAAAAATTAATTTCTCCACAAGCAACCACCCACCAAGAATGATCCATTATCCTCTTAATGTGTGGAACAATCATGCCCCAAGAATGAGAGAAATACCAAGGGATTCGTACCAAAGTTAAATTTTCTCCATAATTCTTACGCTTAAATTAGCCAAAAGAGATTTATTCAACAAGAAATTCTATGCTAGCTTCCCTTACAAAGAAGTCATGACCTTCTGTAAAGTAGGAATTCTGAAACCCCCCTTGTTCACAGGTCTACAAATAGTGCTCTAGAAAACCTAATGTTTCCTTTTTTGGTCCCAATTATTCTAGAAAAAAGTTGAAAAAATTTGTTCTAGCCCATGTAAGAATCCTTTCGGCATCAACACTATTGATAAAGAATAAAAAGGAACAGAAGTAAGAAGACTTTTAATCAAATTAACCCTACCTTCTAAAGATAAAAACTTTTCTTTTCAACTACCCAGCCGTTTACTGATTTTCTTCTCCAAATAAATAAAATGCCTCCCCATCGTTCTACCACAAAACAAAGGCACTCTAAGATAGTGAATAGGTAAACTACTCTAACTTTTTATCATAGCCACACGTGCATAACTCCATTTTTTACTACCAATGAAAGAACTCTTATTCCAATTGATTCTTTGCCTCGAAACTAACTTATAGTCCCAAAGAAGTGTAGTACAAGCATCCACTAATGATTTATGACCATTCAAAAAACTTAACATATCATCGACATATAACAAATTTGAAATGCTTCCCGTTGGGCCTGAGACTTTATACTGCACAGTCTTGCCTTCACAAACTTCTTATTCAGGTTCTTAGAAAACACATCTTCTCTACAAGTATAAATAGAAGGGGAGATAGAGGATCTCCCCAATGAACCCCTCAAGAAGATTGAAAGAAACTATGCTGGTCCCTATTTAAATATATAGAATACCATACATTGGATAAACATCAAAAAATGAGGTCACACCAGTTTTCACCAAACCCAAATTTTCACAGTGTTTAGCAAGAAACTCCACTCCAGACGATCATAAGCCTTAAACATATCAATCTTGAATACCACATTAGAGCTAGGAATTTATTTTTTTTATCTATATCTTAGATTAGCTCATAGGCTAAAGCGATATTTTCATGAATGTCACGACCAAAAAGAAAACTCGATTGCTTAGTAGACACCATCAAAGGGAGGAAGGGTATTAATCTAGCAGTGAAAACCCGATAAATAATTTTGTACAAAAAAATACATAAACTAATAGGCTGTAAATCTGTTATGACTTTAGAATTATCAATCTTTGTTAAGAGAACCAAATTAGTTGCGGTGAACGACAGAAGAAGAGCTCCACCTTCGAAAAAATCTTAGACTACTACTATAACATCAGATTTAATAATCTCCAAACAATGCTGAAAGAAATGCCCATTAAATCTGTCCACCCCAGATGCACTATTCAGGTCTAAAGCATTCATTGCCTAAAAGATCTTATTTTTCAAAGTTATCTAATCAACTTCCATATTTTATTCTGTCGTGATTATGGATGGGACACAATCAAGAAGATTATCCGGAGAGTCCCTTAGAAAAGAAGTAGTACAACTCTTTAAAATATGAACATACTGCATCTCTTAGATCCCTAACATCAGTAACCAAAGTACCATCATCTTTCTTCATCCTGAATTTATTGTGCAACGCCCTTTCTTTCAAGGTTACATAGAAAAATTGGGTGTTTCAATCCCCTGCTTGCAACCATTTCATATGAGCTTTATCATTGAACATAGATTCTTCCACTTTAAGCCAATAGTCTGAGCTTTTCCCTGACTCAGATCATCCATATGAGTAGCTGAGAAATTATTATGTAAGGAACACTTGGCCCGAATCACTTTTGCTTTAGCATCATTAATTTTCCTCGAAGCATTATCAAAAACCGAACAATTCAATCACGTAATTTCTTACGAAAATATTTTAATTTCTGGTGTAAAATAAGCATGGGAGGACCTTTACAATCCATATTTCAATATTGCAACATAAAATATTGGAAAGAAATATACTCTTTCCATACTTGGAAAAAACTAAAAGGTTTAGGAGAAGAGGTCACTTGATGGGCTGAAAACACCAAAGCTCCATGGTCCGAGTACATTCTAGGTTGGTGGATAACTTTATAAGGCGAAAAAGTTTCCATGAACTCAATATTAACAAGGATAAGATAGAGCCACCAGCATCTTGAAGATTTTGGATGATCATTCAACCATGTAAACATGTTCCCTTCAAAACTCGAGTTTAAAAGGCCATTTTGATCAATAAAACCTATAAACTCACTAACGACATATTGATCAATTGGAGCAAACCACACTTTTCTCAGGAATGCGCAACAATAGTGAAATCTACTTTAACAAATCAAGGACCCTGGATTTCAAAGCCAAAACCCCCCAAGCTGTCCACAAGTGTTTTTTGTCCTGCCTGTTACACTTTACATAGACAGAGGAGCCATAACACACAAGAGAAGGAGCAACAAACTGAATATAGACTGAAATGAACTTGTAATAATCTATCCCTGGGTAGGTCCTACCCGACGAGGTATCATCACCTCTCAGCTTTATCACACTGATTGATATATAAACATATAATTAACAAGATAAACAACCTTTCGTTCAACAAATAACAAGTTAAACAATCACAATTTACATTAACAAACGACCTTTGAAACACATGGAAGTCAAAGTTTAAAACTTTGAAATCATAAATAAAGGAAAAACTCCCCACTACAAAATTCTTGAATGGACTCCTAACAAAAAATCCAAAAGATAAGGATGTTGTTGGGAAACCACCTCAAGATGCCCAGGTGGTGATCTTCCAAACACCCAAGACTAGAATGGCTTGTAATACAACCGAAACAAAACAGGAATCAAAACCAATCAAAGAAAAAACACCAGCAATTGTTATAGAGGTTCGACAATAGCCTACATCCCCATGAGTTCCTTTGAACTCTCTGCACTAAATCAATGGTTCTTTACAGATACAGCAACTCCTCTTCAAGAATCTCAAGTTCTTGAAGAATGAAAGAAGAGAAAACAAAAAGTGATAAGGAACTATTACAAAGCCCTTAAATCCAATCTATACTACTTTCTCTCTAAACAACCAGCCTCTCTTTGAGATCTATTCTAGTACCTCTCCTATGTTTTTGTGTCTTTACACTCTCACACTTGCACTTGAATTCTCTTGTATGATGATATTGTGTTTTGCAACTTGTTTAGAAGCTCGGTGACCCTTTATATAGTGCACCACTTCTTGAACCTATCTTGAAGTCAATCTTCACCCTTAAAACTTGAGGACCAATCAATCATAGCCCTTAATCAAGTCTAAGTGATCCTGTTCATTTTGATAATCCTCCACGCACCATCCAAGAGGTTGAAACAAACTAGTCTCAGTGTGCCTGGTGCCGCGGCCCAAAACAGGGCAGGCCGCAGCTCAAGCCAGGGCACACATGCTTCACTTTTTGGGCGCCGCGGCATAGGGGAGACTAAGCTGCGATGCCAATCTGGCCAGAAGCTCCTCCATGTTGTGTGCTGAGGCACGAGTCTTCTGAGGTGCGGCGCACATAGCTACCCTGATGCTGAACTCTTTTTAATTTAATCCTTAGACAAAATACCAACAATCTCTACCTTAGTCTAAGCCATTAAACCAGAACCCATTGTGCAAAGAACTCAGGATCCAAACTCAACTTGAGTCACCATATCAACCGATTCCAATCTTAAAAAGTCCAAGGCAATGATTGAACTTACTTAGAGGTAGAACTTTGGTGCCTAAATCTGCAGGATTTTCTTCTGTGGCTATATTGTCCACATGAATGCATCCTTTCGTAACATTTTCCCGAATGAAATGATACCGAACATCCATATGCTTTGTCCTCTCATGGAACACCGGATTCTTACACAAGTGCAACGCACTTTGGCTATCTGAACACACTACCACTTGCTCTTTCAGGACCTTCAACTCTTCCAACAACCATTTGCACCGCATAGCCTCCTTTATAGCTACCATAGCCGCTATGTACTCAGCCTCAGTTATTGAGAGTGCTACCACCGGCTGTAACTGAGCCTTCTAACTTATACAAGATCTGTTTAAGTTGAAGACATAGGAGGTAATCGATCTTCTTTTATCCTGATCTGCTCCATAGTCTGAATTCACATAACCTTCAAAACAGATGAACTTACCCCACTTCTCATAAACCAGCCCCACTTCTGGGCTTCCCTTCAAGTACCTCAACAACCACTTTATCCCAAGCCAATGCTCATTTTCGAGATTACTCATAAATTTGCTGAGAACACTCATTGCATGAGCAATCTCAGGTCTAGTGCTTACCATCATGAACATGACTGATCCAACCGCACTAGAGTAGGGGCCCTTTTCCATTTCCTTCTTCACCTCATCCAATCTCGGACATTGATCGCTGGAGAACTTGAAATGACCAGCAAGGGGAACCTTCACTGGTTTACTATCTTCCATAGAGAACTTAGATATCATTTTCTCTATATAGGAAGTCTAAGAAATCTTCGATCTGTTTCTCTCCCTTTCTCGGATTATAAAAATCCCAAAGATCTCCTGTGCATGGCCAAGATCCTTCATCTCAAACTCCACACTGAGTTGGGCCTTCAGTTTTCCTATCCTCTCCATGTTGCTCCCAATCAGCAGCATATCATCAACATAGATGAGGATGATCACCACTTCCTCCACCTTGTGCCTTTTGTAGTACAAGCACAAATTATAGTAGCTCCTCATGAAACCCAACCTAGTTACAAAGGAATTGAACCTCTTATTCCATTGCCGAAGTGATTGCTTTAGGCCATAGAGAGATTTGTACACTTGATGCACCAACTCTCCCTGCCTTCTTTCCCTATAGCCTTCGGGTTGCCTCATGTAGATAGTCTCATCAAGCTCTCCATGTAAGAACACTATCTTCACATCCATTTTCTCGATTTCCCAATCAAATTGGACCACCATAGCCAATATTATCCGCATCGTCTTGTATTTCACAACCGGTGAGAATATTTCGGTGAAATCTATGCCTTCTCTTTGTGTGAACCCCTTCACCACCAGTCTAGCTTTATACTTGACTTTATCCCCTAGAGGGTTCCCTTCTTTGATCTTGTAGATCCACCTACAATCCACAACTCTTTGTTTTTCTGGTTCGGGCACCAATTCCCAAGAGTTGTTCTTCCTTAAAGAATCCATTTCTTCATCCATAATTAGCTACCATCTTAACGAATCCTCACATTCCATGGCACCCATGTAAGTTTCTGGTTTCCCTCCTTTTGAACAATTAGCTACTACTTTAGTATCCGCAAACCCATATCTCAAAGGTGGTCTAACCACCCTCCTTCTCTGGTCCCTTGTGAGCTGGTAGTCATTCTGACTTGCTGCATTAACTCCTTCTAGTTCAGCTTCCTCTTGGGTATCTTGAGCTTGGCCTTCATCAATGGGCTCTACTTGGTCCAAACCCTCTTACCTTCCTTGCTCTACCTGAACTGAATTTTCTTTGATGTTATGCTTCACAAATTCCGAACTGGTTTGCTCACTATCCCCTACAGGGTTAGTTTTCTCCAACTAGGGAAATAACAATTCATTAAAAATAACATCCCTACTTATTATGAGTTTCATTCCTTTTTGTTCTAAGGACCATAACCTATATCCCTTAACCCCATCACCATACCCTAGAAATACACATTTTCTAGACCTTGGGCTAAGTTTATCATCCTTTTGATGTGCAAATGCAGCACATCCAGAAGTCCTAAGGTTGTTCAACTCAGGGGGTTTTCCACTCCACATCTCTTTGGGAGTCTTGAGCTCTAAAGCTCTAGAGGGTGATCTATTAACCAAATATGGAGCAGTAAACATAGCTTCCTCCCAAAAACATTTTGGTAAACCAGACCCAATTAACATGCACCTAACCTTTTCCATAAGGGTTCTATTCATCCTCTTAGCAACTCCATTTTGCTGAGGGGTTTTTACAACCGTTCTATGTCTTAGAATGCCATTTAACTCATAGAATTTATCAAAATCCTTATTGCAAAATTATAAGCCATTATCGGTTTGTAAAGCCTTAACTACCCTACCCGTTTGAGTCTTCGGCAACTTTTTCCATAACACAAATTTATTCAAAGTATCAAATTTATTTTTAAGCAAATAAACCCAAACCTTTCTTGAATAATCACCAATTAAAGACAGAAAGTAAAGATTACCTCCCTGTGTTGGTGTTCTTGCTGGTCCCCAAAGGTCCGAATGAATGTAGTCAAAAATGCCCTTAGACTTGTGCACTCCGGTGTTGAAGCTGACCCAGTGTTGCTTCCCAAGAATACAACACTCGCAGAAATCAAGTTTCTCTACTTTGTCACCACCAAGTAGACCATCCTTGCTAAGAAATTGCAAGCCCATTTTGTTCATATGTCCCAAGCGAGTGTGCCAAAGGGCTGCCCTATCCATCTCAACCATCAAGCTTGCTGCTTGATCCTTGATTTCTGTCTCTTCGATCATCTCATAGAGACCATCTTTTATTGCTGCTTTGATCACTACCAAAGATCCCTTGGTTACCTTGATCTTTCCTCCCTCTGCTTTGTATATATACCCCATGGAATCTAGCTGCCCCAATGAGATCAAATTTCTTCTCAAATCTAGAAGATACCTTACATTATGCAGCAGCCTTATGACTTCATCAAACATCCTCAATTGGATGTCTCCTATCCCCCTCACTTGGCAAGAAGTATCATTCCCCAAGAAAACCTTTCTATCATTGGTTTCTTAGAAATTCTTGAACCAATTCTGGTGAGGGCACATGTGATAAATGCACCCGAAATCCAAGATCCGTTTCTCGCTGCCTTGCCTCCTGCTCACATTTGAGCACATAACAAGAACATCATCTTGTTGTTCTTCCTTAGCAACCGAAGCCTCTCCATTATTGGTATGGTTTCTTCCTCTCTCATCTCACATCTTCTTCTTGTAATTTTTCTTGAAATGACCCTCCTTGTTATAGTAGAAGCATTGTTTCCCTCCAAACTTCGATTTGGAATGCGATCTCCCATGGCTCTACCCTTTACCCTTTGATTTCTCTCGGTAGTTGCCATGGATGCTACTGCCATACCGAGTTACTGGCCTTCCTCTAATGAACATCCCTTCTCCACTTAATGCTTCCCTCATCTTGGCTTTGAAATCATGAGCCCTTATAGCATTGATCATAATTTTCTTGGTTAGTGTATCTCTTCCATATCCAATTGCGTTAATCAAATTATCAAAACAATTAGGAAGAGAATTCAACAAAATAACAGCCAATTGTTCATCTAAGAATGTTATGCTATAGCTATTTAAATATTGAACTAGCTTATTAAACACATCAAGATTATCTTGCAACTCTTTATTAGGATCCATTTTTGTTAGGAAACCACCTTCAATGATGCCTAGGAGGTGATCTTCCAAACATCCAAGTCTAGAATGACTTGTAAAGAAAATAAACAGCAACCAATAAAAGCAAGAAAGAAAATAACACAAGAAATTTGTTATCGAGGTTTAGTAATATGCCTACATCCACGTGAGCTCCTCCGAGCTCTCTGCACTATCTTATCAATGGAGTTCTTTACAATCAACAACACCTCTTTAAGAATCCACAAGTTCTTGAAGGAACAAAGAAGAAGAAGAAACAGAATGTGATAAGAACTAACCCTGGAATTTTCCCAAGAAAATTCCCCATACAAGCCCTTGAATCCCCTTTCTATTCTACTCTCTCTCTTCTAAACAACCAGCCTTACAAATGAGTCTCTCTTATTTTGTGTCTTTGCACTCTTACAATTGATCTCCCTTTCAATCACAAGTTTTCACATTGCATCTTAGATTGAAGCTAGGTGACCCTTTATATAGTGCACCAACTTCTTGACCATTCTTGAGTGTCATTCTCCACCCTTAGATCTTGAAGACTAATCATCCTTAGGCTTTCATCAATTATAAGTGATCCTATGCATTTTTACATGTATTTTCGCACTTAACAAAGGCTAAATCAAATGGACCATGTGTGCCTTGAAGGTGCGGCCTGGAACAGGGTGTGCTGAGGCTTGGAGCATGGCACACTTGCTGCCACTCTGGGCGCCACGACCTAGGGAAAGCTGCACCATGGCCTGCCCCTCCTCTTTGTACTCCTCCTTGCTGTGTGCCGCAGCCTGGACAAGGCTAGGCCGTGGCTTGCTCTAATGTTGGACCATTTTCCTACTGTGTACTGAGGCGCCAATGACAAATGTTGAACCTCTTCTAATCTTGTTTAAACCTTAGACAAATACCAATAATTTTAAGAGCAAAGATTCGTTTAAGAAGATATATCTTATTAGGGAGAGTTTTGGTAAGAAACAACTCATCTAGTTTCTTCTATATGACAACTGGATCTTCTGAGTCTCCGCACTCCCTTGTCATGCTATCTGACATGTGTAGGAATATGGTGTTGTATGCCATCTTTTTCAACTCAATCCGCTGGACCTCCGTGATACTTGCTGAAAAAGCGTCATCTTCTCCAATCGCTAAGTCCACCTTTTGTTGTATAAGAACTGCCTTGATCTTCTGCTTCCAAAAGGCAAAGTCTCTCTTTCCATCAAACTTCTCAATAATGAAATTTGAAGCCATCTTGTAGAGAAAATCCCAGATTTTTGCAGCACCCTCAATTACTATCCAACTTCTTCTAGACCTCAAGAACATGATCAGAGATTGATCTCAATACTGTCCTTGAATCACCCTCAAGAATACGATCAGATCTTGATCTTTACACCGTTCTTTAATCACCTAAAAAGTTAATATTTGATTCTTGGAGTCTTGCTCTGATACCTCCCGTTCTTGCTCTGGTACCAGCTGTCCAAAGCTCTGATACCGTTGTTGGGAAACCATTTCAAGATGCCCAGGTGGTGATCTTCTAAACACCCAAGACTAGAACGTTTTGTAATACAACCGAAACAAAACAGGAATCAAAACCAATCAATGAAAGAACACTAGCAATTGTTATCAAAGCTCAGCAATAGCCTACATCCTCGTGAGTTCCTCTGAACTCTCTACACTAAATCAATGGTTCTTTATAGATACAATAACTTCTCTTTAAGAATTTCAAGTTCTTGAAGAATGAAAGAAGAGAAAACAGAAAGTGATAAGGAACTATTACAAAGCCCTTGAATCAAATCTATACTACTCTCTCTCTAAACAACCAGCCTCTCTTTGAGATCAATTCTAGTGCCTCTCTTGTGTTTTTGTGTCTTTGCACTCTCACACTTGCACTTGAATTCTTTTATATGATGATATTGTGTTTTACAACTTGTTTAGATTGAAGCTAGATGACCCTTTATATAGTGCACCACTTCTTGAACCTATCTTGAAGTCAATCTCCACCCTTAGATCTTGAGAACCAATCAATCATAGCCCTTGATCAAGTCTAACTGATCCTATGCGTTTTGATCATCCTCTACGCACTATCTAAGAGGCTGAAACAAACTAGTCTCAGTGTGCCTGGCGCCACGGCCCAGAACAGGGCAGGCTACTGCTAAAGCTAGGGCACATATGCTTCACTTTCTGGGCGCCATGGCATGGGGGAGGCTGAGCCGCGGCTCACACCTAGCCAGAAGATCCTCCATACTAGGTGCTGAGGCGAGGGTCTGCTGAGGTGTGGCACACACAGCTGACCTGATGCTGAACTCCTTTTAGTTTAATCCTTGGACAAAATACCAACAGATGTCATTGACAAAAGCCTTATGAAGGACTCCCTTTGACTTGACCATAAAACTTCTAGTATTGCCTGAAATATTAGTAAATAAAAGAGTGAGCTAAAAAACCAAGTTATAAACACATTACTAAAAGTTGTTAGAGTTAGTGCATACTTCACGGGACTAGATCTGTGAACCCTGGACGAACACAGTTGGTGCAAACTTTTAGGCCATGTACATAAGTTGGGCATGGTTTTTTGCTTGGTGGTTTGGGCTTGGGCCCAGGAAGAGCCGTAGTTCTACAGCAGAACGAAAACCTAATTAGACCCTAATTAGGACGTCTTAAGTTGCACGTAAATACTCTTTATGTACTGAGCATACATTGTAACAGAGAGATTTGTGAGGTTGATAATAAGAAATTTCTGGCAGGACGTAGCCCTATTCTTGGGTGAACCTGGGTAAATCTTGTCTTCTTTTCTTTTTGTTTATAATTCATGTGATTGACATGTCTCAAATCATTCAATTGGTATCAGAGCCTTGTGTTCGAGGATTAACGATCAGAGATTTCGATTAGATCATGGATTGAAATCGAGAAGTTTAGATGGAAGAGCTTCGAGTTATGGAAACTAAAGATGGAGGATCTACTCGTGGATAGGGATCTGTTGACGGTGATAGTTGATGAGATACCGAAGAGTATGACATCCACGACAGAGGCATCACCGGTGTTGGTTTTGACATCATCTTCAGTGACCATCACGGAGTGGGAGAAGCTCGATCGGAAGGCACAAAGTCTGATTCGACTGTGTCTGGCCGATTCTATCCTGATAAAAGTTTTTGGAGAAAAGACTGTGAAAGATCTCTGGAAGAAGCTAGAAAACCTTTATCAGAGTAAATCTCTGGTAAATAAATTGTTTCTGTAGAAGAAGTTGTACATCCTTCGGATGGTTGAGGGCGATTCTTTCACTATTCATCTACATAAGTTCAACACTTTGATAGGTCAATTATTATCTATTAGTATTGATGTGACAGATGATGATAAGGCTATTACACTACTTTGTTCACTGCCTGATTCGTGGGATAACTTGAAAGTTGCGATTGGTAGTGGTACGATCGATCTATCTTTTAAGAATGTCGTGGCAGTCCTATTGTCTGAGGAGATGAGGCGACAGGGTACAGAAAACTCGTTAAATGAGGCCTTATCTGTGAGAGGTTGAACCTATGATAAAGCCTACAAGTGGTCTGGTGATAAATCCAAATTCAAAGGAAGATCAAAAAGTAGGAATAAATCTGGGTTGAAGTGTTGGAAGTGTAGGAAGCATGGGCATCCAAAGAAGGAGTGCAGAAGTAAGAGTGTGAACCCTGAAAAGCAAATAGGCGAGATGTCATCTTCAGGTAATAGGAACCAATATGATGATGATGCTGGTGGAATAAATATGTTATCCTGTTTAGCTCAATCAGATCAGAGTGTTTAGATAATTGACATAGGAGCATCCTTTCACATGACACCTTACAGAGACTGGTTTCATGAGTATAAAACCTTTGATGGGGGAAATGTTTTATTGGGAGATAACTCTCTGGTAAAAATTATTAGCTGTGGGAAGGTAAAGTTAAGGATGAATGATGGGACAATCAGAACACTTCCAGGCATGATGCATATCCTGGGTCTCAGCAGGAACCTAATATTAGTCAGTAAGATAGCAGATGGGGGAGTAAATTTCAGCTATGACAAAAATTTGTGCATGATGACTAATGGATCGTTAGTAATTGCACGAGGTGTTTGGTATGGTATGTTGTACAAGTTGTTGAGAAATACAATACAAAGTCAGTTCAGTGGAGGTTTTATCTTTGAGAATGTGACTGATGATGAGGCAGCGTCCTCTATGTTATGGCATCAGAGGCTTGGCTATATCAGTGAAAAGGGACTATCTAATTTATCGTTAAAGTAGATGGTGAAGGGAGTCCCAGATTGCTCCATGGGATTCGGTTTCTGTGAGTGTTGTCTACATGGCAAGTAGAACCGTGTGAGTTTTAAGTCCACTAGCATGAGGGCAAAGGGTATTCTAGATTTAATACGTAGTGATGTGTTTGGGCCAGTTCCAGTCCAATCTCTTGGAAAATAAAGGTATTATGTCTCTTTCATTGATGATTTTTCAAGGTATGCATAGATTTATTTCATTAAGAGTAAAGCTGAAGCATTTGATAAGTTTTATGAGTTTAAAGCATTGTTAGAAAATCATATGAAAAGAAAGATAAAGGTATTGAGAACAGATAATGGAGGAGAATTTTGCTCAGATAAGTTGGAGCAAGTGTGTGTGGCAAGCGGCATTGCAAGACAGAAAACAACTCCATATACACCTCAACAGAATGGGGTGGCCGAGAGACTCAATCAGTCACTCATGGAGAAATCGATGAGCATATTGAGTTATGCAGACTTAGAGCCAGAGTTCTGGGTAGAGGCTGTAGCTACGACATGTTATCTGAAGAACAGGTACATTAACTTTACAAGATCAGACAGTGTTTGAGGCATTATTCGGGATGAAGCCGAGTTTGGCTCATGTTAGGGTGTTTAGGTGTGATGCTTATATGCATGTGCCAAAAGAAATGAGGAACAAACTTGACAGCATATCAGTGAAGTGCATCTTCATTGGTTATAAGGATGGGGTCAAGGGGTATAAGTTATGGAATCTAGAAAACAAGAATACAGTTTACAACAGAGATGTTGTGTTCAAGGAAACACAAAGGGATGTGGTGACTGTCCAAGATGTACTGGAACAGCCAAAACAGGTTTAAATTGATCTTAGCCGGGGAGATAAAGAGTGGGAGACTACCCCACATACTGCACCGAATACTTCAGATATGGAGTCAGTTGGGTCTGAGCAAGATATACATGTTTCTAATGTAGAGGATGAGGATTCAGATATTAGCTCAAAGATAGAGACCACACTTGTCATAAGGAGATCAACACTGGTTAGGAGACCACCCATCAGGTATTCGCCTAGTGCTTGTAGTGCATTATACGCTTTAAATATTACTGATGATGATCCTAGCACAGTGAAAGAGGCAAGGACCTTGAAGGATGCAAATCTATGGGAGGATGCTATGAAATAGGAGATGCAAGCACTAGACAAGAATGAAACATGGAGCATTATGAAATTGTCTAAAGATAAGAAGGCAATTGGGTGCAAATGGATTTTCAAGAAGAAAAAAAAAATACATATGGAATGGTAGAAAAGTACAAGGCACGTCTGGTTGCAAAAGAGTACTCGCAAATAGGGGAATTGACTATGGTGAGATATTTTCCTCGGTAGCAAAGTTGACATCTATCATATGTGTCTTATCCATGGCAGCTGCTTATGATCTAGAGGTTGAGCAACTAGATGTGAAGACAGTTTTCCTTCATGGGGACTTAGAGGAGGAAATTTACATGAAACAATCCAAAGGCTTTGTGAGCGAAGAAAAGGAAGTGTTGGTTTGTAAATTGAAGAAGTCTCTGTATGGACTAAAGCAGTCACCATAGATATGGTACGAAAAGTTTGATACATATGCCATTCAGCTTGGGTTCACTCGCAGCTATGTTGATCACTGTGTCTACGTAAAAATGTTAGTGTTTGATTTTGTCATTTTAACATTGTATGTTGATGAGTTGTTGATTGGAAATAACATGAAGATGATTAGCACTGTGAAGGCATTGTTGGCAAGGTGGTTTGACATAAAAGAGCTAGGGCCAACAAACTTTATCTTGGGCATACAGATAAAGAGGGATCATGAAAATCGAAAACTATGGCTAAGTCAGAAGAAGTATATTGAAGAAGTGTTGAAGAAATTCAACATGTCTGACAGCAAGTCGGTAAGGACTCCTATGCCTTTGGAAACCAAGTTATATGTGAAACAATGACCAAAGACGAAGGAAGAAGTTGAAGATATGGTGCACGTACCTTATGCTAGTGCAGTTGGAACCATGATGTACGCCATGGTGTGCACAAAACCAGATATTGCCCAAGCAGTGGGAGTATTGAGTAGATATATGTCTAATCCTTAGAAAAAGCATTGGACTAGAAGCAAGAGAGTTCTTAAATATCTTCATGGCATGTCAAAGTTTGCATTATGTTATAGAGGTATGGGAAGTAAGAAGAATCTTGATATTGTAGGATCAGTTGATGCTGACTGGGGAAGAGACATTGATAGCAGGAGGTCTATAAGCAGGTATGTGTACAATATGTTTGGTGGGGCAGTGAGTTGGATGAGCAAAAGGCAAAGTGTTTATTGGAAAATCACCTTTGCAAGAATCCCAGGATGTGATCTTTCCAAACCCCTAAATCCATAATGATTTGTACTAAACCAGAATCAAACTGTAAAAGAGAAAACACAAGCAATTGTTATCGAGGTTCGGCAATTTGCCTACGTCCCCGTGAGCTCCTCCGAGCTCTCTACACTAAATCAATAGAGTTCTTACAATTACAGCAACATCTCTTCAAGAACCATTTGTTCTTGAAGAATGAGAGAAGAGAAAATAAAGAGATAAGAACTAAGTGTTTCCCTGGAATTTTCCCCAAGAAAATTCCAATTACAAAGCCCTTGAACCCCTAATCTTTCTTGCACTCTCTCACTTAAAACACCTCTGAAGATTTGAGAGTCTTTCTCTCTAAACACCAGCCACTCTTGGAATGAAACCTCTTCTTGTGTTTCTTCTTAACATTTGCGTTTCATGTGTCTTTACACTCTCACACTTGATGCTCTTCTTATTGCTCCTAGATGACCCTTTATATACAGCAACAACTTCTTTAACCAATCTTGAAGTCATTCTCATCCCTTTGATCTTGAGAACCAAATAATCATGGCCCTCCAAGAGGTCTAAGTAATCTTGTGCATTTTAACCAAGTCCCAATGCACCAGCTGAAAAGTAGAATTAGAGGCATCAGGTGTGCTTGGCGCAGCGGCTCAGAACAAAGCAGGCTACGGCGCACAAGAGGGGAGAAACCTCCTCCATGCTGGTGGCTGTGGTGTACAAGGCCTGGGCTATGGCACACACTAGCCTGTGCTGCGGCACCACTTGGAGGAGGAACTTTTCTGTCTTGTTGGAAACCACGGTGTCAAAGCTTGCTGAAGCCTTATCTTCCAACCGTTTAATTCTTAGACAAATTCCTAACAATCTCTACCTTTGTCTAAGCAATTAAACCTGAATCCAATGTACAGAGAACTCAGGATCCAGACTCAACATGAGTCACCAAATCATTCGACTCCAATCCTAAGAAGTCCAAGGCAATGATTGAACTTGCTTAGAGGTAGAACTTTAGTGCTTAAATCGGTAGGATTTTCTTCCGTGGCCACTTTGTCCACATGAATGCATCCTTCCGTAACATTTTACCAAATGAAATGATACCGAACATCCATATGCTTTGTCCTCTCATGGAACACTAGAATCTTACATAAATGCAATGCACTTTGGCTATCCGAATACACCACCACCTGCTCTTTTAGGACCTTCAACTCTTCCAACAACCTTTTACACCATATAGCCTCCTTAATCGCTTCTGTTGCTGCTATGTACTCTGCCTCGGTTGTTAAGAGTGCTACCAACAGCTGCAACTAAGCCTTCCAACTTATACAACATCCGTTTAAGTTGAAGAAGTATGAGGTAATCGATCATCTTTTATCCCGGCCTGCTGCATAGTCTGAATCAGCATAACCCTCTAACCAGATGGACTTACCCCTCTTCTCGTAAATAAGTCCCACATCTAAGCTTCCTTTCAAATACCTCAGCAACTACTTCATCCTAAGTTAATGCTTCTTTTCAGGATTATTCATAAACCTGCTGAGAACACTAATGGCATGAGAAATGTTGGGTTTAGTGCTTACCATGGTGAACATGATTGATCCAACCACACTAGAGTTATGGACCTTTTCCATTTCCTTCTTCTCCTTATCCTATCTAGGACATTGATCGTTGGAGAACTTGAAATGACTTGCAAGGGGAATCTTTACTGGTTTACTATCTTTCATAGAGTACTTAGATATCATCTTTTTTATGTAAGAAGTTTGAGAAACCTTCAACCTGTTTCTCTCCCTTTCCCGGATTATACTCATCCCAAGGATCTTTTGTGCACGACCAAGATCCTTCATCTCAAACTCCGAACTGAGTTGAGACTTTAACCTTTCTATCCTCTCCTTGCTGTTACCAACCAACAACATATCATCAACATAGATGAGGATAATCACCATTTTCTCCACCTTGTGGCCTTTGTAGTACAAGCACGAATCATAGTAGCTCCTCATGAAACCCAAACTAGTTACAAAGGAATCGAACCTCTTACTCCATTGTTGAGGTGATTGCTTCAAGCTATAGAGAGATTTCTTCAATTTGCACACCAAATCTCCCTGCCTTCCTTCCTCATAGCCTTCAGTTTGCCTCATGTAGATGGTCTCATCAAGCTCTCCATGTAAGAACGCTGTCTTCACATCCATTTGCTCAATCTCCCAATTAAATTGGACCACCATAGCTAACACTATCCTCATCGTCTTGTATTTCACAACTGGTGAGAAAATTTCTGTGAAATCTATGCCTTCTTTTTATGTGAACCCCTTCACCACAAGCCTAGCCTTATACCGAAATTTATCCCCTTCCCTTCTTTGATCTTGTAAATCCACTTACAATCCACAACTCTCTGTTTTTCTAGTTTGGGCACCAATTCCCAAGAGTTGTTCTTCCTCAAAGAATCCATTTCTTCCTCCATAGCTAGCTGATAGGTGCTTAAATAGTCATATTTAAGCCCCTTAATTTACACTTGTTAGACTATTTATTTATACATTTTAGTAGTTTCTACTTCATTTTTGTGTTTTATGTGTTTTTCACAGGACTTGGACAAAAAGATGATAACTTGGAGCTTTTAGGAGCAAAAGTCAAGTTCTACCATCCAGCAAGGTGCGCTCGAGCGCACCTCCCTTGAGATCGAGCACACAAGAGCACTAATACACTTGAAGGAGGCTCGAGCACACACCTGAGCTCGAGTGCATCCTACATACGCTTGAGAGCAATCACTCCAGAGGCGGCAGAAAAGCCAGATATGGAAAGAAGTCTTCAAACTCCAAATAGGAAATTAGGGTTTCGGGACACCATAAGGACCCTATAAATAGCCCTGTAAAACACATAAACCATATCTTTTGTTCTAGATTCGAAGTAGCAAGCTTAGGAGAGAAAGTGACGACTCGTCTCCCGAGTCTTCGTTGGTTTTAGTTTTCTGTTTTTATTTCACTATGTTTAGAATATTTAGTTTACTTAGAGATGCGATAAAATGGACACTAGCAAGTGCACTAATCGTTCAAGTAAAAAAATGATGAGTGAATATTGTTCCCAACGAGGACTGAACAATTACTACAAAAATTATGACTCAACTCTTACCGTTATTTGAGCAAACAAATAATTGTAGGAGAAAAATTTACTAACAATTAACTAAGGGAAAAACAGATGACAATAGTAAATAAAGGAAGATTTGCAAACTTTGGAATAAAGATTCTTATGAACTAACGTGCTAAGGACTCGACTTCACCTAAACCATCATTGACAAGAGTTTCGAATGGACAAGTTTCATTTAATACATTTTTCAAGATGGTAGAATCCCCAATAAATTGGTTATCCATATTCAAGGTCTAACCACAATCTCAAGAATCATTAACTTCAAATATCCATATTCCAAGTCTATTCTAGATTAATTCAAATTAAGAAGCATTAAGTTCAATGGAATTTCTTTCAGATAAATCTCCTTATTCGGTTACGATTTAAACGGACCACATTAACTTCCTAGAATCCCTATTCAGTTACTCCTATTCCATTCATGGCATGTTTTACACTGGTCTTTGCATAGATAACAATCCAACATCATATTTATTAATTCAACCATTCATAAAAGCATAGCTTCTCTATTCGACGCATCACCATGCCTAAAAAAGGAATCAAAATAATAAACAGCATTAAGAACAATAAAACACACTCTTTGAAAAATAAATTAAATTCCAACTTGTCCAAATAGCAACTCAAGACATAGGTTTAGGATTCATCTATCCTTAACACAAAAATATCTACTCAATAATAATATTCAAACAAACCATGTTCATATCATAAAATATCAACATAACTAGATACAAAAACTTGACGCGATGGAATTGACACTAGCAAGTGCACTAATCGTTAAAGTAATAAAATGATGAGTGAATATCGTTCCCAACGAGGACTGAATAATTACTACAAAAATTATGACTAAACTCTTACCGTTATTTGAGCAAACGAATAATTGTAGGAGAAAAATTTACTAACAATTAACTAAGGGAAAAGCATATGACAATAGTAAATAAAGGAAGATTTGAAAACTTTGGAATGAAGATTCTTATGAACTAACGTGCTTAGGACTCGACTTCATCTAAACCATCATTGACAAGAGTTTCGAATGGACAAGTTTTGTTTAATACATTTTTCAAGATGGTAGAATCCCCAATAAATTGGTTATCCATATTCGAGGTCTAACCACAATCTCAAGAATCATTAACTTCAAATATCCATATTCCAGGTCTATTCTAGATTAATTCAAATTAAGAAGCATTAAGTTCAATGGAATTTCTTTCAGTTAAATCTCCCTATTCGGTTATGATTTAAATGGACAACATGAACTTCCTAGAATCCTTATTCAGTTACTCCTATTCCATTCATGGCATGTAATACCTTGGCCTTTGCATAGATAACAATCAAACATCATATTTATTAATTCAACCATTCATAAAAGCATAGCTTCTCTATTCGACGCATCACCATGCCTAAAGAATGAATCAAAATAATAAACAGCATTAAAAACAATAAAACACACTCTTTGAAAACAAATTAAATTCCAACTTGTCCAAATAGCAACTCAAGACATAGGTTTAGGATTCATCTATCCTTAACAAAAAAATATCTACTCCATAATAATATTCAAACAAACCATGTTCATATCATAAAACATCAACATAACAAGATACAAAAACTTGATGCGATGGAATTGACACTAGCAAGTGCACTAATCATTCAAGTAATAAAATAATGAGTGAATATCGTTCCCAACGAGGACTGAACAATTACTACAGAAATTATGACTCAACTCTTACCATTATTTGAGCAAACGAATAATTTTAGGAGAAAAATTTACTAACAATTAACTAAGGGAAAAACATATGACAATAGTAAATAAAGGAAGATTTGCAAACTTTGGAATTATGTGCTAAGGACTCGACTTCACCTAAACCATCATTGACAAGAGTTTCGAATGGACAAGTTTCGTTTAGTACATTCTTCAATATGGTAGAATCCCCAATAAATTGGTTATCCATATTCCAGGTCTAACCACAATCTCAAGAATCATTAACTTCAAATATCCATACTTCAGGTCTATTCTAGATTAATTCAAATTAAAAAGCATTAAGTTCAATAGAATTTCGTTTAGTTAAATCTCCTTATTCGGTTACGATTTAAATGGACCACATGAACTTCCTAGAATCCCTATTCAGTTACTCCTATTCCATTCATGGCATGTTTTACCCTGGCCTTTGCATAGATAACAATCCAACATCATATTTATTAATTCAACCATTTAAAAAAGCATAGCTTCTCTATTCGACACATCACCATGCCTAAAGAAGGAATCAAAATAATAAACAGCATTAAGATTAATAAAACACACTCTTTGAAAAGCAAATTAAATTTCAACTTGTCTAAATAGCAACTCAAGACATAAGTTTAGGATTCATCTATCCTTAACACAAAAATATCTACTCCACAATAATATTCAAACAAACCATGTTCATATCATAAAACATCAACATAACTAGATAAGAATAATACAAAATCAGAGAAGAATGATTAAAAGCTTCTGAGTAGCCTCCAGGAGTGTCTCTAACTCCCCTTTTGCGTCTCGTCTCCTCCAACTTTATTTTTTTCTTCAACAACCGCCCCTTTTTCTTGTTCAGCTAGGACTTCTATTTATAATATTCTAAATCCGCTGGCCAGCACTGTAGCACCAACTTCCCAACGCTGTAGCGTTGAGACATATATCGAACCCTAGCCAGAGCTGCAGCGCCAACTTCCCAGCCCTGCAGCTTTGAGTTTCTGTCCATATTCTTCTATTCATGCCAGATCTAGCGCTACAATGCCAACTTCCCAGCGTTGCAGCTTTGAGTTTCTGTCCTGTTCACACGTTTTGCCCTTCCAGCGCTCCAGCAAATGTCTGAACAGTGGATTTCCAAGACTTAGCATTGATCATTTAACTAAAACAAACTATTAGTAGAATAAAATAAACTAAACTAAAAAATACTAAAAACACATGAAATACAAATCTAATGCTTAAGATCAACACCAAAAACGTGCCTAAAAGAAGTATAATAACATGATTTATTTAGAGTTATCACACCCCCAAACTTACGTTTTTGCTAGTCCTCGAGCAAACTAGAACAGAATCCTAACACACACATCCTAAGAGTGAGAGATGGTTTGATTAGATTTGATAACAACATGCCTCAAAGATTGCATATAAATTATAACACAAGAAAATTTTCCAAATGCTGCAATGTCTAGAATTTCAAATTTATTGCCAGCCTTTTCTTACATCAAATTCTTCAAACGTGTGTGTGTCTAACACCTTTATAAACTTAATCATCTCGCCACTCTAATTGGTTTATACACGTAAGTCGGATAATGCCAATCTCTCAGAGTCCATAAGCTTGCTTTTCACACCATTGTCCACTAATGTAGGCCATGACAATACCCGAGATCACCAGGACTTTATTTTGCTTATAACTTTGGCTAAGGCTAAGGTACGGTAAAAGATTTATTTGAGGCTCTCATCACCTTAAGCAAATCAACCAATAGAAATTTATTTCAAACTTTTCCTCAGTTATCATGTAATACTCAATACTTTTGCTGTTGTCACATCTTCTTCTTCTTCTTTTCTTTTTGTCTTTTTTTTTTCGTATGCTTGTACTATGGTAGCACCAATCTTTATTTTCGTGTGCATGAATGAAACTATAACAGAGCATGTACGCAATCATCAAACATGGCTTTGCCAGCTGCCTGTGATAGGTAACATACAATTTGATCAAATAGTCCGTGTGGTAAACCTTTTCAACTTCGATCTTTCCCTTTGCCCTCTTATAACTAGGGTCTCTTGCTCACTCTCGATGGGAAATATTTGATACTTAACACGGCCAAGTCAAAGACCACTTTCTCTTACTCAATCCTCTGCTACCACTTAAGAGAATAGTCCATTCATTAATCGATGTGCTTACAGGTGAAAGGTAGAGTTGTAGCATTTTTTTGTAAAAAAAAAAAAAAAAAAAAAAAAAAAAAAAAAAAAAAAAAAGATAAGATGATTGAGTGACAGAACAACAGGTATCCAAGCTCAAAAGGGGAAAACTAAGGATAATCACATATCAATGGTTGGCAAGAAAAGCTCAATCGTTCCAATCATGGCCTGTATCATTTCTTTGGTACTGTACTACTTAGGATTTCGCCTCGAGTGGTCTTCAAACAAGTTCTAGAGTCCAAGAGATCTCAAGAAACTACATTGCTCACATAAACATTCTGCAAAACAACAAGACAACAAAGTGCTTAGGTGTAAGTGCTCATTGTGTTCAAAGAATTCGATATAAAATAAATCCAACAACAAACTTAAGCACACAGACAAACGCAACATTTTTCAAATTTTCAATGGCTATAATCAAGTCAATATATTTCTCATCATCAGCAAAATCAAAATCAAACACAAAAAGCACAAAGATAAAACAAACAGAAAAATAACTGAAGACATGAATAAAACACAAAAACTCAAATACTTTTTCCCACTCCCAAACTTAAATGATACATTGTCCACAATGTATAAACATTTAGCATAAAGTAAGAGAAAGGAACTTCCCTAAGTAAGTCGGAACCCGAATCAATCGTCTTCTTCATTGTCCTCATTCTTCTGATCATTGTTGAAAGTACGAGGAGAGTGTTTTTACAACCCAGTGCGTGACTCGGCACTGCAACACTGACTTCCAGGGGGTGCAGCGCTGAGTCTCTGGTCCAGCCTCTTCATAATGGCCTTTTCAACGCTGCAGTGCCCAAAGCTTATGGCTGCAGTGCTGGTTCTCGGGCCTGACTCAAATTAATCCTGAAAACAAAACAAAAAGAACTAATTTAAAACAATAAAAACCTAACTAAAAGACAAACCAAACAAAAACAAAATAAACACACAAAACAAATTCAAATGCAAGAAAAATAAAAACAAAATGTTAGTTCTAATTTATAGTCTTTAGCTTGACTTTCCGATTTATAGCTCTTGGAGAATGGTTGTGGACGATTGAGAGTTAAACGTCCCCATGATGTAGTGCTTCAATCTGTGCCTGTTGACCTTGAACGTCTCCTTGTTTTTCTCATGTTGTATTTCAACGGCACCAAAAGGTGATACACTTATCACAGTGAATGGTCCAGTCCACCGAGATTTCAGCTTTCCCTGAAATATGTGCGTTCTTAGGACTTCCAGCAACTGTTCTTCCATGTTACCTATCAATGAAGAAGATATTATAATAGGGAAAATATTTTTCTCTAAATAAGCATATTTCAAATGAGCAAGTAAAGTTTTCAATTCAGTTATTATTATTTGTTCTTTTGGCACTTCTTTTCCCATTTCAGACTCAAAGTTCCTTGCTTCTTCTTGGATGACGAATTCTTCAGTGGTAGTAGTTCCTGATTCCATAATGCATCTCTTTAAAGTATCTTCATTTAATGTTTTCTCCTGAAACTCCTCAATGAGGTTATCAACAATATCCACTTGAAAACAAGAATAAGTACATAAGCAGAAGGGTATTTCATAATTTTATACATATCAAAAACTACTTGCTCATCATTGACTCTTAAAGTCAATTTCTCTTGTTGTACATCAATTAGGGCTCTCTTTGTAGCAAGGAATGGACATCCAAGTATAAGAGGTACCTCACAATCCTCTTCCATGTCGAGAACAATGAAGTCTACAGGGAATATAAATTTATCAACCTTTACCAGTACATCTTCTATAATTCCCCATGGTCTCTTAATAGATCGATCAGCTAATTGCAATGACACTGTCGTTGTTTTGACTTCTTTTAATACAAGTTTCCTGAAAATTGAAAGAGGTATAAGATTGATCCTTGCACCAAGGTCACATAAAGCTTTATCAAAGAGTGAACTTCCCAAAGTGCAGGGTATAGTAAAACTCCCTGGATCTTTCAATTTTGGAGGTAGCTTATTTTACAGTATGGCGCTGCACTCTTCAGTTAACATCATCGTTCCATGTTCCTCAAGCTTTCATTTATTAGACAAAATTTCCTTCAAAAATTTAGTGTAACTAGGCATCTGTGATAAAGCCTCTGCAAAAATTTTGAAAATTTCTTATCTAGTTTTTCTTTCATAAATTTCTGAGGATACAAAAGAGGTGGAATATAGTTAGTTTCGGAGTTAGAATCGATCAAACCTTTACCAGTAGAATTTTTTTTTTAAACAAGTTTCTCCTCTTACATGGTCTCTTCTTTCTCGCCTTCTTGATTAGTGATTTCTTTAAATTTTGGCTCATTCAATTGTGTGCCACTCCTTAGTGTTATGGCCTTGACATCCTCCTTAGGATTTTTTTTCTGTGTTGCTCGGAAGAGAGCCTTGTTCACGTCCGAAAATTATAGTTGCTAGTTGGCCCACCTGAACTTCCAGATTTCTGATGGATGCTTCTTAATTTTGGAACCTAGTTTCTGCTGCATTTAAGAATTTGGACATCATGTCCTCCAAGTTGGATTTTTTTTCTTGAGGTGGGTATTCAGGAGGAGGTTGTTTCGCATTGCTTTGATTCCAATAGATTCGGGTGATTTCTCCATCCCGGATTATATGTATTGCTATATAGATTGTTTTGCTTGTGAAATTTTGAAACAAAGTTAGCTTGTTCAGGAGATGAATTAGATGCAAATTGATTACCTGCTTGACAATTACTGCTATGGTGGCCACTACCACCACACAATTCACATATAACATGTGTAGTAGGATAAAGTCCATCTATCTTCTTGGTGAGAACCTTCATTTGTGCTGTTAAAGCTGTAACAGCATCTATATTGTGTAATCCTGAGGCTCTATTAACAAGTAACCTTTCAACTGGCCAATGATAAGAATTTGTGGCCATCTCTTCTAGCAATTCAATAGCTTCTTCTGGAGTTTTTCTCATAATAGTGCCACCTGCAGCTGCATCAATCATGTTTCGGGTTGGACTGGTTAGTCCGTTATAAAAAGTTTGTACCTGCATCCAAGTGGGCAACTCATGATGAGGACATCTTCTCAAAAGGTCTTTAAAACGTTCCCATACCTCATAGAGTGATTCCCGATCGACTTGCAAGAATATAGTAATTTCATTACGTAACTTTGCAGTTTTTGCAGGAGGTAAGTATTTTCCTAAAAAAATTTGTGCCAATTCTACCCATGTTGTTATGGATCTTGCTGGCAAGGAAGTCAACCAGCTTTTTGCTTTATCCCTTAGTGAAAATGGAAAAAGCCTTAAGCGAATTGCATCCTCTGATACTCCGTTATGCTTAAATGTGTCGCAAATTTCAAGGAAATTTGACAAGTGAACATTTGGATCTTCTTGTGATAGGCCCCCAAATTGTACTGAATGTTGAATCATCTGAATGATGGCGGGCCTAATTTCAAACTTGTTCGCTTGTATAGGTGGTCGTCGGATGCCAGATTCAACACCATCCATCTTTGGCATAGCATAATCCCATAGTGCACGTTGCACCTCTGCATTGTTCCCTTCTGCCATTGTATTTACTGTTACTGACACTGCTCTTCTCAAAGTGTGAAAAGTGTGCTCAATTTCTGGATTAAATTCTACAAGTATTCTCCCACTAGTACGTGTCATGCACTAGAAATGAAATCTCTACAAAATAGACTTAAAAACCAAATTAACAAACCCTCAAATTAACTAGTAGAATCACAATAAATGAAATATTTTATTTTGATCCCCGGCAATGGTGCCAAAAACTTGATGCGATGGAACTGACACTAGCAACTGCACTAATCGTTCAAGTAATAAAATGATGAGTGAATATCGTTCCCAACGAGGACTGAACAATTACTACAGAAATTATGACTCAACTCTTACCGTTATTTGAGTAAACGAATAATTGTAGGAGAAAAATTAACTAACAATTAACTAAGGGAAAAACAGATGGCAATAGTAAATAAAGGAAGATTTGAAAACTTTGGAATGAAGATTCTTATGAACTAACGTGCTAAGGACTCGACTTCACCTAAACAATCATTTACAAGAGTTTCGAATGGACAAGTTCCATTTAATACATTTTTCAAGATGGTAGAATCCCCAATAAATTGGTTATCCATATTCCAGGTCTAACCACAATCTCAAGAATCATTAACTTCAAATATCCATATTCCATGTCTATTCTAGATTAATTCAAATTAAGAAGCATTAAGTTCAATGGAATTTCTTTCAGTTAAATCTCCCTATTCGGTTACGATTTAAACGGACCACATGAACTTCCTAGAATCCCTATTTGGTTACTCCTGTTCCATTCATGGCATGTTTTACCCTGGCCTTTGCATAGATAACAATCCAACATCATATTTATTAATTCAACCATTCATAAAAGCATAGCTTCTCTATTCAACGCATCACCATGCCTAAAGAAGGAATCAAAATAATAAACAGCATTAAGAACAATAAAACACACTCTTTGAAAAACAAATTAAATTCTAACTTGTCCAAATAGCAACTCAAGACATAGGTTTAGGATTCATTTATCTTTAACACAAAAATATCTACTCCATAATAATATTCAAACAAACCATGTTCTTATCATCAGACATCAACATAACTAGATAAGAATAATACAAAACCGAAGAAGAATGATTAAAAGCTTTTGAGTAGCCTCCAGGAGTGTCTCTAACTCCCCTTTTGCATCTCATCTCCTCCAACTCTGTTTTTTTCTTCAACAGCCGCCCCCTTTTCTTGTTCAGCTAGGGCTTCAATTTATAATATTCTAAATCCGCTGGCCAGTGCTACAGCGCCAACTTCCCAGCGCTGCAACTTTGAGTTTCTGTCCACATTCTTCTATTCATGCCAGATCAGTGCTGCAGCGCCAACTTCCCAATGCTGCAGCTTTGAGTTTCTATCCCGTTCACACGTTTTTCCCTTCCAGCGCTCCAGCAAATGTCTGCACAGTGGATTTCCAAGACTTAGCATTGATCATTTAAGTAAAACAAACTATTAGTAGAATAAAATAAACTAAACTAAAAAATGCTAAAAACACATGAAATACAAATCTAATGCTTAAGATCAACACCAAAAACATGCCTAAAAGAAGTATAATAACATGATTTATTCAGAGTTATCACTTAGTATGTGTAACTAAACTCCTATAGGGCTCGATTGAAGCCTTAGTTATGCTTTTTCACAAGTTCATTCATTGATTATCTTTGCTTTAGCCTTGTTAGAATATTTAACTTGATTAATTCTTGTTTGTATTTAAATTCCTCATATGTGTGTGCCTGATCAACGTATGCATGTGGTATGTATAAGTTAGCCGAATCAATTTGGATGATCGAGTCCTGGGTTCGACATTAGTAACAAGGGATATCCACACCGAAATCCTGGGTTAATCAACATGGGAAACCGGGAGCGGACCAAGCCCTATGTCCTGTGTGGTTGCCGATCTCCACAACCCTCATGCTCTCTTAAGGAACAACTCAGTATACACCCATGTTGAATCCTTTAAGAGAGAAAAGAGTTAGAGTATACACCATGCCTAACTCGTTGCAAAGGGAGATCAATAGCCTAAGGTTTGGACAAAGCCCTTCGGTTGGCAACCATTAGATATTCATAATAATGCTAGAGCATTGACACTGTAGTTAGTGGGAAAGTATAATAAGGGTGGATATCGTAGTCCTATGTTCTCATTATTGTTATTTACTCACAATCAATTTGCTATTTCTCTTTTTAACTTGAAGAAACTAATTCTAAAACGATATTCACCAATCCCTGTGGAAATGATCTCGTACTTACACACTATGCTACCACAGACCTTGTGCACTTGCAAGTAAAACTAGGATGGTTATTTGAATATTTATTTAGGCAGATAATCGCTCCAAAAATTTTTTGGCGCCATTGCCGGGGATTGCACTAAATTTCTTTTTAGAATTAAATTTTCAATTAGTTTAATTATTGTTATTTCCTTTTTAATCTATTTCATTCTTAATTATTATTTTTATCTTATTTTGTGTCTTTTCATCAAAACCCTAATCAATTTCCTTTTTATCTGTTTCAGGTACTCTAGGAGAGCTTTTTGTGCCATTTGCGATCGAGTGCACCCTCTAGTGTGATCGAGCACAATTGAGGCAGAGAGTCATCCAAGCAATAGTGTTTGACTGCTACACTCACATAACTGCCACCGATTCATGCACGGACGTCGATTTAAGAATCCAACATTCCTTCCCCTTGATCCCGAGCTAGAGAGGCTATCCAACAAAGGCTTAGAAACAATTCAGAAGAGGTAGAAGGAGGAGTTGAGGAAGACACACCGATGGCAGAACAGATAGCCGAACAGCAACCACCTGAGCGGAGGCCGATGAAGCAATCCTTCATCCCGTAGAACCTTGATCAACCATCATGCATTGTGTATCAACCTGAGGCGAAAGGAAACTATTACATATCTCTGTAGATACTTAGTGCACTGACTCACTTTATTTGCACCTTCGAGAGTTCTTCGACCTCTGCAAATTCCAGCACATCCGAGGCTTAGACCAAGAAGGAATAAGGTTAATTCTTTTCCCTTTTTCCTTGAAAGATAATGCTAAATTATGGTATAATTCTTTGCCTGTAGTGTCCATCCACACTTGGGAGGAGTTGGCTAGCAAATTCCTAAGGAAGTTCTTCCCAGCCCAAAAGGCGAGACAAATGAGAAAAGAAATTCAATCCTTCCAACAAAAGGATGGCGATTTATTCTTCGAGGCCTAGGGACACTTCAATGAGCTACTACTCAAGTGCCCACACCACAACCTACACTAAGACGAACTGGTACAAGCTTTTTATGAAGGTTTGAGTGATTCTAACAAAAACATTGTGGATTCAGGTTGTGGAAGAGTGCTGATGGAAAAGAGCAGTGAAGAGGCTATAGAACTCTTCGAAACCCTAAGTGAACACACGCAGTAGTTCTCCTCTCGAGGTAGACATATAACCAAGAGTAAGGGTATGTATGAGGTAATCTTAAATAGAGGATCATGTCCTCAAATAGATGCTATGGAGAGGAAACTTGGTCTATTGGTTAAAACTATGGCTGCTCAGAACACCTCAACGAACCCACCAGCTACACCACTCCAGGTATGTGCCATTTGCTCACAATTTGATCATAATACTGATACGTGTCCCTTGTATTCATCTGCAGATCAGGAGCAAGCCAACTTTGTGGGACCAAATAATTATCCACCGAAGAATAATCCCTATGCAAACACATACAACCCTGGATGGCGAAATCACCCGAATTTCTCATAGAGCAACAACCAAAACAATCAAGGGCAGCAAAGAAACTTCTAACCAGCAGCCCAATCTGCTCCTGAACCAAAGAAAAATGACCTCGAAAGTCTTGTGAGGCAACTAGCGACTCAGCAGCAACAAATCATGACTTCACAAGATTAATTCATGGCAAAAGAAAGGTAGTTCCAAACCGAACTAAGGCAAACCATAGCCAAATATGAACAAGCCATCCAAAGGTTAGAAATACAAATGAGACAATTAGCTAAAGAGCTAAGTGACAGAAAGCAAAGAGAGATACCAGCTGCACACTTTGGGGGACATCAATAACTAAAAGCTGTCACAACCCTCAGAAATGGTAAGGTGATAGGGTCCAATGAATCGGCAACAGCATCAAAGGTGAGTGAGACGGGGAAGGTGAATGCAGCACCCTTCCCACAAAGGTTAGTAAAACAAAAGAAAGAGAATAAATTACTTAACATTTTTGAAACCTTGCGAAAAGTTGAAATAAACATTCATTTGTTAGATGCAATTCAACATATACCCACTTATGATAAATTTTTAATGGATTGTTGCACTCATAAAAGAAACTTTCAAGAACATGAGACTGTAGCCCTAACTGAAGAGGTAAGTGTTGTGTTATTGAGAAAATTACCACCTAAACTAAAAGATCTGGGCAGTTTTACTATTCCCTATAGGATAGGTGATCAGTTATTTGAGCGAGCATTACTAGATTTGGGGGCAGGTGTAAATTTGCTACCATACACAGTATTTTAAACCCTAGGATTGGAGGAGCTTCAACTAACTTCCATTACATTGCAGTTGGCAGATAGAAGTATAAAAAGACCTAGGGGTATTCTTGAGGATGTCCTAGTAAAGGTAGGTGAGTTTATTCTACCTGCGGATTTCATTGTGTTAGATATGGAGGAATGCCCTATGCCATTACCCTTACCCACCATTTTAGGAAAACCCTTCATGAGAAATGCCGATACAAAGATTTGTGTAAAAAATGGTACAGTAAGTATGAAGGTGAATGGGGAGAAAATAGAATTTAAAATATTTGATGCATTAAGATTACCTCAAGAAGATATGGAATGCTTTAATGTATGTATGATACACAATTTTGTTGAGCAATTTTTTTAGGTCCAACACATCGATCCCTTGGAGACTACTCTTACCCATAGCCTTACAACTGTAGATATTGAGCAAGAACCGGAAGATGTCACTAATGGCATCATGAAAGTTGTGCATCTCCTTGAAGCTTCTCCAAAACATTCAAGTAAGTATGCTCCTCCATTTGAAACTCTCATGCCTACTAATACTACTCTTCTTCCTTCTATTGTCTAGGCACCAACTTTGGAATTAAAGCAGCTGCCAAAACATTTAACTTATGCATACTTAGGAGAGAAGAAAACATTACCGGTAATTGTGGCTGCTAATTTGAGTCTTGGAGAAAAAGACAAATTATTAAGAGTTCTAAGGGAGCATAGATCCGCCATTGGATGGACCATTGCTGACATTAAGTGAATAAGTCCGTCTAAGTGCATGCATAATATATACCTAGAGGAAGAAGCAAGGCCCACTCGAGATGCTCAAAGGAGACTTAACCCATACATGAAAGAGGTAGTAAAGGCTGAGTTATTGAAACTCTTAGATGTTGGTATTATCTACCCTATTTCCGATAGTAAGTGGGTAAGCCCGGTTCAAGCTATTCCTAAAAAAAGTGGGATCACAGTAGTGAAGAATGAAAATGAAGAGCTCATACCCATGAGAAAAACAACTGGTTGGAGAGTATGTATTGACTATCGAAAATTAAACAAGGTTACTCGAAAAGATCATTTCCCCTTGCCATTCATTAATGAAATGTTAGAAAGATTAGCTAGTCACAGCTACTATTGCTTTTTAGATGGGTACAGTGGACACAACCAGATTACCATAGCACCTGAAGATCAAGAAAAGACCACCTTCACATGCCCTTTCGGTACATTTGCTTATCGGAGGATGCCATTCGGATTATGTAACGCACCAGCCACTTTTCAAAGATGTATGATGAGTATATTTTTCGATATGATGGAGAAATACATTGAGGTATTCATGGACAATTTCAGTGTCTTTGGTTCCAATTTTGATGAATGCCTAAGTCATTTGGAAAGTGTCCTAAAGAGATGTGAAGAAAGTAACTTAATACTGAATTGGGAGAAATGTCACTTCATGGTTTAACAGGGTATTGTGTTGGGACACTCCATCTCCAACAAACGTATTAAGGTAGACAAGGCTAAAATAGACATTATTTCAAAGCTACCTCGTCCTCTCACAGTCAAGGGTGTTAGAAGCTTTCTTGGACATGCCGATTTTTATAGAAGATTCATCAAGGACTTCTCCAAGATTTCGAGACCTCTGTGTGCATTGTTAGCTAAAGATACCAAATTCGAGTGGACTGATAACTGTATGACAACTTTCAACACATTGAAGGATGTTCTAACCTCCACCTTAATAATGATGGCACCATATTTGAGCCTTCCATTCAAGTTAATGTGTGATGATAGTGATGTCAAAGAGTCAATAAGGTACCTCATGCTATTTACTATGCTTCTAGAACTTTAAATGATGCTCAGCTTAATTACTCTACTACTGAAAAAGAATTATTAGCTGTTATTTTTGCTTTAGAGAAGTTTAGATCATATCTTATTGGCTCTAAAGTTATTTTTTACACTAACCATGCTACTTTGAGATATTTGTTTTCTAATAAAGATGCAAAGCCTAGGTTAATCAGATGGGTGCTCCTATTGCAAGAATTCGATTTGGAAATCAAAGACAATAAGGGTAGTGAGAATGTGGTTACAGATCACTTATCAAGACTACCCTATGAGAATGATACAAATGAGTTACCCTTAAATGAGAACTTCCCTGATGAGCAATTGTTCACACTAGAGGTAAAACTCTCGTGGTATGCTGATATTGTCAATTATCTAATAGCTAAAGTTTTTCCCCCAGGTATGACAACACAAAGAAAGAATCGGTTAATGTCTATATCTCGACACTACCATTGGGGCGATCCCTACCTTTTCAAATTCTTTCCCGATCAGATCATTCGACGATGTGTCTCGGAAGAGGAGCATTTGAGCTTATTACAACATTGCCACCAGTTTGTTTGTGGAGGACATTTTTGGGCCAAGAAAACAGCACTTAAGGTACTATAATTCGGTTTTTATTGGCCTAATCTATTTAAAGACGCCTTCACATTCTGTAGCTCATGTGATAGATGCCAACGGACAGGTAACATATCATCCCGAAACCAAATGCCCCTAGAAAATATCCACATAGTAGAACTTTTCGATGTATGAGGCATTGATTTCAT
Organism: Bretschneidera sinensis; assembly: GCA_023935145.1. Classification (NCBI taxonomy): domain Eukaryota; kingdom Viridiplantae; phylum Streptophyta; class Magnoliopsida; order Brassicales; family Akaniaceae; genus Bretschneidera; species Bretschneidera sinensis. The sequence goes on from CM043704.1 coordinate 50,773,581, forward strand.
GGGTCCCTTCCCCAATTCCTTTGGTAATTTATATATTCTTGTGGGTGTGGATTATGTGTCTAAATAGGTCGAGACAATCCCCTCAAAGACTAATGATCACAAAGTGGTGTTGAAGTTTCTACAGGATAACATTTTTACCCGGTTCGGCACACCAAGAGCAATCATCAGTGACGGAGGCAGCCACTTCCATCATCATTCTTTTGCCGCACTCATCAGAAAATATAGAATCACCCATAAGGTTGGCACCCCATATCACCCCCAGACTAGTGGCCAAGTGGAGATCAGTAACCGAGAAATTAAGAGCATCCTGGAGAGAACCGTGAATCCTACTCGAAAGGATTGGTCTTTACGATTCAATGATGCTTTGTGGGCATACAGGACAGCGTACAAGACACCAATTGGGATGTCCCCTTACCGCTTAGTCTTTGGAAAAGCATGTCATCTACCCGTAGAACTAGAACATCGAGCATATTGGGCAATTAAACAATTCAACTTTGATATGAAACAAGCGGGTGAAAAGAGAAGGCTGCACTTAAATGAGCTAGAAGAATTACGGTATGACGCTTATGAGAATGCCAAAATTTACATGGAAAGGGCAAAGGCCTATCATGACAAACAACTAGTGTGAAAAGAGTTTCAAGTTGGACAAAAGGTGCTGCTCTACAATTCAAGATTGAGGCTGTTTCCAAGAAAACTCAAGTCTTGTTGGGCTGGACCGTATGTGATTACCTAGGTCTTTCCACATGGAGCTTTGGAGATTCATAGCTCCAATAGTAACCAGACATTTACGGTAAATGGACACCAGGTCAAGCCATACCTCGATCTCACCATACCTCCTTGGGATGAGGACTTAACACTTCAAACTGTACAATATATAGTTGATCCTCAAACACCTGATCCATTTGAAATTCTAGTTTCTGCCGCCTATAATGACACTATTTGATGTAGTGCGATCGAGCACATATACCCCTTGCGATCGAGCGCAGTTACACCAGAAGCTACACTCCTGCCCCGGTACCTGCTCGACTGCACCCACAGATGATCAACAGTGAGAGGATACCTTGTCTGGCTGAAGACATAAAACTTAGTGCTCATGGGAGGCACCCCAGACATATCATTTTCATTTTAGTACTTTTCATTTGTTTATAATTATATTTATATGTCTGTTATTCATATTTTATTTTCTGGAACAACATTATTTTTCTTTGTCAGGTACTTAGTGCGTGCATCCAGTTCAAGTTTGAGGGCGTGTACAAGCAAGCAAGCAACCTAGTTCTTCATCTCCCAGGTCAGATCTTTCTATGCCACACACACATTGGGGACAATGTGTATTTTAAGTTTGGGGGTAGTGGGAGATACTAGATACTATTACACACATACTTGAAACTCATGCACACACTAAGTCCTAGTTTTTTTTTGGGAGAGATAAATGCATGTTCTTTTAGTAAACAAAAATTTTGGTTGATTTAAAAATTTGATAACACTTCATTAGTAAGCTTAAAAACAAGAACACATAGTCTTGTATTACGAATTTCACAAAGTTAGTTACCTACCTCAAGGCACCTAAGAATTCATGAGTGTGATCCAAATTTGCATAAGCACATTTAGCACGCATTTGTGTGGGGTATGACATAAAATTCTCTTATATATATTTCTATAACCTAACTGTAATCGGATAGTTTGTTAAAAAGAGCATTTTGGCATAAGAAAAATCAAGAAAAATGTTCATCATGCAAAAATAAAATTGAAAGCTTCTAAGTGATCATTAAAAACTTTCCACTGAGTAACTGGGCCTCTTACCTCAATAAGCATTGAGTGTTCACGTCAAAAGGTGGGAAGTAAGCCTTTAATGATCATAAAAAAAATTTCACTGAGTAACTGGGCCTCTTGCCTCAGTAAGCATTGAGTGTTCACGTCAAAAGGTGGGATTTTCATTTAGAAGCATTAAAAACCTGTTAGTTCCGTAGCCTTTTTTACTCGAGTTAGTAAGTCCTTAAATGTGCCGTTACACCTAATGCCCTAAAACCATCTGGTTTGGGAGTCATTGGCCAAACACTCGTTACAAGGGTCAAATAGAAAGCTCAATGAAACTTAACATGGCAAAGATAGTATGATAAAGAAGAAGAAAGAATAAGCAAGTATTATGCCATTTTGTTCTCTTTGATAAGAAATTCGATAAAGGTTTGGGCACCGAAACACTATACACTAAAATTACATGGAAACCTCATCCTATATGTGCTAAGTCATCACACACGAATCAAACTTGCGATGCCTTAGGCCAGCCTTAGGTAAGTAACATGAGCTTTTGAAAATCCTTTTTCAATACAAAAATATGTTTTTATTATAAGCTTACTTATGAACGGTTATCATGGTTTTATGCACAACCCAAATCTTTGGCTATCATGGAAGTGAATTTATCTTTAAAATTTTGTTCTAACATAGTCTTTAGTTTTGTATTGCTAAGGGACTAGCAATATGTAAGTTTGGGGGTGTGATAAGTGCTTAAATAGTCATATTTAAGCCCCTTAATTTACACTTGTTAGACTCTTTATTTATACATTTTAGTAGTTTCTACTTTATTTTTGTGTGTTTTTCACAAGACTTGGACAAAAAGATGATAATTTGGAGATTTTAGGAGCAAAGGCACCTCCCTTGAGATCGCACAAGAGCACTAGCGCACTTGAAGAAGGCTCGAGCGCACACCTACGCTCGGGCGCATCCCGCATACACTCGAGCGCAATCAATCCAGAGACGGCAGAGCCAGATATGGAAAGAAGTCTCTAGACTTAAAATAGGAAATTAGGGTTTCAGAACACCATAAGGACCCTATAAATAGCCCTGTAAAACACATAAACCATACCTTTTGTTCTAGATTCGAAGTAGCAAGCTTAGGAGAGGAAATGACAACTCGTCTCCTGAGTCTTCTTCGGTTTTAATTTTCTGTTTTTATTTCACTATGTTTAGAATATTTAGTTTACTTAATATGTGTAACTAAACTCATATAGGGCTCGATTGAAGCCTTAGTTATGCTTTTTCACATGTTCATTCATTGATTATCTTTGCTTTAGCCTTGTTAGAATATTTAACTTGATTAATGCCTGTTTTTATTTAAATTCCTCATATGTATGTGCTTGATCAACGTATGCATGTGGTATGGATAAGTTAGTTGAATCAATTTGGATGATCGAGTCTTGGGTTAGACATTAGTAACAAGGGATATCCACACCGGATTCCCGGGATAATCAACATGGGAAACTGAGAGCGGACCAAGCCCTAGGTCCTGTGCGGTTGCCGATCTCGTACTTGCACACTATGCTACCACAGACCTTGTGCACTTGCAAGTAAAACTAGGATGGTTATTTGCATATTTATTTAGGTAGATAATTGCTCCAACACTAGCTTCCATCTTGACGAATCCTTACATTCCATGGCATCAATGTAAGTTTTTGGTTCATTTATCCCTCCTTCTAAATAAGGAGCTACTACATTAACATCCATAAAACCATATCTCAAAGGTGGTCTGATCTGCCTCCTTTCTCGGTCCCTTATGATCTGATAATCATTCAGATTTGTTGCATCATCCCCTTCTAGTTCAGCCTCCTCTTGAGTGTCTTGAGCTTGGCCTTCATCTATGGGCTCTACCTGATCCGAACTCTCTTGCCTTCCTTGCTCTACCTGAACTGAATTTTCTTTGATGCTATGCTCCACATAAACCACACTGGTTTACTCACTATCCCCTGTAGGGTTAGTTTTCTCCAAATAGGGAAATAATAGCTCATTAAAAATGACATCCCTACTTATTATTAGTTTAGATCCTTTTGGCTCAAAGGACCACAACCTATACCCCTTAACCCCTTCACCATATCCTAGAAAGACACACTTTCTAGACCTTGGGCTAAGTTTATCATCCTTTTAATGTGCAAACACAGCACATCCAAAAGTCCTAAGGTTTTTTAACTCAGGGGGTTTTCCATTCCACATCTCCTCGGGAGTCTTAAAGTCCACAGCCCTAGAGGGTGATCTATTAACCAAATATGTAGTAGTAGACACAGCTTCCCCCCAAAAACATTTGGGTAACCTGGAGCCTATAATCATGCATCTAACCTTATCCAACAGGGTCCTATTCATCCTTTCAGCAACTCCATTTTGCTGAGGGGTTTTTACAACAGTTCTATGTCTTAGAATCCCATTTAACTTATAGAAATTATCAAATTCCTTATTTAAAAAATTCTAGGCCATTATCAGTTCTTAACACCTTAACTACCTTGCCCGTTTGAGTTTCTTCCAGCTTTTTCCACACCACAAATTTATTCAAAGCATCTGATTTATTTTTAAGCAAATAAACCCAAACCTTTCTAGAATAATCATCAATTAAAGAAAGAAAGTACAGATTACCTCCTTGTGTTGGTGTTCTTGTTGGTCCCCAAAGATCAGCATGAATGAAGTTAAGAATACCCTTTGATTTGTGCATTCCGGTGTTGAAGCTCACCTGAAGTTGCTTCCCAAGAACGCAACTCTCGCAGAAATCAAGTTTTTCTACTCTGTTACCATCAAGTAAACCATCCTTGCTAAGAACTTGCAAGCCCTTTTCGCTTATATATCCCAAGCGATTATGCCAAATAACCACTTTATCAATCTCAGCCATCAAGCTTGCTGCTTGATCCTTGATCCTTGATGTTTGTCTCTCCAGTCATCTCATATAGACCATCTTTTATTGGTGCTTTGATCATTACCAAAGACCCCTTGGTTACCTTGATCTTTCCTACTTTTGCTTTGTATGTGTACCCCATGGAATCTAGCTACCCCAATGAGATCAAATTTCTTCTTAAATCCGAAAAGTATCTCACATTCTGCAGCAGCCTTATAACTCCATCAAACATCCTCAATTGGATGTCTCATGTGCCCCTCACTTGGTAAGAAGTATCATTACCCAAGAAAACCTTTCCCCCATTGGTTTCCTTGAAATTCTTGAACCAATCTCAGTGAGGACACATATGATAAGTGCACCTGGAATCCAAGATCTATCTCTCGCTTCTTTGCCTTTCGCTCACATTTGAGCACACAACAAGAACATCATCATCTTGCCGTTCTCCCTTGGCAATTGAAGCCTCTCCATTCTTAGTATGGCCTCTTCCTTCCTCATCTCTTAACTTCTTCTTGCAATCTTTTTCGAAATGACCCTCCTTATTGCAGTAGCAGCATCACTTTCCTCCAAACTTCGGTTTAGAATGCGATCTTCCATGGCTTTGATCTCTACCCTTTGGTTTATCCCGGTAATTGCCATAGATGTTACTGCCATTCTGAGTTGCAGGCCTTCCTCTAACAAATAGACCTTCTCTACTTGATCATTCCCTCATCTTGGCTTTGAAATCATGAGCCCTTATAGCATTAATCACAATTTCTTTGGTTAGTGTATCTCTTCCATATTCAATAGCATTAATCAAGCTTTCAAAACAATCAGGAAGAGAATTCAACAATATAACAGGCAATTGTTCATCCGGAAATGTTATACTACAACTAGCCAAATCTTGAACTAGTTTGTTAAACACATCAAGATTATCTTGCAACTCTTTATTATGATCTATTTTAAAACCAAAGATTCATTTTAGAAGATAGATTTTATTAGGGAGAGTCTTGGTAAGAAACAACTCATCTAGTTTCTTCCAAATGACAGTTGGACCTTCCGTATCGCCGCATTCCCTGGTCACACTATCCGACACATGCAAAAAGATGGTGTTGTACGCCATCTTCTTCATCTCATTCCTCTGGAGCTCCGTGATACTTGCTGAAAAATCATCATCTTCTCAAATCGCAAAGTCCACCTTTTTTTGCATAAGAACCGCTTTGATTTTCCGCTTCTAAAGAGCAAAGTCTCCCTTTCCATCAAACTTGTCAACAATAAAGTTTGAACCCATCTTGCAAAAAAAATCCCAAGATTTATACAGCACCCACAATTGCTTTCCAAAGCTCTTCACTCCAACTTCTAAACTTCAAGAACCCGATCAAATCTTGATCACAACACCATTCTTGAACCTTAAGAACCCAATCAGATCTTAATCCCAGCACCGTTCTTGAATCACCCAAGAAGTTTCTTTTGATTCTTGGAACCTTGCTCTGATACCCGTTGTTCTAGCTCTGATAGCACTATTGCTAGAACTAAAGCTCTAATACCACTGTTGCTAGAACCAAAGCTCTTATACCACTGTTGGAAAATCACCTTTGCAAGAATCCCAGGTTGTGATCTTTCCAAACCCCCAAATCCAGAATGATTTGTACTAAACCAGAATCAAACCATAAAAGAGAAAACACAAGCAATCGTTATCGAGGTTCGGCAATTTTCCTACGTCCCCGGGAGCTCCTCCGAGCTCTCTACACTAAATCAGTGGAGTTCTTACAATTACAGGAACATCTCTTCAAGAACCATGTGTTCTTGAAGAATGAGAGAAGAGAAAAAGAAAGAGATAAGAACTAAGTATTTCCCTGGAATTTTCCCCAAGAAAATTCTAATTACAAAGCCCTTGAACCCTTAATCTTTCTTGCACTCTCTCACTTGAAACACCCCATTTAAGTCTAAGAAAAGATTATGAGGTTAAAATAAATGAGTTGGAAAGTACTTGGCAAAGAACACCTCATTAAACCTATTCGAGGTCAAAGATTGATCTATATCCATATTAAGCCTAAGAAAAATATCATCCCACCAATTAGAAGCTTCACCTTCCAATTGAAACAAAGCAAAGACAACCTTTTGCCTATTAGTAACTGGTAATACCCCAAACAATCATTATATTTGTTTAATCCACAATTCAACCTCAAATTGTTTTTTAAAATCCTTAGATGGAGGTTTCAGCTTAATAAATCAAGTAAAACTATCATTTTACATTTCTTGAACAAAACCACCATTTCCTCTCTAGATATCGTGTTCCTTCAGAATTCTCACAGGATCTACTACTAGGCCTAGAATCTACCTAGTCTGTTCATCCAACCTACGTTGCAGTTCATCAACTCTACTTTCAACCTGATTTAATTTATCAAAAACCTAAGCAAGAGCTCATTCCAACTCATTTATTTTAACCTCATAATCTTTTACCGTACCACTGGTAGCGCCAGGTGTGCTATCTACATGTTCCCTATCAGGAACTATAGAATCAACCTCAATTTCCTCTAATTTAAACAAAAAAAGTCATCCATACCCTCTAGTAAGAACATCATCCCTACCTCAATTATGTCCTAAAGACCTAGTTCTAGGTCTACCACGTCCACACGACATCCTTAGAGCTACACCAAAAGAATTTATTTAGAAACAACAATACAAAATTTTATATGCAGTCTACTGAACCTTAAACCTAAAGCTTTGATACCAAAAATGTAGTGACCCATCTCAAACGAGCCCACCCAAGATGGAATTGTCACATTTCAACATTAAGCACAAACTTATATACAGCAATTTCCAAAACTTGAACATATTTACATTTTATACACCTCAACTCTTTCATGATGAGATACAAAAGTTCATTACATATTACATAAAATTACACATGTCTATGCATGATTATGTATAAAACTCAATCAAAAATATCAAAAAAAAATTCTAACGATGCTGATCACACAGACCCACCTAGATAGTCATGAATCGATCTTGTATCAAGGAATTCTATAAATCCTTCTGCATGCAAGCTGAAATTTAATTAAAATAAGGGAGTGAGCTTTATAAAGCTTAGTGATGTTCAATTTACTATAAGTACTCGATTTGTATGCTTAGTTCATAATTATAATTACAATAGATATTCAAGTCATTATTCTTCATTTACTCATCATTTTTTTTCATGTCATATTATATCTCATTAATTTCATTCAATATATAGATATCAATCATGATATCTAGTTTAACATCATTCTTCTCATCACAAGATTTTACAATCATATTGATTTATCAACATCTCATAAAAATTGAGAATATGTTATAAATGCATATACATAGTCTCATTCTTTCTTTTCACATCATATCTCATCACAAATCATTTTTATCTCAGTTTCATTTCTTATCCATATCACTCTCAAATATGGGCATCTATACGAGTCTCTGATACATGTATAAGGACATCTCCCCATGTGTCGGCACTCTCACCTAATGACCAGCCATGATTCTTATAGAGTTCGATCTTTATTTCTAAATTATATATATATATATAGGTCGATGAATTAAATTATAAGTTTTCCAAGTTAGACGTGTGTATGACTTATTAATTGAGAGATAATTTAAACATAAAGGGAATGGAAGTACAGACTTTCTTATAAAGAAATTGTTAGTAGAAACATTTAGGTCTTAATACAAAAAGCTAGGAAAACCAAGGAACGATATGTAATTTAAATAAAGAAGTAAGAGAAGGGTAAAAGAGTAAAAGACTAGAACTTAGAGGTACTATATTGTAATACTCGTATTTGTAAAGTAAGGGTAAATAAGTAATTTAATAAATATGACATGAAGTTTAAATAACATAGTTACGCGAAGGATTTAGTATCGAATAAAATAATTCTGTTGAAAAAAAAATTAGGACGTGGACATCATTAAAAGAAAAGAAAAAAAAATTGGATTTGAACGTCCAGATGAGGTCAGAAGAAAGAAAAGAAAAAAAAGTTTTTAAAAAAATATATATATTTTCTAGAAAAAAAAAGTCAAAGAAATGTGGCAGCAAGTGGCAGCACCTGCTTCAAAGTGAATTTGTGAGGGGAGAGAGTCCTCCACGTTTTTGAAACGTGGAGGCTTTTTAAAATGTTGAGAATTGGGCAAGGGGGCAACGGCTGAATCAAACTTTTCTTATATATATGTATAAGTTGTTCACTCAATGATTTCTTTCAATTTTTTGTTTTCTCAAAACACTTAGGGAGCCAAAGAAAAGTCGAAAGAGCAAAATTTTGAAGGGGTTTTCTGCGGAATTTCATAGAGAATCATGAGAAGCTATCAGAAACAGAAGGTAATAGCGTTATATTTATTTTTGAATTTTTAGTATATATGAAATTCCCGAAGTTCAAAGTGAGAATTTTCAAAGGGAGTGGTTTATGATAAATTGAAGAAATAATTAGAAATTTAATACAAATATTATGTCAGGTGTTGATGATCTACAATCGGGGGTGTTGGTATTTGTCAAAGGTTTAAACATGGTTCAAAGATGGTTAAAGTCTAAACCAAGGTTGGAAGATTAAATTTCAGCATGTTAAAGGAGTTCACATATGTGTGTGCATCACTTTGGGTGTGTGTACACACCCCTAATCAACAAGGCAAAGGAGTGCGCACAGCTGTGTGAAGGGTAGCATCAATGTGCGCCACACCGCTCCTTCACCAGCACCGCACCGCCCAACAAGGAGGCAGTTTGAAGAAAGGCAGTGCCACACCGCCCCTCCACCAGCGCCGCACCGTCCAGAATGTGGTGCAAAGGGGCTTTGCCTAGCGCCTCACTGCCCCCTGTTCAACACCTAGGCGCTAGGCACACTGAGGCACATACATACAACTTAGTTAAGCCTCTTCTTAGGTGCGTGGATGCAAGGTTAAAATGCACAACACCACTTAGGATTGATGGAGGGCCATGGTTAAGAGGTCATCAAGATCTAACGGTGGAGAATGACACACAAGATTGGACAAGAAGTTGGTGCACTATATAAAGGGTCACCTAGCTTCATTCTCAACAAGAACAATGTGATGTAACTTGTGAGACATGTGTGTGAATTAGAGAATTGTGTGAGAGTGCAAAGACATAGACATACAAGAGGGACTCATTGTAGAAAGGCTGGTTGTAAAGAAAAGATAGTAGTATAGAATTGATAGAAAGCATTGTAATAGGTCTATCACTTTCTTGTTCTCTTCTTTGTTCCTTCAAGAACATGTGGATTCTTGAAGAGGGTTGCTGGATTGTAAAGAACCATTGATTTAGTGCAAAGAGTTCAAAGGAACTCACGGGGACGTAGGCTATTGCCGAACCTCGATAACAAATCGCTCGTCTTCTTTTCTTTCTTGCTTTTGATTGCTGTATTTTTTTCTACAAGTAATTCTAGACTTGGGTGTTTGGAAGATTACCACCTGGGCATCTTCTCAAGGTGATTTCCAACAGGGGAAAATTTCTGAGAGGAACGGGAAAGGCAAGGAGATGATCCACGTGTAGCTTTAAGTGCTACGTGGTGAGTTGGATTTACTTTAAGTAGTCTAAATAAAAATAGAATATCTAGTGATAATATTAAAATAAATTATTGATATATGCTTGGGTGATAGATGAAAATTTGATTTATAGGTATGATAGGAAATTTGGACATGTAGAAATATTTTTCGATGAGAAATAATATTTTTGGAAATAACAAGTTTATTTGAGAATAAAAACAATAAATAAATTCTTGATGAGCTATGGTTGATGTTCTGATACGAATTATGAGAAGATGAAATTTAATGGATCTTGACAAGCTTTGATGGATGATTTGATATGATTTAGGATGAAATTTAGTGGATCTTGACAAACTTTAATTGATGATTTGATGTGATTTGGGATTGGAGGGTTTTAGTGGAATTTTTATATAATTTGAGAAAAATCAGAATAGTCAATATAAATATTTTGATTTCATGTGGTTGTTATATTACTGTTTATATGCATATTTCATATCATTGCTCATATACATATGCATTAAATAACAGAAAAGAACTGGGAAGACGGTCAATCTAATGAAAAAATGAAAAAACTGGGAAGGCAGTCGGTCTAATGAAAAAAAAAATGAAAGAACCAGTAAGGCAGCCGGTCTAAATGAGAAAGAAAAGAACCGAGAAGGCAACCGGTCTATATGAGAATGAAAGAACCGGGAAAGCAGTCGGTCTAAGATAATAACAACCTGTCGACAGGTGGGAAGACGCTCTCATCATAATAATTCATGCATTGAATTTGTTTTAATTATTGCTTGCATTATTGAAATGCTGATGTGTTATTGTGAATATAATTATAGATGGATGAGTCTCACAGAGAGAGACAATTATGGTGATAAGATTATTGAAATTCTGATGTGAGGTGTGTTATTGTGAATTTATTTTTAGATAGATAAGTTTCATAGAGAGACAGTTATGGTGATAAAAACTATCTAAATGGTAGACTTTATGATGTGAACCTCATTTGCAAGGTAATTATGAGATAATTGATGCTTGAAGTGAATCAATAAGTAAGAAGAAGAGATTGATAGAAAATGAATCTTTTGACATGTGTAGTGATAGTAGAATGTTGGTATTAGGTTGTGAGAGATATAAATGATTAAATATTGAAAGACCATTTATAAAACTGAATACTTTTAGTAAATTTAATTCACCGAGCTTATGAAGCTCATCCCTTATTGTACAATGATTTCAGGTAGCAGACATGACAATTAGTCTGGTGGGTTGAAAGTTAGATGAAATCATTTTCTGTAAGCCACGTACGTGTCAACATCCTCAGATTAATGAGAAAAATAAAACAAATAAATTTTATTGTGAATATTCATGCATTTTAAGTGATATATATATATGTTTAAGTTAAAGATCAGATTGATGTAACTCCCCTGTTGAGGGTTGAGGATTTACGTAAAAAATTTCATTTGGTGTTATTTATTTTCACTGTTGCATATATGTGTCGTGCTGAAATTTTCAAAATGTGATGACACCGTCTCGGGGGTGGCCAATCTAGGATGGGTCGTTACAATTTTGGTATCAGAGCATTAGGTTTTATGATTTTGTAGACTACATAAAAAGTAAGAAAGTGAAAGATTAAAATAAATGATATTTTAATGAACAGTCTGAGGATGACACGTGGACACACTAGAGCTAAAGTTAGAGTTGTTGATTTGAGAGGGTGTGGTGGGCCCACAATATTTTGACAAGTCGAGGTTGAGTTTGAATCTGTGGCTCCTAGAAGGGAACATGTTGATAGTATGATTGATATTAGTAATATAATAGATATGGGCAAAGGTTTGAGAGAATCTGAAGTTGAAAGAGATGAGCTAAGATAAGCTCTTACATATTCTCTTGAGGAAATCAATATAACAGATAATAGAGTTGGTAGCCTATAGTATAGACTTGATGAACAGGCTAGCATAGTGCCTGAGCTTGTTGTAAATCCAGTAATGGTAAATGTTCAAAAGTGGAAAAGTGAGTTTATGCATAAGATGGAAGGAGATTATTAGGTTGAATGCTTTATTGTTTAAAGGATTGATAAACTTTTTTTAAGCCTGGGTTTTGAGAGAAACATGTAGAGAGATTATTTGGTATTTTACTAGTAACTGACAGGTAGATGGTTGCAATGTCGGTTGATCTTGGTGCAACCCATTCTTTTGCATCCAGTATTCATATGAAGTTTATTGAAGTATGTATTAGTCCTTGGATGCAAAATATTTTTGTTGAAGTTCTCACTAGAGATAGAGTGATAATCATAAATGTTTACAAAGGTTGTGTGATTCGTATCAGTAATAAAAAATTTGAAGCTGATTTATTATCTTTGAATATGGTTGATTGTTTTAGAAAGAAGATAGTGTTATCAATATGGACATAAGGAGTGTAACTTCCAGAGAGAACATAAAATACTCTCGAACTATCTTATTTTACTCTAACTGCTAGTAGATGGTTGAAGAAAGGATGTGAGGAGTATTTGGCATACATGATGATTCTAGAAAGGAAAATAGGAAGTTAGAAAAAAAAATCTTGGTAGAGAAAGATTTTCATGATATATTCATTAAGAGTTGTCCAGATTTTCTTCCGATAAGGAGATTTAGTTTCCTATAGATGTGATTTTGACTTCATCACATATATCTAATAGAACACTATAGAGCGACACCCATTGAGTTAAGAGAGTTGGATGTTCAAGAATTTTAGATGAATAATTTATCAGACCTAATGTATTTGGGGAGCTCTGTGTTGTTTGTGAAGAAGGAAGATGGAACGATAAGAGTGTGTATAGACTACAAATAGTTGAATAAGAACAACGATCTTTTACTCAAGATAAATAAATTGTTTAAGCAGTGCAAGGAGTGAACGTATTTTCTAAGATATACTTGTGATCAAGTTATCACCCATTTGATAATAAAAGATGGAGACGTGTCTAAGACTTCTTTTATGACACGTTAGGGTCATAAGTTTCTGATGATACCATTTGGGTTGACTAATGTTTCAAAAAACATTCATGAACTTGATGAATAGAGTGTTTAAACCATATCTTAACAAGTTTATGGCTGTATTTGATTTTCTGATATATTCTAAGGAGGAAGAACAACATGTGAAACAATTGGATAGTGTGTTGGAGATTCTGAGGAAAAAGAAATTATATACAAAGTTCTCTAAGTGTGAGTGTTGACTGAATGAAATAAGTTTCTTAGAACATTTAATATCGAGAAATGGATAGCAGTTGATTTACAAAAGGTATAGACAATGTTAAGTTGGGAGAGACCAACTAATGTGACTGAGATTAAAATCTTCTTGGGGTTAGCTGGTTATTATAGAAAATTCTTTCAGAAATTTTTATTATTGTGATACGGTTGAATAGACTGACCAAGAAAAAGGTGAGATTTGTATGGTGAGGGAAGTGTGAGAAAAATTTCCAATTATTAAAGGAGAAATTGACTACAGCTCCAATATTGGTGTTTTCTTCTGATGATGAAGGATTTGTAGTATATAGTGATACGTCACATCAATGATTGGAATATGTATAACATAGGAAAGCTGCGGCTAATACTTCTAGGCAATTGAAGATTCATGATAGGAATTACCATACTCATTACTTAGAATTAGCTACTATAGTGTTTACTTTAAAAGATTGGAGACATCATCTGTATAGTGCATCGCTTCTGTAAAAATCAATCTCCCAAACCGTATTTGCAAACCTGCACTCCAGTAAGGCATGGCTAGAATTTTCTTCCCCATCATTACAACTATCAAACATCAGCTGTAATCCAAGGATTTTTCCATATTTGAACCGCTGAGCCATTACCAATGCACCATCGAATACCTTTCTCTAAAATAGATTTTGCTGCCCAAATGCTTCTCCACTTATATGATGGGGCATGTCCTAAAGAAGCTGACATAAAATCCCCATGAGGAAAATACTTTGCTTGTAAAACTCTGAAACAAAGTGAGTTCTGGTTTTGAATCAGAAGCCATCCTTGTTTAGCCAACAAGGTCATTTTAAAAGTATGAAGATCTCTGAAACCTAACCCCCTTCACGCTTTGGTAAACACAATTTATCCCAACTTATCTAATTGATCTCCCTTTCACCTGACCCCACCAAAACTGTCTCATTAAAGAAGTTAACTCATTACACAAAGATATTAGTAATTGAAAACAGCTCATTGAATATGTTGGTATTCCTTGAACTATTGTCTTTATAAGAATTTCCTTACCCATGTGAGACAATAGCTTCTCCTTCCACCTGTTTAACTTATTCCAAACTCGATCCTTAAGCTGCCGAAAAGCATTGTTTTTAGACCTACCAATAACTATCGCTGCCCGATGTATTCTTCATGCACAACCACTAGCATCCATCATCATTTGTTTCGTACCATCATCACTATTACTGCTAAAAAACATCGACGATGTATTATAATTAATCCTCTGACCGGAACTATCCTCATATAGTTGCAATAAATTTCCCACCACCTCACATTCCTCTCAATTTGCTTTGGCAAAAATCAGACTATCATCTGCAAAAGAACAAGTTCGATACCAGAGGACCTCTACTAGATGCCTTCACACCATGCAACAAATTTATGCTTTCAGAATCCTTTACGAGAGAAGATAAACCATCTACACATAGTAAAAACATGTATGGTGACGAAGGATCATCTTGTCCCAACCCTCGAGAAGGATGAATCATACTAGAAGGGGAAATATTAAATAAAAATGGAAAGACACTGCTAATACACCACATTATCAATTGTGCCCATCTTATATTAAAGCCCAATTTCAGCATCAAACTCTCCAAGAACCCCCTTTCCATTCGGTCATATATGCCTTACTCATATCTAGCTTCAGATCCATGAACATATCCTTCCGTTTTTTTTTTCGGTTCCGCAAAGCATGTGTTAATTCATATGCCACCAAAATGTTGTCAATAATTAATCTACCTAGAACAAAAGCACTCTGCATTTCAGATATTATATGGGGTGAAACCACGTTTAGTCTATTTGCCAATGTCTTTGCAATAATTTTATAAATTACATTACATTACATAGACTAATTGGCTGAAATTGGGTCATTGTTTCCGGATTCTTCACTTTCGGAATTAAAACAATATAGGTATGATTTTTTTCATAAGTAAAAAATTTATTTAAAGAGCACCAAGAGGGAGCAACTCAAAGTCAAAGGCTATTTACAATGGAGAAACTCCACGAAATCTAGAAGATCAACATTATTTACAAAAAAAAATTCTCTTTAAACCAAAAGTTAAGAGTATTGAGCCAACTATCTCTAATATTTGCAAAAGATCTTTCTATACTATCGAACGCCTCCAATTTCTCTTTCAAAACAATCCACCAAATAGAATGTGGAATTAACTCAAAAGTCTTCTTAATTTCATTAGAAGCCCTCAAACCACTCCAAGCCTAAATTTCATTTATCATGGAACCTCCAACTACCCAAGAAATCCCCATAATTTTATAAGCCATCTCCCATAAACTCTCAGCTAGAGGGCAATCCACCGAGAGATGATACACGGATTCGGCACACTCCTTACAAATATAGGTATGATTAATATTCCTTAATAATCCTTCCCCATTTAGAAAATTTAACAGCACTCTAGTAACATCCCCCCCAAAAATTTCCCAATATCTTTGGTAAAACAAAGCACACAAACTGTCTGGTCTTGAAAACTTTGTTGGATGCATTTGGAAGAGTGCCTCGCTCACCTATAAACGACTTCATCAACATTTTATTCATCCATTCTTGCATGTTTGGTTCCACAAAAAGCACCATCTCATCAATACGAGTGGGATTTGAAGATGTAAATAACTCTTGAAAATATCGACATGCAACCCCAGTCATAGCATCGTCATCCTCATACCAAGTCCTATCCACATGTTGTAGCCTCTCATCGTATTTTTCTGTAACCTATGACTAGCACATCTATGGAAAAAAAGACGTGTTTTTATGTCAATCACGAAGCCACTGAACACGTGACCTTTGCTTCCAATAGATTTTGCCCTCCTCTAGCATCACATATAACTTCTTTGTCACCTTTTCCCCCTCTTTAACTAATGCTGAAGGAACCCTTTCTTTCACCAGCTTTAACCTATCCACTAATTCCTTCCGTTTGCTGCTTCTTTCTCCAAATCGAACTCGCTGCCATCCTTGCAAAGAAACACATGTATGTTTGATTTTATCACACACGTCTTGCATGTCTCTTAGCCCTCCATCTTGGCTCCACTCATGATTAATTGTTTCTTCACACTCTAGGTCCCTAGCCCAAACCCCCTCAAACCGAAACACATATGGCCTCATTCTCCTACCCCATTCCTCCCAGGTTGATTTGAATTTATCATAATTGGTAAATGATCTGAACAACTTGCAATCAGATGAAACACCTTTGCTCTTGGTTTTTTGTATCCCCATGCCATAATTGCAAAAAAGCGATCCAATCGTTCACTCACAATTGTATCATCTACATGATTATTTGACCACGTAAATTCACTCCCCTCAAAACCCAAATCCTTAAATCCACATTTAGACATAATTTAGCGAAAAGAATTCTTCTGTGATTCAGACTGATTCATCCTCCCATATTTTTCTTGAAAGTGCAACAACTCATTAAAATCACCTCCGCAAAACCAGGGTAATACTTTCTCTCATTAAGCATCCTTAATAAAATCCACGACGTCTCTCTTTGCGAGGCATATGGGTTACCATAAAACCCAGTAAATCTCCATGGCAGTCAATTTCCTCCCTTCTTAATAATTGTCAATATGCCTCCATAGAATAACTATCTAATGGAACACCTAGATTCTGCTTCCAGAACAAAATTAAACCACCCTTTTAACCATATGCTCCCACGGTTATAGCTGCCCAAAACCCACACCTCCATTTGATATCATAAACTTCACTAATCCATAACTTGGTTTCGCTCAAAAATAGCAAATTGGGATCTATTTCCTTGTTGGTTCAACAATACGGTCCCTAAGTTATCTTCTTATTAGAGACAAGGTTAGATGCGGCTGGTATGAAGAGAATTCGATGTAGGTTTTGCTTTAAGAATTGTTTGGCAGCAGGTAGGGTTGGTAGGGGAGGCGTACTAGCATTTTTATGTATGGAAGATGTTTCTCTGACTGTAACATTTTCTCATCACCATATTGATGGAATTCTGTGTGGGTAGGAGGTGTGACAACAATGGAGAATGCTAGGTTTTTGTGCTCACTCGGTAGTGAGTAAGTGGTCTCATACATCGGAGTTACTAAAGAAACTGCACCATTAGATGGATTTACCGTGGATTTGTTTAGGAGATTTCAATTAAGTTAGCTTACAGGAGAAAGCTGGTGTGAGATATCAAGAAGAAAGACAGATTAGGCAGTTTAGAGAAGCTTTGAATTACCGCGGTTTTCATGACTTGGGTTGTGTTGGCAACACGTTTTATCTGGCTAACATTGTCATGGTTTGCTTTATTCAAGAACTATCTGGTGAGTAACTTCTATGTGGCGAACTCTGACAATTAGGTGTTATTTGTAGATTTGGAGGAGCTTGTTGAGAAGAGGAGGTCTAGAAAACCTTTCAGATTTGAGGCAATGCGGCTTCATCATGTGGGTGCTGAAGATGTGATAAGATCTTACTGGATTCATGGTCACGCTGACTTTGATCCTTGGAAAAATAATGATTGTGTAAAAGGGTGTGGCGTGGCGTTAGAGGATTGCATCGTACTACTTTCAGGGACGTCAGGAAAATCTTGAAAAGCTTGCAAGGTAGATTAAATAAGCTATCGTCTGGTCCTAGGCCGCAGAAGACATTGTTGGAACAAAGGAGCATTGAGGTGGAGATTAATGAAATGATGGCAAGGGAAGAAACTATGTGGAAGCAGTCATCCAGAGCTAAATGGCTTCAGGATGAGGATCGAAATACAACGTTCTTCCATACTAAAGCCTCTCAACGAAAAAAGATAAAGTAGATTGTGGGTTTGTTGAATGACCAGGGTGTGATGTAACATGATGCTGATTCTATTCAGGAGGTTGTGGAGCAGTATTTTTGCACTTTGTTTCAGACTTCCAATCCCCAGGCTACAGATAATGTGATGGAGTCAGTAGGGAGGACAGTCACAGAGGAAATGAACATGGAGCTATTGAGAAAGGTTGCCTAGGAGGGGATAAAGCTAGCACTATCTCAGATGGGGCCTACAAAATCGTCGGGGATCCGACGGTATGCCTTTTCTTTTCTATCAGAAATTTTGGCATTTCGTTGGTAATTATGTGATATCAGTTGTGATGTCTTTCTTTAATTCTGATAAAATGTTGCCACATATTAATCACACTAATATTGTCCTTATACCTAAAGTGAAATCACATGAATGAATGACAGAGTTTAGGCTGATTAGCTTATGTAATGTAATTTATAAAATTATCTCCAACGTCATGGCCAATAGATTAAAGAAGTTATTGCCCTAGGTCATTTCTCTCAATTAAAGTGCATTTGTGCCTGGTCAGTAGATCACTGACAATGTTCTGATAGCTTTTGAGATTTTTCATTTTTTTAAAGAATAAAAGATCAGGGTCGGGTGGTTAGTTTGCATTAAAGATTGACATGAGTAGGGTGTATGACCAGGTTGAATGGGAATTTGTTAGAGCAATTATGTTGAAAATGGGCTTTAATACACGACGGGTTCGTCTTGTAATGGAGTGTATTTCTTTGGTATCATACTCAATTATGATTAATGGGAAGCAAAAGGGGTTTATTCAACCTCAAAGGGGAATTAGACAAGGTGATCTACTCTCTCCCTATTTGTTTGTTCTTTGTGCGGAAGGATTATCATCTTTGATTTGTAGGGTAGAATGACAGTGATATGAGTGGTATTACTATCTCTCGTGGGAATCCCTTCGTTATTGTTTGGAAAGGCTAACCTTGAAGAAGCTCTTGGTATGAAGGAGGTGTTGATGTAGCATGAGCAAGCTTCGGGGCAGAAGATTAATGTGGACAAATCATCATTATTTTTTAGCAAGAATGTGGCAAATGACATCCAGAATGATATAAAACTATTTTTGGAGTTGAGCAGGTGAGAGTGCATGAGAATTACTTAGGCCTACCATCAATGATTGGGAGATCTAAGAAACAAAATTTTCAATCTCTTCAAGAGCAGGTGTGGAGTATGATGAAGGGTTGGAAGGAGAAACTGTTAAAAAAAGCAGGTAGAGAAGTTCCTATCAAATCTGTTACTTAAGCGATTCCTACATATGCGATGAGCTGCTTTAAGCTCTCTCAATTTTTGCTTGACGGGATTTCGATTCATGTGAGGCGGTTTTGGTGGGATAGTAGTGGTAACGAGTGAAGGGAACATTAGGTCAGCTGGGAGGTACTTTATCAATCCAAAATGGAGGGTGGGTTAGGATTTAGAAATCCAATTGCTTTTAACATGGCTATGTCGGCGAAGCAAGATTGGTGAATTATTAAGAACCCGAATTCTTTGATGTCCCGGTTGCTGAAGGCTTGTTATTTTAGAAATCCCACCTTTATGATGTGAGAAACAATCTGTCATTTACATTGCGAAGCATTTCGAAGGCAAGAAAGTATTTAAAAATGGGACTGAGGTGGAGGGTTGGGGATGGTAGGGCTGTGAGGATATGGAAGACTGGTGGTTACCGAGGCCGAATACGTAAAAGGTAATTTCTCCTCCTATTGTGTTATCTGATCAAGCGCTGGTGTGAGAATAGTTTTGGAGGACGATGCAGAGTTAATTTTGAAGCAACCTTTAAGTCATCGTGGGGATGTATTGATTTGAGGTCTGTCCCAAAATGGTATTTTTTTCACTGTGAGGTCAGCTTACCATATGATTATGAAGGTACGTAGGGAGGGCTTGGTGGTGGGCAGGCGTACTGGTTCATGTTCTAAGGGGAGTGATCTGTGGAAAAGAATTTGGAAGCTTGGTGTCCAAAATAAGATTAGGCATATGATATATGGAGGGCTTACAAGGATTCTTTACCATCTCGAACTCAGTTAGACAACAAATTGTGAGTAATGCAGTCTGCTTTATATGGTGATGACAATGTGACTCACGTAGCATATGTGGTAACTGCATGTGCCATCGCCTTTTTTATGCCAAACTTTGTCCTTGATTGTAAGACCTGCTTTTTTTATCTCCCAAACATCGCTGACAAACCCAGATACTTCTCATACATGTTTCGAGTCCACACACCAACAAACTGCTTGATTTCTTCTTGAATTTTAGCACTGACATTCCCATTAAAAACAAAATACAATTTCTCTAAACACCACAAAAAGGGGTATCACTAATGGACAAAATCAGTGATACACTAAAATCAAGTTAAAAAATAAAAATTAAATAAACAATTATCACCGATGGAATGGAGATAATATTTTTACATATTAAAAAAAGTTTACACTTCAAACCTGGACCTGTGCTCCATGCAAGGGGACCTTCCATTAGCGTAAACATTGCAGAGTGCAATTACAGATGCGGAATCTAGATGAAAACTGAGAAAAGTCAACATATCTCATTAACAATCAATGGTGTTTCTGTAGGCAGAATCTCCTATCATTCTAGATTTCACCTGGAACATTACAACCATGGTATCCAACCCAATTTGACTGACCAGCTCATCCATAAAAAACATATGAAAATACTTCATGTGATAATAAATAAATTTCACACAATCTGTTACCATCACAGCCTTACATTGCCTGCAAAACATTATTAGGCAAGTTATGTTACATTTGCAAAATCAATGTCAGTAATGAATTAGAAATAATGTACATGCATAGTACATAGATAAAACAGTATCATTATCATATTTTGGGTGCTGTCACCGCCATCATTATTATTTGATTGTGCTCGAAGTGATTACAAGACTGCATGCATCATGCATCTGCATGGCATGGACGCTTCCAGTAGAAAGTAGGAAAAGAAAGTTGTTTAGTAAAACATCACTGTTGCTTATGTTATCACTTGAATAAATCTTCAATTTTTCATTTTTGGCTGTCTATTACTTGGGCAACAATGCATACTGAACGCACTTCAATTTTAAATAATGTAAGAACTATCACAGAAAAATTAAAAGATTTCATATATCTCTCCAATTTCTCTTACTCAAGTGGCCACACACATACATACACAAACAATTGAATTTGGGCAAAAACAGTTTGCTTCCATCTTGGTTGAGAAAATCAGTTTTTTCCCAATACAGCCACATGATCCCAAATATGAATCAAGGGATGAAATAGAAAATTATACAATTCTTCTCTATTCGTCGTATCAAAACTTGATAGTTCTTCTCCACTCAAGATTCCAACATACATTCTACATTTCTAGATAAACCATCAACGACCCACTGCCACCACACATTCTCACCCAAAAATCAAAATTGCTTATTAAACCCTAAAGTGTCAATGAAAAAAAAAGGAATAAAAAAGAAAAATAGAAACTCTAGCCGAGAGGAAATAATTTCATAAAGGAAACCCTAAGGGAAAATAAAACCAAAATCAAAAAGGAAAAAATTCACATTTAAGAAAATTTAAATTTAAAAGAGTACAAAAAAAAGAGGTTACCTTTTTTCCTGGGTAATTGCTTGCATTGCCCTTCAGCCGAAGCTTTCAGACTGGAATTGAAATTTGTAACATTGAAGAATTACAAACCAAGAATAGAGTACTTTACTGATGTTCTCCGTCAATTTAGGCATTAGGAACACAACAAGCACTATAAATCCCATCATTAAACCCATAGGGCTTGTCACAATAGACATTATGACGATATTTGAGAACTGATTAAACATGTTTAAATCAGTAAACTTAAAGCATTTTAAGGCAAAAATTACTTAAATTTACTAATTTAAGCATGCTTTAAATTTACTAATTTAAGCATGCTTTAAATTTACTAATTTAAGCATGCTTTAATCAATTCTCAAACATTGCATATGGAGAAAGGCTCCCTAATCTATAAAAAAAATGAGATAGCATGACGCAGAAAACAGATAACGATATATAACTAACTATGAGGAAGAATAGGAAAATGTAACCTCATAATGCTACTCTCTCAACGCCTCTAAAACCAACTCACTAAGACTCCTCATGTTCTCTGTTAATGTTGCCTGAACCTTGCCCGCTTGTCTAGCACTAACATCGATACGGACCTAAGCAAAACAACAAATCAATTATGGGAAATAATATTGCTGATAATTACAAGGACGAAAGCTGACATAATTTGCCAATATGGAACTACCTTAGGAACTACAAGTCGACCCAACTAATTTGGTAATTAGTATTAAACCTGAGTTGAGTTGGTTTGAGCTTTAGTAATGACACCTGACCGGACTCAATGACTTCTTATTATGAGAACCATTTTTATTGCACACAATTAGAGGCCAGGGCATCCTTTATTGAACAAGACATGATCAATTTTAATGAACAAATCAGCCCAAAATTTCAATTCTAATAATCTAAACTGAATTAACAGAAACCTAGTGGTAAGAAAATAATACTGAAGCATTAAAAAGTAAAACATACTTAGGGGGATCCTCACTCGACCCCTCACTCGATCACGTATCCATCACTAGACCTGCTAAAAGTAAATAAATATATAAACATGAAACTGGAATAAAAATAACCTTAAATTCCCTATTTGGATAGTAAGAAATCAAGAGAATCTGAACTAACTGGAAACGTGTAGTGTATTAGACACACTATATAAATCATCGCAATTTACTCCTCAACCAAACAGAGAACAAAGGACTGTAATTAAAAGAAAGCATAAAACTGAGAGAATCGTACCCTGGTGAAATCAAAAGAGCCAAAGAGAGGAAAGAGAGACATAACTGCACAAAAAGCAACACGATAACTAGTTTGGATTTGATGATTAGGGCCATAGTAATAATCTATGTTAGCTGATGAAACTAGAAGACACTATTCTCGTTCTCAGTTATGAAGATTTGCAAAATTACCCTAGATACCCGAGTGGGTAACCTCAAACCAAATATCCAACAGTGCCTCCTTGTTTTTTCTGAAATTTCCAAAAAAAAAACTCAATCAAGGCACATCCTTAAAAGTTTAAAACCTATTTTTCTAATCCTAAAAATTATGAGATTTTAGCTTAACCTATATTTATTATCCTAAAGTGTAATAAAAAATAGAAAATAAATTTAATAAACAAAAGTAAGAAAATAGATGAGAGAGAGAACTTACTACTAATAAAAAACGAGAGAGAGAGGACTTACCAATCAGGCGAATGGAGGTGGCTTGGAAATGGATGGCTGCAGACTAGCCGTAATGGAGTTGCGGTGGTGGGGTGGTGGCAGTGGAGAAAGAAAAAGGGGATGAAAGGAGAGAAAGAGGGAGAGAGAGGAAGGAATGAGAAATGAGAAAGGTGAGGGAATGATGAGTGAGAGATTAAAGAGAGTGAGAGATCAAAGATGAGAGAGAGGCACTGCTACAGAAGGAAAAATGTTGAAAGTGAGGAAATGGAGATGTTGCATCGCGTTTTAGGGATTTACCATTGTATATTAACAAACAACTTATCACCGAGGGAAGTATCCCCCTCAGTGATAATTGCTTTATTTTTAAAATTATCACAAGGGAATTCCCTCGATGATAAATATTTTTAAAAGAAGTAAATCAAAAATTGATTTTTAATGAATTTTAAATAAATTATTATCACCGATGGCAACATTTCCCTCGGTGATAATATTTTTGCTCTTAAAAATAATTATATAATTTTTTTATAAAAATAACAACGGAAAAATGGTATCACCGACGAAATATGTCGGTGATACTATTTTCCCTAATCAGTGAGGGACACATGTCCCTCAGTGATAAATCGTCGTAGAAAACTACTATCACCAGGGACACCTGTCATTCAATGATAGTCCGTTGGTGAAACTCTTTTTTCTTGTAGTGAAATTTTTTGCTGTCTAGACACCAAATCATAATATTCTGAAACTGAAAGTTGAGCCTGTGTATCTTCCACGAAAGCCCGAGCAAATAACAAGCTATCATTCACAAAAAATAAACGAGATACCTTTGGAGCACCACGACATACTGGTACCCCCCTCAAAGCGCCCTCTTGAACTGATTTTATCAATAATGACAAAATATCTTTTGCACATAGAAGAAACAAATATGGTGACAATGGATCACCTTTTTTTAGACCACGTGAGGGAATAATGTTACCATTTCGAACCCCATTAATTAGGACTGAATATGATATAGATGATATACGCTCCATAATCAACTCATTCCACTTTTCTACAAAATTCATTCTCTTCATCACCCCCCAAACAAAAGACTATTCAACTCTTTTATAAGATTTTACTCATGTCTAATTTTAGAGCAACGTATCCCAAGTTCCTCGTCTTCTTCTTTTTTATATATTGGAGAACTTCATGAGCCACTAAAATATTATCTGTAATAAAGCACCTAGGAACAAAGGCACTTTGAGACTCAAAAAATAATATTAGGTAGTATTCGCTTCAATTGGTTTGCCACTTTTGATATTAATTTGTACAAAACATTGTACAAACTAATCGGTTGAAAAATTCATAGATTTTGGGTCTTTATTTTTAGGAATAAGAACTAATGTGTATGCTTTAGTGATGAAAGAAGCTTACATTATGAGGAAAATTCAAGCACACCTGAGATTATGTAAGCTTCCACACATGCCAATCCTTCTAATAGAACAAAGCTGACATTCCATCCGGACTAGGTGCTTTTTTCGGATTCATTTGAGCATGCACAACCTTTACTACCTCTGTTGTAAAATCAGTCAATAGAGATGCATTCATCTAATCAGTTACCACCTGCTCAATCGACTCAAACGTTATCAACCAATTGAGGCTAGGAGGACTGAAATAATGAATCAAAATAATTCACTGCAATTGAACTTATTCCATCCTCTCAATCATGCCACACCCCATCAACATCCTAAATTTTATGAATTTTACTACAGCTTCAATGCTAGGATGCTTTAGAATGAAAAAAATGTGGTATTTCGATCCCTTTTATGAATCCAAAAAACCTTTAACCTTTGTTGCCAATACATTTCTTCCCTTTAAGCAACTCATTTATTTTAACTTCTAAATGTCTCTCCTCATCAACCTCTATGGATGTCCTTTTGCCCATACGCAACGTCTTCAACCTCTCATGCTTCTTACTATGCTTTTTTTTTTCTTTGCCAGAAGTATCCCGATGCCAATGTTGGAGACTAGAACCAAAAGATGCAGTCATACCACTATTTTTACGAACTCCCTTTTTTCTTTTTAATATAAATTAAATGTTGAAATGATTTGAACGTAACTTTATATAATAAGAAAATCTTAATGTGTATACAGTCCATTCCTTATTTTAAATTTTGGACTTTGATTGTCGATATACTCGTCCTATCACTTGAGGTAAATGATGAGAACAAAATATTAAATTGGCAAGTATTCCATTTTGGAATGTTCCATATTATTTATCCATTTTGAAAAATAAAAGTTCTATTTTATTTAAGTTTTCTAAATTACCCTTAAGATTAGATTTCTCAAAAGAATCTACCATTAAGTCTAGGTATTAAATAAGGGTAATTATGGAAAGTACGCTATAATTTAATGAGTTATAGCATTAATTATTGTCTCCTTAAAAAGATTGTTTTTCTATAGATACCAATACATATGGGATGAAGGGAGTACATATACTGAAATGCCCTTGAAAAAGATGATGTTGACAAAAATTGTTGTTTTACACAAAAACCAGTAATTCCCTTTCTTTTGGGAAACAAAATTCACCATTCAATTGACAAGGAACACGAGACACTCATTACGTCAAGTAGTAAGTTTTTCTTTAAGTACATAAAGGTAATCTCTCGCTGCTAGAACATAAAGGTAATTTTGTCTTTAAAACCCAAGTCAAAACTCTAGTCATACTAAGATCTTTAAATACATTAGAATTGAAAGTTAATTCAAAGTCACAAATTGCTAATAATCCTATTTCTACAAGGATAGTACTCTAACACCTTCTATAAAGGAGTCATATATAAGGTAAAGAGATATCCTCTCTTTACTCTATGAAAACCTTAATTTTTTTTATTACATTCTTTTCTAAAGTTGGTTTACTTTAGCATCGGCCATGAACTTCAAACTCTAGTGACACTTTTAAGGTTTCTTGCTTGAAGGCTCGCACCCATTAGCGCACATTCACGAACTTGTTCCCGCGGATTTGTGCATCAGCATATTAGTGTCGTATTTCAGAAACAACAACAAATCTCAATTGTGAATGATGCCTCCAAAGACAACACACATTACTGCTATCACAAGAAAGAGCGACCAATAAAGAACACCATGATGATCCAATCAATACTCTGCCATTGATGAACATCGCTGATTAAAAGTAATAGAACACTTCTCTGCAAAATAGCGACTAAAGATCACCACAATGATCTGTGAACAACACAAAGCATAACTACCTTACACATCGCCAAGAGGCTTAAGGTTAGGGTACGCCAATAAGAAACAAATCTTTGTCTTGTTCTTTGCTTACTATGATCAGATATTAAGTTATATAGAAAATTCTTTCTTCTTCTATTGCGAAATTCGAACCTTAGGAAAATAAGATTATGGTTTGGCTCAAGAACTAAAGTATTTCTCTCACAAGAATTGCTTTTTTCCCTTCAAATTCTCACAACAAAGGGATTGCAATGAAAGCTTAGTCAAAGATCCTCTCTAAGGTGTTAAAGGGAGTATTTATGGGCTTTGGTAAGTCCCATTAGGGTTAAAAACAAACTCTGGCTAACCTAGAGAATGGTTAAGTGTTTTAGAGCATTTTCCAAAATTGAAATTCCACTTTGATTAGGAAAACACTCAAGCCTAGCTCACTCAATTATAATGACATGCAAGGTGGTTCTAGACGTTTTGGAAAGCTTAATAAGTCTATTTTCATTCCCAATTTGTCTCACTAGCAAATTCCAAACTATTTCAAATTGGTGACCAAAACACTACAAATGGTCTATTTTGGAGCTGTTTGTGTAAAAGTTAATTCCTCTCAAATCTCTTATTGGATTTAAGGACATTATATATGAAAATAAAGATAATTAAAATAGACTTTTTTTTGTAGTCAAAATCTATTTTCTATCTTTAAATCCATTTACTTGCAAAGTTCATTTTCCTTCAAACTAGCATTGTTGAGTATTAACAACTCACCTTGTGTCAAATCTTGACATAAAAGTTTTGAAAATAAAACGTTGACTTAAAATATACTATTAAACACATAGTTTTATCAAGTAACAAATGAACAATTGTCTAGGTAATTCTTTTTATTTCTCTATGTCTCTTGAATATATGTATCAATGAATTTCACACTCACTTCACTAACCAAAATTGAGAGTACAACTCAACGAAACCATCTTAAATGAGATCTTCTTTCTATCTTAACCCAATTTCTTGATGGAGTGCTTTTTTGAAAGTGCAAATGAAATCAAATCAAGTTTGGACATAAAGACTTTTGTACTTGTGCCCAATCATGGGCAAGATGTTTTATATATGCCATAAACAAAATTATTAGCCAAATATATCATAGGAATGGATGTGGTAAATATTGCTTCTACTATTTTTTTGTTTTCTATTTTTCAAAAGAATTTGGTTTCAAAACAAAAGTCTTCATGTCCAAACTTGATTTGATTGTATTTGCACTTTCAGAAAAGAACTCCATCACAAAATTTGGTTAAGATAGAGAGAGATCATCGAGTTATACTCTTGATTTTGGTTAGTGAAGTGAGTGTGAAAGTCACTGGTACATATATTCAAGAGAGAGTTAGGGAAATAAAAAAGAATTACCTAGGAAATTATTCATCCATTTCTTGTATAGAGTCACATTTCCACGTGTATGACAATAACACGTGGAGCAAGATTCCTCATCACTATATTTATTTTTTGTTTTAGGATTTCTTTTGTTGGATTTTGTTTCTTTTATTAGTGGACCCATATCTATTACAAATAAAATTATTACGACATACTTAATGCACATCCATATACAAAAGTCTATGTTTACTAGTAGATTTTAAGTCAAAGTTTGATTTTTAAAAACTTTTATGTGAAGATTTGATACATAAATTCAAACATTAAATAGCCCAAAAATGACACTTGCGATAATATGAAAAATTAAAATAACAACAAATTACACCACCATCTAATAAGCACAAACAATATTTTTCTTTCTCATTTTATCTTGTATTTAGTTTTCAATTGACTTCATGAGATTGTCAAGACTTAGGTGGGTAGGTGGGTAAGGTATGGTGAGTGAATGAATTTTTGCCGACAAAGGTGAGTTGTTAACAATCAACATTACTATATTGATCATGTTAGGTAACTGGCTTAAAGCCACTTAAAACAACCACTTTTAGGCCAAAATGTTTGTTTTAAGTGGCTTTAAGTTAGGTACCAAACATAGCCATTATCTATAAAGGTTTATTCTTTATTTGTGAATCTAAGTATGAGTATGAATTTACTACTGGAATGGAAAGATTTCAGTAGATGTGGATGTTGATCTATGAGTTAACCAATTCAATGATCAGGATTTTGATGATAACAAAAAACTCTTGTGAAGTGTTTTATCTTGTGTGGTTGAGTGTGCAATTGTAGACACGGCATATAATAACGAATCTCCCTTTTCTTGTACCCCCAATGAAAACAACAAAGACAATGACTATGAAAGCATTTGAGGTGTGTTCTATGTTGAGTTCAATTGTTTACTATGGTTAAGGGTTAGTTTTAAAGAAAATTAAATTTTCAAGGAAACATATTTAAAGATAGAAAATAGATTTTGACAAAAATGCCTATTTTCACTGTTTTGAGAACCTGATTTCGAGCCTCATAATTTTTTATCTACAAAATTTGAGCAAGTTCCACTTGATGAAAAAAAAAATCTTTTAATTATATTTATTTTGATATATCATGGGCTTAGATTTGATAAGCGATGTGAGAGGAATTATTATTTTTTTTACAAAATCAACTTCAAAATAGGTCAGTTGTAGTGTTTTTGCCATCATTTTAAAATGTTTGCAATTTTTGAGTGAAACAAATTGAGATTGAAGATATACTTCTCAAGATTTCCAAAAGTTCTAGATACATCATCATTTCATTGGAATTGAGTGAGCTAGATTTTGACTAAAAATGCCTAATTTCATTGTTTTGAGAACTCGAATTTCGAGCCTTATAATTTTAATCTACAAAATCTTGGGAAGTTCCTCTTTATAGCACGATAAATCTTTTAATTTTCTTTCTTTTGATATATCATGGGCTTAATTCCAATAAGAGATGAGGGATAAATTATTTTGATTTCACCAAAACAACTCCAAAAGAGAGACGTAGTATTTCGGCCATAATGTTAAAATGATATGGAATTTTCGATTGAGACAAATTGGATTGAAAATAAATTCCTAAGCTTTCCAAAAAGTCTAAACCACCTTCATTGCATTATAATTGAGTGATCTAGTCTCATTTAAAGTTAGGGTCTAAATTTGTCATTTTTTCCTAATCAGAATGGAATTTCAATTGTGAAAAGTGTTCTAAAACACTTGCTTATTCTTTAGGTTGGCCAAAGCTTGTTCCTAGGCCTAATGGTACTTTTTAAAGCCCACAAATACTCCATCTTAAAACCTTAGAGAAGACTTTGGTTGAACTTCCAGTAGCAATCCTTTTTTAAGAGAATTAGAGAAAGAAAAGTAATAATTAACAAGCACTTCTAGTGACAAAAATACTTGAGTTCGTGAGCGAAACCCTAATCATAAACCACTAGGGTTTGAATTTTGCAATAGAAGAATTTTTTTTTCTACACAAGCAAAGAACAAGACAAAGATTCACATTAAAAGATCACAAGCAACCAAGATCGTCGTCTTCTTGAGGGGACCAAGAAGACCACCCTATCCCCCCATTCGTTATGATATTCTAGAATAACCTTCATTTAATTAGAATTGAGTGAGTTATGCTGGATCGAAGTCAGGGTTCAGAATTTATCATTTTTCCTAATCAAAGTGGAATTTTGTTTTCGAAAAGTGCTCTAAAACACTTGCCTATTCTCTAGGCCAGTCTAAGCTTGTTCCTGACCCTAATGGGACTTGCTAAAACCCATAAATACTCATTCTTAACACCATAGAGAAGACCTTTGGATGAACTTTCATTGTAATCCCCTTTTTGAGAGATTTAGAGAAAAAAGAGCGAAAACAAGCAATTTTAGTGAGTGAAACACTTGAGTTCTTGAGCCAATCTCTAATCCTCTTTAAGTTCCAAATTTTGTAATATAAGGAATTTTTTTTTGTGCAAGTTAATCTATGATCATAGTAATTAAAGAACAAGACAAAGATAGATCATTAGCAACAAAGATCGTGGTCTTCTTAAGGGGATCAAGAAGACCACCCCAATCCTCTATTCGCTTTATTCATTTTAGCGGTATGTTTGGGCACTCATTCATTTTTCTTGGCTAATCTTCTCAAACGCTCCTCTTGAGGTATTGCTTATCGATTAGAGCCTCAATATCCTCCTTGAGTTGCCTTCAATATTCAATATTGTGGTCACCCTAGAACCTACACCACATGGACCTATCACACTTGAAACCACTCGACTTCAACTTCTTAGGCTACCGAACATGATTTTTTTTTCTTAAACCTTTATCAAATTTTGATATATGGAAAGAAATATGCCTTTTATGACCATGAGAAGAGTTGTCGTAGTGCCTAGGGTTTCTGTCCTTTGGGTGCGACCTCTTCTTTGAATCATCTTTACGATCATTGTTGTACTTCTTTTTATTAATGTTATAATTCCTTTTCTCCCTTTGATCTATCATGTTCACTTTGGCATTGATACACTTGGTCTTAGGAACTCAGCAAGACTGTGTGATGGACTTAAGGCGAATCCTAGAGTTTTAGACTCCTCCATTGAGTTTAGTTTGTGAGACACTATCGGGGTTCTATGGATCAACACTGGAGTAGTTGATGAATCCGTAGAGGGTTTATTCTTCTTTTTTTTTTTGAATGAGCAAGCTTATCTTTGTCTTTCTAGTTCTATGGCTATTGATGATATGTCTCATGAACTTGCATCTAAGTTGATCGAGACAAGAGAGAATCTAGAGTACCAAGTCCTTATTGCTTTCTTCAAAGTGGAAAGAAAGGTTCGAACGCAACAACATCAGGAATTACTCCAATAAGGAGTATGTGGGTTTTGAAACCTTCTAGATGGTTAGATTTGTTGGTAGAGTCGTTGTACTGTTAGGCCTTCGACATTTAGAACCCTTTTGGTAGGGTTGTTTTAGAAGTTTTTAGTGATGTAAGCGCTAAGGACGAGTACTTTAATTAAACATGGTATTGAAGAGACATGGAAGCATGAAAAATAAATTATATAAAGACAAATTCATAACATCATAATAATCTCATAAAGTAAGCATGATAGCACTCAATCATTTAATCAAGGCAAGGAGTTCTTATTGAAGCACATATTCAAGCATAAACTCAAACTAGATAATAGATATTAATCCATGCATGGTTAACCCTAATTTATGTTATCATGTTGTTTCTAGATGTCATATGAAGCATAATAACATGTGAGAAGGCATACAAACAAGTAAATCAAACAAAAGAAGCAAGTCGGAGATGAACGAAAAACGAAAGAGAAAAGCTATGTGGTGAAGCCATTCTAGAATGGCCTTACCCTATAGTGCATCACTCTAGAGTGGCACACCAATGATGGCTTAAAAAAGGAATTTTTTAGTCTCAGGTTTTTGGTTCAATCATGCAATTAAACAAATTTTAATTCTAATCAACACTTAATATAACTTTTCTAATCACATGTTAGCATATATAAATCTTCAAACCAAGTAGAAACTTGAAATTAAACAACACAGAATTTAAGAGAGTGAACCTGAATTAAAAAGAGAAGTGGCACAACCCACTTCATTAATTCAAGCTATGGCCTTAGCTAGGTCGCAGAGAGATAAATATAAAAATATAAGGCATTCATTCAAGAATCAATGGCCAAAACAATCATTGTGATGATAAGTACTCTAAGAATCATAAGTGTAAAAGATAATTTTTCTTGATGCTGAGGGATGATGAGGATGGAGAAGGCCATATTGAATCCAATCAAGAAAATCAAGATTTAGATGAAGAGATAGGATTTTTTAAAGTCAATATGCATGCTTTAGAAGAGTAATTAAATCCAAGAACATTTAGAATTACTGGAACTCGTGGGGTACATAAACTACAACGACTAATTGATAGTGGTAGCACACATAACTTAATACAAGAAAAGATAGCCCTAAAGTTATCCCTATTAATTTCTCCAGTTAATTCATTTAAGGTATATATAAGGAATGAAGACTACTTGAGCTGTACCAAGTAATGTGCTGCAGTTACACTTAATCTTCAAGGCCAGATTTTCTTAGTGGGTCTCTTTTTTCTTCCTATATAGGGTGCTGCAGTGGTCCTTGGCATCTAATAGTTGGAGAAACTAAGACCTGTACTCATAGATTATAAGCTTTTAACTATGAACTTTCAATGGTAAGGAAAAAATGTTTAATTAAAAGGAGAATCTTGTCTAATTCATGATCTATTGAACATTAAACACTTGATGAAGTTGGCTCATGGAGTAGAAATTGCCTCTTTCTATAAAACAAAATCTATGACACATCAAAACCATTATGAGTTCTTAGTAATGCCTTTTGGACTCACCAATGCCATTTATACCTTTCAGTCCATTATGAATAAGGCTTTTCAATCATACTTGAGAAAGTTTGTGCTGTTTTCTTCAATGACATACTTGCTTATAGTTCTTCTTTCACTGATCATTTACAACACTTAAGAATTGTCCTACATTACTTATTTTCTCATCAACTATATGTAAAACTTAGCTAATGCTTGCTTTGTCAATCATCAATAGAATATCCAGGTCATATTGTTCATATTGATGGAGTATGACTAGATAGTTCAAAAGTTGTATCTATGCTTCAATAACTAGTTCCCCAAAGTGTGAAATGGTTAAGAGGCTTCTTAGGCCTTACAGGATACTATAGGAAGTTTGCCCAAGGGTATGCCACTATTGCTACCCGTTGGACTAATCTTTTGAAGAAAGAAGCTTTCAATTGGACTCTAGAAGCCATGATTGCCTTCACTTAATTGAAGAAGGCTATGACAAAAGTTTTGGTGTTGGCTTTACTAGATTTTACAAAGCCTTTTGAGGTAAAGAGTGATGCTTCTAATATAAGAATTGGAGCAGTTTTACAACAACAAGGATATCCAGTTTCTTTTTATAGCAATAAGCTTAGTACCATAATGGTTGCAACATCCACTTATGTCAAGGAATTGTTTACTATTACCCAAGTTGTTTTTAAGTGGAGACTATTTGTTGGGCAAAGAATTAATCATTAGAACAGACTATAGAAGCTTAAACAATTTGATGGATCAAGTCATTCAGACTCCTGAACAAGATCATTATCTCAACAAATTATTGGGATATCACTACACTATTGTATATAAACCTGGCAAAGATAATACAATAGTTGATGCGTTATCCAGACTGCCTGACAACAATCTTGGCAATGAGTCTAGTTCTAACATATTAGAGGTTCAGATGATGATTGCAACAACTACACCTACATTTGAATTTTTGAACCAAAAATAACATGAAAATCTATCTCATCCTAAATTGGTGGCATTACATCAAGGTATACAAAATGGTACCTCAACTGATCATGATTATCAATTGAAGAATTGGTTGTTTTACTACAAGAGAAAGTTAAGGCTTACTAGAGGACATGTTGGCATACTCAAAATTTTCCTAAGGATCTCAGCAAGTTTTTATTAGGCAGGGCTAAGATATGATGTTAAACAGTTTGTCACCAAGTGTGTCATCTGTCAATAAACTACGTACCCTACTTGATGAGGACATAGCTAACAAATGACATATTTCTATTCAAGTTCCAATTGGACTAGTTATAAGAGCTCGAGCTAAAAGGTTCAAGGAAACTTTCAATGGGCTGATTCAACACATTTGGGCTAAGAACCATCTTTGAGGGCCCAAGGATGATGCTATACGTGATCCACGATGATGAGTTTCCATAATTCAAGCTTTAGAATAATCCAGCAACTCAAGATGGTGAATTAAAAATCTCAGTTTCCCAAAATTAGAAACTTACTCGTTTTGGTTGGCTCGTTAAGGAAAATGGAAAGCTGCAATTTTAGTTATTACCTTTTTTTTTAATTGTTTATTTATTAATTAATTGCTGAATTATAAGGCTTGCATGCCAAGTTAAGTACTTTCCTTATTTGGATTTTAGGTTACCAAAATTCTATTTAGATTTATTTCCTACTTCGTAGTTTCCTATTCCTACCAGAATTCTATTTAGGTTATTTCCTATTTCTTAGTTTTCCTTTTTCTAATTGGTTACGAATTCTTATGTATTTAAATAGCTATTGGCTTTTTCGAATAAGACAATTCAGATTTGATTCATACTTTTAGAGAAAAAATTCTCTTTGATTCTTTTAGAACTTCTGAATTTAATGAAGTTTTCGTGGCGTTCATCTTCGACTTATTAATCAATCCTTCCATAATTGATTGTGGCGTCTTCATTATACCAAGGTTCTTGCTTCAATATAAGCAACGGGTCACGGTCTCACATAAATCTGCTTTTAGACTATCTTGGAAGTCTTCTTGATCCATCAAGTTCTTGGTTCTTGGCGTGGATCATATTAGTTGGTATCAGAGCCTTCTAGTTGCAGGTTTGCTTATCTTTTGTTTTGATTCATAAAAAAAAATATGAAAATAAAACAAAACTAAAAAAAAAGAATGAATTTCAAGTTTAGAAAAAAAAAAGTCAAAAAAGGTGTGATATTTAGATTCAATCCTTTCAATTCTTGTTTCAATTTCTCATATTTGTTTCCTTGTATTCTAGCCTTTAAATTCGAATTTCTTTGTGAGTTATTGGTGAATTGTTGCTGGAAACTCTGATACTTGTTCGGTTAGTTTGATAAAAACCTATAGAGGATTATTACAAGTGGAAAAAGGCAAGAGTGGTGAGTACATAAGAGGGTAAAAGCAAATATGATTTTGTGTAAAAAAACACGAGTGAAATTGAATGACTCATTCTTTGAGTGAAACACGTGAGGGAGTGTGTGAGGTCCTTTTGTTTTTTTTTTTTTCTAACCTTGTTTTTGCAGCAAACATGTCAGACAACAAGAACAAAAATAATTCCGGAGATACATCAGGAGAGGTTAACCCGAAGTTGCTCATGGAGGCTTTAATGGGTGAGATGAGGAGAGCATTGAGAATGGAGATGGAACAGGTTCATGAGCGGATAGATCGAGTAGAGAATGCACGTGTGGGGTAGCAACAAAATGCTCCTAATATGTGTAGGAGGGAGAGAGTTCAACTTAGGGGAGAGAGAGTTGAAGATGAGGGATACACTGCCTAAGGAGAATTATTAGTTGCAAGGAGAGCTCTAAGTGTACAAATCAAAGAAGATGACGAAGTACAGCAAGAAAACATCTTTCATACTAGATGCCACGTGTAAAACAAGGTATGTAGTGTGACTATTGATGGAAGTAGTTATACTAACGTTGCTAGCACTACAATGGTTGAGAAATTAGGGCTGCCAACAATTAAACATCTTCGGCCTTACAAGTTGCAATGGCTCAATGATAGTGGTGAAGTGAGGGTGAACAAACAGGTGTTAGTTTCCTTCCGTATTGGAAAATATGAATATGAAGTTTTGTGTGATGTAGTTCTAATGCAAGCTAGACACTTGTTACTAGGCCGACCATGGCAATTCGATCGGCATGTTAAGCGTGATGGCTTCACCAACAAATATTCGTTTGTAAGAAATCAAAGAATAATCACTCTAGTTCCTTTGACACCAAAGCAGATTTATGAAGATCAAGTGAGGTTACAAAAAGAGAGTGAGCAAACGAAAGAGAGTGAGAAAAAGAGAACGAATGAAAATCAGAAAGAGAAAATGAGAGGCCGAAAAAATTGAGAGAGAAAATAAGAGAGCTGATTCAGCCATTGAGAGAAAAACAAATTTCTATGCAAGAACGAGTGAAATAAAAAAAGCTGTGGTTTTAAATTAGCCAATGATTGTACTTTTGTACAAAGAGGAGTTAAACACTAACCAATTTGACTCATCTTTGCCTAGTTCTATTGTTTCTCTTTTACAGGAGTTTGATGATATCTTTCCCGAGGAGATTCCACATTGTTTACCTTCTATTCGAGGAATTGAACATCAAATTGATTTCGTGCCCGGTGCTACAATTCCAAACCGACCAGTCTATCGAAGCAATCCTGATGAGACAAAGGAGCTATAAAGGCAGGTTAGTGAATTGATGGAAACAAGGTATGTAAGAGAAAGCATGAGCCCGTGCGCTGTTCCGGTGATTTTGGTTCCTAAAAAGGAGGGGATGTGGAGAATGTGTGTTGATTGCCAAGCAACAATATAACGGTAAAGTATCAACATCCTATTCCTCGTTTAGATGATATGCTAGATGAACTGCATGGTGCATGTGTATTATCTAAAATTGATTTTAAAAGTGGATATCATCAAATAAGAATGAAAGAGGGTGATGAATGGAAAACTGCTTTTAAAATGAAATATGGTTTATATGAGTGGTTAGTTATGCCATTTGGACTAACAAATGCACCAAGTACCTTCATAAGAATAATGAACCATGTTTTGCGAGCTTTTATAGGCAGATTCATTATTTATTTTGATGATATTCTCATTTATAGCACAAATTTAGATGATCATGTTGTACATTTAAAATTAGTTTTGGATGTGCTTAGAAAAGAAAAGTTGTTTGCTAACTTGAAGAAGTGCACTTTTTGCACCGATAAGATTGTGTTTCTTGGTTTTGTTGTGAGTGCACAAGGAATACAGGTTGTGAAGAGAAGATCCGTGCGATTAAAGAATGGCCAAGTCCCACGAGTGTAGGTTAAGTTCGTAGTTTTCATGGACTTGCTAGTTTTTACAGAAGGTTCGTGAAAGAGTTTAGAAGTATTGTCGCACCATTTACCGAAGTCATCAAGAAGAACATTGGATTCACATGGGGAGGTGAGTAAGAGAAGGCGTTCCAATTGATCAAAGGTTGCCAACAGTTGATTTTTCAACCCGGATATTAGGTTTGGTTACACATGAAGAAAGAAAGATTTCCAACACAAAGGCATTCAAAGTTACTTCATAAAAGAGATGAGCCTTTTCATGTCCTTAAGTGCATCAATGACAATGCATACAAATTAGATTTACCAGGTGAGTATAATGATAGTGCCACTTTCAGTGTTTCTGATTTAAGACCTTTTGATGTAGGTGATGATTTGAGGATAAATCTTTTTCAAGAGGAGGGGAATGATGAGGACACGGCTAACAAATGACATCTTCCTATTCAAGTTCCAATTGAACCAGTTACAAGGGCTCGAGCTAGAAGGTTCAAGGAAACTCTCTGATTCAACACATTTGGGCTAAGAACCATCTTTGAAGGCCCAAGGATGATGCTATACGTGATCCACAATGATGAGTTTCCATAATTCAAGCTTTGGAATAATTCAGCAACTCAAGATGGTGAATTAAAATCTTAGTTTCCCAAAATTGGTGGCTTACTCGTTTTGGTTGGCTCATTAAGGAAAATGGCAAGCTGTAATTTTAGTTATTATTTTTTTTAATTGTTTCATTCTTAATTTAATTGCTGAATTATAAGGCTTGCATGCCAAGTTAGGTACTTTCCTTATTTGGATTTTAGGTTACCAGAATTCTATTTAGGTTTATTTCCTATTTCTTAGTTTTCCTTTTTCTAATTGGTTATGAATTCTCATGTATTTAAATAGCCATTGGCTTTTTGGAATAAGACAATTCAGATTTGATTCATACTTTTGGAGAGAAAATTCTCTTTGGTTCTTTTAGAACTTCTGAACTTATCGGAGTTTCTGTGGTGTTCATCTTCGA
Organism: Bretschneidera sinensis; assembly: GCA_023935145.1. Classification (NCBI taxonomy): domain Eukaryota; kingdom Viridiplantae; phylum Streptophyta; class Magnoliopsida; order Brassicales; family Akaniaceae; genus Bretschneidera; species Bretschneidera sinensis. The sequence goes on from CM043704.1 coordinate 50,811,703, forward strand.
CTTATCAATTAATCCTTCTATAATTGATTGTGGCATCTTCATTATATCAAGGTTCTTGCTTCGATATAAGCAACGGGTCGCGGTCTTAGTCTTCATTATACTAAGGTTCTTGCTTCAATATAAGCAACGGGTCACGGTCTCACATAAATCTGCTTCTAGTCGATCTTGAAAGTCTTCTTGATCCATCAAGTTCTTGGTTATTGGCGTGGATCATATCACTACTAAAATGCTAGTTGGACTTTTACAGTTATCGCCAATGCCAGAACAAATTTGGGAACACATTACTATGGATTTCATCACTAGTTTACCTAGTATTCAAGATCATATAATGATTATGGTGGTAGTGGATAGGCTGTCCGAGGGTGCTCATTTTGGTGCATTACCTACTTATTTCACTACTGAAAAATTTACTAAACTATTTGATGGAATGGTGGTCAAATTACATGGAACCCCTAGATCTATTGTTTCTGATAGAGATTCGATTTTCTTGAGTAATTTTTGGCAACATCTCTTTAATTTTAGTGGTACAAGACTAGATATCAGCTCTGCCTACCATCCTCAAACAGATGGACAATCTAAGGTTTTCAACAGGTGTTTAGAGCAATATCTTAGATCATTTTCTAATGATCAACCTAATGTCTGGTCCAAGTTTCTACTATGCGAGAGTATTGGTATAATATTTTCTATCATACTGCTAAAAAAATGACCTCTTTCTGATGAGTGTCAAATATTGCTTATTTTGGCTCCTTAATTTACATTTGTTAGCTTAGGAATTTGTTACTTTGAGTTGTTTTTCGTTGTTTTACAGGTTTACAAGCTCGGAAAGGAGTTTCACTAAATTGCCAGAATTGCTCGTACAGATCAGCCATTTTTTTAGGATTAAACTGCATTGATTTAGGAAGAACCAGAAGATGAGCCATATATGCTTGGAAAGATCCGGATATCTATTTTTTTGGGGAATTTTACAGCTCATAAAAATGATTTTTCTAGAGAAAGTTATGACAGTTTTAGTAGACAAAGGTCAATGAGCAAAAGCTGGAATCTGCAGTATCCCACATCGGATTAGAAACACGTTGCACTCGTGGTGTTTCCCTATATAAGCCCCTCTTCACTTCATCTTAAAACATCAATCTAGAGAGCCTCTTAGGGCATTCTAGAAGACTTCTACTGGCATTTTGGTGGATCTCCAAGGCTTTGCTACCAAAGGGGGAAGCGTTGCTCAACATCTACGAGTGGAATTTCTCTCAATGTATAGTCAGTTTTAATGCTTAGCACTTTAATTGTGAAATTTAGTTTCAAAATCATGAGTGGCTAAAATCTTCAGCTAAGGTTGAAGATGAAGCCTCTCCAGTGTTTAACATTATATTTTCAGATATGTTCGTACAATTCTGATATTTTTAGTACTAAATGTTCTATTTCAATTGTTTGAGTAAATTCTTACGATTGATAGTTTATAAATTGTTCAAATTGGATATTTCATGTGTTTCATTTAACGGATACAGCAAATCATTCGAAGTTAAATTGGATATCCATTGTGATTTGTAAATTAAACGGATACATTGGATGGTTTTGGTTTAACTAGGTTATTTGTTGTGATTTGTTTATCGTGGATTCATGGAATTATTTGATAAATCTCTTTCATATAGAACATGAAGATATATGTTTCACTTTGGTGGGGTGGATTAAAAAACCTTAATGTTTTTATCATTTGTTTTTAAATCAATTTAGTTTAGTTTATATTTGTTTTGCAAAATACAATTCAAAATTTGGAACTAGGTTAAAATATGTTAGTTTAGATAAAAAGCTATTTTCACTACGCAATTCTCTGTGGATTCGACCTCGCACTTGCACACACTATATTGCAAATGACTCGTGCGCTTGCCAGTAATTTAAAACTCACAACAAGTTTTTGGTGCCGTTGCCGGGGAATTGTTTTGTTTGTGAATTTTTTGTCTGAATTGATTTTATATTTCTACTAGTTTAGTTAGCATTTTTGTTTTATTTATTTTTATTTTATATTTTTATTCTTTTGTTTATGCTAGTTAGTTTATTTTATTACTTTTTTGTGTGGTGTATGCTTGGTCGGAGATCCCTGAATTTAGAATTGACACCTTTAGATCCCGACTTAGAAAGAACTCTTAGGAGATAGAAGAGAGCACTTTTTGAAAGAGAGACAATTGAGGTGGGAGACAATTTAGGGAATGCAAATCAACCAGAGAATGTAGAGCAACCTAGAGCTTTGAACATGGACTCCACTATATCCCTTAGGGATTTGTTTGCACCTGTTGCGACTAACTCATCTTCTTGCATAGTGTTGCCACCAACCAATGCTACCCATTTTGATTTAAAACCTCATGTCATCCAACTCCTACCCTCATTTCATCGCTTAGATATTGAAAATCCTTACAGCCATGTGAAAAAGTTCAAAGATATTTGTGCCACATTCAAGTTCCAGAACTTCTCTGAGGAGTCAGTCCATCTTTGACTTTTCCCTTTTTCTCTTCACGATAGAGGTAAGGCATGGTTGGATTCCAACACGTCCGGGTCTATTACATCTTGGGAAAATCTGTTGAGTAAATTCTATAATAATTTTTTTCAATGTCTATAGTGAATGAGTACCGAAAAGAGATTAGTTCTTTCACTTAGGAGTATGATGACAAGTTTTCTGAGAGTTAGGAGCATTTTAAAGAGTTACTGATGAGATGCCCCCCACATGGATATGAGAAGTGGAGATTCGTTCAGTTCTTCTACCAAGGGTTGGCTCAACCTAACCGTAGCATGATCGAGTCTATGAATGAGGGGGGGCATTCTTAAGTCTGACGGGGGATGAAGCATACAAGGCATTGGACAAGTTGTCCGACAACTCGCAACAGTGGGATTTTTCAAGCTGTCGAGACAAGTCTAGTCGTGCTCCTAGGAAAGGAAGCATCTATGAGATTAAAGAGGATACTGACTTGAAGATAAAGATAGATGCTCTTACCAAGAAGATTGACGCTCTCGCTGTGGGCAAGTCTATCAATGCTGCCAATACATTCAATGTTGATAGCTGTTCCATCTATACTAATCCTATGCATTTAACACAGAATTGTCCATCTATGCTGGCTTTTGCCGAGTGTCCCACGGAACAAGTAAACGTTTTTCATGATTATCAGAGGCAATCAAATGGATCTTACTCCAAGACTTACAATCCAGGGTGGTGGAACCACCCTAATTTTTCATGGAAGCAGAACCAACCGATGAATCAGGGAGGAGCCCCTCATCATGCTCACAATCAATACCCTCCCAGATTTCCTCCACCAATTCCAAATCATGGTCGCTTAGTCCATCCAACACCATCACCTGCTTACTAAGCTCCCACTTAAGCGCCAGTGTCGATTTCACAGTCATTGCATGACACCCTCAAGGAGTTCATGAAGATGACCGGCCAATCCATCAGCGAAGTGAGGAGTGCGACAATAGTAAACACCCAAGCGATTGCCAAGCTAGAGAGTTAAATGGGGCAAATCGCAAGTCACTTGGGTGAAAGAGAGAAGGGAACGTTCCCCAGTCAACCCGTGCCCAACCCGAAAGGACAGTTTGCGGTTGGAAATTCATCAAATCCTACGCACGGGAAGGAAAAAGTGCAATCAATTGTCATATTGAGGTCTGGGATACAAGTGGACAATCGAGTGGAAGAGAACCCTGCTATGCAACAAAGGCAAGAAAGTGGCAACAAAGAGAAGAGAGATGATGAGCCATCTACAACAACACCTACTGTTAAAGATCCTCCTAGGTTGTTTGTACCTAAAACGCCTTACCCTGAGAGATTACAAGCACCCAAGAAAGGGGGGAAGTTTGAGGAAATTCTGGAGGTGTTCAAGTAAGTCCAAATCAATATCCCACTTTTGGACGCTATCCAGCAAGTGTCGTCATATGCCAAGTTCTTAAAGGACTTGATCACTATTAAGAGGTGGACGAATGTCCCGAAGAAGGCATTTTTGACCGAGCAGGTTAGCTCAATCCTTCAGTGCAAGATGTCGATCAAGTATAAGGACCCAGGATGTCCTACCATCTCTTGTATGATAGGAGTTAGCCAAATTGAGAGGGCTTTATTGGATCTAGGAGTGAGTATGAATCTTCTGCCCTACTCAGTCTATTTGCAGTTGGGGTTAGGAGAATTGAAGCCCACATCCACAACGCTTCAATTGGTTGACAGGTTAGTGAAAATACCATGGGGAGTAGTTTAGGACATTTTGATAAAGGTAGATAAGTTTTATTTCCCCGTGGATTTTATCGTGCTAGACATAGAGCTGGTTCAGAATGTAGGGATTCAGGTATCGGTGATTCTAGGGCGACCATTCTTAGCCACAACTAATTCCCTGATAAATTGTAGGACAGGGGTGATGAAGATTTCCTTCGGAAATATGACAGTGGAGTTGAATATCTTTGATATCACTAAGCAACCACTGGAATTTGATGAAGTGAGAAATGTATGCTTGATAGAGGAGATTATTGAGGAGACTGTGGATGAATCAAGCATTAAGGAGCCCCTGGAGGCATACTTTGCTCTGTTTGGAGAGGATATGGATTTGGATAAGTTATTTGAGCAAGCAAATGCCATTTTAGAGTCTGCTCCTTGGGAGAGCAGTGAGAAGGAGGAGACCGTAGAACCTGAGCCCCCTAAGAAGGAACTTAAACCTTTACCGGACAATCTTAAGGATAAGTTCTTAGGTCCAGCAGATTCTTTGCTTGTGATTATAGCTTCAGATTTGGTTGAGGCTCAAGAGGGAAAATTATTAGATGTTTTAAGAGAGCACAAGGAAGCTATCAGCAGGACTATTGAGGATATCAAGGGAATCAGCCCCTTGTTGGTGATGCACAAGATACATTTGGAGGAGAATGCCAAGCCATCGAGGGAGCCATAGAGAAGGCTCAACCTAACTATGCAAGAGGTTGTGAGGACTGAAGTGATAAAGTTTTTGGATGCAGGGATCATTTATCCAATCTCTGATAGCAAGTGGGTAAGCCCGATTCATGTCATGCCCAAGCGGGCTGGATTGACGGTAGTGAAGAATAAGGACGACGAATTGGTGCCAACTCGTGTTTAATCAGGATAGAGAGTGTGTATAGACTACCGTAAGTTGAATGCTGCCACAAGGAAGGATAACTTTCCACTCCCATTTATTGATCAGATGGTGGAGCGCTTGGCTGGGCATGATTACTATTGCTTCTTAGATGGTTATTCTGGATATAACCAGGTCCTTGTGGACCTCAAAGATCAGGAGAAGACAACGTTTACCTATCCTTTTGGGATGTTTTCTTACCATCGCATGCCTTTTGGATTATGCAATGCACCTGATACTTTTCAGTGATGCATGGTCAGTATATTCTCTGACATGGTAGAGCATTCCTTAGAGATTTTTATGGATGACTTCTTCATCTTTGGTTCATCATTTGAGGAGTGTCTGCACCGTCTCACTTTGGTTTTAGTGCGGTGTAAGGAGAAAAACCTGGTGCTTAATTGGGAGAAGTGTCATTTTATGGTCAAGCAAGGTATTGTACTGGGGCACGTCATATCCCATCAGGGAATTGAGGTCGACAAAGCGAAGGTGGACCTAATTTTCAACCTTCTACCACCACATACGGTGAAGAAGGTTCGTTCTTTTCTAGGTCATGCAGGATTCTACATACGATTTATCCAGGATTTTAGCAAGATCGCCCCGACCTTATGCAAGTTATTAATGAAGGATACCCCATTTGTATTTGTTGAAGACTGTAAGAATGCATCTGAGGATCTGAAGAAGATTTTGACGTCCACATCCATTATTCAGCCACCCAACTGGGGTGTACCTTTTGAGATTATGTGTGACACATCAGATTATGCTGTTGGAGTTGTTTTGGGGCAGCGTGTTGATAAACTTCCCCACGTCATCTACTATGCAAGCAGAACTCTAAACGACGCACAACTCAATTACTCTACCACTGAGAAGGAGTTGCTAGCAGTCGTTTTTGCATTGGACAAGTTCAGATCCTACTTGTTAGGATCGAAAGTCATTATCTACTTGGATCATGCAGCATTGAAGTATTATTCCTCCAAAAAGGATGCTAAATCTCCTCTTATCTGATGGATTTGTTACTTCAAGAGTTCAACATAAAGATTCAGGATAAGAAAGGTTCTGAAAATGTGGTGGCAGACTGTTTGTCTAGGTTGATAATGGATTTCACTAAGGTCACCATTCCCATTTCTAAGACCTTTCCTGATGAGCAATTGATGCACATTGCTCACAATCCCGCACTATGGTTTGCCAATATAGTGAACTATATTGTCACTGGTCAAATGCCTTTACATTGGGGGTGATAAGACAAGTCCAAGTTTTTGGCCATGGTAAAACATTTTTTCTAGGATGATCCTTACCTGTTCAAGTATTGTCCCGATCAGATCATTAGAAGGTGTATTCCTGAGCAAGACCAATCTAATGCCATCGCCTTTTGTCATGATCATGCTTGTGGAGGCCATTTCAGTGCTAAGAAGACTACTGCGAATATTTTGCAGTGTGGATTCTACTGGCCTACCCTGTTCCGAGACTCTCACACTGACTGTGTATCTTGTGAGCGTTGCCAAAAGCTAAGGAGTATTTCTAAGAGGAATATGATGCCCCTCAATCTCATTCTGATTGTTAAGATTTTTGACGTGTAGGGCATTGATTTTATGGAACCTTTCCCAAACTTCTTTGGCTATCTATACATTCTAGTTGCTGTGGACTATCTGTCCAAATGGGTGGAAGCAGTTGCATGCCAGACCAATGACCATAGAGTTGTGGTCCAGTTTTTGAAGGACAATATATTTGCTCGTTTTGGTATGCCTCAAGCAATCATAAGTGATAGAGGTAAGCAATTTTGCAACCGGATTTTTGAGCAGTTGACGAAGAAGCATTTCATCACACACAAGGTTGCCACCCTGTATCACCCACAGACGAGTGGACAAGTGGAAATTTCCAATCGCGAGATCAAGAACATTTTGGAGAAGACTGTGAACCCTAGTAGAAAGGATTGGTCTCTGCGATTGAATGATGCACTGTGGGCATATCGAACAGCATTCAAGACGCCAATTGGCATGTCTCCATATCGTATTTTGTACGGAAAAGCCTGTCATCTTCTGGTGGAATTAGAGCGTAGAGCCTATTGGGCTATCAAGTAGCTGAACTTCAATCTTTCGAAGGCTGGCTCACAAAGGAAGGTCCAACAAAATGAATTAGAGGAGCTGCGGAATGATGCATATGATTGTGCACGGTTGTACAAAGCACAAATGAAGAAGATTCATGACAAGAACATTTTGAGACGATCTTTTGAACCTGGTCAAAAAGTTCTTCTTTACAATTCATGCTTGCATATTTTTCCAAGCAAGCTCAAATCTCGATGGACACGGTCATTTATTATTCTGTCTGATTACGCCCAAAGTATAACGAGGTAATTGTAGTACAGCTTTGGGGTGTCGATTCCACAGAGAAACAAGATAAATACAAGAGAATGTGTGAACCTCAACACAACTGATAAAGATCAAATGACAAAATCTGAATTGTGAGAAAATTGTAATCGTGTAAATATTTGAATAATATAATGTTAAAGAAACAACAAGGTTTCGAAAATCCTCCCTAGGTTCGTTGCCCTAATCCTAACTTGATTAAGTTGTTTTTATCTCGATTGCAAGTTTCACATCCCAAACAGGTAATCGACAAATATTCAATTAAAGCGCATGTATAAACCCTAATGTAATTGATATGAATTATTCTTTACTTTCAAGCACATATGACCTAACTTATAAATTATCAAAATATAATGATATATCTAAATGAAAATACTGCAACAATGGATAAATCTATAAAAAGAGATCTACCGGACTCAATCACACCCAAACAAATACACATAAGAAGAGCATGACTAGACTTATAGGGAAAAGAAGCATGCAATCACCGGACTAATAAGAAATCTACTAATTAAATTAAAGAATAAAATATAACAATGTTTAATAAAAATAATACCAAACTACAACTGAATCAAATAAAGGAAAATAAGAACAACTACACCTAGGGATCATCCCTTTGCCTTGCTTGGAGACTAGTCGGCCATGGAGCTCATGCTTCCTTGAGTTGCCTCCGGCCTCTCAACGATCATCTCCTCCTTGGTAGCGAAAGCTTCGGTGATTCCTCAGCTTTCCCTCCAAAAGTATACTTCAGATTGCTCCTAAAAGCCATCTGGATTGCTCCTAAAGGCCATCTGGATTCACTCTCTAATGATTTCAGATGAGCTCCGATTCTTTTCCAAAGCTGAAGTGGAGTGGGTCTTATATAGGCAAACTCCCGGAGTGATATATGTTTTCTAACAGATATGGGATACTGCCCGAGTGCGCTCGAACGCAGCTTTAGTGCGCTCGATCGTAGTACAAGCAGTAGTCCATCTTGTCCTTCCAGAAGCATGGGATCTTGGCCTTTTAAGCAACGATCGCTTCTTTTTCTCTTTTAAACTCAAAGTACCTGAAAATTGCACTAAAATAAGTCAGTGATCCAATAATATTACTTTAGAGTTATTAACACATAAAAGCGCAATAAAGACCGAGATCAGTCCTAAAATGCTAACAATTAACCACTGTTGAGAAGTATTTTATGACTCTCATCACAGCCCCCAACTAGCTTATTGCTAGTCCCTAGTAATTCAAGCGAAAACAAAGAATGAATTCTACGGTGGGAATCAAAGTAAATGAAAAGCAATATTAGTGTTAAACCAAGAGTAATTCACTTTTGTCTAAAAAATTGCACATAGTACATGGCACATAGAATCATTAAATATCACTCAAGTCCAAAAATAATCCAAACATCAATCTTAAAATCGTTATTGAATCTTAACATCTATCTTACCACAATCCATTAATCCAAACACCCAGATGATTTTATGCATAACATTCATGAATACAAGTCTTAACTTCTAAAAACATACTAAATTTCGTGACATCAATCACAAAAACAAGCTCCATATGCTTACATTTCAAACCACTCTCCACTATTGTAGAAAAATCACATTACATTGGATCAATAGGTCTTTAATAGGCTTGTAACGTTAGGCTAAGGTAAAGGTTAAGAAAAAATGGGAAAGATTCATGAGAAAAAGAACTAAATCTCTTAGCTTTAAACACAATCACTTTTAAGCACTAGATAACATTACTTCAACACCCAACTTTTTTGACCATTTTTCGAGCATTTTTCTTTTTTTTTTAAAATCACCACTTTTCTTTTCTTTTCTTTTCTTCTTTCTTTGCCGTAATTCACTTTTCTTTTGTATTTTGGCATAAGACCATTCAACACCTTTTTCATTTTTCTTTTCTTTTACGTAACCCCCAACTAATCTTCTTTAATGCACTTGGGTTATAGTAGTGATATTTTCTCATATTTCTATCCTTACTCCTTTTAAGTGATTCTCAACAAATGTGTATAGTTAAGTTCTTTTAAGAGAAAGGTAAGGATAAAATATTCTCTTTAGGCTCATAAAGGTGAGTAAATGGGCTATTGAAAAAAACAAGGCTCACTTCTTTTTCAAGAAAAGTCTCAAATAGGTGACTAGTGGTAAATATAGCAATGGTAGGTTTAACAGGCTCAAACGGTCCAAAAATGGCCTATATCATATCCTAAGTAATGTGCATTCTAGGAATTCGCCTCAAGTGGTTATCAAGTAAGTTATAGAGCTTGTCGAGACCACAAAAGTATTCATAAAACAATCACACATAAAATTTCTCTAAATGTTTAAGACTAATCATACTATCTTACCACAAATTAGAGTCTCAAACAAAATGAAGATTGATACTTAAATTATTTTCAAACTGAAACAAGATTTAATTTCTTCTAAATGTTATTTGCTCTCTCAATTAAGTTTATATCATTGACATGTGAATTAACTCTAAGGCTAACACCAAGCATGCTAGAAACAAACAAAAAGAAAAATGACACAAAGCAGTTCAATGGAAAAAGAAAACAAAATGTATGAAAATAAAGAATATGGAAACAAAGAGATGCGTTTTAAAAAAAAATGTATGGAAATAAAGAATATAGAAACAAAGAGATGCGTTTCCTCCACCTCCAACTTAAAAATTGCATTGACCTCAATGTAAAAGAAAGAGTAAAGGAGACTCCCCTTATAGCCAAAGGTGCACAGAAGCTGAAAATTGTACTCCACCATTTGAACTGCTTCATATATTTTTCCTTGAAAACTAAATGCCAAGTTAATACTAGAAAGCAGAAAAAAAATGCAAATAATAAACAAGAAAGAAAAACAATAATGGTAAAAGGATATGTTGTGGGGTGCCTCCCATGAGCGCTAAGTTTTACGTCTTCAGCCAGACGCCTTTATTCCCTCCTAGAAAAACATAGGTTGAATGCACCAGCCACTGCTTCATTGCCAAATTCGGTGCTTGTATGCTTTTGAGAGGCCTCAAGGATGTCATTAGTAACATCCGCAAATTCTGGCTCGACATATGCTCTTGTGAAGCCATGGGTGAGGGTGGACTCCAATGAATTAAGGTGTTGGACCTTTTCCATGAATGAGTCCATCATGTATGCTTGGTGGCTTTCGTCCACATCCTCTGATTTTTTCGTTGTTGGGATGTGTAATAACTTACCACTTACTGTCTCAATAACATTCACCTCCTTCATATTCTGTTGTACCAGGTGCTGACCATGAGATGTGGACTGAGCTTGAGAAGGGAACTTACCTCGCTCAGTCACACTCAAGTAGCTCATTAACTTGGACACTTGGCTCTTTATCTCTTTATATTCTTCAATAACCTACACAATTAAAGATTCAAGCCTTTGATTAGTCTTCCCCTGTGCTTCAATAAAAGCATATAAAGTATCTTTTAAAGAACTCCTAGAAGACACAGGTGCATGATATGGTTTAAGATATGGTGCAGGGGGTTGTGCAAGCTACTGGTTTTCAGACTTCCAGCTGAAATTGGGGTGATTTCGCCATCCCGGATTACAAGTATCAGAGAAGGGTGTCAAAGTCTTCTTGTACATGCCTAAGGCATTACATTGTTCCTTATACATCCCTCTCATCTCAGCAAATGTGGGATACTCTTGGGAGAGATGATCTACCCCGCCACACACAAAACATGGTTTCAAAGACGCTGCATGATTAGCTACTTGTGTTGGCTTTGAGCTTTTAGTCTTTAACACCTCTAGTTCCCTAGTGAACATCTCGACCTTGGCCTTAAGGTTATCCTCTTCCCTAAGATGGTAAATTCCACCACCATTTGGGTTCCCTATAGGTCGTGACCTATTTGTGCTTTCAGTAGCACTAGGTCCAGTCCAAGTGTGAGCTTTTTCAGCAAGCTCATTGAGGTACTCTATGGCCTCATCAGGATCTTTCTCCAAAAATTCACCATTACAATCATCTCTACGAATTAGCGCTCTCTATATATAAGTCCCTCATAAAAATAGCTCACCAAGCGCCAGTTCTCATACCCATACTGATGGCACATACTTAATAACTCCTTAAATCTCTCCCAAGACTGATATAAAGTCTCACTATCCTTTTGTGCAAAGGTGGAGATTTGTCTTTTCAAAGTGTTGGTTTTATGTTGGGGAAAATATTTGTTAAAGAAAGCCCGAGTCATCTCAGTCCACAACCTAATAGATCGTGGTCTTAGTGAGTATAGCCAACTCTCAGCTCTATCCTTCAAAGCAAAAGGAATGAACTTAAGCTTCACAATGTCATCGGTTTCATCTTGACTATGAAAAGTCGCGACTACTTCCTTAAACTCTCTAATGTGCATATATGGGTTTTCATTATCCAAGCCAGGAAATATAGGGAGTAATTGAATCATCCCCGGTTTAAGATCTAATTGGCGAGTATTGGCTGGAAACATGATGCATGATGGTGTGGCTGTGCGTGTAGGGTGGAGGTAATCCTGAAGTGTCCTAGCAACATTCTCATTAAGGTTATCGGCCATGTTAACAAAATCCTCAAAATTCTCACTTTGGTTTCCACTATTGGTTGATCTAGGCGAGGTTTCACTATCAGACTCGAAAGGAGAGGTTAATTCTAGTTCGGGTCCTCTAATGAATCTACTTCGCAAATCTCTCGGTCTAAGCATGCACCAAATGAATCAGAGAGGAAATAAATAAAATAGAATAATAAATAAATAAATAAATAAAAATCATAAAATCAAAACTTAGAAAAAAAGAACAATAATAAAAAAAATACTATAAAAAGAAAGGAGGAAAAAAATAAATAAAAAAATAAAAAAAAAGAAAGCTAAAAGAATGAACGAAGTTACCACATTTACAGCTGCTGAAAAGAAAAACTATCTACAATTCTTCTACTGTTATGTCTCAAAGTTGACAATCATCTTTGTACTTAAGCGCCTTTCCTCGGCAACGGCGCCAAAATTTGGTTACGCCCAAAGTGTAACGCGGTAATTGTAGTACAGCTTTGGGGTGTCGATTCCACAGGGAAACAAGATAACTACAAGAGAATGTGTGAACCTCAACATAACCGATAAAGATCAAATGACAGAATCTGAATTGTGAGAAAATTATAATTGTGTAAATATTTGAATAATATAATGGTAAAGAAACAACAAGGTTCCGGAAATCCTCCCTAGGTTCATTGCCCTAATCCTAACTTGATTCAGTGGTTTTTATCTTGATTGTAAGTTTCACATCCCAAACAGGTAATCGATAAATATTCAATTAAAGCGCATGTATAAACCTTAATGCAATTGATATGAATTATTCTTTACTTTCAAGCACACATGACCTAACTTATAAATTATCAAAAGACGACGATATATCTAAATGAAAATACCGCAACAATGGACAAATCTATAAAAGAGATTTACCGGACTCAATCACACCCAAACAAATACACATAAGGAGAGCATGACTAGACTTATATGGAAAAGAAGCATGCAATCACAAGACTAATAAGAAATCTACTAATTAAATTAAAGAATAAAACATAACCATGTTTAATGAAAATAATACCAAACTACAATTGAATAAAATAAAGGAAAATAAGAACAACTACACCTAGGGATTCATCCATTCGCCTTGCTTGGAGACTAGCCGGCCATGGAGCTCATGCTTCCTTGAGTTCCCTCCGGCCTCTCAACAATCATCTCCTCCTTGGTAGCGAAAGCTTCGGCGATTCATCAGCGTGCCCTCCAAAAGTATACTTCGGATTCCTCCTAAAAGCCCTCTGGATTCACTCTCTGATGATTTCAGATGAACTCCGATTCTTTTCTAAAGCTGAAGTGGAGTGGGTCTTATATAGGCAAACTCCCGGAGTGATATATGTTTTCTAACCGATGTGGGATACTGACCAAGTGCGCTCAATCACATGCGCGCTCGATCGCAGTACAAGCAGCAGTCCATCTTGTCCTTCCAGAAGCATGGGATCTTGGCCTTTTAAGCAACGATCGCTTCTTTTTCTCTTTTAAACTCAAAGTACCTAAAAATTGCACTGAAATAAGTAAGTGGTCCAATAATATTACCTTAGAGTTATTAACACATAAAAGTGCAATAAAGACCGAGATCAATCCTAAAATACTAACAATTAACCACTGTTGAGAAGCATTTTATGACTTTCATCAGAGTCGATTTTTCCTCATGGACCCATCGAGATTGAGGATCCAAAGAATGGTAACACTTTCAAGGTAAATGGACAGAGGCTAAAACAATTCTTGGAGTTAAGGAGTCCGGACATTGAGACAATATTGTTGGAGGATCCTAGTTACTCTGATTGAGTGTCATCTACTATAGAGAGTCTGGCTGAAGACTTTAAACTTAGCGCTCATGGGAGGCACCCCACAACATATCCTTTCTGTTTGTTTATTATTTTACATATTTATTGTTATTGTTTATTTGTAGTGTTTCTTTTGTTTTCCAGTCTTTATTTTTTCAGGGACAACGCGTACTTCAGTTCAAGTTTGGGGGTATGCTATGAGTCATGCCAGTCCAGCTAGTTCTCCATCTCCCTGGTTAGCTTTTTCCATAATATTCACACATTGGCGACAATGTGTAATTTAAGTTTGGGGGTATGAGAGACACATTACACACACTTTGTCCTAATTTGTTGTTGTTTTTTTCTTTGTTTTAAAGAAAAGATAAATGCATCTCATGTTATTTTGAAATTTTGGTTAATCTAGACAATTTCTGTGATGTGATGTCATTAGCGAGCTTAAAATTTTGAACACATGATCTGGTGATAAAGTTTTAAAAATTAGTTACTTAATTTAGGCATTTAAGAATTCACATGTTTGATCTAATCTAACACGAGCACATTAGCACAAATTGTGTGAGGTATGACATGTGATTTTAATGTGTATATTTCCTTGTCTTAACTGAAACTGGATGACTTGTTGGATAAACACTGATTACGCCCAAAGAGTAACGTGGTAGTTGTAGCACAACTTTATGGTATCGATTCCATAAGGAAACAAGTTAACTATAAGGAAAAGTGTAAACTTTAATACGAAACGATAAAATCCAAATAAGTAAATCTGAGTTTTGATAGTAAAATATTATGAAGAAATTGTGTATTTGTAATGAAGAATATAATAAGGAAACAACAAGGTTCTAGGAATCCTCCCTAGGTTCTAGGAATCCTCCCTAGGTTCATTGCCTTATTCTAATCTTAATTCAGTTGTTTTTATCTTGATTGCAAGTTTCACATCCCAGACAAGCAATCGGTGTATATTCAATTAAAGCACATGTAAACCCTAAAGTAATTGTTATGAAGTACTCTTTGATTTCGATTCAAGCACACATGACCTATCCTAGAGATTTATCAAGAAGCAACAATATATTTCCATGATAATATTGCAGTAATGGACAAACTTAAAAGATAAATCTATCGGATTCAATCACATCCAAACAACTTGACATAAGAAGAGCATGACTAGACTTATATGGAGAAGAAACATGCAATCATCGGATTAAGAAAATCTAGAATAAGAAGAACATAAAGCGCAGCTGTCACATGAACCTAAATTCTTCTTGTTTAATCAAAGAATACTCATAAACAATGTTTTAATAAAAAATCCAAATTACAACTGAATTAAGAAAGGAAAATAAAAACAACTACACCTAGGGTTTCATCCCTTCGCCTTGCTTGGAGATTAGTTGGGCAAGGGGGAGAGTGTGGCAACCTCCATTGTGTTTTTCAGCCTTTTATTGATTCTTTAATGAATGATGAATGTCCAATATTAAACCCTAAGTGGTCTATTTATAATACACAAGGTTCAATGGTGTTTTAGGGTTTAAACAATCATTAAGACCCTAATTAAGTCGTCACTCGAAAACAGGGGTTAGAGCTCGCGCCGCGGCTCAGCCTTTTCCTTGTTTTCTTCACTTTCTGGAGGCTGTGGCCCAGCCTAATCCAGGTCGCGACTCTTCCCTTCAGGCTGCACCTCAGCTTGATCCAGGCTGCGACGCACACTAGTGCTGTTCTAGAGGCCTGACTTTTGTCTACTAAAACTGCCATAACTTTCTCTAGAAAAATCATTTTTACAAGCCGTAAAATTCTCTAGAAAATAGACTTCCGGATCTTTCTAAGCATATATGGTTCATCTCCTGGTTTGTCTTGCATCAATACAGTTTAATTTGCAAAAATGATTGATCTGCACGGGCAATTCTGGCAATTTAGTGAAACTCTTTTCCAAGTGCTTGTGAACCTTTACTCCGGTGTTCATCGAGTCATTGTGCTTCAAGCAATGATAGCTTTTGCATCTATTTTGAACTTAAAGTACCTGAAAATGCATCAAAATATATCAATGATCCAAGAATAACACTTTGGAGGTTTTAAGGTATAAAAGTGCAATTCAAACCTAGATCAACCCTAAAATGCTAACAATTAAGTACTGTAAAGATGCATTTTTTTACTCTCATTAGAACCCCCAACTAGCTTATTACTAGTCTCTAGCAATTCAAGTGAAAACAAGAGATGAATTCTACGGTGGGAATCAAAACAAAGTAAAGCAATGTTAGTGTTAAACCAAGATTAATTCACTTTTGTCTCAAAAATTGCACATAACACACGGCACATAGAATCATTAAATTTCACCCAAGGCCAAAAGTAATCTAAACATCAATCTTAAAATTGTTATCTACTCTTAACATCCATCTTACCACAATCCATTAATCCGAACACCCGGATGATTTTATGCACAACATTCATAAATACAAGTCTTGGCCTCTAAAATTTATTAAATTGCGTGACGTCAATCAAAGAAACAAGCTCCATAGGCTCACTTTTTGAATCACTTTCCACTATTGTAGAAAAATCACACTACATTGGATCAATAAGTCTATAATAAGCTTGTAATGTTAGGCTAAGGTCAAGGTTAAGAAAGAACGGGAAGGATTCACAAGTAAAAGAACTCAATCTCTTAGTTTTAACCACAACCACTTTAAGTACTGGATAACCTTCAACACTCAACTCTTTCAACCATTTTTTTTAAGAGCATATCTCTCAATAAGTCACCACTTTTCTTTTCTTTTCTTTTTTCTTTGCCAAAATTCACTTCTTTTCTTCTCTTTTGTATTTTTGCATAAGACCATTCACCTCCAGGTTCAATTTTTTTTTCTTTTCTCTTCCACAACCCCTAACTTATCTCCTTTAGTGTACTTGGGTTATGGTTTTCATATTTTCATCCTTACTCCTTTTAAGCGTTTCTCAATAAATGTGTATAACTATGTTCTTTTAAAAGAAAGGTAAGAATAAAATATTTTTAGGCTCATAAAGGTGAGTAAATGGGCTATTGAAAGAAACAAGGCTCAAATTCTTTTTCAAGAAAAGGCTCAAACAGGTGACTAGTGATGAATATTGCAAGGGTAAGTTCGAAAGACTCAAACGGTCCAAAAATGGCCTATATCATATCCTAAGTAATGTGCATTCTAGGAATTCGCCTAAAGTGATTATCAAATAAGTTTAGAGTTTGTCGAGACCGCAAAAGTATTCACAAAACAATCACATATAAAACTTCTCTAAATGTTTTAGACTAATCATACAATCTTACCACAAACTAGAGTCTCAAATCAAATGAAGATTGACACTTAAATTAATTTCAAACCGAAGCAAGATTTAACTACTTCTAAACGCTATATGCTATCTCAATTAGGCTCATATCATTGACATGTGAATTAAATCTAAGACTAACACAAAGCATACTAAAAACAAACAAAAGAAAAATGACACCAAGCAGTTCAAAGAAAAATATGAAAAACAGGAATATGTTTCCTCCTTTCCTCCACCCCCAACTTAAAATAAGCATTGTCCTCAATGTGAAAGCAAAAGTTAAGAAAAATCTCTTTGTAGTCAAAAGTGCACAGAATCTGAAAATTGTGCACCACCATTTGAACTGCTTTGTATATTTGTCCCTGAAAAAGAAATACGAAAGTGAAACTGGAAAACAGCAAAATAATAATAATAAACAAGAAAAATAAATAGGAAAAACAATAAAAATAAAAATAAAAGGATATTTTGTGGGTTGCCTCCCATGAGCGCTATGTTTTACGTCTTCAGCCAGACACTGTACCACTCTCACTGCTGGCCTCATTGTGGTGCTAAAGATGAGGCTCCAAACTCAATGGCCTCAGTGCTAATCTTTTGGCAAGAAATACTTAAAGTCCACTGCATGTGGCTCAAGTGTTCTTGGTGTTGCCCATTTACTATCAGTAGTAGGGTATTTGATTCCCGTATCCATGTGATTTCTCGCAAGCAACTCCTCAAATCATGGTTGCCAAGATTTCTTGATAAATTCTTGTGGCTTATCAAAAACAGCAACAACATTAACGACATGGGGATAAACTGAAGAATCATTGAATTCAAAATTATTAGGAATAAATTCTGAAGATTTAGAATTATCTTTGATGTACTCATCCTCTTCATGTGGCTGCCATGAGACTCGAAAAACATTTATCTCCAGAGTCCTATTTCTAAATGATAATGTCATTAGGCCATTCCGAAAATTAATGAGGGCATTGGCGGTGGCAAGGAATGATCTTCCAAGTATCAAAGGTACTTTTGACTCTGTGTTTACAGTAGAAACGGTATCTAAAACCAAAAAATCAACAGGATAGTAGAAATTATCAATTTGCAACAAAACATCTTCTACAATACCTTTTAGTTTTCTTACCGATCTATCCGCTAATTAAAGTACCATAGAGGTTGGTTTAATCTCACCTAGACCGAGCTGTAAGTACATAGAGTATGGCATGAGGTTTACACTAACACCCAAATCTAGCAATGCTTGGCCACAAGATTTGTTTCCAATTTGGCAAGCCACCGTTGGATAGCCCGGATCTTTATATTTGGGCGGTGTCTTGCTGTCAATTACTGTACTCGCTTGCTCCATTAAGAATGTCGTCTTCTTTACATTGTGCCTCTTCTTGAGTGTGCATAGATTCTTGATGACTTTAGCATAGTTGTGAATATGTTTTATGACATGAAGAAGAGGAAGATTAATTTTATCATCTTAAAGTTGTTCAAGAATCTCACCTTTTAATGTTGTATTTATCTCCTTAGGTTTAAGGAGTGCTTGAGGGAAAGGCACTAGTGGAGAATAATCATCTTGAGCCTCTTGTTCCTTGGGTTTTTTATCCTTGTTGCACACGGTGTTAGGATTCAGGGTTGATGGTAGAGGGGGTCCATCAATTTTCTTACCGCTGCGAGTGATTATGGCATTAACCTCTCTAACATTTTGATTTTCAGGGTTGGAGGTTTGTGCCATATGTTGTCCCCTTGGATTAGGTTGTGCCTGTGAAGGAAAACAACCTTGTTCTTGAAGCATCAAGAAACTAGTCAACTTGGTGAGTTGGCTCTTTATTACCTTTTATTCCTCTTTGATCGCTTGTTGTTCCTCTAACAACTGTTGATTTATTTTTCCTTGATCTTCCACACTCTTGGCATGTACCCGTATAAATGTGTTAAATATATCTTCCAAAGGTAAAGATTGTTGAGGTGCATTAGATGAGGTTGCTTCCGGATGCCATTGGGTATTAGATTGGGCAAGAGGTTGCATATCGGATCTCCAACTAAAATTAGGGTGACTTTTCCAACCGGGATTGTAGGTGTTAGAGTAAGGTGAGTGTGGTTTCCCAAAGGGTAAACCTATAGTATTACACTCCCTTCATCTCAAAATAAGTTGGACAATCCCTAGGTAAATGATCTACCCCATTACACATGAAACAAGGCTCATGGGACTCTACCCTAGCAACTGGTTCAGGGGCTCTAGCATTTCTGGTTTTTAAGGCTTCAATTTCCTTAGTTAGGGCCTCTAAATGGGCTTTAAGGCTGTCCTTTTCCTTAAGTTGGTAAATCCCAGTGGGTTGATTTCTCCTAGTGCTTTCCATGGCATTTAGTCCAGTCCAAGTGTGGGCTTTTTCCGACAGGTCATCTAGGAAATCTATGGCTTGGTCGGGATCTTTTTGAATAAAATCTCCATTGCACATCATTTCTATGAACTGCTTTTCCCTACTTAAAAGTCCTATGGAAAAACTGAAGTTTGATGGTGTCTACCATATCAACCCTACCTTGAAAGGTTGATATTACTTCCTCAAATTCCCTAACATGGATATAAGGGTTTTCATTCTCAAATCCATGGAAGGTTGGCAGCAATTGGATCATGCCCAATTTGAAATCAGGTTGTTGAATATTATGGGGGAACATGATACACGATGGGGTGGCCGTTCGGCTAGGGTGCAAGTAGTCCTTAAGTGTCCTAGCAACATTCTCATTAGGGTTTTCAGCAATGTTAACAAGATTTTCTAAATTCTCTATTGGGTGTACACTAGGGTTTGATCTAGGCGAGGTTTCACTAACAGACGTGGAAAGAAAGGGTATCTCTAATTCGGGTCCCTTAATGAACTTACCTCGCGAATCTCTCGGTCTAAGCATACACCAACTGAGTTTAAAAAGTAATAAAAATAGAACAAAATAATAAAAAAATCAGAAAGTTAAAAACTTAAAGAAATGAATGATAGTACCATCTCGTCTTAGAGTTGACAATCTTCTTTGTACTTAAGCACGTTTCCCCAATAACGGCACCAAAATTTTATTATGCCCAAAGAGTAACGCGGTAGTTGTAGCACAGCTTTGGGGTGTCGATTCCATAGGAAAACAAATTAACTATAAGGAAAAGTGTAAACTTTAATACGAAATGATAAAATCCAAATAAGTAAATCTGAGTTTTGATAGTAAAGTATTATGAGGAAATTGTATATTTGTAATGAAGAATATAATAAGGAAACAACAAGGTTCCGGGAATCCTCCCTAGGTTCGTTGCCTTATTCCAATCTCGATTCAGTTGTTTTTATCTTGATTGCAAGTTTCACATCCCAAACAAGCAATCAGTGTATATTCAATTAAAGCATATGTAAACCCTAATGTAATTGTTATGAAGTACTATTTGATTTCGATTCAAGCACACATGACCTATCCTAGAGAATTATCAAGAAGTGATAATATATCTCAATGACAATATTGCAGTAATGGACAAACCTAAAAGATAAATCTACCGGACTCAATCACATCCAAACAACTTGACATAAGAAGAGCATGACTAGACTTATATAGAGAAGAAGCATGCAATTACCGGATTAAGAAAATCTAGAATAAGAAGAACATAAAGTGCAGCTGTCACATAAACCTAAATTCTTCTTGTTTAATCAAAGAATACTCATAAACAATTTTTTTATAATAAATCCAAATTACAACTGAATTAAGAAAGGAAAATAAGAACAACTACACCTAGGGTTTCATCCCTTCACCTTCCTTGGAGATTAGTTGTCCATGGGGGAGAGTGTGGCAGCCTCCATTGAGTTTTCCAGCCTTTTGTTGATTCTTTAATGAATGATAAATGTCCAATATTAAACTCTAAGTGGTCTATTTATAATACACAAGGTCCAAGGGTGTTTTAGGGTTTAAACAATCATTAAAACCCTAATTAAGTCGTAACTCGGAAATAGGGGTTCGAGCTCGCGCCGTGGCTCACACTAATCCAGGCCGCGACTTAACCTTTTCCTTTTTTTCTTCACTTTCTGGAGGCTGCGGCCCAGCCTAATCCAGGCTGCACCTCAGCTTGATCCAGGCCGCGGCGCACATTGGTGCTGTTATGGAGGCCTGACCTTTGTCTACTAAAACTTCCATAACTTTCTCTAGAAAAATCATTTTTATGAGCTGTAAAATTCTATAGAAAATAGACTTCCGGATCTTTCTAAGCATATATGGCTCATCTACTGATTTTTCTTTTATCAATACAGTTTAATTTGCAAAAATGATTGATCTGTATGGGCAATTCTGGCAATTTAGTGAAACTCCTTTTCAAGTGCTTGTGAACCTTCATTCCGGTGTTCATCGAGTCATTTTGCTTCAAGCAATGATAGCTTTTTCATCTCTTTTGAACTTAAAGTACCTGAAAATGCATCGAAATAGATCAATGATCCAAGAATGATACTTAAGAGTTGTTAAGGTATAAAAGTGCAATTCAAACCTAGATCAACCCTAAAATACTAACAATTAAGTACTGTAAAGATGCATTTTATGACTTTTATCAAACACTTTGGCATAAAAAAGTACAAAAAAATAATAATTTTTTTTTGTAATCATAAATAAACTTTCCACTGAGTAACTGGTCCTCTTGCCTCAGTAAGCAGTGAGTGTTCATGTCAAAAGGTGGGAATTTTTTTTTGGTAGTATTAAGGCCAGTTTAATTTCGTAGCCTTTTTTACTCGAGTTAGTAAGTCCTTAGGGGTGTTTTTACACCTAATGCCTTAAAACCATCTGGTTTGGGAGTCATTGACTCAACACTCGCTACATAGGTAAATTAGAAAGCTTAAGGGAACTAAGCCTTATAATAAAAGAAAAAAATAAAAAGTATGCCATTTTCATTCATTTTGATGGGAAATTCGGTGAATCTTGAGACATGGAGACCTTACACATTGGAGTTATTTAGAAGCTTCATTTTTATATGTTAATTTACTTTACACTGAGTCAGACTTATGATGCCTTAACCTGCCTTTTGTAAGTAATTAGATTTTAACATTTCTATTCTTTGTGAAGATGGGTTTATCTTTTTAAGCTTGCTCAATAATGAATATCATGGTGATGTGTGCTCCTTAAATCTTTGGATACCATGAGTGATGAACTTATCTTTATGTTCTTTGTTTTTCATTTAGTTTTTAATTTCGTATTGCTATAGGACTAGCAATATGTAAGTTTGGTGGTATTTGATGAGTGTCAAATATTGCATATTTTGGCCTCTTAATTTATATTTGTTAGCTTAGGAATTTGTTACTTTGAGTTATTTTTCGTTGTTTTACAGGTTTACAAGCTCGAAAATGAGTTTCACTAAATTGCCAGAATTGCCCATACAAATCAGCCATTTTTTAGGATTAAACTGTATTGATTCGGGAAGAACCAAGAGATGAGCCATATATGCTTAGAAAGATCCGGATATCTATTTTCTGGAGAATTTTATGGCTCATAAAAATGATTTATTTGGAGAAAGTTATGGCAGTTTTAGTAGACAAAGGTCAGGCTGTGCATGATTTTAGCGTGAGAGATCAGCCATTTTTTAGGATTAAACTGTATTGATTCAGGAAGAACCAGGAGATTAGTCATATATGCTTGGAAAGGTTCGGATGTTTATTTTCTGGGGAATTTTATGAATCGTAAAAATGATTTTTCTAGAGAAAGTTATGACAGTTTTAGTAGACAAAGGTCAAAGAGCAAAAGCTGGAATCTGCGGTATCCCACATCAAATTGGAAACATATTGCACTCGTGGTGTTTCCCTATATATGCCCCTCTTCACTTCATCTTAAAACAGCAATCTGGAGAGCCTCTTAGTGCATTCTAGAGGACTTCTACTGGCATCCTAGTGGATCTCCAAGGCTTTACTACCAAAAGGGGAAGCATTGCTCAACATCTGCGAGTGGAATTTCTCTCAATGTATAGTCAGTTTTAATTTATTTCTTTTTGAGTTTTAATGCTTAGCACTTTAATTGTGAAATTTAGTTTCATAATCATAAGTGACTAAAATCTTTAGCTAAGGTTGAAGATGAAGTCTTTCCATTGTTTAACATTATATTTTCAGATATGTTCGTACAATTATGATATTTTTAGTATTAAATGTTCTATTTCAATTGTTTGAGTAAATTCTTACATTGATAGTTTATAAATTGTTCGAATTGGATATTTTGTGTGTTTCATTTAACGGATACAGTAAATCATTCGAAGTTAAATTGGATATCCATTGTGATTTGTAAACTAAACGGATACATTGGATGATTTTGGTTTAATTAGGGTATTTGTTGTGATTTGTTTATTGTGGATTCATGGAATTATTTGATAAATCTCTTTTATATAGAACATGAAGATATATATTTTACTTTGGTGGGGTGGATTCAGAAAACTTAGTGTTTTTATCATTTATTTTTAAATCAATTTAGTTTAGTTTATATTTGTTTTACAAAATACAATTCAAAATTCAGAACTAGGTTAAAATAGGGTTAGTTTAGATAAAAAGCTATTTTCACTACGCAATTCCCTGTGGATTTGACCTCGCACTTGCACACACTATATTGCAAACAACTCATGTGCTTACGAGTAATTTAAAACTCACAACACTTTCCAAGCCATTTATGGTAGACAACTCTTATAATCATACACTACATCAGAGGATCATCTAATATTAAAGCCTTAGATCAAGAATTATTTATTAGAGAAGCAATTCTTGAACAACTCCAACAGAATTAACAAGTTTCTCAAGCTTGAATGAAGCAGTTTGCAAATCACAACAAAACTGATATCAGTTTTGTTGTAGGAGATTAGGTTCTTATTAAACTACACCCTTATAGACAACAATCTATGGCTTTTAGACTCCATTATAAACTCAGTAAAAGATTTTATGGTCCTTTTAAAGTTTTATAGCAAGTAGGAGCAATAGTTTACAAATTGGCTTTATGTATCCATAATAGAATTCATCCTGCTGTCCATGTGTCTCTCCTGAAGAAGATTCATAGTGATCCTAATCAAGTCTTTGCTCCTTTACCTCCATTGGAAATAGGAAATAAGCCTATTATTATTCTTGTGGAAATACTAGGTCATAGAACTATAATTCTCAATAAAAAGAAAGTTCAACAAGTTCTGGTGTGGTGGCAAGGTTTAGCACTTGAAGATACTTTTTGGGAAAATTTACATGACTTAGCATTATCCTCACTTAAACCTTGAGGATAAGATTATAATTGATGGGGTGGGAATGATAGGAATCCTAGCATGACCAAATACACAGAACTTGTAATATTAGATTGTTAGAGTTGGTGCATACTTCACGAGACCAGATCTATAGAACCCCGGACGAATACGAGGTTCCGGTCCGGAAACTTTTAGGCCATGTACATGAGTTGGGCCTAGTTTTTTGCTTGGTGATTTGGACTTAGGCCCATGAAGAGCCGTAGTTCTGCAGCATAACGAAAATCCTAATTAGACCCTAATTAG
Organism: Bretschneidera sinensis; assembly: GCA_023935145.1. Classification (NCBI taxonomy): domain Eukaryota; kingdom Viridiplantae; phylum Streptophyta; class Magnoliopsida; order Brassicales; family Akaniaceae; genus Bretschneidera; species Bretschneidera sinensis. Next base: position 50,836,226 of record CM043704.1, read on the forward strand.
GATGTCTTAAGTTGCATATAAATACTCTTTATGTACTGAGCATACATTGAAAAAGAGAGATTTGTGAGGTTGATAATAAGAAACTTATGGCAGGACGTAGCCCTATTCTTTGGTGAACCTAGGTAAATCTTGTCTTCTTTTCTTTCTGTTTATAATTTGTGTGATTGACAAGTCTCGAATCGTTTAATTGGTATCGGAGCCTTGTGTTCGAGGATTAACGATAAGAGATGTCGACTGGATTACGGATTGAAATCGAGAAGTTCGGAGGGAAGCGCTTCAATTATGAAAACTAAAGATGGAGGATTTACTCATAGATAGGGATCTGTGGACAGTGATAATCGATGAGATACCGAAAAGTATGGTGCCCACGACAGAGGTGTCGCCGGTGGTGGTTTCGACATCATCTTCAGTGACCATCACAGAGTGGGAGAAGCTCGATCGGAAGGCACAAAGTTTAATTTGACTGTGCCTAGTCAATTCTTTCCTGATAAACGTTTCTAGAGAAAAGACTGCGAAAGATCTCTGGAAGAAGCTGGAAAGCCTTTATTAGAGTAAATTTCTGGTAAATAAACTATTTTTGCGAAAGAAGTTATACAACCTTCGGATGGTTGAGGGCGATTCTTTCTTTGTTCATCTACATGAGTTCAAAACTTTGATAAGTCAGTTATTATCTATTAGTATTAATGCGACGGATGACGATAAGGCTATTATGTTGCCTTGTTCACTACTTGATTCATGGGATAACTTATTAGTTGCGATTGGTAGTGGTACGACTAATTTGTCTTTTGAGAATGTCGTGGCAGCCCTATTGTCTGAGGAGATGAGGCGGCAGGGTATAGAAAACTCGTCAAATGAGGCCTTATCTGTGAGAGAGCGAACCCATGATAAAGACTACAAGTGGTTCGGTGATAAACCCAAGTTCAGGGAAGATCGAAAAGTATGGATAAATCTGGGTTGAAGTGTTAGAAGTGTAGGAAGTTTTGGCATCTAAAGAATGAGTGCAGAAGTAAGAGTATGAAGCCTGAAAAGCGAACAGGTGAGATATCAGCTTTAGGTAACAGGAACCAGTATGATGATGATACTGGTGACTTAAATATGGCATATTGTTTGGCTCAATCAGATAAGAGTGTTTGGATAATTGACACAAGAGCATCCTTTCACATGACACCTCACAGGGACTAGTTTCATGAGTATGAAATCTTTAATAGGGGAAACGTTTTACAAGGAGATAACTCTCTGGTGGAAATTATTGGTCATGGGAAGGTAAAGTTGAGGATGAATGATGGGACAGTCAGAACACTTCCAAGTGTGATGCATATTCCGGGTCTCAGTAGGAACCTAATATCAGTCAGCAAGATGGTAGACGGGGGAGTGAATTTCAGCTATGATAAAAAGTCTTGCAAGATGACTCATGGATCGTTAGTAATTGCACGAGGTGTTCGATATGGTATGTTGTACAAGCTGCTGGGAAATACAGTACAAAGTCAGTGCAGATAAGGTTTTATCTCTGAGAAGAAGACTGATGATGAGACAACATCCTCTATGTTGTGGCATCAGAGGCTTAGGCATATCGGTGAAAAGGGACTATCTAGTTTAACATCAAAGCAAATGGTGAAGGGAGTCCCATATTGCTCAATGGGATTCGGTTTCTGTGAGCATTATCTATATGGCAAGCAGAACCATGTGAGTCTTAAATCCCCTGGCACGAGGGCAAAGGATATTATGGATTTAATACATAGTGATGTGTTTGGGCTAGTTTCGGTCCAATCTCTTGGAAAATCAAGGTATTATGTTTCTTTCATTGATAATTTTTCAAGGTATGGATGTATTTATTTCATTAAGAGTAAAACTGAAGCATTTGATAAGTTCTGTGAGTTTAAAGCATTGGTAGAAAATCAGATGGAAAGAAAGATAAAGGTAGTGAGAATAGATAATGGAGAGGAATTTTGCTCAGACAAGTTTGAGCAATTCTATGTGGCAAACAGCATTGCAAGACAAAAAACAACTCCATATACACCTCAACAGAATGGGGTAGCCGAGAGATTCAATCAGTCACTTATGGAGAAATCGAGGAGTATGTTGAGTTTTGCAAGCTTCGAGCCGGAGTTCTGGGCAGAAGCTGTAGCTACAGCATGTTATATGAAGAACAGGTCACCTACATCAGCTTTACAAGATCAGACACTGTTTGAGGCATTATTCGGGAAGAAGCCGAGTTTGGCTCATGTTAGGGTGTTTAGGTGTGATGCTTATATGCATGTGCCAAAAGAAAAGAGGAACAAACTTGACAGCAAGTTAGTGAAGTGCATCTTTATTGATTATAAGGATGGGGTCAAGGGGTACAAGTTATGGAATCCAGAAAATAAGAGTATAGTTTACAACAGAGATGTTGTGTTCATGGAAACATAAAAGAATGTGGCAACTGTCCAAGATGTACTGGAACAGCCAAAACAGATTCAGATTGATCTTAGCCTAGGAGATAAAAAAGGGGAGACTACCCCACAGACTGCACCGGATACTTCAGATACTGAGTCAGTTGGGTTTGAGCAAGATATTCATGTTTTTAATGTTGAGGATGAGGATTCAGATGCTGGCTCAAAGGTAGAGACCATGCTTGTCATAAGGAGATCGACATGGGTTAGAAGACCAACCATAAGGTATTCCCTTAGTGCTTGCAGTGCATTATATGCTTTATATATTACTGGTGATGATCCTAGCACAATAAAAGAGGTAAGGACCTCGGAGGATTCAAATCTGTGGAAGGATGTTATGAAAGAGGAGATGCAGGCACTAGACAAGAATGAAACATGGAGCCTTGTGAAATTTCCTAAAGATAGGAAGAGAATTGGGTGCAAATGGATTTTCAAGAAGAAAACAAATGCAAATGGAATGGTAGAAAAGTACAAGGCATGTATGGTTGCAAAGAAGTACTCGTAAATAGAGGGAATTGACTATGGTGAAATATTTTCCCCGGTAGCAAAGTTAACATCTATCATATGTGTCTTATCTATGGCAACTACTTATGATCTAGAGGTTGAGCAACTAGATGTGAAGACAAATTTCCTTCATGGGGACTTAGAAGAGGAAATTTACATGAAATAGCCCGAAAGCTTTGTGAGCAAAGGCAAGGAAGAGGTAGTTTGTAATTTGAAGAAGTCTTTGTACGGACTAAAGCAGTCACCACGGATGTGGTACCAGAAGTTTGATACATATGCCATTCAGCTCAGGTTCACTCGCAGCTATGCTGATCTCTGCATCTACGTGAAAAGGTTAGGGGTTGATTTTGTCATTTTAACCTTGTATGTGGATGATATGTTGTTGATTGGAAATAACAGGAAGATGATTAGCACAGTGAATGTATTTTTGGCAAGGCAATTTGACATGAAAGACCTAGGGCCAGCAAACTTTATCTTGGGCATGCAGATAAAGAGGGATCGTAAAAATCTAAAACTGTGGCTAAGTTAGAAGAAGTATATTGAAGAAGTGTTGAAGAAATTCAACATGTATGACAGCAGGCTGGTAGGGACTCCAATGCCTTTGGGAATCAAGTTATCTGTGGAACAATGTTCGAAGATGGAGGAAGAAGTTGAAGATATGGCGTACGTACCTGATGATAGTGCGGTTGGAAGCTTGATGTACGCCATGGTGTGTACGAGACCAGATATTGCCCAAGCAGTGGGAGTTTTGAGTAGATATATGTCTAATCCTAGGAAAGAGCATTGGACTGCAATCAAGAGAGTTCTAAGATATCTTTGTGGCATGTTAGAGTTTGCATTATGTTTTGGAAGTATGGGAGGTAGGAAGAATCTTGATATTGTAGAATTAGTTGATGCTAACTGGGGAGGAGACATTGATAACAGGAGGTCTACAAGTGGGTATGTGTTCAATCTGTTTGGTGGGGCAGTGAGTTGGATGAGCAAAAGGCAAACTGTTGTTGCCCTTTCATCTACAGAAGCAGAGTATATGGAAATAATTCATGCTGGAAAGGAAGCGGTTTGGCTTCAAAGGTTGTGTACTGAGCTTGGGTTTAAACAAGAAGCAGTAAAGGTGAAATGTGACAATCAATGAACTATATTCTTAGCAAAGAATCTTGCATTTCATTCACGGACGAAGCATATTGATATCCAATATCACTTCATCTGGGAAAAGATTGAAGAAAAAGTTATAATCTTCGATAAAGTCGTTACAACAGTGAACAACGCAGATTTGTTGACTAAAGCAATTAGTCTAGCAAAGTTTGAGTGGTGTGCTACTGAGATGGGTTTGAAGAAACAGAGTCCTAGGAAGTTTTCCATGTGTGTGAAGTATTTACTAAGTGGGAGATTGTTAGAGTTGGTGCATACTTCACGGGACCAGATCTTTAGACCATGTACATGAGTTGGGCCTGGTTTTTTGCTTGGCGATTTGGGCTTGAGTCCATGAAGAGCCATAGTTCTACATCATAACAGAAATCCTAATTAAACCCTAATTAGGACGTCTTAAGTTGCATATAAATACTCTTTATGTACTGAGCATACATTGTAACAGAGAGATTTGTGAGGTTGATAATAAGAAACTTCTAGCAGGACGTAGCCCTATTCTTGGGTGAACTTAGGTAAATCTTGTCTTATTTTCTTTCTATTTATCATTTGTGTGATTGACAGATCTCGAATCGTTCATGGATCAAAATCAAATAACCATAGATGCTCAACACCTATTGCCAATAGATGATGACAAGCTAGAGATTCAAAATCAGCCAAGAAGGACTAGGAGGGTACTTAATTGGACCAAAGGCTATGTGACGTAAAGAGAAGAAGCTAAAGAGAAAGATTTAGTTAGCTAAGTAGTTAACTCTGTTACTTAGCAATCTTGAATTCAGTTGTAACTGTTTCTTACTGTATCTTGATTCTTCAAGCATTGGCTATAAATAAGCCTGAACTTGTAAGAGAGCATTCATTGATGAAATAAACAAATTTTCTTTCTTTTCACAATTTCTCTTCTTCCTTTCTTGCCTTTTCCATAGGATTTGTCCACTAGCTTATAATTAGTGAAATACAAGATTTCCAGCACTACTGTTCCAACAGAATGTTAGATTGGCACCCAATTCAACTTCTCACTGCGCAACAAGAATCACATTAACTCAAAGATTCCATCCTGTAATTCAGGTACAAAAATCCTAGTATCATTTTTTAGAGATAGGTAAGAGATTTTCTCGTGTTTTCAGCTTCTGGGCTTTCTCATTTCTCAGTTTGATGATTCGGGTTAATGCTGCATTTGCTCATTTAAGGTATTATTTGTAAGTTGTGTAGTTGCGAATCTAGGCGTTGCTAGTCAAAGTTGACATTTTTAATCTATTTGTTGGTATGAGTTTTTAGTTTTCTGTTGTGGGTTTTGCTCACTGGAGGATTTGAAGGACCAGTGTTGCATATTTTTTAAAATTTGGATTTCTTGAGAAGCTAGTTAGTTTGGTAGAATCTGGTTATTCTTCGTAATTTTCAGATATACTAATTTTGCCTGGCCTTTCAGAATCAGGTTTTCTCTAAAGCTGTGAATTTGAGAATTTTTGCATTTAAAGTATATAATTCAATTTAGAAATGAGACGGACAATTCAGGATTGAAGTTTGATCTGAAATAGGATGTAGTTGTTGAGGTGGGATTAGAGATGTTGATTTAAGGTTTGTTTTTAAATTTTTCATTTTTTGCTTAATTAATAGGTACTTTTAAATATTTTTTATTAACATTGTTGGTTCAATTGACTGGAAATTAATCGGACTTATGAGACTGCAACTATTTTCAAAACCTCATAGTTGAAGGTAGAGATGGCAATCAGGTGGGCCGGGGCCGGGGTCGGGGTCGGGGTCGGGTTCGGGATCAAGATTGGGTCAGGTCATTTTAAAGTCGGGTTACAAGTCAAGTTGGGTTCAAATCATTTAAAGCTTCGGTCATTTCGGGTCTTAGGTCATTCGGATTATGGGTCATCTCAAGTCTCGAATTGTATGTGTTATGAGTCATCTTGGGTTTTGGGTTGACCCATTGGGTTACAACAATTTTTTCCCCAATTTTTTATGATGCCATTTTAGCACTCATTTGAATTCAAGTTGATCGGCTAAGCTAGTTTATTTTTATCTTTTCTAAATTTAAGTGTAATTACTAATTAAGTTCATGATAGCAATAATAAATGTAAAGAAAGTGAGAAACATTGTCATTGTTTTTTTTTCTTCTCTTTGTTAATAACATAATATATAATATATTAATCTCTAAGTCTAGATCATGATAAGGTAAACAATTGCAGTGCAAATGCAGGACAGCGAGATTGAGAGGGCAGGAACATAATCCTACTCTTGAGAATGCATTTATTATATTATGTTATATTTTTATTTTTATCGTATAAATACATATAAAACACATGTAAAATCTATATCAATAAAATAACTATTTGAAATTACTTTTTTTTTAAAAGTGTTTAGATGATGCCGTGTGTCCAATTTTTTTTTAAAAAAAAAATTAAACATGAAACTACGTAGTTTTAATTTGATAATTAATTAAGATATAAATCTCAATCCATAAACTCTTTAAATGCTAAAATAATAAAGTCCAATAAAAGTAGTATTGCTTTTATAGTTAATTGAGATATAAAGCCCAATTTATAAACTCTACAAAGCTTAAAATAATAAAATGTAATAAATTAAAACTAAATGTATTTTTTAAATAAAAGTTCAATATAAAAGAATCTAATCAGTTTGATGGTTAAATTGTAAACTAGCTTAAATCTATTGATATAACTATTTCAGAAAATTATTTTTGATGAGACTTATTATTTTGAAATGTGTCTTTTTTTTTTTTAAATCCATCAAAACTATATAGTTTTTGTTTTATAAATATTTGGGATATAAAGCCCACATCATAATCTCTATAAAGGCCTAAAATGATAAAGCCCAATATAAAGAATCTAATCAAGTTAATATTGATTTAAAAAAATAAAATTGTATAAGAAACAAAATTATGAAAGAATATATATTCAATTGAAACGATCTTTAACATCCAATTAATAACTTAAGAATACATATTGTATTACATTTGTCAAATAAAATTAACCATGTGAATATAAAACTAAGGTATAGAAATATCAATGCATATAAAGAGTAAAAGATTTAAAAAATTATATGATAAGCCAATAAAAAAATTAAAATTTCAACTATATACATACGTAACATACATAAATGAATATTTTCTTAAAACTCAAATAATATAAACAAAAAAATTTATTAAAAAATTCAAATATGAGATGTTTAAAATTTTGAATATGAGATTAAAGATTAAACTCACAATAATATTTTTATATAAAATTAATTAATTTAAATGAGAACTCACAGTTTTTTAATACGATATTAGCTCTGGAATTTTTTTTTAACCAAATAGTTTTTCAAAATAACCATGTGCATTGCGTGGATAAAACATTAATCTATTATATCTATATTAACTAAATTATACTTTCAAAATACTAAATTTATGTGATCATGCATATTTTACCATAAGCTATAACAAAAAATAAAACATTTTTAACTTTAAAATTATATTATTTATGCATACTATTGAAATTATCTTTAAGATATTTCAAATTTTAACATTAGGTTTTTAAAACAAATAAATTTAATAACTAAACTCCCGCATGGCATAAGGTACACGAATAGTATAATGTAAAATAAAAAATTGAAACTAGTTACTATAAACTTATATAGAGTAAATATAAATATAATCAATATGTTTACATAAATTATGTCATTAATTTTTTTTTCAAGTAAAATAGAGGATTAAGGTTTAGCGTTTGCCCTTTAGGGTTTAGGGTTTAAGATATAGGGTTTAGGGTTTAGAATTCAAGGCTTAGGATACATGGTTTAATATCTACTTATAACTCAAATAATATAAACAAAACATATTATAAAAAAAAAATTCAAATATGAAATGTTTAAAATTTTGATTATGAGATTAAAGATTAAAATCATAATAATATCTTGATATAAAATTAACAAATTTAAATGATGACTACATTTTTCTAATATGAATATACAATATTAGTTCATGAATTTTTTTTTTAAAAAAAAGAAAACCACACGCATTGCATAGATACACAATTAATATCTATATTAACTAATCGGGTTCGTATCGTGTTGCGGGTTGACCCGTTAACCCGAAATGACATAATTAGGACCCAATTAATTTCTTCAGTATGATGGATCGTATTGACACGGTTATAACCCACGACCCACTATGACCCATTTAATTCTATTTTTTAATTAATAATAATAACCAATTACAATCTTGTCCCTATAACAATAATTAGTAATCATTATATATTTTAAGTCTAAGGTTATAATTATCTGTTACAAAATCTTAGTATATATTTGACTAAAAAAACCCTAGGCATTCACTCGCTCCCAACTCCCAAGTCCCAGGCAACGCAGTGGTGTCGTTTTTCTTCAATTTCCTCCTCCCTCTCGATCTCATACTCTAGCCCTTCTTCTTCAATCTCAGCCGTGACACTGGTAAGCTATTCTCTCGATCTCATACCATCAGCCTTTCCTTTGGTGGCGTCATATTCTTTGAGATTGCTGCAGAGGTTGCAATGATTTGGACGTATTTATGCACATGAGGCTCCTCATGGACCCACAAAGTCAACAATCTAGATATCTGCATCTTTAATTAGCGTATACTTCATTGCAATGTTATACTCTCTCTGTTGGTATCTAAACAACGACTTTTGGTATGTAAAATGAACATGTGAAAAACTTATCTGAAATGATATCGATTTTTAATATATAATATGAATTACTTTTGTTCTTGGTATTGCATTTGAATTGCCACTCCTACCAAAATTAATAAACCTTTAGCTTACCTAAAAATAAATTTCACACAAGTGTAAGAAAAATTTATACCTTTTCCCCCTTTAAATTAGAATGTGTAGTCTCCATCCGTCTCTAGAATTTTTCAATAGACAAAACTTTTATCGTCTAACTAGTGTCAATTTTTGTGAGTTGTTTTAATACTAAACTTTCCAATCCCCTGAACTTTATTTCTTAATATATTAAATGAGGTTCCGAACTTTATTTGCTTTATGTTTTTTCTATGGTGGATATCAATTTATATTGAAGTCAATGTTGAACTATGATTCTTATAATAAGATAATTAACTCGGGGCTTGGGATTTTCCCAAATTTCAAAATAGTTCATTATACTGGTGAAATAATGTGCAGTCTTGTTGTTTAAATCATGCAATGATATTCAGTAGAAGGTGAAAAGCACAGCTCTCAATATTCTACTCGCCAATGGCAGGGTAAGCAGTTCTTAATAGAACTAACCACCAAACAAATATAAAGAAAAATAAATGTGGGTCTCTTATTCAATCTATGGAAGTGTGTTGCATTGTTTGCAATACCCATTTGTTTGCACTGTTCGATTAAATTGTATTTGCATTCATTTGATTAATTTGTATATGCAAATTGAAAATCTATAGAAGTATGTTGCATTTGTTTACACTATCGTACATTTTTTTGCTATGTGAACTCGGGGATTATTGAATCAGGGAATTGGGTTCGGCCAATTTTTTTTTAATTTTTTTCAAATCGATTAAATTGATTGTATTATTAGTCTTGAGCATGAAATGGTCAAAGGCGTTACTGACACGCTGCTGATTGAGGTTCTATAACTATAAGGGGTTTTTGTAATTAATTAATTTCCATTTGTGATAAAACTACAATAAGATAAAAAATTGGTCGGTCAATTTCAGTATAGACCCACTTATTAAAAAAAATTAATAAAGACATGTGGGTTCAGCTATTTTTTAATGGGTTGAGCATGGGTATGAAATAATAAAACTGTTTTTTTATTTATATTTGCAGCTATGGAGCCAGTTGTTGAAGATCTCCATGATGTTGAGGAAGGATCTAGTGTGTGCACCACATGCCCCCTATTATGAAGAAGCCACGTAAGACAAGTTTTGAAGTTTGGAAGGACTTTGAAATTATTGACATAGATCAATTTCTAGATGGTAAAATGAGAGGGCAATGCAAGCATTGCCAGAAGATGTTTATTGTCGAGTCTGGTCGGAGAACATCGAATTTTAAAAGACATATATAGCATTGTTCTGCTCGTAAAAGTCAATCTACTGGAGGATCAAGTACTAATAAAATTGATTATGGAATTTATCGTGACTTTGTAGCTAAAGTTATTATCAAGCATGGTTATACATTCACATGGGTTGAGTATCAAGGGAATAAAGATATTTATGTTTATTTAAATAGTAGTGTTAAAACCGTATCTAAGAACACTACTAAGTCGGATTGTTTTAAAATGCATATAACACTAAATATGAATCTTAAACAAACTTTAGTGGCAATTCCTAGTAGAAAATGTTTGACATGTGATTTGTGTACATCATGCACAACACAAGGGTATCTTTGTTTCACTGCACATTATATAGATAGCAATTGGAAGTTGAAGATATTCATGTTTATTTAAATAGTAGTGTTAAAACCATATCTTAGAACACTACTAAGTCGGATTGTTTTAAAATGCATATAACACTAAATATGAATCTCAAACAAACTTTAGAGGCAATTCCTAGTAGAATATGTTTGACATGTGATTTGTGGACATCATGCACAACACAAGAGTATCTTTGTTTCACTACACATTATATAGATAGCAATTGGAAGTTGAAGAGTAAAGTTTTGAATTTTTGTCATATCCCTCTTCCACACACTAGAACTCTTTTGTGTGAGAAATTTATGACTTACTCATGTATTGGGGTATTGAAAAGAAGATTTTCAAACTTACATTAGATAATGCAACTAATAATGATTCTTTGCAAGATACTTTACATGGGGAACTTAACTTGCAAGGTGCTTTGTTATGTAGTGATGAGTTTTTTCATGTACGTTGTTCAGCTCATATACTAAATCTTATTGTTAAAAAGGGTTTAAAAGTGATTGATGTATGCGTATGCAAAGTTAGAGAGAGTGTTAAATATGTTGATGGGTCAGAGTCAAGGAAGATAAAGTTTCATGAATGCATGAAACGGGTTAGATTGAATAGTTCTAAATCATTGTGGTTGGATGTACCTACTAGGTGGAATTCCACTTATTTGATGCTTCAAAGGGCACTATCTTATCTTCGTGCTTTTACTAGTTTGGAATTGGTGGATACCAATTATAAGTGTTGTCCGACAAATGATGAATGACATAAGGTTGAAAGGATCATGCATATTTTGATGCTTTTTTATGAAATTACCAATCTTTTCTCTAGCACTGATTGCCTTACAGCCAATTTGTACTTCTCTACTGTTTATAATATTGAGTTGCATTTACTTGAAGACATGAAGAGCCCATATATCTATGGCAGAAGATATGAAGAAGAAGTTTGATAAATTTTAGAGCACATACAGTATGTTGCTTTATTTTGCAGCAATACTTGATCCTCGTTATAAGTTATAGTGTGTGAAATTTTGTTTTCAAAAATTGCATTTGGATGAGACAATTGTAGAAGGTAAGTTAAAGGAAGTGTGTGACAAACTCTACAAGTTTTTCAAGGAGTATGCAAAGAATAGGACTACTCTTTACTCATTTGCACGTGGTGGTGGATGTGTTCATGAGCAATGTGAAATTGGTATGAGTTGTTCTCGTGACTTGTTGGTGAGTTTAGTATTTATATGCTTTCATTTTGATTTGTTTCTAACTTAGGGATGTGATATATATTGTCATACATGCATTGATGCATATAAATATTTGTATTCTTGTTATGATGCAAGGACTTGATGAAATAGACCCTTTGGACTGGGGTCCAAGACTCTCAAATTTGGATGTGTATTTGAATGAAGCTCGAATTGATCGGTGTTTCCCAAACTTTAATATTTTACATTACTGGAAAGAGAATTAATTTCGATTCAAAGATCTTTCACTCGTGGCAATTGATATATTGGGTGTTCCTATCACCACAGTTGCTTCAGAATCAACATTTAGCATGGAGTAAATGTTAAATAAATGGAGAAATTCTCTTCTACCTGAAAATGTAGAAGCCTTAGTAACAACTCGTAATTGGTTATATGGATATGAGGGTAAGATGAATATATAATTTTCTTCCTAGATTTTATGATATTTTCAACATAACCATTATGTCAGTTAATTGTCTAATAGGCTATTAAGTGTTTTTCATACATGATTCACTTTCTAATTCATTTATTCTTTAACATATTCAATTTTTTAATGTAGAATATGAAGGAGATGACAACATCCAAGGTTTAACTGTGGATTTTTCAAAGGTTTCTATTAGCGAAAGATCAAAAGCTTCTAATGCTACCGAGGAATAAGAAGTTTGTTTTGGATAAAAAACTATTAGTATCTTGTAATGTCGTTAAATGTTTATCAGAGTTTTTTTTGGGTCGTTGCTGGAGATATATCACCATGTTCTCATACAAGGGGAAACACTACCATTTTATTATCAACTGATTTAAATGTTTTTTGTGAATGCAGGGTTGAATAGAGAGAAAGAACTTTTGTAATTTTAACTTAGTTATAGTACCTGCAAATTTTTCATCAATATTTTATTCCTTAAATTTTGTCAATAGTTTATTTTTATTGTCTACATAGAACTAGCCAAATTTAAGACGTGTATGTTGTCATTATTCTCCCTCTTTACGAGGTCTTGAAATTCCTTCTTGAAAATCCAAATTTCATTTTTTAAATTAAAGTGATACAATCATTCAAGAGATATTTGGCCACAAATAGATATAAATTCCAAAGTAGCAAGAATGAACTCAAACACCTCATTGGACATGTAGTAGGGGAAGCTCGTTTTTTTTTTCTTTCCAATTTGGTGTTTATCCCATTGTATCCTTGTAAATTATCAAGTATCGACCATTCTAATTTCTTTCTTTTCCTTTGAATTCCCAAACATACTATATCTGAATTTAATTGGACTATTTTTATATAGTGTATTTCAAAGTATAGAAATTGATAGTCAAACAATAAAACTGTAAAAATAAAATGAACAACTTATAGAGTTATAGTATATTAGTATCGTGTGTTTCTTATGAGTAAATTTCTAATTCAATACTCAGTTTACCTTCATTTTATTTATAATTATAAGTATATATGAGATAATGAGATAACAATTTTCACTTTACCATCATCAATTTAATAAAAAAATTCAAGTTAATTCGGGTTTTGAGTTGGGTTGTTTCGGGTTTCGGGTCAAGTTAGGTTCGGGTTCTCTCAGGTTTTGAGTCGTTCGGGTTTGGGTCATTTTGAGTTTTGGGTCGTGTGTAGCCGAGGTCATTTCGAGTTTCATGTCATTCGAGTTCAGGTCGTTTCAGGTTTCGAGTTGTTTTGGACATGGGTCATTTCGGGTTTCAGGTGTCTCGGGTTTGGGTCAATTTATTTTAATCTGTTTTTCGAGTTTTAGGTGAGTCAAGTTTCGGGTTAATCGGATCGGGTCAGATTTTGCCAACTCTAAAATAAGGTGTCAAAATTAAATGCAGAGTGATCTTTATCTTCGACCCCGAGGTAGGTACGGTGAGAACTTCTCCAGATTCACTTTGCGTGCTCGGATCCAATGCTCCTTTGTGGATATGTGGGATAGCCTACATGCTTACCCATTTTATCTAAAAAATAATAATTAAAAACTCACGTGTTAAACTGCAAGACCTCCTCACCAAATGTATTTAAGCCTTATTTATACGATCCGGCGATGTTTTCCTAACTTTGATTCAATCAATAAAAAATGTCTTTCTATTGTTGGTATATTTTTCAAAGTAATACCCATGCTTCTTTTTTGCCCTTTTTTGAATTAAAAGGAACACCCATGCTAATAACAGCAGGCGTACAATTACTTAAAAAGTTAAAACATTTGTTGTAATTATCAGGTACTCATTTTTTGGCCCAACATGATTTTCTTTATTATAATGCCAAAACTAGGTGCATTGTCTGTGTTATGCACCGATTTCGTTCAAACTTTAATTTCACAAACATAAACACAAAATAATGATAAATTCTAATTTAATGACCATAAAAAATTATTATTATATATTGTGATAATATATATAATTATTATATATTATTATTAAAATTCAATTTTATTTTTACAAAATTCTATCTATTATATTATTATAATAATAAATTAAATAATAGAGTAAATTTTATTTTTCATTCTTCAACTTTGGCTCACATTCTATTTAGGTCTTTTAAATTTAAATCGTTATAATTGAGTCCTTAACGTTATTCTGTCAAGTATTCATTTAAAATTTTGGTATTAAAGTCCTTTTGTCAAGCTTAAAACGGTTTAATCTCAGTCTATTATGATGATCAGTAAAATTGTCAGATTCAAATTTAACATTGTTTCACCTAAATTTTTAACTGGGTATTTGATAGAAAGACCTAATTTGATCAATACTAAATGTTAAGGATTCAATTAGAACAACTTAAACTTTAGGAACTCAAATAAGATGCATATCAGAGTTAAAGGGGAAAATGGATTTTTTTAAAGGAAAATATTTTCAATTTAACTGCAAAATGATTACAATCAGCTACTAAGAACGAAACTAACTAGGAGGCATACTCTCCAGCCAAATCTGGAAGTCCTCTACACTAATTGCATGCCGAGTTAGCTCATGCGTGACTTTGTTACAGTTTCTAGGACAATACAAGAAATTAAACTCTTAAAAAAACTCTGCAAAGTCTTTATTATCTTCAACCAAAGTCCCATATGGAGAGAGATCCAGCTGCTTCGACTTATTTTCCAGTCCTTGTAACACCATTGAATTTGTTTCCACCACCACTCGAAACAGTCCCGCTTCTCTTGCAGCTAACAGAGCCTCCGTCACCACTAACGCCTCCACCACCATAGGATCACACACATGAGGAATGCGTCAGGAAAAAGCCGCAACATATGTCCCATACTCATCTCGAATTGCACTCCCCACACCCCCGAGCCCTCCCACCCAAACACAGTTCCATCTAAATTTATTTTCACCTTCCCCTCTCCAGGACCCAACCACCTCTCCTTGTTCTGAATAACCACCGAGGCAGTCCCACATTCCACTTGATAGTCAGATGCAAACGTGGCAATCTCTTTTGGTGATTTTCCACTCAACTAAAGCTGAACCAGATTTCTATTGTTCCAGATGGACCAAGCCACACAGAAAAACAACGCCATATTTTCATTATCCCACCCCTCTCTTTCATCTCTATCAACCCCAACTTCAGAAATCTCTTGTGCATCGCTTCTGGGAAAACAATCTCCCAAACTGCATTTGCAAACTTGCACTCCAGTAAGGCATGACTAGAATTTTCTTCCCCATCATTACAATTACCTTAGCTATAAATATGTTCCTCGCTTACTCAGGTTTGTTTTGGATGGTAGAATGTCATGAATGTTAGAGTTGGTGCATACTTCAATGGGTCCAGATTTGTAGAATCCCCAACGACCATGAGTGTAATGCTTATATGCATGTGCCAAAAGAAAATAGGAACAAGCTTGACAGCAAATTAGTGAAGTGCATTTTTGTTGGTTATAAAGATGGGATCAAGGGGTACAAGTTATGGAATCCAGAAAACAAGAGTGTAGTTTTCAGCAGAGATGTTGTATTCAGAGAAACACAAAGGGATGTGGCGGCTATCCAAGATTTACTGAAACAGCTAAAGAAGGTTCAAATTCATCTTAACCCGGGAGATAATGAGTGCGAGTCTATCCCATAGACTGCATCAGATATTTTAGATTCTGAGTCAGTTGGGTCTGAGCACGATATTCATGTTTCTAATGTAGAGGATGAGGATTCAGATGCTAGCTCAGAGATAGAGACCACGCCTGTCATAAGGAGATCCACACGGGTTAGAAGGCCACCCATCAGGTATTCCCCTAGTGCATGCAATGCATTATATACTTTAAATATTACTGGTGATGATCCTAGCACAGTGAAAGAGGTGAGGACCTTGGAGGATGCAAATCTGTGGGAGGATGCTATGAAAAAAGGATATGGAGGCACTGAACAAGAATGAAACATAGAGCCTTGTGAAATTGCATAGAGATAGGAAGGCAATTGGGTGCAAATGGGTTTTCAAGAAGAAAAAAAATGCAGATAGAATGGTAGAAAAATACAAGGCACGTCTGGTTGCAAAGGGGTACTCGTAAATAGAGGGAATTGACTATGGGGAGATATTTTCTCCGGTAGCAAAGTTAACATCTCTCAAATTTGTCTTATCCATGGCAGCTACTTATGATCTAGTGGTTGAACTACTGGATAGGAAGATAGTTTTCCTTCACGGGGACATAGAGGAGGAAATTTACATAAAATATCCCAAAATCTTTGTGAGCAAAGGCAAGAAAGAGTTAGTTTGTAAATTGAAGAAGTCTTTATACAGACTAAAGCAATCACCAAGGATGTGGTACCAGAAGTTTGACACATATGCCATTCAGCTTGGGTTCACTCATAGCTATATTGACCACTGCGTCTATGTGAAAAGGTTAGGGGTTGATTTTGTCATTTTAACCTTGTATGTTGATGATATGTTATTGATTGGAAAGAACAAGAAGATGATTAGCACTGTGAAGGCATCGTTGGCAAGGCAGTTTGCATGAAAGACCTAGGGCCAACAAACTTTCTCTTGGGCATGTAGATAAAGAGGGATCATGAAAATAAAAAATTGTGCCAAAGTGTTGTTACTCTTTCATCCACAGAAGCAGAGTATATGGCGATAACTCATACTGGAAAGGAAGCGATTTGGCTTCAAAGGTTATGTGCCAAGATTGGGTTTAAACAATGAGTAGTGAAGGTGAAATGTGACAATTAAGGTGCTATATTTTTAGTAAAGAATCTTGTATTTCATTCACGGACGAAGCACATTGATATCCAATATCACTTCATCCGGGAAAAGATTGAAGAAAATGTGATAATCTTGGAGAAAGTCGATACAACAGTGAACAACACGATTTCTTGACTAAGGCAATTAGTCTAGTGAAGTTTGAGTGGTGTGCTACAGAGATGGGATTGAAGAAACATAATTCTGGGAAGTTTGCCATGTTTATAATGTATTTACCAAGTGGGAGATTGTTAGAGTTAGTGCATACTTCAATGGGTCCAGATCTGTAGAATCCTCGATGACCACCGGGGTCTTGCTTCCCGGAGAGCGGGCGGTGGTTAGGGGGTAGTGTCCTCGAAACTTTTAGGCCTTATACATGAGTTGGGTCTGGTTTTTTTCTTGGTGATTTTGGTTTGGGCCCATGAATGGCCGTGGTATTGCAGCAGGGCAGAAACCCTAATTAAGGCGTCTTAAGTTGCTTATAAATACTCTCTATGTACTGAGCACACATTGTAACGAGAGATTTGTGAGGTTGATAATAGTGAAACTTCTGGTAGGACGTAGCCCTATTCTGGGGTGAACCTGGGTAAATCTTGTCTTGTTTTCCTTTTGTTTATAATTCGTGTGATTGGTTCGTTCAATGAATCCATCTCCAAGAAAAAATATTATTTTATTTACCACCTGTGTACCTCATATAAGCTTCCACACAACCACACATGGTGACCAAATCCCACCAACTGGAAATGAAGATGAAGAAGAAGTAACTTCTTTGTGGCGATAAATACTTCTTGCGACATGATAAACACTCATTGCAGTGAACTCTCCTCTAGGATAATAATGCCAAACTCTTTTGTCCACTCTACAAAGTAATCTGAGAGGCAAATGAGGTAATTGCTAGAAACGTGAAGCACTACTTAGTAAACAATCTGATCTTCAGTCTACTAGGAATAAGTTAACCAAAATAATATGTTGAATCCATTTAGTTTTATGGTTAGGGAAGACATGATAGTTAGTTGGAATCAATTTAAAGATAAGTCAAAAATCATTGGGTGAAACAAAGTTACACCTTTAGTAAAGATATTTTGGAGGAGTGGAGGAGCTAAGGAATGTACTTAGAACGTGAGGTAACTATGAAGAAAACACTTCCTCGATGATTTACAGATCTAGGTTGGAAAAATTTCGAGAATAAAATTTTATTTGTAGGGGAGAATTGTAGAGACCGGTTTTAAATTAACTATATTTTAATTGCGAGATTGTTGTTTTATACATAGATGTACGATTATTCAATTAAATTATTTATAGTCCATACTATAGTGTACATGATTTAGTAAATAAGGAGAGAAATAATAAATTCAATATATATATATATATATATATATTGTAATGATCCGTCCCCAGGCAGGTCCTACTCGAGGAGTTATCATCACCTCTTAACTTTTCTCACACCGATCTATATGCAAACATACAAGTTTACATAACCAAACAACATTTACAACACATGGGAGTCAAAGTTTAAAACTTTGGGATCATACATAAAGAGAAAACTTCCCACCACAAACACTTTAGAATAGACTCTTAACAATAAGAATCCAAAAGATGAGGATACAGTAGACGAATGCGTTATGAAGGACTCCCTTCGACTTGACCATAAAAATTCTGGTACTACCTGGAATATTAGCAAATAAAGGAGTGAGCCAAAAAGCCCAGTGAGAAACACATTACTAACAGTATTCGTATTGGAGGAGAAATTTTTGTTTCAATTATAACTGAAGCATAATTCATCAAATTTTGAAGGTACTAAAATTTAAGTTTTATTGAGTTTCCTGCAATCATTTATCTTTATTTCTTAACAAGAAGAAATAATAGTTAAGCCAGGACTTACTAAGATCCTTACAAGCCTTTCAAGCATACAAAGCTTATGACATTGTACTTAATTATAAAGTCAATAAAAAAAAAATAACTTCCAATGAAATACCATTCCATCATCACAATCATCAGTCATGCTCTTCACCGTGCCCAACACATCACATTCCTCTCATGGGCCAATCATAAAGTAATTTATACATTTCGTGGGCCAATCATAAATGATGCGCTAACAAAAGAATAATTAGATGTATAATCATGTACATAGTTTCGTATCATTATAACACCTTGTCATTGGGCAAGTCATATAATAACGGAGGCATCTCTCACGTATCTGTATATCAATCTTCACAATACAAGTCGGATCCTCCCCTACCCCTTACTGGGATTCTCATCTCTTAATATATATATATATATGTGTGTGTGTGTGTGTGTGTGTGTGTGTGTGTGTGTGTGTGTATTGGATCCCTCCCTACCCTTTTCTGGGCCAAGTCCTCAACAATATGCATCTTCTCTTATAATATGTTAACCATATATATAGCACGACAATGCATTCACTAAGAAACAGACGTGCAAACAAGCATTCACATATCAAGTACATCACATTTTCATACCAATCCAACAAATCACATTCATCACAATCATACGCATCACAATTTCCTAACAAGCAAATCAATCACTTAAGTAACAATCAGATACATTACAATTTCTCAAACATAACCACGTCAAATCATTTCTAAACTAGTATCTCAGCGTATATGTATATAATCCTCATTAAATTTCTCTTTATTTCTTATGTACTCACCTTTCTTATAATTATATTATTTGTGATTTACACAATCATATAAGACTTTCATACTTGAATTTCTATTATACAGTTTAACACGCTTACTAAAAGTAAGGTGTACTCACCTTTGTCGAGCCAAGATCTAACTTCAAGTTTACTTCTTAGTCTTTGAGCTTTCGTTCCAATCGTACTAGACAAATACATATATACTTAGTATAATCATTCAAAAGCACACAAGTATTTCACACCCAAAGCCTATCATGGAATATATGTGAGCATATAGAAATCTATAGGTTATATAAAAAACCTTTTTTCATTCTATTTAGGACTTTTATAAAAATCGTTCTAATATGTTTTAAAACCAAAGGAATCTCCTCAAGATCTTAAATTTTAAAACTTTATCATGTATTCAAACTCATAGTACCTTTGAAGAAGTTTAGTATTGAAATACTCCAACAATAGTCACTTACTTTCGAAGAAAAAGCTGAAAGATTGGTTCAAGGGCTCGAACAGTCGACTGTGGGCTGCCCAGAAACTTCCACAGTCGACTGTCTAAGGTCCAGAGAATTCCATAGTCGACTGTGCTCAATGGAAAGTCAACTATCTGGTCGTGAAATCTGAAAATTTTAGGGCAAAAACATATTTTTCTTCAAATCAAAACCCATATCTCCTATATGACTTTCAAATCAAATCAAACACAAGTTCTCAAAAGTTCTAAATCATAACACTACCTAATAGAGAAATCGAACTCAAAATCATTAAATCAACACACCTTGTATATAAACCCATTTTTCTTTAAGAACAAAACACTTTCTTAAACTTTCTTCATAAATCTTACTTTCAAGAATTCAAATCTTTAGTTGATGAACATACATAATAATCAAGGTAAAGGAAATCAAGTTCTTACCTAAGATACTTGCCAAAATCTTCCACCATTTCCCTTTCTCTTTCTCTTTTTCTTTTTCCTTCTTTCTTTCCTCTCTCTCTTTTCTCTTTCTTCTTTCCTATCTCTCTTTTCTCTTCTCTTTCTCTCTTTTCTCCTCTTTCTCTCCCGATCTCTCTAGACTCTTCTAAATGAAAATTTTGATTTCCCTTCCCTTATTTATACTAAAACTTTTACTTAATTGCACTCTCATCCTTCAACTCTTCATTTCTTTTATCAACCACTCAAAACTCTTTAAAAACCTCACACCTCCCCCAAAACATCTTTTAATTACCAAATCTCAATTAATTTACTTGCTTTCAGGTCCTAGAAATTCAAGAACGAAAAATTTTAAGACTCAAACTAAATCGGTACACCCTGACATGCATTAAAGTACAAGCCCCAAAATCATAATATTTAAATATAAATTACCAGGCTCTACATATATGCTATGGAAGGATTATAAATTTCACTACATAATTTTTTGAAGCTAAATATAATTTCGTGAAAATTATTAAAAAGGAGTTGAGATAAATATAGCAAAAATGGGTGAAGATGGGTGAAATGCTAAAAGAGTATCTAAGGGCCTGTATATATATGGTGTCAGCAGATATTTTTGGAGAACTCTCCAGAGAAATCGTGAGGAAGAGAAAGTAAAAGAGAAAAAAAAAGGTGGAGAAAAAAAAAAGAAAAGAACAAAAGAGAGAGAAGAAGAGAAGGAGGAAAAGAAGAAGAGAACAAGAGAGAGATGGAAGAGAATGAGAAGGAGAAGTAGGAAGCAAGATGAAAGAGAATGAGAGTAAGTAGTGGAAAAACTTGGAGGAAAATTCTCAAAACCAAGGTATGATCCATTCTCTTTCTATTAAATTTTCTAGTAGTCTTAAAAGCTTATATTTTTAGCTTTGTTGGATGGATTTGGATTAAAAATTTAGGAAGTTGAAAAATTGTAAGTTAGGAAGAAATTTTGTTGAATTTTTGAACAAATCTTAAGATTTTGAGTACAATAACCTAAATTGAGTTGTGAGTATTGTGGGTTATGAAAATTTAAACCTTAGAGAAGCTTGGAGTTGATTAGGATGTGTGAAAACCCTTGCAATTAGAAATTTTTTGGAGAAAGAACTAGTTACATCAAAAAATTTATGGAATAAATTTCATTAGGAAACATGAGGATCTTACTCTCCTTGGTTCTCTTTTTAGCACACACTAGCCTAATAGGTGGCTATCCCTTGTTTGTAGGGAATGTGATGTTTCTAGGATTTCAGTAGGAGAACGGACTTAGCTTATACTTTATATAGTGATCCAATGGCCTACCCATCAAAGGCCCAAATATCAACTATAGCCTACACTAACTAGGCCATATAAGAGTTTTAGGCCCACTGTAAATAGATTGCCTTATTGTACTATCTTTTTGTCTCACTTGATAAACCAACACTTAGTCCATTTTGTGATAAAACCTAAAAGCCCACAAGTAATGTAAATCTACATTAAGAGATAATTCTAGCAAACTCCTATCTCGATCCCCATCCCTTCCCTAAACAACACATAATCTAAAATAAGCCCTTGAGAAGCCATGACTGCCACCGTCAAAACCCTCATTATCTCAGACTGTACCTCATGTCCTCATTATGCGTTCCTCCTTATACATTATTGCATCCACATTGAGCTTATAAAACTTGAATGAAGAGTATTCCAAAAAGTATATTTTGATTGTCTGGGGTAAATAAGAACTCTTTATCATAAGAATTCCTAATTTGCTAAACATAGTCAATAACATAAGCAATCAAATTTGCATTTGAGTGAACCATTTGCTCACGCAAAAATCCATTTCTTTGATTCCATAACATCCAAGAAGTTTCCACAAAAAGAAACTTTAGATTCATATCAATTCTCTCACTTAGGACATAACCACCAGTTCTTGAAGAGATCAAAGCTGAGCTCTCTCCACCATATGCCAACAAGTATTATTTCTCTAGACCTAATTTGTGCTTGAAAATTGTTATAATACATGCAAGGTAGTTTCAATCTCATCCTTACATATCTCATAAAAACCTTGAGTCACCACTTTGTGTTTACATAACTGTGCCTTACTTCCTGGATTTTAGCGTTGACATTCCCATTAAAAAAAAACAATTTCTTAAAATTAATTTACTGTCCAAACACCAACCCATAACATTCTAAAATCGAAAGAAGAGCATGTGTATCTTCCACTGTAGCTTCGGCAAATAACAAGATATGATTCACAAAAAGTAAATGAGACACCTTCAGAGCACCATGACATACTGATACCCCTCCTCAAAGTCACCCTCTTGAATTGATTTTGTCAATAATGACCAAAGACCTTCCGCACATAGAAGAAACAAATAGGGTGACAATGGATCACCTTTTCTTAGACCATGCGAGGGAATAATGTTACCATTTCGAACCCCATTAATAAGGATTTAATATGATACAAATGATATACACTCCATAATCAACTCAATCCATCTTTCTGCAAATTCTATTCTCTCCATCACCCCCAAACAGAAGACCATTCGACTCTATCATAAGATTTACTTATATCTAACTTTAGAGCCACATATCCCAACTTCTTATTCTTTTTTTTTTTATATATATAATGGAGAATTTCATGAGCCACTAAAATATTCTATGTAATAAATATCTAGTGAAAAAAAGCACTTTGAAACTCAAAAAATAATATTATAAAGTATTTGCTTAAATCAATTTGCCACTTTTGAGATTAATTTACATAAAACATTACACAAACTCATTGGTCGAAACTCATTCATAGACTTTGGGTCTTTATTTTTAGGAATAAGAACTAATGTGTATGATTTACTTATGAAAGAAGCTTATTCGATGAGAAAAATTCAAGCACAATGGAGATTATGTCACCTCCCACACATGCCAATCCTTCTGATAGAACAAAGTCGACATTATATCCAGACCAGGTGCTTTTATTAGATTCATTTGAGCAAGCACAACCCTTACTTCCTCTGCTGTAAAATGAGTCAATAGAGATGCATTCATCTGATTAGTCACCAACCTCTTAATCGACTCAAACTTTGTCTCAACCAACAGAGGCTAAGAGGACTGAAATAATGAATCAAAATAATTCACTACAACTTTACTTATTTCGTCCTCTAAATCATGCCACACCCCATCAACATCCTAAAATTTATTACACATTCGATGCGGCTTGGTTTAGGATGAAAAAATGTGATATTTTGATCTCCTTTCTGAATCCAAAGAGACCTTAACCTTTGTCATCAACACATTTCCTCTTGTAAAAGCCACCTATTTATTTTTGCTTCTAAACGTCTATCCTCATTCACATCTCTAGATGTCCTTCTGTTAATACGCAACTTCTTCAACCTCTCTTGCTTCTTCCTATGCCCTTTTAATCCTTACCATAAGTACCTCGACGTTAATGTTGGAGATTAGAACCAGAAGATGTAATCATACCACGATTTGAATGAACTCCATTTTTTTCTTTTTTAATATAACTTAAATGTTGAAATAATTTTAATGTAACTTTATGTAATAAGAAAATCTTAATATGTACATAGAGTGCTTTCCTTATTTTAAATTGTGGACTTCAATTGTTGATATACTCATCCTATCACTTGAGATAAATGAAGAGAATGAAATACTCCCTTTGTCTCATACAAATTGGCAAAGATTCTATTTTGGGATGTCTCATATTGTTTTACCATTTTGAAAAATCAAAGTTCAACTTTATTTAAGTTTCTTAAATTACCCTTAAGATTAGGTTTTCTAGATGACTCTACCATTCAGTCTAAGTATCAAATAAGGGTATTTAGAGAAAATAGGCTATAATTGATGATTTATAACATTAATTATTCTGTTTCCTTAAAATTTTGGTTTTTTATACGTACCAATATATATGGTACGGAGGGAGTACATATAATATAATGCCCTTAAAAAAGATGACGTTGACAAAATTGTTGTTTTACATGAAAACCAGTGGTTCCCTTTCTTTTGGGAAAAAAGTTCACCATCTATTCGACAAGGGACACATGGCTCTCATCACGTTAAGTAGTAAGTTTTTGTTTAAGTACGTAAAGGTATTCTCTTGTTTCTAGAACATAAAGGTAATCGCATCTTTAAAACCCAAGTAAAAACTCTAGTTAACCTAAGATCTTTAAATACATCGGAATGAAAGTTAATTCAAAGTCACAAATTGTTAATAATCCTACTTCTACAACGATAGTACTCTAAGACCCTCTATAAAAAGGGTCATATATAAGCTAAAAAAGATATCTCTCTATACTCTATGAAAATCCTAATTTTTTTATATCATATTCTTCTTTAAAGTTGATTTACTTTAGCATCAAAGAGACTTCATGAATTTTAAACTCTAGTGACACTTTTAAGGTTTCTTTTTTGAGACTCGCACCTATGGACGCACATTCACGTGAACTCATTTTCACAAATTTATGCATTAATATATTGGTGTTGCATGTGTGAAGCGAAAACAAATCTCAATTGTGAATTGTTTCTCCAAAGACAACACACTTTATGAACGATTCGAGACTTGTCAATCACACGAATTATAAACAGAAAGAAAAAAAGACAAGATTTACCTAGATTCACCCCAAAATAGGGCTACATCTTGCCAGAAGTTTCTTATTATCAACCTCACAAATCTCTCGTTACAATGTATGCTCAGTATATAAAGAGTATCTATAAGCAACTTAAGACATCCTAATTAGGGTCTAATTAAGATTTTTGCCTTGTTGCAGAACTACGGCTATTCATGGGCCCAAGCCCAAATCGCCAAGCAAAAAACTAGACCCAACTCATGTACAGGGCCTAAAATTTTCGGCGATGCTTCCTCCTAACCCCCGCCCACTCTCCGAAGAGCGGGACCCAATGTTCATTCGAGGTTCTACAGATCTGGTCCTATGAAGTATGCACCAACTCTAACACGTTATTGTTGCCACAAGAAAGAGCAACCGGTAAAGAACACCACGATGATCCAATCAATACTTTGCCATTGATGAACATTGCTGGTTAAAAGCATGAGAACATTTCTTTGCCAAATAGAGACTAAAGATAACCATAATGATCTGTGAACAGTATAAAGCACAACCACCTTACACATTGCTAAGAGGCTTAAGGCCACGGTACACCAATAAAAAATAAACAACTCCATAATGTGACGAACAACATAAAAGCCCTAGATGCCCTAATTCAAAGCATCCTTCTACACAAACTTTTAATGATATATGATCATAAGAAAGCAACTAGAAGCCACTACCACAAATGTCGAGAGCCTTTACTAAGCACAAGACTAAATGAAGGCTATAAAGCCCAATCAAACACGCATAAAAAACTAGAGAAGACTAGGAGTTTGTATCAAATTCTTTAAATTATCATAAGAAACGCTTCAATAAAATCCTAGAGATAGATAAAAAGACAACCAATAAAAACCAAAAAATTAGTTCCATGATCCAAGGCAATGGAGCATATATCATGTAAGAACTAGACGTAACTAATTAACCTTTGTTCACTAAAAAAATATACACGACAAACCTATGCCAAAAGGGTTCAAGATGTCTTAAACCTGATAATACAACGACTCTACCTACCAATCTGACCATTAGAAGGTTTCAAAACCTACACATTTTTTAATTGAGTAATTCCTGATGTTGATGTTTTCGAGTCTTCCTTTCCACTTTGAATAAAGCAATAAAGACTTGCTACTTCAGATTTGTTTCTAGCTCAATAAACTTAGATGCAAGTTCTTGAGGCACTTCATCAATAGCCATAGAACATGAAAGACAATGATAAGCTTGTTCATTCTAAAGCAAAGAAAAAACCTTCTACAAATTCATCAGCTACTCTAATGTTGAACCATAGATCCTCGATACCTAGAGCCTATCGCCTCACTACCTGCACTTATAGGATGAGAGCAAAGCTCTAGGATTTTCCTTTACTCCATCACATTATCTTGTTGAGTTTCTCAAACCAAGTTTATCTACACTAAAGAGAACATGATAGCTCAAAGAGAGATAGAAGAGTATAATATTAATAAAAACAAGAACTACAATGACCCCTAAAGAAGATTCGAAGAAGATGTGACACCCAAAGGATAAAAACCTTAGGCGCAATGATAATTCTTCTCAAGGTCATAAAAGGCATACTCTTCGCCATACTTCAAGATTCGATAAAGTTTAAGAAAAAAAACTATATTTGTTAGCTAAAGAGGTTAAAGCCTAGTGGATTCAAATACTATAAGTCCAAGTGATGCAAGTTCTAGAGTGACCATAAACTTGAATATTTTAGGTAACTTAAGGGCAATATTAAGGCTCTAATCGATCAAGGATACCTTAAGAGGATCATTCAAGAAGAGTAACCAAGAAGAAATAATGAGCAATCAAACGCACCCCTAAAATGAACAAAGAAAATGGGGATAAGGGTGATCTTCTTGGTCCCCTCAAGATGACGACAATCTTGGTTGCCTATGACATTTTGATGCGAATCTTTGTCCTGTTCTTTAGTTAGTAATATCAAAGATCAACTTTTATATAAAAATTCTTCTTCTTCTATTGCGAAATTCAAACTTTAAGGGTATAGGATTACGGTTTGGCTCAAGAAAGTGTTTCTCTCACTAGAATTGCTTTTTTTTTTTTTCATCTAATTCTCACAAAGAAAGGGATTGCAATGAAAGATTAATTAAAGATCCCCTATAATATTCTAAAATTTAGTATTTAAGAGCCTCGGCAAGTCCTATTAGGGTCAGGAACAAGCTCTGGCTAACCTAGAGAATAGGTAATAAGTGTTTTAAAGCATTTTACAAAATTGTAATTCCACTTTAATTAGGAGAACATACAAATTTTGGGCCCTGGCTATAAACCAACCTAGCTCACTCAATTATATAATGCAATGAAGGTGGCTCTAGAACTTTTCGAAAGCTTAAGAAGTGCATTTTCAATCCCAGTTTGTCTCACTAACAAATTCCAAATTGTTTCAAATTGGTGTCCTAAACATTACAAATGGCTTATTTTGGAGTTGTCTTGATAAAAAAAATTAATTCCTCTTAAATCTCCTATCGGATGGAAGACTATTATTGTCAGAAGAAAATATAATTAACATAAAAAATTTTGTCAAAATCTATTTTCTATCTTTAAATCATTTTCCTTGCAAAACTCATTTTCCTTCAAAGTATTCCCTAATCATAGTAAGTAATCGAACTCAAGGTAGAAAATACCTCAACTACTTGTATAAATCATTGTCTTTGTTGTTTTCATTGGGGCCAAAGAAAGGGGAGATTATAAATTATCTGTCGAAAATCACCTTCTCAAGATGCCCAGGCGGTGATCTTCCAAACACCCAAGTCTAGAATAACTTGTAGAAATAATTTCAGCAATCGAACACAAGAACAGAAAATCAAAGAATGAAAGAAGACAAGCAATTTTTTATCGAGGTTCGGCAATGTGCCTACGTCCCCGTGAGTTCCTCCGAACTCCCTGCACTGTCTCAAATGGTTCTTACAAGTTACAGCAATCCCCTTCAAGAAACCAAGTTCTTAAAGACACTAAGAAGAGAAGAAAAGAGATTACAATGCTCTCTCTCTTCTTTACAACCAGCCTCACTACAAAGAGTCCCTCTTGTGTTTATGTCCCTCACACAATTCTCTCTTGTATTTACAATTGATCTCAGAATGTCATAACTTTCTCTTGTTCTATATGTGTGTATTATATTATGTAGAATGAGGCTACGGAACCCCTTTTATAGCCATTCACTTCTTAGACATTCTTGTGAATCAATCTCCACCCTTTGATCATGATCTCCTTTTAATCTTAGCCCTTCATCACTTTTCAAGTGGTGCTGTGCGTTTTGGTATTGCGCACACACACTTTGGAGAGCCTTTAAGCCTGCTGCCTATGGGTGCAGGAGTGTGCCTGGCGGTGCGGTGTTCAGCAGGGCACGGTGAGGCGCTGAGGCAGAGTGTGCTTGCATGCACACTGGGCGGTGTGCTGCGGATGGCTGAGCAGTGCAGCGCTGGTTTTGTCCCAGTAGCTCCCTTGCTAGACGGTGCGCCGTTGGTAGATGGCCGGTGCGCCGTTGGTGCGGTCCTGGAACTTACCTTCTGGATGGTGTAGCATTAAAGAGGGAGCAGTGCACCGCTGGTGCACACTGATGCTGCCCAGCAGTGCACACACTCCATCAGCTTGTGTGCAGAAGTGCACACCCAGTGAGCCTAGCCTTCCCTTGCTCCAAATTGATGCACACACATGTGTGTAGCCTTCTAACTTGCTGAACTTTAATCCTCCATCCTTGGTTTAGATTTTAACCATCTTTAAACCATGGTTGGACCTATGCAAACCTTAGACAAATACCAACATTATCAAAGGCTACAACTTCCACACTAAATAAACAAGTTAAACACTTCATAAAAGTTTTTGTTATCATCACAAGCATGATCATAGAGTTGATTAACTCATTAGTCAACATGCAAGTCTATTGAAATCTGGTAACAAGAAAACTTGTATTTTTATTCCAATAGTAAATTCATACTCATAATTAGATTGACAAACAAAGAATAAAGCTTTATAGTTAATATAGCAATGTTGAGTGTTAACAACTCACCTATAATGGTAAGGAAAAAAATTATTTTCAAATTTTGTCACTAACTCACCTTAACTTACCAACCTACCCATCTAAGTCCTAACAACCATATATGAAGTCAATTGAAAACTAAATATATGAAGAAAAAAAAAGGAAAAAGAAATATGTTGTTTGTGCTTATTAAATGGTGGTGTAATTTGTTGCTGTTATCTTAACTTTCTATATTATTGCAAGTTTCATTTTTAGCTATTTAAAGTATGGATTTACATATCAAATCTTCACATAAAAGTTTTAAAAATCAAACTAAGAGTTAAAATATACTAGTAAAAACATACTTTTGTATATGATAGTGCATTAAATGTGTCATCATAATTTTATTTGTAATAGATATAGGTCCACTAACAAAAGAAATAAAATCCAACTTCAAGATATTAAAATAAATCCTCAAAAAGAAAATTATAGTAATAAGGAATCTTCCTCCATTCGTTATTATCAAACACGTGGAAGTGTGACTCTATACAAGTAACGGATGAATAATTGTTTAGGTAATTATTTTTCTTTCTCGAACCCTCTGTTGACTATATGTATCGATGACTCCCACACTAACTTCACTAAAAAAAACTGAGAGTATAACTCGATGAAACCATCTAAAATCATATCTTCTCTATTGATATCTCTCTTTATCTCAATCAAATTTCTTAATGGAGTCCTCTTTCGAAAGTGCAAATAAATTTAAATCAAGTTTGGGCATGGAGACTTTTGCATCTGTTCCAAATCATAGGCATGATGTTTTATATATAAGACGTAAGAAAAATCTATTACTTAAATATATCACAAGAATGGATGTGATAAATATTGTTATTATTTTTTGTTTTCTGTTTTTTAAAAGAAATTTTGGTACATTTATATGATAGGTGAATTGATTACCATTATCTTTTTGGTCATTGTTATTCTTTGTCTAAAGCATAAAGATATGGTTTTAGATTGGTTTTAAGTTATCTATGTTCCTTTTCCTTTTAGTTAAATTGTTTTTAAGCTTATGTATATTTTCTTATATCATAATTCTTTATTTATTAATTTATTCTTATTTTTGGGGATGAAATCCCTTTTGAAGATCAGTATCAAACTTAGATCTTTATTTATTTTTTCTGTTAGTCTTGTTTGACGAGTGAAGTATTTAATGATCGAGTACACCTATGAGATGAAAAAGTAGTTACAATTATATTTTTCCCAACATGAAGGTTCATGAACCATAAAATATTTTCTATCTAATTAGTAATGAAACAAAAATAAAGTTTGAAAATATTCTAAACCTATATATGAATTAGATCAAATATAAAATATTTTCAAGCTTTATTTTTTTGTTTCATTATTAATTGGCTAGAAAATACTTTAAGGTTTATGAACCTTCATGCTGGGACCAATATAATGGTAACTATTTTTCATCTCATAGTTGTACTCAATCATTAAATACTTCACTCATCAAATAAGGCAAATAAAAAAAAATAAGGATATAAGTTTGGTATTGATTTTCAGAAGGGATTTTATCCCAAAAATATGAATAAATTAATATATAAGGCAATAGGATATAAGCAAAATATGC
Organism: Bretschneidera sinensis; assembly: GCA_023935145.1. Lineage (NCBI taxonomy): Eukaryota > Viridiplantae > Streptophyta > Magnoliopsida > Brassicales > Akaniaceae > Bretschneidera > Bretschneidera sinensis. The sequence continues at coordinate 50,866,818 of CM043704.1, forward strand.
ACAAGGTTAAAAACAATTTAGTTAAAAGAAGTAGAAAAATAGATAACTTGAAACCATTATAACACCATATCTTTATGTTTATGACAAAGAAGAACTATAACCAAAAAGATAATGCAATCAATTCACATATCATATAAATGTACCAAAATTTCTTTTAAAAAACAAAAAATAGTAGAAATATTTACCACATCCATTCTTGTGATATATTTGACTAATAGATTTTGCTTACAGTCTATATATAAAACATCTTGCCTATGATTGGCCACATCTAAAAAAATCTCCATGTCCAAACTTGATTTGATTTGATTTTCACTTTCAGAAGAGGACTCCATCCAGAAATTTGGTTGAAATAGATAGAGACGTCTTTAGAGAAGCTCTAATTTAAGATGGTTTCGTAGAGTTGTACTCTTGGTTTTGCTTATTGAAGTGAGTGTGAGAGTCATCAGTATATATATTCTAGAAAGAGTAAGAGAAATAAAAAGAATTACCTATACAATTATTCATTTGTTACTTGTATAGAGTTATATTTCCACGTGTATGCCAATAACAGGTGAAGCAAGATTCCTCATTACTATAATTTTTTGTATGAGGATTTTTTTTTCTATTTAATATCTTGAAGTGTGATTTTGTTTCTTTTGTTAATGGACCTATATCTATTACAAATAAAAGTATTACAAAACATTTAATGCAAAATCATATACAATGTAATAATGTAATGGTGGATGGCATGATCTTACCATATCAAGTTTCTAGCTCAACACAAGTTGTTTCTCATTTATTCTTTGTGGATGACATGTTAGTATTCCCTAATGTGAGTAAGATATCTCTTCATGAGCTTCTTAATTTTTTTCCCTATATGAACAAGAGAATGGGCAATAACTTTGTGTTTCTAAGAGCTCTTTTATTCTGTCTTCTAAAGCTTCTCACAACCAGGTTAATTTAATCCGTACATAAACGAGTTTCTAGGATGTGTCTCTGCCTATTAAATACCTTGGGGTGCCTTTATTCAAAGCTAAAGCTTGGATGGTGTACTTTGATTATCTTGTCTCTAAAGTTAGAAGAAGGCTAGAAGGTTGGAAGGTCATGGTTGTTTCTTATGGTCGCGAAATCACTTTGATAAAATAAGTGTTAACAGCTATTCCAATTCACTCTCTTGCTACTATTCATCTACCAAAGTCTCTAATTAATAGTTTGCATGCTATATTTATTGGATTTCGAATGGATTTCGAATGGATAAACTAACCATCATTGGTTTTCCTAGGAGTGCTTGTTGCCAGAGGAAGAAAGAGGTTTGGGTGTTAAGGATTTACACCAAATTATGGTTGGTCTGAATGCTAAGTTAGGATGGAGCTTTATGAAAGGCAAGTCATTATGGACATCCTTCATGAACCAAAAATATGGACATTGTTAGGATTTTGGCTCAATTCCCACAAAGAAGAATTTTAATTAGTTTGGGAAAAGTGGTTTCCTATTTTGTAGTTGCTTATTCTAATAGGAGTAGTACTAGTCTATTTTGTTGTTGTTCTTTTCCTAATAGTATTAAGAAAATATCCTCTATATTAAAGGGGTCTGAGAAAAGATTTGAGGCACACTTATAATTCTCATATACATTGAAAACTAGAGGGGTTTACTACTAGAGCTAGGATTAGAACTTTGGGTGTATTGGATTTTTGGGTTGTCAAGTAGATATGGCACTTAAAACTAGAGCTAGGTTAAGAGTTTTTGTTGTATTGGGACTTTGGGGTGAGAGTTTGACAACTTTTATCTTCCTAAAGTTGTAATTGAATATTAATAAAGCAGTTGGTTTGTTAGTGGATGTAGGTAAAGAGGTTAATGAACCACATTAAATATTGTTATTCTTGCTCTTTATTTGTTTTGTCTATTTAATTGTTGTGTTTGTATTTTTTTGTCTAAAATTTGAGTACGTGCATTTTAAAGGTAAAATCCCAACAAGTGGTATCAGAGTTGTGGTTCCGATGGTAAAAATACAAAAAAAAGTAAGCATGATTAATATTGAGTTATTTGAAGAAGGTATGATGAATATTACAGTTTTCAATTCCATTATCACTAATTTTTTTAGTAGTATTTTGATAGAGATGAAGTTCTTGAAACCGAAAAGAGATGACATAAAAACGATGTTAAAGGTTAGCAAGGAAGTTTGGATGGATATGGAGGTTCCCGTAGTACTTCTAGAGAGAGATAAGTTGAACAAGCCAAGTGTGTTCGATATTGATGAATTGTTCATGATTATATCAAGAGAAGAGCCAGGTAAAGTGAGCGAGTGGAGTACTTCAAGGAAGGTAGAGTAAATATCAAGATCCAAGTCTCTAGATTTTTCAAATAAGGAGTGCATTTACAATGGAAAAAAGGAACACACATAATTGCAAAGCAAGGCCATGCTGGAGGGCTTGGAGAACTTAAGTAGAAGAAAGGAGAATGATAATGGAAAAGCTAATAAGGATGATGAGATGCCAGTTCTTTGTGCTTCAAAGGTAGTGATGACAAATACAATGAATGAAGAGAGCTTGTACATGTTGAATGAGAGGATGATTGCTTCGAAGAGTAAGTAGATGAGAAGGAAATACCAAAAGGAATAAGGTGGAGAATTTGAGTCAAGGTGAAGATTTGTTAGAATATTGGCTCAATTCCCCACAAGAAGGAATTCTAATTAGTTTGGGAAAAGTGGTTTTCTATTTTGTAGTTGCTTATTCTAATAGGAGTAGTAGTAGTCTTCTTTGTTGTTGTTCTTTTTCTAATAGTATTAGGAAAATTTTCTCTATATAAAAGGGGTCCCGGAGAAGATTTAAGGCACACTCATAATTCCTATATACATTGTAAACTAGAAGAGTTTACTATTAGAGCTAGGAAGCTTTAGGTGTATTAGAGTTTTGAGTTTTCAAGTAGATAGGGAACTTACCACTAAGGTTAAGAGATTTTGCTGTATTAGGACTTGGGGGTAAGAGTTTGATAAGTTTTCTCTTCCTGAAGTTATAATTGAAGATTAATAAAGCAGTTGGTCTATTGGTGGATGTAGGAAAAGAGGTTATCGAACCATATTAATTATTGTTGTTCCTGCTCTTTATTTGTTTCGCCTATTTAATTTTTTTGTTTGTGTTTTTGCCGAAAATTTGAGTACGTGGATTTTAGAGGTAAAATCCCAATAGACATCTTCATTCAGTGATATTACAATCCCAAGCCCCTGCCTTTGCGTCGCATTCGTGGAGGTTTATCAAAACATTGCTGCCAATTTTGGAGGAAAACGCAATGTGGTTAATAGGGAAAGGCTTTATTTCTTTGTTATAAGATAAGTGGTCTTTTGAAACAATGTCTCCTTCTATCAATCTTAATCCTAAGATTACAATTGCTGAAACTTTACGGTCAAGCGATCTAATAGTGATCATTGTAATGAGTTGATCGAGCACTAGCATCGAGCTCTTCAATTAATCAGGTTAACTCAGCAAGAAGATAAATTAGTTTGGACATTCAATCAATCTGTGGTCTTCACATCGTCTTCCTTTTGTAAGCTTTTATGCACACAACATCCTTGCTTCTAATGGAGCAAGTTCCTCTAGAATAAATAGATGCCAAAAAACATTACTTTCTTCATTTGGAGTATTTTTAAAATAACTTTTCAAGTTGACTCGATCATTCAACAACTTGGTATTCCAGTGAGATCAATCTGATCATGCTATTCTTCTCCTAAAATTGAAACTTTGTCACACCTGCTTATCCACAGTGAAACAAATCGACAAGTGTGGCTCTTTTTGGGAAATTTACTGCAAATCTCCTCTCTTTCTCAATCCTTAGTAGGTTTTTTTAATCGTTGGTATAGTCAAACAAATATTGCTTCTTAAGTGGGAGTTGCTTGGTTCTTGGCAATCAAAATAGGTTTCTAGGAAATTTGGAAAGCAAGGAATTAATTTCACCATAATGAAACATCAGTTTCTCCTTATCAAATCATTCAAAAGGTATCATTTATGATTCATTCAATTTTGAAGGCTTTTAATCCCTCTCTTGGAGTAAATTTTCAAGCTTCCCTTGTTTTTCAAGCCATAAGGATTCCTCTTCACCAACCACTGTTACATAGAGGTTTTTGGATCAAATGGTTTGCCCCTTCCAAGGATCATTGAAGCTCAACACAGATGGCTCAAGTCGAGCTTGCATTTGTTCTTCAAGTCATCGTTGCATTCTCATACTTTTATGGACAAAAGTCTTTCTCATAGATCTACAAATTTGTAAAGATAGGAACATTAATATTTCCTATATAGAAACAAATTTGCAAGTTCTCTTATACTATATTTCAAATAATTCTATCCCTAGAAGATTTTTTACATCATCTAGGAATGGCATCTTTTACTAGCCAGCAGCATACACTATTGTCCATACTTACAAAGAAGGTAATCTCCCAGCAGACAAGTTAGCTGAGATACTGCATCAATCACACACTGATCAGATTTTCTCACTTAAGGGATCTCTTCCTCATGTTGTTAATCAGCTTTCCTTTGAAGATAGGCAAGGATTACCAGTGTATCGTCCGAAAAAAAATTAAACATATTTAATCTTGATCTATGTTTGTTGGTATTTGTCTAAGGATTAAACGGGATGGAAGCATGAAGCTTCATCAGCATCAGGTTAGCCAAGTGCACTGCGGCCCAGCCTTGTGTGCCGCAACCTCCAGTAGCTCCAAGAGCTCCTCCCTCCAGGCCGCACCGCGGCTCAGCCTCCCCCATGGTGTGGCGCCCAACAAGGATGAATAATGGAGGTTGTGTGCCCTATTGTGCACCGCGCTGTTGGACGATTATCTATCTAAATAAATATGCAAATAATCATACTAGTTTTACTTGCAAATGCACAAGGTCAATGGTAGCATAGTGTGCCAGTGCGAGATCATTTCCACAGGGATTGGTCAATTTCAATTTAGAATTAGTTTCTTTCAAAGTAAAAAGAGAAATATTGTTGAGTGTGAGTGAATAATAATGAGGACATATGACTACGATATTCACCACTAATTATATTTTCCCACTATGTAAGGTGCCAATGCTCTAGCCTTATCATGAATATTTAATGGTTGCCAACCTAAGGGCTTGGTCCACACCTAGGCTTTTGATCTCCCTATGCAACGAGTTAGGCATGGTGTATACTCTAACTCTTTTCTCTCTTAAGGGATTTAGCATGGATGTATACTGAGTTGTTCTTTAAGAGAGTATAAGGGCTGTGGAGATTGACAACCACACGAGACCTAGGGCTTGGTCCGCTCCCGGTTTTCGTGTTGATTAACCCGAGAATCCGGTGTGGATATCTCTTGTTACTAATGTTGAACCCAGGACTCGGTCATCCAAATTGATTCAACTAACGAATCCATACCACATGCATACGTTGATCAGACACACACATATGAGGAATTTAAATACAAACAGGTATTAATCAATGTAAACATTCTAACAAGGCTATAGCAAAGGTAATCAATGAATAAACATGTTGAAAAGCATAACTAGGGCTTCGATCGAGCCTTATAAGAGTTTAGTTACACATGCTAGTTAAACTAAATATTCTAACCATAATGAAATAAAAACAGAAAAATTAAACCCGAAGAAGACTCGGGAGACAAGTCGTCAATTCCTCTCCTAAGCTTTCTACTTCAAGTCTAAAACAAAAGGTATAGTTTATGTGTTTTACAGGGCTATATATAGATTTCTTAAGGTGTCCCGAAACCCTAATTTCCTATTTGAGATCTGGAGACTTCTTTCCATATCTAGCTCTGTCACCTCTGGAGTGTTTGAGCTCGATTGCATGTGGGATGCACAAGTGTGTGCTCAAGCCTTCTTCAAGTACGCTCATGTGCTTGTGTGCTCGATCACAAGGGAGGTGCGCTCGAGTGCACCTTGCTTGATGGCAGAACTTGAATTTTTACTCCTAAAAGCTCGAAATTATCATCTTTTTGTCAAAGTCCTGCGAAAAACGCATAAAACATGAAAATGAAGTAAAATCTACCAAAATAGATAAACAAAGAGCCTAACAAGCGTAAATTAAGGGGCTTGAATATGACTATTTAAGCATTTATCATGCGCCCAGCCCTGTTCTGGGCCGCGGTGCCAGGTACACTTGGAGCATGTTGATTGGCACTTTGAGATTGTACGTGGGACTTACTCAAAACACACAAGTTCACTTAGACACTTAGAGAGCTATAGGTCTTTGGTTCTTGAGATATAAGGGTTGAGATTGATCTCAAAGATTGGTTCAAGAAGTTGGTGCACTATATAAAGGGTTATATAGCTTCAATCACAAGGGTAAGAAAAGATAACATCATCATACAAGAGAATTCAAGCACAAGTGTGGAGTGCAAAGACACAAAACACAATAGAGGCACTAGAATAGATCTCATTCAAGAGTGACTGGGATTGAGAGAGAAAACATACAAGAAGAGGGGTTCAAGGCCTTTGTAATTGGAATTTTCTTGGGAAAAATTCCAGGGAAACACTTAGTTCTTATCTCTTTCTTTTCTCTTCTTTCATGTATCAAGAACAAGAGGGTTCTTGAGGAGGTGTTGTTGTATTTGTAAGAACTCACTGATTTAGCACAGAGAGCTTGGAGTAACTCACGGGGATATAGGCATTTGTCGAACCTCGATAACAATTGCTTGTGTTCTTTCTTTGCTTGATCGTTGTATCTATTCATTACAAGTCATTCTAGACTTGAATGTTTGGAAGATCACCACCTGGGCATCTTGAAGGTGATTTCCAATAGTGGTATTAGAGCTTGTACGACGACAAGAATCAAAGGTCAACTTCTTGGGTGATTCAAGAACGATGCTGGGATCAAGATCTGATCGGGTTCTTGAGGGTGATTCAAGAACAGTGCTGGGATCAAGATTTGATCGAGTTCTTGAGATTTAGAAGTTGGAAAGCAATTGTGGGTGCTGCATAAATCTTGGATTTTCTCTGCAAGATGGGTTCAAATTTCATTATTGAGAAGTTTGATGGAAAGGGAGACTTTGCCCTATGGAAGTGGAAAATCAAGGCGGTTCTTATGCAACAAAATGTGGACTTGGCGATTGGAGAAAAAAATGCTTTTCCAGAAAGTATCACAGAAGTCCAATGGATTGAGATGAAGAAGATAGCGTATAGCACCATCTTTCTGAACATGTTGGATAGTGTCACAAGGGAGTGCGGAGACTCGGAAGATCTAGCTCTCATTTGGAAGAAACTAGATGAGTTATTTCTTACCAAGACTCTCCCTAATAAGATATATCTTTTGAAACAAATCTTTGCTTTTAAAATGGATCCTAATAAAGAGTTGCAAGATAATCTTGATGTGTTTAATAAACTAGTTCAAGATTTGACTAGTTGTAGTATAACATTCCCGAATGAACAATTGGTTGTTATGTTATTGAATTCTCTTCCTGATTATTTTGAAAGTTTGATTAATGCTATTGAATATGGAAGAGATACACTAACCAAGGAAATTGTGATCAATGCTATAAGGGCTCATGATTTCAAAGCCAAGATGAGGAAAGCATAAAGTGGAGAATGGCTGTTCGTTAGAGGAAGGCCAGCAACTCGAAATGGCAATAGCATCCATGGCAACTACCTAGAGAAATCAAAGGGTAGAGGGCAGAGCCATGGGAGATCGCATTCCAAACCGAAGTTTGGAGGGAAGCAATGCTACTACTGCAATAAGGAGGGTCATTTCAAGAAAGATTGCAAGAAGAAGTTGTGGGATGAGAGAGGAAGAAGCCATACCAACAATGGAGAGGCTTCGGTTGCCAAAAGAGAGCAGCAAGATGATGTTCTTGTTGTGTGCTCAAATGTGAGCAGGAGGCAAGGCAGCGATAAATGGATCCTAGATTCCGGGTGCACTTATCACATGTGCCCTCACAGGGATTGGTTCAAGAATTTCAAGGAAACTAATGATGGAAAGGTTTTCTTGGGGAATAATACTTCTTGCCAAGTGAGTGGGATAGGAGACATCCAATTGAGGATATTTGATAGAGTCACAAGGCTGCTGCGGAATGTGAGGTATCCTTTAAATTTGAGAAGAAATTTGATCTCCCTGGGGCAACTAGATTCCATAGGGTACACATACAAAGCAAAGGGATGAAATATCAAGGTAACCAAGGGATCTTTGATAATGATCAAAGCAGCAATAAAGGATGGTCTCTATGAGATGATCGGAGAAACAAAAATCAAGGATCAAGCAGCAAGCTTGATGGCTGAGATGGATAAGGCAGTACTTTGGCACAATCACTTAGGACATATGAGTAAAAAGAGGCTACAAGTTCTCAGCAAGAATGGTCTACTTAATGGTGACAAGGTAGAGAAACTTGATTTCTGCGAGAGTTGCGTTCTTGGGAAGTAACATCGTGTCAGCTTCAACACCGAAGTGCACAAGTCTAAGGATATTCTTGACTACATTCATGTAAATCTTTAGGGACCAGCTAGAGAACCAACACAGGGAGGTAATCGTTACTTTCTTTCTTTAATTGATGATTATTCAAGAAAAGTTTGGGCTTATTTGCTTAAAAATAAATCAGATGCTTTGAATAAATTTGTGGTATGGAAAAAGTTGTTGGAGACTCAAACAGGCAGGGTACTTAAAGTGTTAAGAATCGATAATAGCTTAGAATTTCTTAATAAGGATTTTGATAAATTCTGTGAGTTAAATGGGATTCTAAAACATAGAACGGTTGTGAAAATCCCTTAGCAAAATGGAATTACTGAGAGGATGAATAGGACCCTTATGGAAAAGGTTAGGTGCATGTTAATTGGGTCTGGTTTACCAAAATGTTTTTGGGGGAAAGCTGTGTCTATTGCTGCATATTTGGTTAATAGATCACCCTCTAGGGCTTTAGACCTTAAGACTCCCAAGGAGATGTGGAGTGGGAAACCCCCTGAGTTAAGTAACCTTAGGACTTTTGGATGTGCTGCATTTGCACATCAAAAGGATTATAAACTTAGCCCAAGATCTAGAAAATGTGTGTTTCTAAGGTATGGTGATGGGGTTAAGGGGTATAAGTTGTGGTCCTTAGAGCTAAAAGGGATTAAACTCATAATAAGTAGGGATGTCATTTTTAATGAATTGTTATTTCCCTATTTGAAGAAAACTAACCCTACAGGGGATAGTGGGCAAACCAGCCCGATGTTTGTGGAGCATAGCATCAAGGAAAATTCAGTTCAGGTAGAGCAAGGAAGGCAAGAGGGTTCGGACCAGGTAGAGCCCATTGATGAAGGCCAAGCTCAAGACACTCAAGAGGAAGCTGAACTAGAAGGGGATGATGCAATAAATTATAATGATTATCAGCTCACAAGGGACTGGGAAAAGAGGGTGGTCAGACCACCTTTGAGATATGGTTTTGCAGATGCTCATGTAGCAGCTCCTTATTTAGAAGGAGGGGTAGAACCAGAAATTTACATGAATGCCATGGAATGTAAGGATTTTTCAAAGTGGCAGCTAGCTATGGAGGAAGAAATGGATTCTTTGAGGAATAATAACTATTGGGAATTGGTGCCCAAACCAGAAAAACAGAGAGTTATGGCTTATAAATGGATTTACAAGATCAAATAAGGGAACACTCCAGGGGATGAAGTTTGGTATAAGGCTAGGCTGGTGGCGAAGGGGTTCACACAATGAGAAGGCATAGATTTCACCGAAATATTCTCTCCGATTGTGAAATACAAGACGATAAGGATAGTGCTAGCAATGGTGGTCCAATTTAATTTGGAAATCGAGCAAATGGATGTGAAGACAGCCTTCTTACATGGAGAGCTTAATGAGACCATCTACATGAGGCAACTTGAAGGCTATGAGGAAGGAAGGCAGGGAGATTTGGTGTGCCAATTGAAGAAATCTCTCTATGGCCTGAAGCAATCACCTCGGCAATGGAATAAGAGGTTTGATTCCTTTGTAACTAGCTTGGGTTTCATGAGAGCTACTATGATTCGTGTTTGTACTACAAGGGGCACAAGGTGGTGGAAATGGTGATTATCCTCATCTATGTCAATGATATGCTGTTGGTTGGGAACAACAGGGAAATGATAGAAAAGTTGAAGTCTCAACTCAGTTCGGAGTTTGAGATGAAGGATCTTGGCCATGCACAGAAGATTCTTGGGATGAGTATAATCCAGGAAAGGGAGAGAAATAGATTGAAGATTTCTCAGACTTCCTACATAGAAAAGATGATATCTAAGTTTTCTATGGAAGATAGCAAACTAGCGAAGGTTCCCCTTGTTGGTCATTTCAAGTTCTCCAGCGATCAATGTCTGAGATTGGATGAGGAGAAGAAGGAAATGGAAAAGGTCCCTTACTATAGTGCGGTTGGATCTGTAATGTTCACTATGGTAAGCACTAGACCCGACATTGCTCATGCAATAAGTGTCCTCAGCAGGTTTATGAGTAATCCCAGAAAGGAGCATTGGCTTGGGATGAAGTGGTTGCTGAAGTATTTGAAGGGAAGCTCAGATGTAGGGCTGGTTTATGAGAAGCGGGGTAAGTCCATCTGTGTAAAGAGTTATGCTGATTCGGACTATGGAGCAGACCGGGATAAAAGAAGATCGATTACCTCGTACTTCTTCAACTTAAACGGATATTGTATAAGTTAGAAGGCTCAGTTGCAGTCGATGGTAGCACTCTCAACAACCGAGGCTGAGTACATAGTGACAATGAAAGCCATTAAGGAGGCTATATGGTGCAAAGGTTTGTTGGAAGAGTTGAAGGTATTAAAAAAGCAGGTGGTAGTATATTCGGATAGCCAAAGTGTGTTGCATTTGTGCAAGAATCTGGGGTTCCATGAAAGGATAAAGCATATGGATGTTCGGTACCATTTCATTTAGGAAAATATTACGGAAGGATGCACCCATGTGGACAAGGTGGCCACGGAAGAAAATTCTACAGATTTAGGTACTAAAGTCCTACCTCTAAGTAAGTTCAATTATTGCCTTGGACTTCTTAGGATTGGAATCGGTTGATATGGTGACTCAAGTTAAGTTTGGATCCTGAGTTCTCTGCACAATGGATTTGGGTTTAATCGCTTAGACAAAGGTATAGATTTTTGGTATTTGTCTAAGGATTAAACGGGATGGAAGCATGAAGCTTCATCAGCATCAGGTCAGCCCAGTGCACCACAGCCTCCAACAGCTCCAGGAGCTCCTCGCTCCAGGCTGTGCAGCAACTCAACTTCCCCCACGCCGCGGCGCCCAGCAAGGATGAAGAATGGAGGTTATGTGCCCTGTTGTACGCCGCGGCCAGCCCTATTCTGGGCCACGACGTCAGGCACACCTAGAGCATGCTGATTGGCACTTTGAGATTGTGCGTGAGTGTCGTGATGATTATCTACTTAAATAAATATACAAATAACTGTTCTAGTTTTACTTGCAAGTGCACAAGGTCTGTGGTAGCATAGTGTGCAAGTGCGAGATCATTTCTACAGGGATTGGTGAATTTCGCTTTAGAATTAGTTTCTTCAAGTTAAAAAGAGAAATAGTAATTTGATTGTGAGTAAATAAAAATAATGAGATCATAGAGCTACAATATCCACCACTAATTATACTTTCCCACTAACTAAGGTTTCAGTGCTCTAGCCTTATCATGAATATCTAATGGTTGCCAACCTAAGGGCTTGGTCCACACCTTAGGCTATTGATCTCCTTATGCAACAAGTTAGGCATGGTGTATACTCTAACTCTTTTCTATCTTAAGGGATTCAGCATGGGTGTATACTGAGTTGTTCCTTAAGAGAGCATGAGGGCTGTGGAGATCAGCAACCACATAAGACCTAGGGCTTGGTCCGCTCCCAGTTTTTCATGTTGATTCGGGAATCCGATGTGGATATCCTTTGTTACTAATGTCGAACCCAGGACTTGGTCATCCAAATTGATTCAACTAACTTATCCATACCACATGCATACGTTGATCAAACACATACATATAAGGAATGTAAATATAAACAGGTATTAATCAACTTAAATATTCTAACAAGGCTATAGCAAAGATAATCATTGAATGAATATGTGGTAAAGCATAACTAGGGCTTCAATCGAGCCCTATAGGAGTTTAGTTACACATATTAAGTAAAATAAACATGTTAAACATAATTAAATAAAAACAGAAAACTAAAACCGAAGAAGGCTCGGGAGACGAGTCGTCAATTCCTCTCCTAAGCTCTCTACTTCGAATCTAGAACGAAGGGCGTGGGTTATGTGTTTTACAGGGCTATTTATAGGGTCCTTATGGTGTCCCGAAACCCGAACTCCTTTTTGGAATCGAAAGATTTCTTTCTAATTCTGGCTCTGCCGCCTCTGGAGTGATTGTGCTCAAGCGTATGCGGTATATGCTCGAGCGCATTGTGCGCTCGAGCCTTCTTCAAGTGCACTCGTGCTCTTGTGCGCGTGCTGGCTGGCAGAACTTGACTTTTGCTCCTAAAAGCTCCAATTTCTTACCTTTTTTTCCAAGTCCTGTGAGAAACACATAAAACACGAAAATGAAGTAAAATCCATAGAAATAGATAAATAAGAACTTAACAAATGTAAATTAAGGGGCTTAAATATGACTATTTAAGCACTTATCAGTGGGACTTGCTCAAAATGCACAGGCTCACTTAGACTCTTAAAGAACCATGGGTCATTGGTTGTTGAGATCTAAGGGTTGAGATTGAACTCAAAGATTGGTTCAAGAAGTTGGTGCACTACATAAAGGGTTATCTAGCTTCAATCACAAGGGTGAGAAAAGATAACATCATCATACAAGAGAATTCAAGTGCAAGTGTGAGAGTGCAAAGACACAAAACATAAGAGAGGCACTAGAATAGATCTCATTCAAGAGTGGGTGGGATTGAGAGAGAGAGCATACAAGAAGAGGGGTTCAAGGGCTTTGTAATTGGAATTTTCTTGGGGAAAATTCCAAGGAAACACTTAGTTCTTATCTCTTTCTTTTCTCTTCTTTCATGTATCAAGAACAAGAGGGTTCTTGAAGAGGTGATGCTGTATTTGTAAGAACTCATGGTTTTAGTATAGAGAGCTTGGAGTAACTCACGGGGACGTAGGCATTTGCTGAACCTCGATAACAATTGCTTGTGTTCTTTCTTTGCTTGATTGTTGTATCTGTTCATTACAAGTCATTCTAGACTTGGGTGTTTGGAAGATCACCATCTGCGCATCTTGAAGGTGATTTCCAACAATGTTTTTATGATGTTATGCATTGTTTGCAAGGTTTGGTTTTGGCCCCTTGCTTTCTTTGTACTATTTTTCCTATTTAATAAAACCTATAGAGGTCCTTTCCAAACTCCTCCCACCTTAAGGAAGCTTCTTTGAAAAGAAAAAAAAAGTATGTGTTTATGGGTAGATTTTAAGTCAAAGTTTGATTTTTAAAAAAGTTTTATGTGAAAATTTAATACATAAATTCACACAATAAATAGCCAAAAATGACACATGCAATGATATGTAAAGTTAAAATAACAATAACAAATTACACCACCATCTAATAAGCACAAACACTATTTTTTTTCTTCTTTTTTTTTCCTTATATTTTGATGAGAGTCATAAAATGCATCTTAATAGTACTTAATTGTTATCATTTTAGGGTTGATCTAGGTTTTAATTGCATTTTTATACATTAACAACTCTTAAGTATCATTCTTGGATCATTGATCTATTTCGGTGCATTTTTAGGTACTTAAAGCTCAAAAGAGGAGGAAAAGTTATCATTGCTTGAGGCACAAAGACTTAAGGCATACTGGAGTGAAGGAATGCTTCCGGAAGGACAAGATGGAGGGCTTAAAAGAGCAACAGCTGCGGCCCGCACTGGAAAGGAGTTTCACTAAATTGCCAGAATTTCCCATACAGATCAATAATCTTTGCAAATTAAACTGTACTGATACAAGAAGAACCAGGAGATGACCATATATTCTTAGAAAGATCCGGAAGTCTATTTTCTGGCGAATTTTACGGTTCATAAAAATTATTTTTCTAAAGAAAGTTATGGCAGTTTAACTAGACAAAGGTCAGGCTGTGCGGGCTGTGCAGGATTTCACCGTGAAAGGCATGTGAAGGCTTAATCCCACATCCCACATCGGTTAGAAACATATTTCTATATCCCACATCCCATATCGGATTGAAAACACATTTCACTCATGGTATTTGCCTATATAAGACCCACTCCACTTCAGCTTTGAGGACCATCGGAGAATCTGAGATCATTATAAAGTGAATCCAAAGGGCCTTTAGGAGCAATCCAGAGGGCCCTTAGGAGGAATCCGAAGTACTTTTGGAGGGCAAGCTGAGGAATCGCTAAATCTTTTGCTACCAAGGGGGAGATGATCGTTGAGAGGCTGGAGGCAACTCGAGGACGCATGAGCCCCATAGCCGGCTAGTCTCCAAGCAAGGCGAAGGGATGAATCCCTAGGTGTAGTTGTTCTTGTTTTCCTTTATTTGATTCAGTTGTAGTTTGATATTATTTTCATTAAACATTATTATGTTTTATTCTTTAATTTAATTAGTAAATTTCTAATTAGTCCGGTGATTGCATGCTTCTTTTCCATGTAAGTCTAGTCATGCTCTTCTTATGTGTATTTGTTTGGGTGTGATTGAGTCCGATAGATCTCTTTTATAGATTTGTCCATTGCTGCGGTATTGTCATTTAGATGTATCGTCGTCTTTTGATAATTTATAAGTTAGGTCATGTGTGCATGAAAGTAAAGAATAATTCATATCAATTAAATTAGGGTTTATACATGTGCTTTAATTGAATATTTGTGGATTGCTTGTTTGGGATGCGAAACTTGCAATCGAGATAAAAATAATTGAATCAAGTTAGGATTAGGGCAACAAACCTAGGGAGGATTTCCGAAACTTTGTTGTTTCTTTATTATATTATCCATCAATTATTTACATAATTTTCACACAATCAACAATTCAGATTTTGTCACTTTAACTTTTATCGTTTGTGTTGAGGTTTACACCTTCTTTTGTAATTAGTTTGTTTCCCTATGGAATCGACACCCCAAAGCTATGCTATAACTACTGTGTTATACTTTGGGTGTAATCAAATTTTGGCGCCGTTGCCGGGGAAACGCAATTAAATACAAAGAAGATTGTCAACTTTTGGCATGACAGTAGAAGAGTTGTAAATAGTCTTTCTTTTCAGCAGCTGTAAAGGCAGTAACTTCGTTCATTCTTTTAGCTTGCTGCATGAATTTCTTATTTTTTTATTTTATTTGATTCTTTCTTTTTTAAAGTATTTTTATTATTTTGTGATCTTGCATGCCTAGATATAGAGATACTTTGGGTAGATTTGCTTGTAGGCCTGTGCTAGAGTCAGGATTAAACTTTTTTAAACCCTTTATTTGATAATCCATCTCCTTCCGAGTCTGATAGTGATATCTCGCCTAGATCAGCACATAGTGGAAACCTAAGTGAGAATTTAGAGGATTTTGTTAACATGGCCGATAACCTTAATGAGAATGTTGCCAGGACACTTCAGGATTACCTCCACCCTACACGCACAGCCACACCATCATGCATCATGTTTTCAGCCAATACTCACCAATTAGATCTTAAACCAGAGATGATTCAATTACTCCCTACATTTCATGGCTTGGATAATGAAAACCCATATGTGCACATTAGAGAGTTTGAGGAAGTAGTCGCGACTTTTCATAATCAAGATGAAACCGATGACATTGTGAGGCTTAAGTTATTTCCTTTCGCTTTGGAGGATAGAGCTAAGAGTTGGCTATACTCACTAAGACCACGATCTATTGGGTTGTGGACTAAGATGACTCAGGATTTCTTTAACAAATACTTTCCCCAACATAAGGCCAACGCTTTGAAAAGGCAAATCTCCACCTTTGCACAAAAGGATAGTGAGACCTTATATCAGTCTTGGGAGAGATATAAAGAATTATTGAGTATGTGCCCTCACTATGGGTATGAGAGTAGGTGCTTGGTGAGCTATTTTTATAAGGGACTTACATATAGAGAGCGTCAATTCGTAGAGATGATGTGTAATGGTGAATTTTTGGAGAAAGATCCTGATGAGGCCATAGAGTACCTCAATGAGCTTGCTGAAAAAGCTCACACTTGGACTGGACCTAGTGCTACTGAAAGCACAAATAGGTCATGACCTATAGGGAACCCAAATGGTGGTGGAATTTACCATCTTAGGGAAGAGGATAACCTTAAGGCCAAGGTCGAGATGCTCACTAGGGAACTAGAGGTGTTAAAGACTAAAAGCTAAAAGCCAACACAAGTAGTTAATCATGCAGAGTCTTTAGAGTCGTGTTTTGTATGTGGCGGGGTAGATCATCTCACCCAAGAGTGTCCCACATTTGATGAGATAAGAGGGATGTATAAGGAACAATGTAATTCTTTTGGCATGTACAAGAAGCCTTTGACACCTTTCTCTGATACTTATAATCTGGAATGGTGAAATCACCCTAATTTCAGCTGGAAGTCTGAAAACCAACAGCTTGCATAACCCCCTGCACCATATCTTGAACCATATCATGCGCTTGTGTCTTTTAGGAGTTCTTTAGAAGACACTTTACATGCTTTTATTGAAGCACAGGGGAAGACGAATCAAAGGCTTGAATCTTTAATTGTGCATGTTGTTGAGGAACATAAAGAGATAAAGAGCCAAGTGTCCAAGTTAATGAGCTACTTGAGTGTGACTGAGCGAGGTAAGTTCCCTTCTCAAGCTCAGTCCACATCTCATGGTTAGCACCAGGTGCAAGAAAATGTGAAGGAGGTGAATGCCATTGAGACAGTAAGTGGTAAGTTATTACACATCCCAACAACGAAAAAATCAAAGGATGTGGACGAAAGCCACCAAGCATACATGATGGACTCATTCATGGAAAAGGTCCAACACCTTAATCCATTGGAGTCCACCCTCACTAATGGCTTCACAATAGCATATGTCGAGCTAGAATTTGTGGATGTTACTGATGACATCCTTGAGGCCTTTCAAAAGCATACAAGCACTGAATTTGGCAATGAAGCAGTGGCTGGTGCATTCAACCTATGTTTTTCTAGGAGGGAATAAAGGTGTCTGGCTGAAGATGTAAAACTTAGCACTTATGGGAGGCACCATATAGGATATCCTTTTACTATTATTGTTTTTCTTTCTTGTTTATTATTTGCATTTTTTTTCTATTTTCCAGTATTAACTTGGTATTTCATTTTCAAGGAAAAATATACGAAGCAGTTCAAATGGTGGAGCACAATTTTCAGCTTCTGTGCACCTTTGGCTACAAAGGGAGTCTCATTTACTCTTTCTTTTACATTGAGGTCAATGCAATTTTTAAGTCGGGGGTGGAGGAAACACATCTCTTTGTTTCCATATTCTTTATTTTCATACATTTTTTTTTCTTTTTCTATTGAACTGCTTGGTGTCATTTTCCTTTTTGTTTGTTTCTAGCATGCTTGGTGTTAGCCTTAGAGTTAATTCACATGTCAATGATATGAGCTTAATTGAGATAGCAGATAGCATGTAGAAGAAGTTAAATCTTGCTTCGGTTTGAAATTAATTTAAGTATCAATCTTCATTTGGTTTGAGACTCTAGTTTGTGGTAAGATTGTATGATTAGTCTTAAACGTTTAGAAAAATTTTATGTGTGATTGTTTTATGAATATTTTACAGTCTTGACAAGCTCTAAAACTTACTTGATAATCACTTGAGGCGAATTCCTAGAATGCACACTACTTAGGATATGATATAGGCCATTTTTGAACTGTTTGAGCCTTTCAAACCTACCATTGCTATATTTATCACTAGTCACCTATTTGAGTCTTTTTCTTGAAATAAAATTTGAGCCTTGTTTCTTTCGATAAACCATTTACTTACTTTTATGAGCCTAAAAATATTTTATCCTTACCTTTCTTTTAAAATAACTTAGTTATACACATGTTGTGAGAAGCACTTAAAAGGAGTAAGGGTGGAAATATGAAGGAAAAAAAAAATCACTACCACAGACCAAGTACATTAAAGGAGATCTGTTGGGGGTTGTGCAAAAGAAAAGAAAAAAAATGATGATGAAAAAGAAGGTGAATGGTTATGTACCAAAATAAAAAAAAAATGAATTATGGCAAAGAAAGAAGAAAGAAAGAAAAGAAAAAAAAATGGTGATTTGTTGAAAGAAATGCTCGAAAAATGGTTGAAAGAGTTGGGTGTTGAAGTAAAGGTTATCAAGTACTTAAAGTGATTGTGTTTAAAGCTAAGAGATTGAGTTCTTTTACTTGTGAATCCTTCTCGTTCTTCCTTAGCCTTTACCTTAGCCTAACGTTACAAGCTTATTAAAGACCTTTTGATCCAATGTAGTGTGATTTTTCTACAATAGTGGAGAGTGATTTGAAAAGTGAGCCTATGGAGCTTGTTTTTGTGATTGATGTCACGCAATTTATTATGTTTTTAAAGGCCAAGACTTGTATTCATGAATGTTATGCATAAAATCATCCGGGTGTTCGGATTAATAGTTTGTGGTAAGATGGATGTTAAGAGTCAATAACGATTTTAAGATTGATGTTTGGATTACTTTTTGATTTGGGTGAAATTTAATGATTCTTTATGACGTGTGTTATGTGCAATTTTTGAGACAAAATGTGAATTACTCTTGGTTAACACTAATATTGCTTTTCATTTACTTTGATTCCCACCGTAGAATTCATCTCTTGGTTTCGCTTGAATTGCTAGGGACTAGCAATAAGCTAGTTGGGGGTTGTGATGAGAGTCATAAAATACATCTTAACTGTACTTAATTGTTATCATTTTAGGGTTGATCTAGGTTTTAATTGCACTTTTTACGTTAACAACTCTAAAGTATCATTCTTGGATCATTGATCTATTTCGGTGCATTTTCAGGTACTTTAAGCTCAAAAGAGGAGGAAAAGTTATCATTGCTTGAGGTACAAAGACTCAAGGCATACTGGAGTGAAGGAATGCTTTCGGAAGGACAAGATGGAGGGCTTAAAAGAGCAATAGCTGCTGCCCGCACTGGAAAGGAGTTTCACTAAATTGCCAGAATTTCCCGTACAGATCAATCATCTTTGAAAATTAAACTGTATTGATACGAGAAGAATCAGGAGATTAGGCATATATGCTTAGAAAGATCCAGAAGTCTATTTTCTGGAGAATTTTACGGTTTGTAAAAATGATTTTTCTAGATAAAGTTATGGCAGTTTAAGTAGACAAAGGTCAGGCTGTGCGGGTTGTGCGGGATTTCAGCGTGAAGGGCATGTGAAGGCTTAAATCCCACATCCCACATCGGTTAGAAACACATTTCTATATCCCACATCCCACATCGGATTGGAAACACATTGCACTCATGGTATTTGCGTAAATAAGACCCACTCCACTTCAGCTTTGAGGACCATCGGAGAATCTGATATCATCAGAAAGTGAATCCAGAGGGCTCTTAGGAGGAATCTGAAGTACTTTTGGAGAGCATGCTGAGGAATCGCCAAAGATTTTGCTACCAAGGGGGAGATGATCGTTGAGAGGCCGGAGGCAACTCGAGGACACATGAGCCCCATGGCCGGCTAGTCTCCAAGCAAGGCGAAGGGATGAATCCCTAGGTGTAGTTGTTCTTATTTTCCTTTATTTGATTCAGTTGTAGTTTGGTATTATTTTCATTAAACATTGTTATATTTTATTCTTTAATTTAATTAGTAGATTTCTTATTAATCCGGTGATTGCATGCTTCTTTTCCATATAAGTCTAGTCATGCTCTTCTTATGTGTATTTGTTTGGGTGTGATTGAGTCCGATAGATCTCTTTTATAGATTTGTCCATTGCTGCGGTATTTTCATTTAGATATATCATCGTCTTTTGATAATTTATAAGTTAGGTCATGTGTGCTTGAAAGTAAAGAATAATTCATATCAATTACATTAGGGTTTATACATGTGCTTTAATTGAGTATTTGTCGATTGCCTGTTTGAGATGTGAAACTTGCAATCGAGATAAAAACAACTTAATCAATTTAGGATTAGGGCAACGAACCTAGGAAGGATTTTTGGAACATTGTTGTTTCTTTATTATATTATCCATCAATTATTTACACAATTTTCACACAATCAACAATTCAAATTTTGTCACTTTAACTTTTATCGTTTGTGTTGAGGTTTACACCTTCTTTTGTAATTAGTTTGTTTCCCTGTGAAATCGACACCCCAAAGTTGTGCTACAACTACCGCGTTATACTTTGGGTGTAATCATATTTAGTTTTCAATTGACTTCGTATAAGGTTGTTAGGACTTAAGTGGGTAAGGTAAGGTGTGTTAGTGAAATATAAGAAAATAATTTTTTTCTTACCGACAAAGGTGAGTTATTAACACTCAGTACTACAATATTAACTATAAAAGGTTTATTCTTTATTTGTCAATCTAAGTATGAATTTACTACCGAAATGGAAAGATTTAAATAGACGTACGTGTTGACCTATGAGTCAACCAACTCAATCAGCAAGATTTTGATGATAATAAAAACTCTTGTGAAGTGTTTAACTTGTGTGGTTGAGTGTGCAATTGTATATACCACATATGATTAACAATTTCCCCTTTCTTGTGCACCAATGAAAACAACAAAGACAATGACTTTGAAAGAATTTGAGGTGCATTCTACATTAAGATTGATTGCTTATTATGTTTAAGGATTAGTTTTAAAGAAAATTAATTTCACATGCAAAAGGATTTAAAGACAAAAAATTAGATTTGGACAAAAATCCATATTTTCACTGTTTTGAGAACTTGACTTCAAGCCTCATAATTTTTTATCTACAGAATCTGAGCAAGTTCTACTTTATGAAAAATAAATCTTTTAATTATATTTATTTTTATATATCATGGCCTTAGATCCGATAAGAGATGTGAGAGGATTTTTTATTTTTTTTTACTAAAACAATGATAATAGTATGCCCTATAAGCCAATAGCATTTGATGTTATGGACATATTACTTGTAACTAATTTTATTTATTTATTGACGATAAATAATTAATAATGGCATATCTCTTATTTATCATGTTCATTACAAATCACTACATATGCATTATATGATAAATGTAACAGCCAATTCTCAAGCATGCCCTACCTGAGATGAAATTGTCACCTTTAAGCACCGAGCTCTAACCTAAGTGTCATGCACACATTTTTCCATATTATACAACCCACAATTTATTAGAATCAAATAATTTAATTCATGCACAATCATGTTCATACAAGACAACTAATGCATATTCTTTTAAATGCCTAAATTTACAAAGACTTTTAAAATTCTCTCGCTTTTTTATACAACATTTCAAAAGACTTTGGATTCAAGACGACATGAGGATGCCACTTCTGAACCACCCATACAATCTTTAAATTTGAACTCTCAACTAGAGCTTGCTTGCAAGACCATCTACCACCCGGGAGGGCGGGGGGAATTAAAAAAAAAAAGGATGAGGTGACCTTCATGAAGCTTAGTCACAATCATATTACTCAAAGTAATCGATTCTTAACTTCGTTTACCAATCTTTATTAATAATCCAGCTATTAGAAGGTGTCTTTAATTGATTACCTTGCTTTTCAAAAATTAATTTTTTATTTTTCATATTTGTTAATTCAAGGAAAAGCAATCATACCAAAGGATTTTCAATCAGTATTCATCCTATCCACCATTCAAGGGCAGCAAAAGCATACACGTCATTAAAATAAACAATTATTGCGGTGATATCAAGAGAGTAAGAAGTCCACCAAACACTATCTATCTCACAAAAATATTATCAAATTAATCACACTCATATCCAAATCACAAAAAAATTCCATATCACATCATCATATCTTATTCAAGAACACAAATCATGTCATGATGCATGTGTACAAACCATCTCCATACCAACCTCTCTTCCAATATCTCCACTCATCTCATCATCACATCATTGCTTCTATTTCCATAATCATTTGCATTATATAAAAGGGATGTCTCCCTATGTACCGACACCCGTCCTCAAACCCATCATGGTCATGGTCTTACCCGCTCTCGGACCACACTCTTCTTCTTTGGTCCTACTTACTCTCGGTCCATACTCCTCGTATGTGGTCCTACAATGCATACAAAACAACACACAAATCAAGAGTAAAAGCAACTAATAATTCACACATCCATACAAGAATACAAATTCATAAGCAACCCACATATTTAAACAACAACATCACTACAATCTTAATGGTATTCATTCTCACCGCATTAAGGAAAAATTATCACATCTGAATCACAACTTGTTGAGAAAATCACCACAAGAAATCCCAGGTTGTGATCTTTCCCAAACACCCAAATCCAGAATGATTTGTACAAAATCGAAATAAGAATCAAAGCATAAAAGAGAACATAAGCAATTGTTATCGAGGTTCGGCAATGTGCCTACGTCCCCATGAGCTCCTTAGAGGTCTCTGTACTAAATCAATTGAGTTTTTACAATTACATCAACATCCCTTCAAGAAACCTCTTGTTCTTAAAGAATGAAATAAGAGAAAAGAAAGAGATAAGAACTAAGTGTTTCCTTGGAATTTTCCCCAAGAAAATTTCAATTACAAAGCCCTTGAATCCCTAATCTTGACTACTCTTTCTCACTAGAAAGACCTCTCCAGATTTGAGAGCCTTTCTCTCTAAAAAATCAACTTCTCTTGAATGAGTCTCTCTTGTGTTTTGTGTCTTTGCACTCTCACACTTGTTGTTATGTCTTTATTTACCTTGATTGCTCCTAGATGACCCTTTATATAGGGCAATGACCACCTCATCCAATCTTTGAGATCAATCTCAACCCTTAGATCTCAAGAACTAAAGGCTCATGACTCTCTAAGAGTCTAAGTGAACCTGTGCGTTTTAACCAAGTCCCACGCACCATCTCAAAGTGTTGATTAATTGGTGTCAGGTGTGCTTCGTGCTGAGGCTTGGAACATGGCGTGCCGTGGCTCAGAAGTGGGGAAGCTTGCTGCCTTACTGGAGGCCGTGACGCAGATGGGCTAGGCCGCGTTGTGTCCTAGAGGAGAGGAGCTTTTGAATTTGTTGGAGGCCGCGGCGCACAGCCATACCTGATGCTGACCATTTTCACTTGTTTAATTCTCTGACAAATCCCAACAAACTCTATCTTTGTCTAAGCAATTAAACCCAAACCTATTGTGCAGAGAACTCAGGATCCACACTCAACTTAAGTCACTATATCAACCGACTCCAATCCTAAGAAGTCCAAGGCAATGATTAAACTTTCTTAGAGGTAGAACTTTAGTACCTAAATCAGCAGGATTTTCTTCCGTGGCCACTTTGTCCATATGAATGCATCCTTTCGTAACATTTTCCCGAATGAAATGATACCGAACATCCATATACTTTGTCCTCTCATGGAACACCGAATTCTTACACAAATGCAACGCACTTTGGCTATCCGAATACACCACCACATGCTCTTTTAGGACCTTCAACTCTTCCAACAACCCTTTACACCACATAGCCTCCTTAATGGCTTCCATTGCAGCTATGTATTTTGCCTCAGTTGTTGAGAGTGCTACCACTGGTTGCAACTGAGCCTTCTAACTTATACAACATCTGTTTAAGTTGAAGAAGTAGGAGGTAATCGATCTTTTTTTATCCCGGTCTACTCCATAGTCCAAATTCGCATAACTTTCAAGACAGATGGACTTGCCCCTCTTTTCATAAATAAGCCCCACATCTGAGCTTCCCTTCAAGTACCTCAGTAACCACTCCATCCCAAGCCAATGCTCTTTTCTGGGATTACTCATAAACCTACTGAGAACACTCATTGCATGAGAAATGTTGGGTCTAGTGCTTACCATCATGAACATGACTGATCCAACCGCACTAGAATAAGGGATCTTTTCCATTTCCTTCTTCTTCTCATCCGTTCTAGGATATTAATCGCTGGAGAACCTGAAATGACCAGCAAGGGGAACCTTCACTGGTTTACTATCTTTTATAGAAAACTTAGATATTATCTTTTCTATGTAAGAAGTCTGAGAAATCTTCAATTCGTTTCTCTCCCTTTCCCGAATTATACTCATCCCAAGGATCTTCTATGCATGACCAAGATCTGATTACGCTCAACCTAATACACGGTTATTGTGTATAGTTGAGGTGTCGATCCCGCGAGGAAAAGCAAACTACAAGAGAAGATGTAAACTTTAATACGAAACAATAAAATCCAAATGAGTAAATCAGAGTTTGATAAGGAAATAGTGTGAAAGAGTTGTGTAATTATAATGAAGAATATAATGGGGAGATAATAAGGTTCCGGGAATCCTCCCTCGCTTTGTTGCCTTATTCCAATAAAAAAACACAAAAATGAAGTAAAACATAATAAAATATGTAAACAAAGAGCTTAAAAAATGTAAATTAAGGGGCTTAAATATGACTATTTAAGCTCCTATCAGTGTCAACATCCTCAGACAAATGAGAAAATGAAATCAAAATTTTATTTGCTAATATTCATGCATTTTGCATTGTGTGTTACCTTTAAGTTAATATCAGATATTTGTACCTCCCCTGTTGAGGGTTGAGGATAAGAATAAAAATTTTTGTTAGTATTATTTTTATTATTGCATATATGTGTCGTGCTGGGATTTTAAAAATGTGATGACACCATCTCGGAGGTGGCCAACCCGGGATGGATCGTTACAATTTTAGTATCAGAGCATTAGGTTTTATGATTCTGTAAGCTGCATGAGAATTTAAAAAAGTGAAAAATCTAAATAAACTATATTTTAATGCATAGTCTGAGGATGACACATGGACGTGCTAGAGCTAGAGGTCGAATTCAAAATCAGAGGGGATGCGGTTGACCCCCAATATTTAGAAGAACTAGAGTAGAGGGGGAAGTTGAGTCTATGATTCCTGCGAGGGAACATATGGACAGTGCAGCTGATACTAGTAGAGCTTGGAGAGAATCTAAGGTTAGCAAGGATAAATTGAGATAAGCACTTAATCGTGCTATAGAAAAGATGAATGCAGCTGAAGAAAGGATTGATAATCGGCAGAGGAGATTAGAGGAAATGGGTGGAGTAGAGCCTGATATGGTGAGACGAGAGGTTTATGAGGGAGAAGATTTGCACGTGTGATGCAACAGGACTGTTTTGTGAGATTTCTTAAGTTTAAACCTCAGTCTTTTAGAGGATCTGTAAACCCTGCGGAAGCTGAGCAGTGGATTAGACATATAGAGAAATATTTTGAAGTCTTACCAGTGACAGATAGACTGAAGGTTTCTATTGCTTCATTTATACTGGAAGGTGAGGCTTCATAATGGTGGGAAGATATTCTGTCTAGGGTGAGTACACAAGTGGAACAACCTTTAACCTGGAGTAAGTTTAAGGTTGAGTTTTTTGCGAAATACTTTCCAGATACATTTCAAACCCAGCAAGAGAGAGATTTTATTCATTTAAGGCAGAATACCATATCTATGGCGGAGTATGATAGCAGATTTATAGCTCTGTCAAGATTTCTACCTGAATTAGTGAATACGAAGGAGAGAAAATGTAAGAGATTTTTAGACAGATTACACTATGACGTTCGGACTAAACTCTTTTATATGGGCATAGGGAATTATGCTGTACTGGTGGATAAAGCATTACAGATTGAGAAGGATTTGATGGAGTTTAGAGGTAGGAGAGATTAGCTTAAGAGGTCTAGATTTGAGGGCCCTAGAGGTGGTAGCAGTATGGGTATACAGGGTGGAAGACCACCCTAGATGAGGCATCGGGGGCAAGCAGGATCTGTTGCTTCTGTAGCTCAAAGTAATACTGGTGGGACCCCTAGATTTGGGAGACATGCTATGAGAAATGGGAGTTATGGTAGAGGAGTAAGTATGCCACCAAGGGGAAGTAGTAATCTGATGTATGATCGAGAGTCAAGGGTTTTCTTTAGATGTAATCATACGGGACATCTGTCTCATAATTGCCCTACACAGATATGCTTTGTATATGGTCAGGGATGATATGTTGCTGTAGATTGTCCCATGGGAAAATTTGTTGATGTAAGCATTGGAAGTGTTGGGAGAAGATTGGTGGAGAGAAGTGGTAGATCAAGGAGTGTGCGGGGCAAAGGTCGAGGATCAGTAGCTGAACAAGGACGTGGCAGCCAGTTTCAGTCTAGAGATAGTAGAGTCTATGTATTGACCCAACAGGATGCACAAGCCTCTCCTGATGTTGTTATGGGTACGATATCTATCCTTGGTATGCTTGCTAGATTATTGATTGATCCTGGTGCAACCTATTCTTTTGCATATAGTATTTATATGAAATCTATTGATGCTAGTGCTAGTTCTTTGATGCATGCGATTATTGTTGAGGTTCCTACTGGAGACAGGGTTATTATCAGGACAATTTATCGAGATTGTGTGATTAATATTGCTGATAGAGAATTTGGAGTTGATTTATTGCTTTTAGATATGATAGATTTTGATTTAATCCTAATGATGAATTGGTTATCTGCATATCATGCTTGGGTAGATTGTTTTAGGAAAAATGTGGTGTTCAAAATACCCAGACAGGAAGAGTTTAATTTTCAGGGAGAACGTAAGATACTTGCTAATTGTCTTATTTCTACCTTAATTGCTAGTAAATGGTTGAAGAAGAGTTATGATGGGTATTTGACATATGTGGTGGATTCTAGTAAGGAAAGTAAGAAGTTAGAAGAAATCTTGGTAGTGAAAGATTTTTCTAACGTATTTCCTTAGGAGTTGTCTAGTTTGCCTCCCAATAGGGAAATTGAGTTTTCTATCGAGGTGATTCCAAAATCAAAACCCATATCCATAGCACCCTATAGAATGGCACCAACTGAATTGAGAGAGTTAAAAGTTCAGCTTCAGGAGTTGCTAAATAAACAGTTTATCCGACCTAGTATGTCACCCTAGGGAGCCCCTGTGTTATTTGTCAAGAAGAAGGATGGCACAATGAGGTTGTGCATTGATTATAGACAGTTGAATAAGATCACCATCAAGAATAGATATCCTTTGCCCAGGATTGATGATTTATTTGAGCAGTTATAGGGAGCTAGAGTGTTTTCTAAGATAGACCTGAGATCGAGTTATCATCAATTGAAGATAAAGGAGGGGGACGTGCCTAAGACTGCTTTTAGGACACGTTATGGCCATCATGAGTTCCTGGTGATGCCATTTAGGTTTACTAATGCTCCTGCAGCATTTATAGCCTGATGAATAGGGTGTTTAAACCATTCTTGGACAGATTTGTGATCGTGTTTATTGATGATATTTTGGTATATTCCAAGAAGGAAGATGAGCATATGCAACATTTGGAGATAGTGTTGGAGATTTTGAGGAAAGAGAAATTATATGCAAAGTTCTCTAAGTATGAGTTTTGGTTGAGTGAAATATCTTTCTTGAAGCATGTTGTGTCGGGAGAGGGGATAGCAGTTGACCCACAAAAAGTAGAAGCAGTGTTGAATTGGGAAAGACCCACGAGTATAAAAGAAATTAGAAGCATTTTGGGGTTGGTTGGTTATTATAGGAGATTTATCCAAAAAAATTTCTATGATTGCTGAACCATTGACTAAATTGACCAGGAAGGCCGTGAAGTTTAGGTGGTCAAAGGAATGTGAGAGAAGTTTCCAGTTGTTGAAAGAAAAACTTACTACTGCCCTGGTATTAGTGCTTATTTCTAGTGATGAAGGATTTATGGTTTATAGTGATGCGTCACATCAAGGGTTGGGATGTGTGTGGATGCAATGTTGTGAGTTTTAAATTACTCACAAACACACAAGTCGTTTGCAATATAGTGTGTGCGAGGTCGAATCCACAAGGAATTGCGTCGTGAAAATATATTTTTATCTAAACTAACCCTATTTTAACCTAGTTCCAATTTTTTAATTGTATTATGCAAAGAATATAAACTAAACTAAATTGAGTTGAGTTGAAACAAATAATGAAAATACTAAGGTTTCTGAATCCACTCCACCAAAGTAAAGCATATATTTTCATGTTCTGTATAAAAGTAATCTATCAAATAATTTCATGAATCCACAATTATACAAATCACAGTGAATACCCTAATTCAACCAAATTATCCAATATATCCATTTAGAATCATAATGGATATCCAATTTACTTTGGATGATCCGCTGTATCCGGTAGATGAAACACAAGGAATATCCAATTTGAAAAATTTAAACACAATCAATCATAAGAATTTACTCAAACAATTGAAACAGAACATTAATACTAAAAATATCATAATTGTACGAACATATATGAAAATATTATGCTAAACAATGGCGAGGCTTCATCTTCAACCTTAGATGAAGGTTTTAGCCTCTCATGATTATGAAACTAAATTTCACAATTAAAGTGCTAAACATAAAACTTTAAACTCAAAAGAAATAAATTAAAACTGAATATATATTGAGAGAAATTCCACTCGTAGCTGTTGTGCGGCGCTTGCCCCCTTGGTAGCAAAGCTTTGGAAATCCCCCAGATTGCTCACAGAAGTCCTCCGGATTGCACATGTTTTTGATGAAGGGAAATGGGGCTTTTATAGGGGAATTCCATGAGTGCAATGTGTTTCCAATCTGATGTGGGATGTGGGATGTAGAATGTGTTTCCAACCGATGTGGAATGTGGGATTTAAGCCTTCACATGCCCTTCAAAACTTCTACCCACGCTGAAATCCCGTACAGCCTGACCTTTCTCTACTAAAACTGCCATAACTTTCACTAGAAAAATCATATTTATGAGCCATAAAATTCCCCAAAAAATAGACATATGGATCTTTCCAAGCATATATGGCTCATCACCTGGTTCTTACTGAATCATTACAGTTTAATCTGTAAAAATTACTTCTGCCACGCTGAAATCACGCACAGCCTCACCTTTGTCTACTAAAACTACCATAACTTTCTCTAAGAAAATCATATTTATGAGCCATAATATTCCCCAGAAAATAGACATCCGGATCTTTCCAAGCATATATGGCTCATCTCTTGGTTCTTCCAAAATCAATACAGTTTAATCCACAAAAATGACTGATCTGTACGGGCAATTTTGGCAATTTAGTGAAACTCCTTTCCAAGTGCTTGTAAACCTATAAAACAACAAAAAAAACAACTCAAAGTAACAAATTCCTAAGCTAACAAGTATAAATTAAGGGGAAAAATATGCAATGTTTGGCACTCATCAAATACCCCCAAACTTACATTTTGCTAGTCCTTTAGCAAAACAAAATAAAAAAAACTAAATGAAAAACAAAGAACACAAAGATAAATCCATCATTCATGCTGTCCAAAAATTTAAGTAGCACAGAAAACCATGATATTCATTCATGAGCAAGCTTAAAATATAAACTCATCTTTGCAATGAATAGGAATTTTAAAATCTAATTACTTACAAAAGGCAGGCTAAGGCATCACAAGTCTAACTCAGTGTAAAGTGAATTAGCATATAAAGATGAGGCTTCCAACCAACTTCAATGTGCAATGTCTCCATGTCTCAAGATTCACAGAATTTCTCATCAGAATGAACAACGATGGCATAATTTTATTTTCTTCTCTTTTTTATTATAAGGCTTTGCTATGTTTAGTTCCCTTAAATTTCTAATTGACCCATGTAGTGAGTGTTGAGTCAATGACTCCCAAACCAGATGGTTTTAGGGCATTAGGTGTAAAGACACCCCTAAGGACTTACTAACTTGAGTCAAAAAGGCTACAAAACTAAACTGGCCTTAATGCTACCAAGAAAAATTCCCACATTTTGACGTGAACACTCACTGCTTACTGAGCCAAGAGGTCTAGTTACTCAGTGGAAAGTTTTGCAATGATCATTATGAATAAAATTCACACATTTTGACGTGAACATTCACTACTTACTGAGACAAGAAGTCCAGTTACTCAGTGGAAAGTTTATTGATAATCATTAAATTTTTTTTTTATACTTTTCTATGCCAAAGTGTTAATCTAACAAGTTATCCAGTTTCAGTTAAAACAAGGACACATACACATTAAAATTAGATGTCATACCTCACACAATTTTGTGCTAATGTACTCGTGTCAGATTAGATCAAACATGTGAATTCTCAAATGCCTAAAGTAAGTAGCTAAATTTTAAAATTATCATAAGATTATGTGTTCAAGATTTTAACAAAACCAATGACATCACATCATAGTAATTGTTTAGATCAACCAAAATTTCAAAATAACATGAGCATGCTATCTTCTATTTAAAACGAAGAAAAAACAACAACAAATTAGGACGAAGTGTGTGTAATGTGTCTCCCATACCCCCAAAACTTAAATTATACATTGACCCCAATGTGTAAATAATATGGAAAGAGCTAACCTGGGAGATGGAGAACTAGCTGGAGTGGTATGGCTCATAGCATACCCACAAACTTAAACTGATGCACACATTGTCCCTAAAAAAGAAATACCAAAGTAATATTAGAAAACAAAAAATATTAAAGATAAACAATAACAAAAAATATGAAGGAAAAAAAAATAAAAACAAAAGGATATATTGTGGGGTGCCTCCCATAAGCGCTAAGTTTAACGTCTTTAGCCAGACTTAGAAATAGTAATCGTGCCCAACCAAACACTCCACCATCTGATCAATAAATGGGAGTGAAAAATAATCCTTCCTTGTGGCAGGATTCAACTTACGGTAGTTTAGACACACTCTCCATCCTAACTGAACACGAGTTAGCACCAACTCATCGTCCTTATTATTCACTACCACTAATCCAGCCCGCTTGGGCACGACATGAATCGAGCTCACCTACTTGCTATCAGAGATTGGATAAATGATCCCTGCATCCAACAACTTTATCACTTCAGTCCTCACAACCTCTTGCATAGCTGGGTTGAGCCTTCTTCGTGGCTCCCTCGATGGCTTGGCATTCTCCTCCAAATATATCTTATGCATCACCACGGAGGGGCTGATCCCCTTGATATCCTTAATAGTCCAACCGATAGCTTCCTTGTGCTCTCTTAAAATGTCCAATAATTTCTTCTCTTGAGCATCAACCAAATCTAAAACTATAATCACAGGCAAAGAATCTGCTGGACCTAAGAACTTATACTTAAGATTGTTCGATAAAGACTTAAGTTCTTTGTGGGGGGGGCTCAGGTGCTGTGGACTCTTCCGTCTCACTGCTCTCCAGAGGAGCTGACTCCAAAATGGCATTTGCTTGCTCAAGTAACTTATCCAAATCCAAATCCTCCCCAAACTAAGCAAAGCGTGCCTCCAGAATGTCCTCAGACTTCCCTCATTTCTTGGGCACTTGTAATCTCTCAAGGTAAGGCGCTTTAGGTACAAACGACCTATTAAGATCCTTAATAGTAGGTGTGGCTGTAGATGGCTCAGCATCTCTCTTCTCCTTGTTGTCACTTTCTTGCCCTTGATACATAGCAGGGTTCTCTTCCACTTAATTGTCCACTTGTCTCCCAGACCTCAATGTGACAATCGATTGCCCTTGTTCCTACCGATGCGTAGGAGTTAATGAATTTCCAACCACAAACTGTTCTTTCGGGTTGGGCACGAGTTGACTGGGGAACTTTCCCTTCTCTCCTTCACCCAGGTGACTTGTGATTTGACCCATTTGACTCTCTAGCTTGGCAATCGCTTGAGTGTTTACTATTGTCACACTCTTTACTTCGTTGATGGATTGGCCAGTAATCTTCATGAAATCCTTGAGAGTGTCCTCCAATGACTGTGAAACCAACACTAGCGCTTGAGTGGGAGCTTGGTAAGTGGGTGATGGTGCTGGATGGGCTGAGCAACCATGACTTGGAACTGGTGGAGAAAATCCGAGAGGGTATTGATTGTGAGCATGATGAGGGACTCCTCCCTGATTCATTGGTTGGTTCTGCTTCCATGAAAAATTAGGGTGGTTCCGCTACCCTGGATTGTAAGTCTCGGAGTAAGATCTATTTGATTGCTTCCGATAGTCATTGAAAGCGTTCATTTGTTCCATGGGATACTCGGAAAAATCCGGCATAGATGGAAAATTCTGTGCTAAATGCGTAGGACTAGCATAGATGGAACAGCTATCAACATTGAATGTATTGGTTGCACTGATGGACTAGCCGGTCATCTTCATGAAATCCTTGAGGGTGTCCTCCAATGACTGTGGCTTTAGATCAAAATGGGTAGCATTGGTTGGTGGCAACACTATACAAGAAGGGGAGTTAATCGCAATGGGTGTGAACAAATCCCTAAAGGGTGTAATGAAGTCTATATTCCAAGCTTTAGGTTGCTCTACATTCTCCGGTTGATTTGCATTCCTTAAATTGTCCCCAATCTCAATCGTCTTTCTCTCAACAAGTGCTTTCTTATTTCTCCTAAGAGTTCTTTCTGTTTCGGGATCTGAAGGTATCAACTCTAAGTTCAATGATCTCCGACTAAGCATACACCGCACAAAAAAGCAATAAAATAAACTAACTAGTAGAAACAAAAGAATAAAATAATATATAAATAACAATAAAATAAATACAAAAATAGAAAACACAATACTCACAAAATGGGCCAACAAAAATTGGCAAAATTTTTTTATATATTTATTTTTTTATTCTTTATGGGCAATTGCAAATAGAAACAAATAAACTAGAATAAAATTGCAAAAAGAAAAATAAAACAAAAATGCTAACTAAACTAGTACAAAAATAAAATCAATTCAGAAAAAAATATAATTTTCACCAACAAAACAAATCCCCGGCAACGGCGCCAAAAAACTTGTTGTGAGTTTTAAATTACTCGCAAGCGCACGAGTCGTTTGCAATATATGTGCGCAAGTGTCACGGGTTGCAAGCTGAAGTTGCTAACCGTGCGGCCTTAGGCTCGGCAATACTTCCTTGGAATGCCTAAGTCAGCCTTCCTCTTGGCTACTCACGATAACCGCCCTCGAAGCTAGACCTGCTCAAAGAAAATAAGCACATAAGAGAGAAGATGAGGCAAAGCTAGAGAGCTTGCTATTGCTTATATATGTGAATGAGTGAATTACAAGTGAGGGGGAAGCCCCCTTATATAGGGAGAGCTCCCTTACATCCATGGCTATCATCTTGCCATGTGTCACAATCCTATGCAATTCTAAGTGTAGTACAAGTGCACTACAAGTGTAGTACAATAGTACAAGGTACTACTATGTAATGCATGTGCATTAGAATGCTGTACAGTACTACCATGTAGTGCATGTGCAATATAAGGCTGTACATTATAATCAAAGGGGCACTAGGAAACCCTCGAACAAGTGGTTCTTACGCGGGTTGTGACATTCTCCCCCACTCAATCTGGCGATGTCCTCATCGCACTCTCGACCTAAAACTGGTCGATCATCGTCTAGAATTACCATAAGGCCTCGGCTGGTTCCCAACTAGTCTCACTGTCGGGTTGTCCCTTCCATCGTATCAAGTACTCATGCCTCAGCTTATAGTACTTCCGTCTCAAAACTCGGTCAGTCAGTATGCTCTCAATGTCTTTGTTATATGAGGCCCTAACTCCCGTAGGTGCTCGTTGTGACTCACCTCGATCTAGATCATCTTGGTCTTCATGGAATGGTTTCAACATACTCACATGGAAGACCGGGTGCACCTTGAGCTTGGATGGTAGCTCAAGTTTGTAGGCCACATTGCTTACTCTCCGAAGAACTCTAAAAGGCCCTTAATATCTGCTTACCAATGCTTTGTGGAGCCCCTTGGTGTGAATACCAAATGTAGCTTTACAAGCACATAATCTCCCCCTTGGTACTGCACATCCGGTCTCTTACGATCAACCCACTTCTTGGAACGCTTGGCTGCCTTATGTAGGCAAACTCAAGCCAAGTCGGTTTGCTCTTGCCATGCCTTGGCAAACTTATAAGCTACTGGAGTTGACCCCGTGTAACCTACAGCAATAGTTCTCGGAGTGTGAGGCTGTCGTCCCAACACAATCTCGAAGGCACTTTGGTTGGTGGCCTCACTCCTTTGCAAATTATAGGAAAACTGAGCCACATCTAGTAACTTTGGCCAATCTCGTTGCAAGGCACTCACATAGTGTCAGAGATATGTCTCCAACAAAGCACTCACCCGCTCAGTCTGTCCATCGGTTTGGGGGTGCATACTAGTGGACAAGTTTAGATCCGATCCGAGCAATTTGAACAGTTCTGTCCAAAACCGTCCCGTGAACCGTCCATCTCGATCACTAACAATGGACTGTGGTACACCCCAGTACTTCACCACATACTTGAGAAAAAACCGGGCTGCCTCCTCTGCTGGACATTCTTTGGTAGCTAGAATGAAAGTCTCATACTTTGAAAACTGGTCCACCACCACCATGATGCTCCCAAATCCCTCATTTTTGGGTAGCCCCACAATGAAATCCATGGAGATACTCTCCCATGGATGCTCCGGAATTGGCAATGGTTCCAAGAGACCTCCAAGTGACTTTTGCTCTACTTTGTCTTGTTGATACACAAGACAAGTCTTCACATAGACCTCAATGTCATCCCTCAAGTGTGGCCAGTAGTAGCGTTCCTCCACAAGCGCTAGGGTGCGGTGGACACCTGGGTGACCAGCCCACTTGGAATCGTGGCACTCTTGCATCACCTCTTTCCGCAATTTCTCATGAAGCGACACATATAACCGATTTCCCTTGGTATAGAGCAAGTCTCCCTCGAGCCAGAACCTCCGGGTCTTCCCCTTTGTGGCATACTCCATCAAAGACTTGGCGGTCGGATTATGAGATAATCCCTCCTTAATGCGATCCACCAAGGACCCCTGTGGTCTGCTAATGACAACAAACTCTACCTTTGGGCTTAGTGCATCCGCTACTGTGTTGGTCTTCCCTAGCTTGTACTCCAACACAAAATCAAACTCGGCAAGGAAATCTTGCCATCGGGCTTGCTTGGGATAGAGCTTCTTTTGAGTCTGAAAATAGCTTGTGGCCACATTGTCGGTCTTCACCACAAACTTAGACCCCAAAAGATAATTCCTCCATGTGCGCAGGCAATGGACCACGGCATCATCTCCTTCTCTTGAACCATGTATCGTCGCTCGGTTTTGTTGAGCTTTCGGTTCTCAAAAGTGATCGGATGGCCATCTTACATCAAGACTCCTCCAATAGTGAAGTCAGATGCATCCGTGTGGACCTCATAAGACTTGGTGTGATTCGGTAGGGCAAGGGCTGGCTTTTCTGTGATTGCCCATTTCAGCTACTCAAAGGCCCCTTGACATACTGAACTCCATTCCCACACTCTCCCCTTCTTGAGCATATCAGTCAAGGGTATAGTGATGGTTGAGTAGCCTCTGATGAAGTGTCGATAATAGTTCACCAACCCAAGGAACGATCTCAGCTCGGTAACTTTGGTTGGTGGCCTCCAATCAACAATAGCCTGGATCTTGCCTCCATCCATTCGAATCTTCCCTCCGCCTACTATGTGGCCAAGGAATGGTACCTCATGTTGGGCGAATGAGCACTTCTCTTTCTTCACATAGAGCTCATTCTCTCTCAGAACTTGGAATACCTATCTCAAGTGCCCCACATGCTCCTCTAAAGATCGACTATATATAACAATATCGTCAAGGTAAACCACACAAAGCAATCTAGAATGGGTTGGAGTACCTTGTTTATTAGAGTGCAAAAAGTTGCTGGATCATTTGTGAGTCCGAAAGGCATCATAAAAAACTCATAAGAATCGTAGCGAGTGACACACGCTATCTTTGGTTCATCCCCCTCTGCTATCCGAACTTGGTATTATCCCGATCTCAAATCTAGCTTGGTGAACCATTTGACATCGCTAAGTTGATCAAACAAGTCCGAAATGAGTGGGATGGGGTACTTGTTCTTCACTGTGAGCTTGTTGATGGCTCTATAATCAATGCACATCCTCATCAACCCATCGTGCTTCCGTTGGAACAAAACAGGTGCACCATAGGGTGCCTTGGAAGGTCGCACGAGTCCTGCATCAACCAACTCCTTAAGTTGTCTCCTCAATTCTTCAAGCTCGGGAGGCGACATTCGGTATGGAGCCTTCGCTGGTGGTTGGTCGGTAGACACCAACTCGATCTTATGATCCACCTCTCTCTTAGGTGGGAGCTTCTTGGGTAACTCTGGGGGCATTACATCAACAAAGGACTCTAGGAGCTCAAGCACCGTAAGAGAAGTCTCCTCCTTGGGCTCTAGAACCCCCTCATATTTCAAGGTGGCCAAGTATGTAACTTCGTCCCTTCTCACTCCCTTAACTAGTTGGATTGCCAATGAAACCCGACTAGCTTGGCCAGAGTCTCGTCTTACCGGCACGAAACATTGGCATCGAGAATCAAGGATGCACAAACAATTGGCAAATGGCACTAGCAAAGCATTAATCCGATCAAGAAAATTTAACCCAATTACAAAGTCATAATCATCAAGGGGGATTACTTCAAGAGTTTCCTTGCCCTTCCAATCTCCGAGTTGTAGCTCCACCCCTTGTGCTATACCCATTATCGGAACTTCTTTGGAATTGACCGTCTTGATCCACCTGTTGCCTTTCTCTATCTTAAGGTGTAATCTCTTTGACATTTCCTCGGATACAAAGAGATCGGAAGCCCTAGTGTCTACAAGAGCACTAACCTTGGTGCCAGCCACCATGACGTCGATAAACACGAGTCCCTTATGTTTGCCAAACATTTTCGCTTTGATCGAGCTGAGCATGATAGAACCAAGCTTAAGAGTATCTTTCTCTCCCTCTTCCCTGGCAATGGCAGAGATCTTGGTTCGTTTCGGGCAATCTTGCACCTAATGAGGACCTTCACACAAGAAGCATGCTAATGGCTCCCTCTTACTGTCCCCTTCCCTAGTGGACTTCCACTTGTAAATGGGTGGTTTTCCCGGACCGCTCTTCTGATGTTTGTCTTTGTCTCCCCCACCTTTTCCCTTGTTCTTGGAGGAGTCAAACCTCTCTGGTTTCTTAAACTCTACCAAGGATTCCGCCACGGATATGGCTCGGGTGAGGTCTTGGACATCTCTTCTTTGCAACTCTTACTTGGCCCATGGTTTGAGGCCATCCATGAAGGAGAAGAGAGCCTCCCTTTCTCAAAGATCAGAAATTTGGAGCATGAGTTCTGAAAACTCTCGCACATACTCCCGTACTTCCCCACGTTGAGTGAGCCTTCGCAATTTGGCTCGTGCCTCATCTTCCGCATACTCGGGATAAAACTGTTGGCGGAATTCCCTCTAGAATTCTTCCCACGTAGTGATGGCAGCACTCGTACACCTACGTCACCACCATAATAAAGCAATATCGATAAGATACATAGAGGCAGTATTTACCTTAGTCACATCCTCCGTGATGTTCATCCCTCGAAAATATTGCTCCATGCCCCAAAGAAAGTTGTCTGCATCCTTTGCCGCTCGGATGCCTTTGAACTTCTTTGGTTTTGGCACATCCACCCTAGGGTTGGGTGTCATAGCAAGCATGCCCCCTCCAACAGTTGTTTTGCAAGCTAAGAGCTCCATCTTGAGCTCTTCCATCTCTTCCCGCATTGACACCACCATGATCTCAAGGGTTTCGTTCTTCTTCATGAGGAAGTCTACGGCCTCGTTGAGGGCACCTTGCATCGCTCCTTGGAGATCCTCCCTCATGGAGTTTAGCTCCCCGATGCTACCTTCAGTATCCTCGAACATGTCCCGCATTTCCCCCACAGCTAACTCCACTTTAGCCAAGCGAGCATCCATGCTTGACATCAGGTCTCTTGAACTGGCCTTCTTAGTTGCCCTCCCTCGGGTCTCAGGACCGTCATGAGGTTGATTGCTAGCATCGGGAGCGGTTGCCATCTCTTCTCGAAAGTTCTCGATGAACTTGGCTCTGATACCACTTGTCACGGGTTGCAAGCTGAAGTTGCTAACCGTGCAGCCTTAGGCTCGAAAATACTTCTTTGGAATGCCTAAGTCAGCCTTCCTCTTGGCTACTCAAGAGAACCGCCCTCGAAGCTAGAACCGCTCAAAGAAAATAAGCACATAAGAGAGAAGATGAGGCAAAGCTAGAGAGCTTGCTATTGCTTATATATGTGAATGAGTGAATTACAAGTGAGGGGGAAGCCCCCTTATATAGGGAGAGCTCCCTTACATCCATGGCTATCAT
Source organism: Bretschneidera sinensis (assembly GCA_023935145.1). Lineage (NCBI taxonomy): Eukaryota > Viridiplantae > Streptophyta > Magnoliopsida > Brassicales > Akaniaceae > Bretschneidera > Bretschneidera sinensis. The sequence goes on from CM043704.1 coordinate 50,904,885, forward strand.
CTTGCCATGTGTCACAATCCTATGCAATTCTAAGTGTAGTACAAGTGTAGTACAATAGTACAAGGTACTACTATGTAATGCATGCGCATTAGAATGTTGTACAGTACTACCATGTATTGCATGTGCAATATAAGGCTGTACATTATAATCAAAGGGGCACTAGGAAACCCTCGAACAAGCGGTTCTTACGCGGGTTGTGACACAAGTGCGAGGTTGAATCCATAGAGAATTGTGTCGTGAAAATATATTTTTATCTAAACTAACCTTGTTTTAACCTAGTTCCAATTTTTGAATTGTATTATGCAAAGAATATAAACTAAACTAAATTGAGTTGATATAAATAATAAAAATACTAAGGTTTCTGAATCCACCCCACCAAAGTAAAACATATATTTTCATGTTCTGTATAAAAGTAATCTATCAAATAATTCCATGAATCCACCATTATACAAATCACAACGAATACCCTAATTCAACCAAATCATCCAATGTATCCCTTTAGAATCACAATGGATATCCAATTTACTTTGGATGATCCACCGTATCCGGTAAACGAAACACAAGGAATATCCAATTTGAACAATTTAAACACAATCAATCATAAGAACTTACTCAAACAATTAAAATAGAACATTAATACTAAAAATATTATAATTTTACGAACATATATGAAAATATTATGCCAAACAATGGCAAGGCTTCATCTTCAACCTTAGATGAAGGTTTTAACCTCTCATGATTATGAAACTAAATTTCACAATTAAAGTGCTAAACATAAAACTTTAAACTCAAAAGAAATAAATTAAAACTGACTATACATTGAGAAAAATTCCACTCGCAGCTGTTGTGCGGCGCTTCCCCCCCTTGGTAGGAAAGCCTTGGAGATCCCCCAGATTGCTCGCAGAAGTCCTATGGATTGCACATGTTTTTGATGAAGTGAAATGTGGCTTTTATAGGGGAACTCCATGAGTGCAATGTGTTTCCAATCTGATGTGGGATATGGGATATAGAATGTGTTTCCAACGGATGTGGGACTGGGGATTTAAGCCTTCACATGCCCTTCAAAACTTCTGCCCAAGCTGAAATCCTGCACAGCTTAACCTTTGTCTACTGAAACTGCCATAAATTTCTCTAGAAAAATCATATTTACGAGCTATAAAATTTCCCAAAAAATAGACATCTGTATCTTTCCAACCATATTTGGTTCATCTCTTGGTTCTTCCTGAATCATTACAGTTTAATTCGCCAAAATCACTTCTGCCATACTGAAATCACGCATAGCCTAACCTTTGTCTACTAAAACTGCCATAACTTTCTCTAGAAAAATCATATTTACAAGCCATAAAATTCCCCAGAAAATAGACATCTAGATCTTTCCAAACATATATGGCTCATCTCTTAGTTCTTCTTGAATCAATACAGTTTAATCCACAAAAATGACTGATTTGTACTGGCAATTATGGCAATTTAGTGAAACTTCTTTCCAAGTGCTTGTAAACCTATAAAACAACGAAAAAATAACTCAAAGTAACAAATTCCTAAGCTAAAAAATATAAATTAAGGGGCCAAAATATGCAATATTTGGCACTCATCATGCAACATGGGAGAGTTATAGCTTATGCATCTAGGTAATTGAAGAGCCATGAGAGGAATTACCTGACCAATAATTTAGAATTGGCTGCCATAGTTTTTACTTTGAAGATTTTGAGACATCATCTATATGGAGCCAATTGTGAAATTTTTACTGATCATAAAAACTTGATGTATTTACCAACCCAAAAGGAGTTGAATTTGAGGTAGAGGAGCTGGATGGAGTTGATTTTTTATTATGATTGTCCGATTCATTATCATTCAGGAAAGGCTAATGTAGTAGCTGATGCATTGAGTAGAAAGGCTACAAGGAGATTAGCTATTATTGAGAGTCGTAATACTAATATGATGATAGAATTAAGAAGTATGAGGATGCAGTTGAGTGTCGATGATAGAGGAGTATTGATGGAAAATATAGTGATACAATCTTCTATTATTGATCATTTATTACAGATGCAGGGTAGAAGCGAGGGGATAGAGAAGATCAGACAAGAAGTGTTGAGTGGGAAGTCAACTGAGTTTAGAATTAGAGAAGATGGTATGGTAGTTTTAGGGTATAGAGTTTATGTTCCCAATGATGTGGAGATGAGAAAAGAGATACTAAAGGAGGTTCATGATTCTGTATATTCCATGCATCTAGGGAATAATAAGATGTACAAGGGATTGAGACAGAATTATTGGTGATCAGGGATGAAGAAGGATGTAGCATAATATATTTCTAGATGGTTGACTTGTCAACAGGTGAAGTTTGAGAATAAACATCCAGCACGTTTATTATAACCTCTTCCAGTACCTGAGTGGCCATGGGAAAACTGAGTATGGATTTTATCTTTGGTTTTTCCCGTACCCATAAGGGACATGACACTGTGTGGGTTATAGTGGATAGACTTTCTAAGTCTTCACATTTTCTTCCTACTAAAACTACTTAGAGTCCAGAAAAGTTGGTTGAATTGTATGTAGTGGAGATAGTAAAATTACATGGAGTACCCTTGAGTATCGTATCAGATAGAGATTCTAGATTTACCTCTAAATTTTGGAGGGGTTTCCAAGAAGCTATGGGTACGAAATTGCAGTTTAATACAACTTTTCATCCACAAACTGATGGGCAGACGGAGAGAATCATCAGAATACTAGAAGATATGTTGAGGGCAAATGTATTGAGTTTCTTAGTGAGCTGAGATGCTTATTTGCCTTTGATTGAGTTTGCATACAATAATCAGTATCAAACTAGTATTAGGATGGCAACCTTCAAGGCTTTATATGGTAGAAGGTGTATAACTCCAGTACGCTGGGAAGAAGTTAGAGATAGAAAGATATATGGCCCAGAAATAATAGATTTGACTACTGAGAGGATCAAACTGATTAAGGAGAATCTCATAGCAGCCCAGAACGGACAGAAAGGATATACTGATAAGAGAAGACGACCTCTCGAGTTCCAAGTTGGTGATTGGGTATTTTTGAAGATATCTCCGTTGAAGGGTGTGTTGAGGTTTAAAAAGAAGGGAAAGTTAAGCCCAAGATTTGTGGGGCCATATGAGGTGATTGAGAGAATTGGGCCTATAGCATATCGATTGGATTTGCCTCTAGAATTAAAGTAATTACATAACGTGTTTCATGTGTCACTGCTGAGGAAGTACTTACACGATGAATCCCATAGTATCTCGAATCAAGCGATAGAATTTCAGGAAGATTTGACTTTTATGCAAGTACCAGTCAGAATCCTAGACAGAAAGGAACAAGTCTTGCACAATAAAGTCATTCATTTGATTCAAGTATTATAGCGGAACAAAGATGTCGAAGAAGTCATGTTGGAACATAAAGCAATAATGAGGAAGGAATACCCCCAACTTTTTCTTGAATTAGGTAAGAAAATTTCGGGGACGAAATTTTTGTAAGGTTGGTAGAATTGTAATACCCATATTTGTAAAGTAAGGGTAAAGAAGTACTTTAATAAATATGGCATAGAGTTAACATAATATAGATATTTTCTTATAAAAAAACGGACGTCCAGAAAAAAAAAAGTTTAAAAAAAATGGAAAAAACGTGGCAGTAGGTGGCAACACCTGCTGCCAAATAACAATTTAGACTATGCATGTCTCCCACATTTCACATATGTGGAGCCTTTTTGAGATTTAAGCCATGCTGATGGCTGTAAAAAATTTCATCATTTTTTCTATATATATCAAGTATATGTAAATATTAACATATACTTACCGAATGTCGTTTAATGTTCCTTCTATTACTCTATTTCTTTAAACACTTGGAGACCAAAAGAAAGACTAAAAGAGAAAATTTTTGAAGGGGTTTACGGGAGAATTTTATAGAGAGTCGCGGAAAACTATAAGAAAAACATAAGGTAATAATTTAATGTTTATTTTTGAATTTTTAGCATTCATGAAATTTTCCAGAAGTCACAATGAAAATTTTCAAAGGGTGTGGTTTATGAAGAATTGAAGAATAAATTAGAAATGTAATATATATTATGTCAGGTGTTGACGATCAACAACCGGGAGAAATTGCTAAGAGGAACGGGAAAGACAATGAGGTGATCCACGGGTAGCTTTAAGTGCTACGTGGTGAGTTAGATTTACTTTAAGCAATCTAAATAAAAAGAATGAAATATCTAGTGATAATATAAAAATAAATTATTAGTTTGTGCTTTGGTAGTAGATAAAAATCTGATTAATAGGTATGATATGAATATTGGACATGTAGAAAATTATTATGTGAAGAGAAATATTATTAGAATAATGAGTTATTTTAATAATGATGGTGATAAATAAAATTCTTAATGAATTATGGTTGATAAATTGATGTGATATATGAGGAGAAGAATTTAGTGGAATTTTCAAATAATAATTTGAGAATAATCAGAATAGCTAGTTTAAATGTCTGAATACATGCTTGTTTTTATTTTATTATTTATATGCGTATTCATATCAATTTTCATATGCATCTGAATGAGAATAAAAGAACTGAGAAGGAAACCGGTCTAAATGAAATTGAAAGAACCGGGAAGGCAGCTGATCTAATAAGAATAAAATAACCAGGAAGGCAGCCGGTCTAATGAGAATAAAAGAACCGGGAAGCCATCGGGTCTAAATGAGAATGAAAGAACCTGGAGGGGGTCGGTCTAAGATAAAAACATGTCAACATGTGGGAAGACATTCCCTAATAATAATTCATGTATTGCATCTGTTTTACATGTTGATTTTATTACTGAAGTGTTGTTGATATTATGCATTTATTTTATAACTAAATAAGTCTCACAGAGAGACAGTTATAGTGAGAAAGAGACATAGAAGTATGATGTTATAGTAATTATTTAAATGTTAGACTATATGCTATTATCCAATTAGATGAAAAAATAAATGATTAAATATTTTAGTGCTATTTATATAAATTAAATACTTCTAGTAAATTTAATTCACTGAGCTTGTGAAGCTCATCCCTCATTGTACAATGATTTCAAGTAACAGACAGGACAAATAGTCTGGCGGGTTGAGAGTCAGACGAAATCATTTTCTGTAAGCCATGTACGTGTCAACATCCTCAGACAAATGAGAAAATGAAATAAAAATTTTATTTGTAAATATTCATGCATTTTACATTGTATATTATGTTTAAGTTAATATCAGATGTTTGTATCTCCCCTGTTGAGGGTTGAAGATTCGAATAAAAAATTTTGTTAGTATTATTTTTATTGTTGCCTATATGTGTCGTGCTGGGATTTTCAAAATGTGATGACACCGTCTCGGGGGTGGCCAACCCGGGATGGGTCATTACATCATCCCGGGTTTCAAACAGGTTTCAGGTTGACCCATCGGGTTGCACTAATTTTTTTGAATTCGGGTTGACTTGCTAAGTTAGCTTATTTTTATATTTTTTAATTTTCAATATAATTACTGATTAAGTTCATGCTAGCAATAATAAATGTAGAGAAACTTTGTTCTTAGTTTTTTCTCTCTCTGTTAATAACGTAATATATTAAACTCTAAGTTTAGGTCGTGATAAGGTAACTAATTCGTAGAGCAAATGAAGGACAACAGGAGTGAGAGGGCACAAATATAATTTTTGTTTTTTAAATTATAAAATGAGAACATCTTGAGTCTCTCACTCTTGAGAGTGCTTATATTATATTTTTTTAATCATATAAATACGCATAAAACACATGCAAAATCTATATCTATAAATATAACTAATTGAAAAGATTTTTTTAGAAGCTTTTAAATGATGTCATGTGTCCAATTTTTTTAATTTAAACACATGAAACTACGTGGTTTTGATCTTATAATTAATTAAAGATATAAATCTTAATCTATAAACTCTATAGAGCTTAAAATAATAAAACTTTATAAATTAAAACTAAATATAAATTTTTTTAGTAAAAATTCAATATAAAAGAATCTAACCAATTTGATAGTTAAATTATGAAATAGCTTAAATCTATTGATATAACTATTTCAAATAGATTCTTTTTTATGAAGCATATTATTTTGATATGTGTTTTATTTTTTTAATAAATAAAACTACGTAGTTTTGGTTTTTTAAATATTTGGGATACAAAGCCCAAATTGTAATCCTTATAAAGGCCCAAAATAATAAAGCCTAACATAAAGAACCTAACGAAGTTAATCTTGATTTAAAAATAAAATAAAATTGCATAAGAAAAAAATAATATATATATATATATATATATATATATATATTCAATTGAAACAATCTTTAATATCCAATTAACTACTTAAGAATGCATATTTACATATGTCAAATGAAATTAACCATGTAAATATAAAACTAAGGTATAGAAATATCAATGCATATAAACAGCAAAAGATTTATAAAAAATATATATATGATAATCCAATAAAAAAAATCAAATTTCCAACTATATACATACATAAATGAATATTTACTTATGATTTAAATAATATAAACAAAATAAATTATAATTTTTTAAATATGATATGTTTAAACTTTTGAACATGAGATTACAGATTAAAATCATAATAATATATTGGTATAAAATTAACCAATTTAAATGACAATTCTCACATTTTTCTAATACGTTATTAGCTCTTGAATTTTTTTAACCAAATAATTTTTTTAAAATAACCATGTGCATTGCGTGAGTACACATTAATCTATAATATCTATAATAATCAAATTATATTCTCAATATACGAAATTTATGTGATCATGCATATTTTACCATAAACTATAACAAAAAGTAAAATACTTTCAAATTTTAATATTAAATTATTTATGTATTCTATTGAAATTATCGTCGTCATTTTAGGGTTTATGGTTTAAGATATAGGGTTTAGGGTTTTAAACTTTTAGGGATTAACTGACTTTAATCTCATTTGATTCATTTTTTTAGATTATTAATCAATCTCTAGATTGTATAATTAAATTATAACAATTTGTATTAAAATGTGATATTAAAAAGTACACAAAGTCGTCTCTTAAAAAAATAAAGTACCAAAAACTAAACCATATCTTGGTCAGTTTAATAAGAAATGGATATCCGAACCGAAATACATATCATCTGGGTCGAGCTTGAACTATTTAGCCTAAATTACAACCCTTTTGAAACCCTAGAATTGTTTAAACCCAATTTCTATTAGCAGTTGTTGCTTCATTCCTACTTTACCACCATCAATTTAAAGTGTTTACCTCCATTTTATTTATAATTATAACTATATATGTGAGAATAAGATAACAATTTATGCCTTACCATCATCAATTTAACCAAAAATATATATTTTTGTTACAAAAAAAATCAGGTTAATTCGAGTTTTTGAGTCGGGTTGTTTCAGGTCAAGTTGGGTTCGTATTCAGGTTCGGGTTCTCTCAAGTTTCAGGTCATTCAGGTTCAGGTCATTTCGGGTTTCAGTTGTTCCTGCCCTGGGTCATTTCGGGTTTCAGGTCATTCGGATCCGGGTCAATTCAAGTTTCGAGTCGTTTTGAGCACAGGTCATTTCGAATTTCGGTTGTCTCGGATTCAGGTCGAGTCAGGTTTTGAACAAATTGGATTATTTTTTAGGTCGGATCAAATTTTATCACCTCTAATTACTTCAATTAAGTATATAAGTGAAAGTCAACCCAGGCGAGATTCATGAAAATTAAGGATCATTGACCTCCATCATTTGTGATAAACAAGCACATATTAAAAGCACATTTTCCAAGTCCAGCTGTTTAAAGCCATTCTTTGCTTCTGAAGCTGAGTTGGTAGCTTGACATCATTCGCCAACCCAATAGCTTGGAGAAATCTTACAACATACCAAGTCATGTCCAGCTGCCACCATTCAAGGCCATGTCCACAACCCTCCCCAAATGCAACAACTGCCACCCACCTGATCAATATCGAACAATTAATTCATAAAATATCTCTTCTAATTAAGGGTAGTTAATAATTTCTTAAACAAATTAATTACATTGAAAATAACAATATATAAGTTGATGATCGAGGAAAAGATTAACGGCTAAATCAGAGTACCTAGACAAATCACTAGTCTTCCATACTTGCTTTCCCCATACGTGGCAAGTTGAGCTTACCAACCAAGTGATATGATATACCCATAGACCCTCACACCTTGTAATGGAAAAAAACCTTTGTTGTCAAATATAACATACTGCTTTGGTGTTTGGGGTTTTTTTATTCTTTAATCAAAATGGTACATACATGTTTAAGCATGTTACGTAATTTCGATCAGTACTAATTCAGACTTAAACTACACAATATTACACTGCACTTAAGTCTAGCAGAGAGGACAACACACAATAGTTGATTATTTTGAAGCTATCACAATTATTCGAACAAACAAGAAAAATCAATGGTAAGGGAACCTTACATATACCCGCTTTTTTTAGGGTCAAACTTTCATCCTTTATCTCAAACAAGTATTATAATTAAAAAAAATATATATCTATGCATGGATTTGTTTAACTATTGGCTATAAGAATTATCTAGAAAAAAATGAAAAATAAATTATTGCAACCATGACTTGCCCATCATGATTCAATTCAAGCCCTAAGCAAAGATATCAGCATCATGATTAAAAAAATATTAAAAATGAAAATTGGAAATAAAGGGAAAACAAATCTCTTAACGGTGTAGCTAAATTCCAGCAATTAGTCCTTTCAAAATGATGGGTCCTTTTATCATTAAAAAATATCTTTTAATATGAAGTAAAAGACCAAAGTTGAATCTAACTCATGTGTCTTTAATTTGAAAGGATTAATCGTTGAAATTTAGCTACACCATCAAGAGATTTATTTTTTCTCTCAAATGACTCTAGTTCAAACTCCCTTCCTAACTTTTTTTAATAGGAGTATAATTTCTTAACTTGAAAATTCATGAAAAAGGTAAAAATTTAGCACAATTATGACACACCACACGTGTGACACATGTGAAGGTTGCTCATGGTATCACACAACCATTAATCATGAGATTTAATGTAATTCAAAATTCATGGTACAAATTGAGACTAAGGTAAAATATATGGATATAATTAGATTGTAACCTATAAAAAATAAATGTAGTGAACTGCCTCATTTTTTCGTTAGGACTTCAGTATCCACTGTTTTTAGGGAATTTTTCAAACATTAATATCATAATTGCCATTCCCAAAAAACGTTTGTTTCACTTCAGCTAACCCATCCAAAATGCACACATGACAATTGACACAACATAGAGTTCTTTTGTTTTATTCAAAAATTGTGAGGCTAAACCACTTTCCTTTTTTATATTATATATAAAAAAAAATCCATATGATATGGAATAAAACATGAATTGTAATAATGTGAATGTTAAAGCGGAATGATTGATCAACTGTGCAAATAGATCAGGTCTATCATACCATAAAAATGGTTGATGGGAGAAATAATTATTGCATCGAATGTAAAACATTTTTTTTATATTAAGTGAAAATTTTACATTGATAACGTCTCTATAATTATCATTCACATTTTTTATTCTAATTTTGTGGACTAACAAAACTTGAATTTCTTATGATTCCCTTTCTATATTCTAATTAAGGCAGCCCACCACTTTAGTTATGGAAATCCAGGGAGAAAACCCACCAACTGAATCAATGGTGCGTGAACTTTGACTCATTGAATCGATACCCAAATAGAAAATCATATTGACTACTACTACTCTCTAGAGAATAGTAGCCTTAGTCATCATTGAGCTCTAAAGTGACAAGAAACCTTTATACTGTAAAGTAAAATAGAAGAAAGAGAGAGTTTCTCCTCCAAAAATGAGAGAGTTTCCTATGCTAGGATCCTGGTTGAAGTGGATGTAGTTAAGGAGGTTAAGCATGTAGTGACTATTAATCTCCCTGGAGACAGATCTTTTGAGAAGAAAATTATATATGAGAACCTTCCTAGGTTCTGCAACAAATGTAAGTAATTGGCCATTCAGATGGCAATTACAAATTTCTTGTTAGTAAGGTCTCAAAAGAAAGAGCTCCTATTGTACCAACAGAAACCACAGTTGCAGAACTAGTGTGAATTGATAACTCAGAAACTCCAGTAGTCCAGGAACCAACAGAGGCAGATAATTCTAGAAAGAGTATGGACAAACACCAAGAGGGTGGTTCAGATGAGGGATTTAACAAAGGCAAGCAAGCTTTTCTCCATTCAGGGGAGGATAAAATTGATATGTCTCTCTCCCTAAAAGACTTTCAATTAGTTACCAAAAAGAAGAAAGGCTTGAACTCTTCTAAAGCTAAGCCTAAGGAAAGAAAAGAGGGGGGGGGGGGGGGGGGGGGGTGGATGCCCCCCAAAAAGTCTAATGATAATAGCCTGTTGGAACATCAGGGGTTTCCACAAACCCCTGAAGCACAATGGGGTTGCTCACCTCATGTATAAAAATAAAATAGATATTTTTTTGTATTCTGGAATCTAAGCTGAATGTTGAGAAACTGGAGAGAATCATGAAGAACAAATTTAGAATGTGGAGTAACTTTAATAACTTCCATTTACATGCTGCTGGTAGAATCCTAGTTCTCTGGAATCCTTCTAAGGTCAGTGTGACTTTGCTGGAAGCCAAGTCCCAAGTTATGCACTGCAGGGTTACATGTTTGGTCTCATCTACTTCTTTTGTATCAAGCTTTGTCTATGGATTTCACTCTATTGTTGCTAGAAGGCCCTTCTGGGATAACCTTAGAGAATTCAGTGGAAATTTGGTTTCCCCCTGGCTAGTTATGGGTGATTTTAATAATGTCTTCTCTGTGGATGAAAAGGGTAATGGACTGCCTGTTACAACTTATGAAATCAGAGACCCCCAAGCTTGTTGCCTGGACACAGGACTTGTAGACTTAAACTTCTCTGGTAGTTTCTTCACTTGGTCTAACAATCACACTTGATGCAAGTTGGACAGGGCTATGGTGAACAGTGACTGGATGCAAAATGGTTTTAAGGCCCATGCTAAATTCACAATGCCAGGATGCCTCTCAGACCATTCCTACTGCTTGGTGACTCTGTTTGAGGAAGTGCTAGGGGGGAAAAGGCCTTTCAAGTTCTTCAACATGTGGGCATCTCACCTTGATTTCTTAGAAACAGTTAGAGAATCATGGAATTGTAATATTTCTGGGTTCAAGATGTTCAAACTGTGTAGAAAGTTGAAGAATCTAAAATGCTTTCTCAAGAAGTTGAATGAGAAGCATTTTAGTCAAATTTCTACTAGAGCTTTGGATGCTAATAATGATATGTTGAGTCTTCAACAAGAGCTCCATGATAATCAAACAAATTCAGAGTTACAAAGAAAAGTTGCAGAGATAAGGTTAAAGGCATTCAATTTGGCTGAAGCAGAGAGAAGTTTCTATGCCCAATAGACTAAGTGCAAATTTCTCATGAATAGTGACAGAGGGACTAAGTTTTTCCATGCTTTGATGAAAAGGAAGTCCAGTAGAAATCATATATCTGCAGTGGAGACTACAGAGGGCTGCCAGACCTCCTCAGAGATGTAAGTGGTTAATGAGTTCTTAAAATTTTATCAAAATTTGCTGGGTTCTACATCTTCTGTCAGGCCTATTGAGAGTGAAGTCCTTGATGAGGGGCCTAAAGTAAATGAGGTCCAAGTAGAGGCTTTGACTCAAGCTGTCTCAGAAGCTGAAATTAAAGAAGCACTATTCAGTATTGGAGAGGATAAGTCTCCTAGCCCTGATGGATAGTCCTCAGCCTTTTTCCAAAAAGCTTGGAGTATCATAAAGGAAGATTTTGTGGGGGCCATCAAAGAATTCTTCACCAATGGCAGGTTGCTGAAGCAAATTAATCACACAGCTTTGGCTATGATTCCAAAACTCAAAAATGCTGCAAAAGTGGAAGAATACAGACCAATAACCTGTTGCAATGTGGTGTACAAGGTCATAGCCAAGATCCGTGCAACTAGACTTGCCTCTATCCTAGAATGTATTGTTAACCCTGCTCAAGTTGCATTCATTCAAAACAGAAGTATGGTGGAAAATATCTACTTGGTCCAGGAGCTGATAAGAAAGTATAGTAGGAAAAGAATCTCCCCAAGATGCATGTTGAAAATAGACTTGAGAAAAGTTTATGATTCAGTAAACTGGGACTTCCTTAATGGAATGATCAAAGGGCTTGGCTTTCCTGAGAAATTTGGAAACTGGGTCATGGAATGTGTTTCCTCCCCTTCCTACTCTTTATCAATCACTGGCAGCCTCCATGGCTTCTTTGAGGGGAAGAGAGGCCTAAAGCAAAGGGATCCCCTATCCCCTTTCCTTTTTGTTCTAAGTCTGGAATATCTGTCAAGACTCTTGGCCAGAATGATTAAATCTCCTGAGTATAAATTTCACCCTAAATGTGAACCTTTTAAGATCACCCACCTTGTTTTTGCTGATGACCTTATCCTGTTTGTGAGAGAAGACACAGGGTCTGTCAGTCAGATTATGGAATGTGTTAGACAGTTTAGTGATAGTTCAGGGTTACAAGCTAGTCTTCCAAAATCAAGACTCTTCACTGCAGGCATTCCTAGTAGGGGTGGCAATTCGGGTTGACGGGTCGTGTTCGTGTCGACACGAACACGACACGATTAATAATGGGTCGACACGAACATGACACGATTATTAATCGTGTCCAGAAAACCCAACACGAACATGGCACGATTATTAAACGAGTAACACGACACGACACGCTTAAATCGTTTAATAAACGGGTCGTGTTAGACCCGACACGACACGACACGCGTAACCCATTTAATAAACGAGTCGTGTTAGACCCGACATGATAACACGACACGCCTAATTTTTCATAATCCGACACGACAACACGACACGATTAACCCACTATGACACGATTAACCCATCATGACATGTTTATTACATAAGCAAATATAAGTTATTATCTAATCATTCATAATCCAAATTTCAACATATTCATTATCCAAATATACATTAAAAAAATCCAATTAATAACATAAACATTATATTGTCAACTATTATCAATATTGGTTTAACCATAATAAAAAAATAAAAAAGAAACAATAACACCATAAGTCATCCAATTACAAGTACATAATATTACAACATTAGCCAACCAAATTAGCAACAGAACCCTCAGATGGAGGTGGAAATGATTCATTCTCATGCATATTCATATCCATTACATCAGAAGTAAGCTCCTCTATTGCTTTTGCGGCCATTTCTACAAAGAAAAAAATAAAACAAATGTTAAAACAAGCAAGTCACGAGTCTTTGCAAATCTGAATATTATATAAGGCATAAGCAAAAAAACACTCAAAAGAGAAATTAGAAATATAAATAAAGATGTTAGCATGGTCAGTTCAATAATATTATTTGTGATTACTTGTTACCTTGTTCTCCATACAACGAATCTCTTGTGCAAACCAAAGCTTCTACTGTGTCAGGCTTAAGCGCACTCCGATACTGATTAAGCACCCTCCCACCAACAATAAAAGCACTTTCTGATGCAACAGTTGAAATAGATATGCTTAAAACATCACGAGCCATCGCAGCAACTTCAGGATATCAAAATTGATTCGCTTTCCAATATTGCAACACATCTAGTGAAATATTGTTTTTTAAAATTGGCTCATCTAAATAAAGCTCAAGCTGTGATTTCTGTGGGGTAGCTTCTTGACTTTGATATGAAATAAATTCCTATAAAAAATATACAAAACCAATTAGGCTGAGAATATAGCCCAATACTGAAAAATAAAGTGGAAACAATTATCTTCACCATAGCCACTAATTTCTAAAATGCAACAAGGTCATGATTGTAAATAATGGCTTTTCTTAAGAGATATAGAACTCAAGTAATTCTACATTAGCTACTTTCGCACAACAAATCTACACGGGGTCCTTAGTTCAGCTTAAGCTTACCATATCTGAACCAAATCTATCTTGATCATGACCTCCTAGTGGAAGTTAACAATTCTTGAGAAATCAAGCAAACTTTTTCTACTAGGATACTTTTCACTATGCTGCTAATATGTGAAGAATCATGGAATCATTTCCCAAACTCCACAATAAACAACAAATTGCATAGAACATAAAAAAAATTAATAATATTCATTGAAAGAGAAAGATTAGATAAGCTTTAACATGGGAACGAACAACCAAATGGACAACAATTGAAAAACTAGAATAATGAAACATTAAATCACATGGACAACATGTTCAAAACAATAATTAAAGCACATAGACAGCAATATAAATCTTACAATAATAATCTAAAATCAACATACCTTTAGCGTATCTCGGGTACCTCCACAAAAAGATTTTCCAAGGTTGTGAGAAGAAGAACAATGAGGATTATGAGTTGGCTTGTTTCCAATCGAGCCCGATGAATATTGACTTTGCAAAGGATTTTCAACATTAACATACTCATTAAAAAGTTGTATCAACTTTTCTTTCACACGTAAAGACTCATAAAACCCTTCATCACCATAGAGTTTTGAGTAGCACCACTAAACAAAACTCAATTTGTAGCGAGGATCCAAAATAACTGCTATAGCTAATATCATGCTAAAATCAGACCAATACTTCTCAAACTTTGCATACATGTTAACTGCCATTTTTCTCAAATAGTCATCCTCACTCCCCATTATTTCCTTCAATTTCACATGTGTCGAAAACACCGAAGGAAAATACAAATTTGCAGTTGGATACTTAGAGCCAAAAAAGATACAAGTGATTTCATAAAATAGTGACAAGAACGTACAAATCTTTCCAACCTTATCCCATTCATTCCTAGTTGGACAATGCTTGTAATTTGAATCACTCAACTCTAGATGCATAAAAGCATGACTATAGTAAAGAGCACTATCAAGCATAATGAAAGTAGAATTCCATCTAGTTGGGACATCTTGCCTCAAACCTCTTTTAGCATCAAGAGATCTATGTGCTACACATTCCAAAAAATTTTGTTTCCTAACGTGTGACCCTTTCACATACTTGACACTTTCACGGATCTTTTGGATAGACTCATCTATCTCTTTTAACCCATCTTAAACAACTAAGTTTAATATATGAGCACAACAACGAAGATGAAGAAATTCTCCATCACACAACAAACCACCCCCTAATAACAACTGATCTTGTAAACGCTCAATAGATTTATCATTTGCAGATACATTATCCAAAGTGATTGAAAACACTCTCTTATCTATCCCCCAATCAGTCAGAAAAGTATGGATCTTTTCAGCCAAAGATATGCCATTATGAGGAGGTGGCATAAAGCTAAAATTTAAAATCTTTTTTTGTAGGTTCCAATCTTTATCAATAAAATGAGCTGTCAAGCAAATATATCCATCTGTGGTGATGGAAGACCAACAATCAGATGTTAAACTAACCCTTCCCGGTGTTGCCTCTAACATTGCTTGTATTCTACACTTCTCCCTCTTATACATCTTAAGACAATCAGCCTTACAAGTATTCCTAGTCACAATATGCAAATCATCACGCAAATAGAAAAAAATAGCTTTAAGTCCCACCCATTCAGTGAATTAAAAAGGTAATTCATGCATGATAATAGTTGCTGTTAGTAACTCCCTAAACTTTTCATGATCAAATGAATCATTAGATAAAGACATGGAACCATTACTTTATGATAAAAGTAACTGACCCACATCTCGTGTATCTAATATAGCACATGTCTTCATATGACGTTTCATATTACCTGTTACAAACCTACTATCACAAATGTATGTTATTCCACACCTCTTGCACTTGCATCTCTTTTTCTTATCATCTCCAAGAGGAAGCATGTCAAAAAACTTCCACACTGGTGAGGTAAGTTTTCTTTTACGCTTTTCCACCTTTTTTTTAGAATCCATAGCAGCAACTACTTCCTCTAACTCAACTACATCATCATATTCTTCATCAAGCACATCCATGCTATCACAAGCCTCAACATTAATGTCGTTGAGATCCCCCATCGATCTACATGTAAAGCAACACATTAGAGATTTAAAAAACAAACACATATAATCAAACATAAGAAATAATTAAACCATAAAGTCAATAACAAATTACATCACATTAAAATTAAAACAATCACAAAGAAGAAATCAGTCAACAACACCTAACAAGCCAATCTAAATCTCTGGTTCAGCATGGATATTTTGATGTGATAAGGAGGATGGAGAAGAATCCAAAGCCGAGTAAAACAGCAGAAATCAGCAATAATGGAGCAAGAACAACAATTCATGATAGTGGATTCCTGTGGAAAAACAAAGGAGAACCCATTTTTCTTCTTACATTACTAGACTTTTCATACTTCAATTTCAGGGTTATTTCTCTCATATCATAGTTCCCAATCCCATGCATATAATGCTCCTGTTAAACAGGGTTTTTAATTCCTAACACCAATCAGGTGCTGCTACCCCTGCAACTGATTCTCTTGAAAACTCCAAAACCTCTGCGTTTCCCCCGTATTGGTTTATAGTCTCAAAGCTTGGGAATTAGAGAAGCCATGTGCAGGCATCTGAGCTCACCACATGACTGAAAATTAAAAAAATAAACACAACCCACAGCAGAAAGATATTTTATACTACTACTACTATTTCTCTCCTATGCCATTTCTCTCTGCAACCCAAAGAACCTTATATTCAAAAACCATACTTCATCAAAGGTGGAAATTAAATTAAAGATACATAACTTAAAAAAACCTACCATTATGTACTCATTTTCCCTTCATTTTCTATTAGTAATTTATCTTATCAAAAGGCCAGCTTTCTTCGGGGCAGAAACAGAACTGCTCTCACACTACTTATCTGTGCCAGTAAATTCAGACCATCATTGGAACCTTAGAGTTTGCCACTGAGAAATCCACCAAACGAAGAATCAGAAGTTTAGAAGCTAGCTAGCTTTATGGAAGAAGACCATGACCATCTAGTCTAATATCAAAGTTTCGTGGCAACAACATCAAAACTTTGCATGCAATCTCAAAAGAAGTGTTTTACACTTTTCTCTTCCATTTGTTAAAGAAAAACTGAAAAAGCACAAATCATGTAGCTAGATGGTGAAAACAAAAGGCTAGTGAGAAGAAAAGAGAAGACAAAGAAGAGAATTTGTAATTAAAAAAAAAGAGTAGAATATTCAGATCATGTAATCACTTGAACTGAGAAAATCCAAACATATCTATAAGTTTGACTCAAAATCAAAATATTCCCCAAAGTAGATACTGAAGATTTTGCTTTGTTTATTTCTCTTTATTTGAAAGTAATTAATAAAGAAATTGGAATGTTAAAACAATTCATTTGTAACCATGTAGCACAGAAAAATACCAGTTAATCCTAATCTGTTATAAACTTCTAACTTTTCAATTGTTTTTCCAATATTTTCTGGTACTATATTAAATAAACATAAACAATAACTTTGTGATGTCGGTAAAGAAAAAAGATAAATTAAAAAGTTTCAAAGAAAAGGATAGGTTGCATCATAAGGTGATAACAGACAGGTAATGGAAAAAAATAGCAAGCACTTGCAAAAAACACTTTTAAGAGGACACAATACTTTTCTCCTTTTAGAAAAATTTGAAGTTTTTCATCAATATCATTAATGGTTTGCCTAACTTTCACCTTACTGGTGGTTTTGATTAAAAACACAGAAAAAAAAAAAGCAAGCAAATGACTGAAACTATTTCGTCAATTCTCGATTTCTCTTTCACCGATTTCAGACTATAAATGATAAACTTCAAGTTAACCTCACACTTTTCTCTCTTTCAATTTTCGTTTAAGTTCCTCAAGGACAGGGACTAGAAAAGTGGGGAAATTTTGAGCTTCTCATAAACGGAAATGGACAGTAAAACTCCATCATGGAACAGCAGCAGAAAAATCATAGAAGGTGAAGCCCAGTTTAAGTAGATCGAAAACAAAAAGAAAACTTAATGGAGAGGCGACTGAACCGGTGTTGCAGTAGATCGAAAGAGAAGGGGAAAGGGGATCGGCGACTGGACCGGTACGGTGACGTGGTCGGCGACTGGACCGGTGAGGCAACGTAGTCGGCGATTGGACCGGTGCGACGGTGTGGTCGGCGACTGGAGGTCGAGAGAGAAATGGAGAAGCAAGAGAGGCGGCAGTGTGTTTTGGCTATTTGGGTAGGTTTGTAAAATTAGGGTTTATTTATATATATACTCAATTTTTTTAATTTAATATATAAATTTTTTAAATGGGTCATAAACGGGTCATGGGTCATAATCGTGTCAACACGACCCATCAAACCCGTAAATTTAATCATGTCATAATCGTGTCATTTCGGGTTGACGGGTCAACCCGCGACATGACACGATTATTCCGTGTCATAATCGTGTCGACACAATTACGACACAAACCCGATTATACTCAACCCTAACACGCTTTATTTCGTGTCGTGTCGTGTCGGGTTCACGTGTCGTGTCCAAAATTGCCACCCCTAATTCCTGGTAATGATCTCCTAGAAATCAGAAGGATCACTGGATTAGCAGAAGGAATCATGCCTTTTAGGTACCTGGGGGTTCCCCTGGCTGTATCTAGATTGAACTCTGGCCAGTACCTCCCTTTGATTGAGAAAATTTCTGGGTATATTAGTGCATGGGTTGGGACTAACTTGTCCTATGCAGGCAGAGCTGAACTGATCAAATATGTCCTACAGGGTGTGGAATGTTTCTGGTTATCCATTTTTCTCATTCCTTCCAATGTTAAAGACAGAATTATTAGGATCTGCAGAACCTTCTTGTGGAGTGGTAAGAATTCAGATTCAAAGAGAGCTTTGGTTGCTTGGAAGGAAGTATGTCTTCCAAAAAAAAAGGGGGTATGGGTCTCAGAGACCTTATAAGCTAGAACTTAGCTCTCCTATCAAAATCTCTCTGGAACATCCATTCAAAGAAGGATTCCCTCTGGGTCAGATGGGTCAACCATTATTACCTTCATGGTGAGTCCTTATGGAATGCTAGCCCTAAACATGAAGACTCTGGCCTCTGGAAGAAGCTTCTGGAAATTAAGAACAGAATGATCTGCTCTGAATCCTCATTTCAATCAGCTACTGATAAGATAGGTCAATGGGTGAGACAGAATCAGATCAGTATCAAGCTTGCTTATGATCACTTCAGACCCAAAGGTTCTAAAAAAATATGGGCTTCGGTGGTTTGGAGCAGTTGTATAACTCCTAAACATGCCTTTATCTTGTGGTTAGCTACTAAAAACAGATTGCTTACTAAAGATAATCTCATGTTCCTGGATATGGACAGATTGTGCCCATTGTGCAGAGATGAAGAAGAAATTGTTTCTCACCTGTTCTTCTCCTGTCGAGTAAGTGCTTCTATATGGAAAGACATTAAAGAGTGGACAGGCAACAAAAGGTGCATATCCACCCTTAAAAGTGCAATAAAGTGGTTACACAAGGAAGCTAGAGGGAAAGGTCCTCATGCAATAGCTCAAAGAGTTGTTTTCGCCAGCACTGTTCACCACATATGGATAGCCAGGAATGCCAAGTAGTTTGATGGAATAGTCTCTCACCCAGCAGTATTGTCAGGAAAATTAAAATCCATGTGTATGGGATTGCTTTTGTAAAATTTCCTGATTTTAGACCGTTTATGTAATGATCATATCTCCTGGGAATATCGAGTGCTTTTTTTGTATATAATTTTTTAGTGATGCAAGTTTATTTACAGATCAAAAAAAAAATAGAAGAAATTCCTTACCATTCCTCAAAAAAGGAAGGGAAAACCTCCAAATGCATATGGTATAACTCCAAGTGCAACTGGATGGACAACATAGGTACGTTGAAGGAACCTATAAAATGGCTGCTTCTCTAAATCATCTACATTATTTGCTTCTCCACACTGCAAAACGACCCCTTAACATTATGTCAATTAGTCAACAACATAGCTTTAGCGGGTGTATGCGTGTATTTATATGGAGAAAGTTTTAAGAAATTCGGAAAAATCAAAAATAAATTTCTTATGTAAACTATTGAACCATATGATAATAGAGAATTTTCTCTTTATTAATAATAATTGAAAATGTTTAAAATTCATAAGAATTTCTGGTTCATATGTGAGGGAGATACCCTTTTAACAATAGAATTTTTATCAAAGAACCAATTGATGTGACTAAACCAGAATCCTTCAATGGGGCTATGTGGGTCTCTCAGAATCACAAAACTGGTGATAAAACCTGTGTGTGCTTACCCAATCAATGGGGTTCCCCTGAAATCATCAATTACACCATAAACCACAGATAAATTTCTCTTCACAAAACCAAATTTCGAAAGACAAACTAACCTGGAGAGCTTGAACTCCACAATATGCAAACAAGTACTCAAGGCCAATTTGGTAGCTTAAAACTCCTCTGAGAAAGATTCCTATGGAAAGACAGAGTAATGCCCAGAAGTCCTGTCACCACATAGAGCCCAAAAGCAACCCAAAAAGCAGCCCAATTAAATTGAAATGGTGCAAATAGACTAAGCAAATGTATAGCCAAAACAACACCAGCAGTGCTTATATCCTGCGAATTCCATTTCCTCCCCAAAAAACCTCTGTGTTTTCTCTTCACCACCACATCTGAAAACAGAGTTCTCCCATAATTCCCTAACCTTGGCTGTGGCTCTGGCTCTTTGGCTCTTATCGATACCCCATTAGCCATTGACAATACATTCCTCTTATATCTCTCATTCAGATGAGTGAAAAAACTTGTGTTTAATTGATTGTGTTTTGTGTTTAGTTGATTTGATTTTTGAGTTGTGGTGCCCAAAATTTGGTACAATATTTGTGTTTGGTTTTATTGTGTGGTGAAGAGATGAAGAGAAAGGAAAGGGCTTGGGTTTTGTTAATGGTGTTGTGATCAAAGAAGCCATAGAGACTTGAGGGAGGTGGGCTGTTTTTCCTGTGTGCTTAAAAATTTTGTGGGTAATTGATAGAATTCGGTTTTGGGTGGGATTTTGTACAAATTGTTTTCACATGCGAAGGCCTTGGTTTTGGGTGAGATTTTGTATAAAGTTTTTTTAGATGTGAAGTTGTTTGGATAAGACATTTTGTCTCGAGGTATTGGGACGTAAGTTTTTGAATATAGTGAATATTTTAAAATTTTAATAAAATAATATTAATTAATTAAAATATAAAATATAAATTTTTTTATTTAAATTAATTAATTAATTTTTATTAAAGTTTAATACTTTACTAACTCTCTTTAGTGTGATAATTATAATTTTATAAATATTTATACATAAATTATATGAAGTGTAACTAATATTTATATATTGTTGTAACTTGTAAGTGATTAATTAAATAGTTTGTAATTATTAATTTATTATTAAACTAGATAACATGTATTATATATTTATGAAGTGTAATAATGTCACAAAAAAATAATAGTTTAGTGGTTAAGACATATAATACTCATTAAGTTATGGGTCCGAGCCTTTAACTTGTATTTTTTCTTAAATTTTAAGTTTTTAGAAAAATTTCGTGGGGTGTACGCCCCAAACAAAAAGATGAATGCTCCGGCCTCTCAACATATTTTTGCTTCGTCCCGAGCGAGTCCCAGTAACGCAAATGATAAACCAAAGTCCTTTTTATTACTATTTAGAATAGCTTCTTTTTGTACTTATCAAATGCGACTTTAGCTTTGAAAATCAATTTTAAATTGAGTTATTTTTTAAATTTATCAAAATCAAATCAAATCAAATCATTTAATAATTAATATTTTAATTATTATTTATTGAAATTTAATTTATTTTTATTAAATTTTTGATAAATTTTAAAATACCTAATTTCATTTTAACTTTAAATTAACTCAGGTTAAGAAATAAAGACAAGAAGGCAGTGATAAGGTGAGTAAAAAAGATGATATAAGTAGTGGGGGGATAAGATCCGGATATTTCGATTTCTTGGGATATTTTGTCATTTTATGTTGGTTCTTTCCCTTCTTTTTTATCTACTACGCGTACATTGTTTAGATATTTCTCTAAATTTTGATTTTGTTGTTGCTTTTCCTTTATAGGAGCTCTTTTATCTCTGTCTATCAAAACTCTATTTATCTACCACAACGGTCTTTAACCCATTTGGTTGAGTAATCTTTCTCTCTCCTTCTTTGGGAAGTTAAGGCAGGCACTGCAAGTGTGATTAATGGCGGCAACAATCGCGTCAATCGTTGCGTCCCCCACGCAACCATTATCAGCTGCATGGTCCAATTTTAGTGGTAAAGCAAGCCCATCCGTCTCAACCAAACTTGGTGAGTCTTCCTCTCTTTTTATCTTTTCAAGTTTATATGTTTCCTCTTTTGTAGATTGGTACTGGAATTTTGATGATATATAGATTTGATTCATTGAAACAATCATTAATCCCCTTGGTTCTGAGGTTTTAAAAGGATAGTTATTTATGAATTCGAAATTGCCTAATTGGGATCTTTCCAATTTGTATTTATAATTCTTAATTTGAAAACATCAATTTAAAATCATGTATTTGTATATCAAGTTAGTTTGCCTCATTGGTTGTTCATTATGAGAATGATAGGATGAGATAGATAAGTAATTCATCTTATCTCCTATTAATTCCCCTTTATTGTGTCAACCAAATACACTAATAAGATAACAAACTTATATGAAATCCCAAGCATATCAATTTTACAATTTTAGGAAGTCACTCAAGACTCAAAAACTTGTGAATTTGAAATATCATCTCTTTAAAATGTATTTCAAATTTAAAAGTTTTGAAAATTTGATTAATTTATTAACATGGATGTTTTAAAACTAATTTAAAATAAAACTACATGCATTTAAAATTGGCTACATAACAACAATGACTTTTGAACTATTATCTTCTAGCACTTTAATCCGTAAACCTTGAATTTGACACCAAAAGTCTTCAAACTTTCAATTAATTTCAAAATTATCCTTTTCATCAATATAATACTTACATTTTCACTTTGAGATTATTGAATACACTAAATAAGGATTCTAATAAAATCTATAAACCATTTGGAGATCATCCAATAATTTTTAAAAAAATTTCACTTGCGTGCTATTTTTTTTTTATAAATATTTAATAGTAAAATATAAGAAACAAATAATTTCAGTTTAAAAAAAATCTTTTTGTTCATAGTAAATCACATTTATCTTTACATGTCTATCAAAAATCATGTTCAAATTTTTTGTATTGTTAAGTTTTTAAAACAATTTTATTAATAAATAATGCGTAAAAAATGTTATCCGCACACCCAATTGAAAATTAAGGATTCATGGTACCAAATTAGTTACTCTATCTCTATCAAATTCCATGAACTATTACAAATTGCTTTCACAGTATTCTGTTTATAATTAGGATTATATCTCCATCAATATCTAAGTACAAGTAGGACAGAAAGATTATTTATGCTTTACTTGAATGCACAAAATGGAAAGTAGAAAGAAGTTCTCGAATGTTACACTTTAATGTTTACAATGCAGCTAGTAACTTTTTGGGTGCCTCACTGCTGAGGACTTTTCCAAAGAGGAAGAAACTAGTCAAAATTAGTGGAGAAGTGAGTGCTGCAGCAACTTTCACAACAACTCCCAAGGAAGAAATTATAGAGTACAAATCCCACTTTCTTTCATTATTATTTCTTTTTCCACCTTTAATTTTTTGCTTTGTAATGATTTTGAGTAATTTGGCATAATATATAGGAGGTTTTCTTTGTAAATACAGCTGCGCATAGTTTTTGTTTCTTTGGAAGCATATCTACTCTCAAAATCATGGTGTACATTGTTTAATCTGAGTTGTCACTGTTGTGTAACTTGAAAATTCCTTCCTTACAGGTATGCGCTTCCTTCCTGGGCTATGTTTGAACTTGGGAGGGCTCCTGTATATTGGAAAACCATGAATGGTCTTCCTCCCACTTCTGTAAGTTTGGCATTGCCACATCCATACATTTATGAACACAAACACATGCACATTATCTTCTCTAATAAAACTGGACTTACAAATTTGACAGGGAGAGAAGTTGAAGCTTTTCTACAATCCGGTCGCAAACAAATTTATCCCAAATGAAGAATATGGTGTTGCTTTTAACGGTAATTCCTGGTAGACTTTATGTTCTTAGTGTCACAAAGGCATTTCAACCAATTATTTGGTTTTTCATAGCATTTGAAACTGAAATATTAATTCACTATGGGGAAAAAATGAAATGTATTGTTTCAAGGAAAATGATAAAATCCAGTAGAATATGCACACTTTGTTACATCTTGAAATCTGACTAATTTGCTGCGTGTTACCCTTTTCAGGAGGCTTTAATCAGCCGATTATGTGCGGTGGGGAGCCAAGGGCAATGCTTAGGAAAGATAGAGGAAAAGCTGATTCCCCAATATATACCATTCAGATAGGCATTCCAAAGCATGGTTGGTACCATGTCACAAATTTAATACTATGCTTTGGACATTAAATTCAGTTCTTATGTGCTTTTCCATTTTTGTAGCTCTGAACTTGATATTCTCGTTCACAAATGGAGTTGACTGGGATGGTCCTTACAGACTGCAGTTTCAAGTTCCAAAGGCTTGGCGAAACAGACCAATTGACTTCTTTAATGAGGTAATAAGACACAAATATTTGCTACTCTTTAAGTTTTTTCTTTTTGCTAGTCTAAAAGACCTGGCCCTCTTGGCTTAGTGATAATCTTTGTGTCTTACATATAAGAGTCTCGAGTTTGATGTGCTTCCCTACCAATTAAAAAAATAAAAAAAAGATTGTAGTGTGGGGACATGCTCGAAATTTCATTAAGAATACAAATTTTCATTTCGACACAATCGGAAAATTAGATAACCTACTGAAATAT
Source organism: Bretschneidera sinensis (assembly GCA_023935145.1). Taxonomy (NCBI): domain Eukaryota; kingdom Viridiplantae; phylum Streptophyta; class Magnoliopsida; order Brassicales; family Akaniaceae; genus Bretschneidera; species Bretschneidera sinensis. Next base: position 50,929,750 of record CM043704.1, read on the forward strand.
TTATTTCATTCTGCATATTTTGAATTATTAGATTGATTCACATTAATAAAATCATATGACCTTTATGATACTATGAAACTTGCATTTATATGGCAGGGTTTGGCCAAAGAGTTGAGTGAAGAAGGTGCTTGTGACAGAGCAATATTTCCTGACACAAGCATTATAGTCACTAGATGTGCTATGATCGGTAACTTATCCATTGAAGGAGTAAGTGTTCTTTCTTCTTCTTTTCTTCATTCATTTTATCATATTCCCACAAAATTTTATATCAGAAAAATTGGCCTTTTACACGTGGCTAAAGAAAGAAGTTCAAGTGCCACTAGCTGCCACCTCACATGCTATAGGAAATCAATTGCCACCAGCAACATAGGAGAGAAAAGCTCTCTTCATATATGGTGGGCTAGAACACAATAAGAGGGTTTATTTCTACGACATTGTGGATCTTAGTTTAGTTTAGTATACGGGATTTCTATTTATAGAAGTCTAAATTGCCTGAGTGATAACCCGCCATGAGGTAGCCAATTTCAAGTTGCTTTTGCTATTTAACATGACTCATAGGCGAAGCGTAAACCTAAGACAACTTTACATTAAACTTTTCTTCTTTGCTGCAATATGTTCTTCATGTACCACATATAGACAATGTTTGAAATTAAATCTCTTCCAAACAGCGCCATGCTATTAGTACTAAATTACAAATTATCTTCAACACTCCCTCTTAATTTGCAATTTGTAAAATTTCTTCAAAAGCTGTCATTGGAAATGTTTAGGTACTTCTTTAAGTGATGATTTAATCGAAGTTCTTTAAAGTTGATTGATGATTTTAAAGACAAATTTAAGGCATAGATTAAATTTGGGATGATTTAACATTTAAGAGTTCTCCAAATGTCACCATTATCCTGCAATTGATTGATGATCATGAATTCTTGGAAGTTCCAATGCCTTCAAATGCAATGATTTTCTTGACAATTTCCATGGGTGTGCAAGGCTTGAATGTCTTCACATGTTTGAGTGGCAACTTGTCTTTGGTCTTGACTTGTATGTGCAGAAACTTAGTATTCTTGAGAGGGAGAAAATTTTCCTCTTGAATATAAATTTCTTGAAGGGGAGAAACTTTTTTCTTCTAGATTTAATCTTCTTGAATATCATTTCTTTATCGCTTAAATTTAGTGTTGAAATTAATCTCAAAACTAAAACAATGCGAAATCGTTTCAGGGTGATCGTTGCAATCTTGATCTCGTTCCAGGATGCATGGATACTGACTCACCTTTGTATAACCCACTTGCCAATGTAGATGATGGATCCTGTCCGATTGATTCGGAATACTAGCAGTAGCCTCACTAGTCTATACCCATAGAATTTTTACGTAAATACCATTGGGTATGTATAAATTCACATCCTTGCAGATTTCTACATTTTAGCATTGCAGAAAGTTTCTGGAATTGTTGTTTCCTCTAGGTGTTGAATTGAAGTCGTAGTTGTTGCAGCTTTGTAGGTATACTGCTTTGCTTGTAAATTCTTGAGAAAATTGAACACTTAAAAGGGCACATGTATTAATGAAGAATATCTCTAGTTCAATAAGCCATGCGATGAACATATTGCAGTAGTCCATCGCCACTATTCTGATATCAGTATGAATTACTTTGTTACAATTCTGAAGCTTCAAATGCATCATGATTCTATTTTTTTCTCTTTTATGTTGGCGCCAGTCATCGTGATTATCATGGTGTTGACACTATCAAAATTTATGAAATTTAGATTTGTTTGGCTTGTGTTTATTTTGTATGGCCCCAATTGTGGTTTTTGAAATCCATTTAGTTCTTACTAGTTACGTTTGGTTGTATAGAATTAAAAATTGAAATTGAAATTGAGGTGGAATTATACTTTTTTTTAACACAAAAACAATTTAAAAAGACCATGATTCTATCTCAATTTCAATTTTTAGTTTCAATTTCAAACAACCAAACATAACAATGATACGAAATGATCCTATTTTAGAGATGGTAAAATTTGATTCAACCCTAAAATCCGACCTGAGTCATTGGAAATCTGATCAAGACGAAATAAAAAAAAAAAAAAAACATATTAGAATAATATAATCCAAATTTGACTCGACCTGAATTAGTAACTTGAATCCAGATCAACATGAAATTTGAAATGATCATAGACCTGAAATTTGAACTTGAAATGAATTGGAGCCTTTTACCAATTTGAACCTGAACAACTCAATTCCTAAATGATCCAAAACTCATAACCTACTTGAAACTAGATCTAACTTGAACACAATCTGCAATAATCTATGGTTTTTATATTAAAATATGCTTTAAATTTGGTTTAATTGAAAAACAAAAACCTAAATGTGTTTATCAAAGGGAGAAAAAAAGAAAGAAAAGTAACCCATAATTCTGGAACTTGTATTAAATTGGCATAATGCTAAATGGTAAATTTTTGCTACTAAATACTCGAAAAACTTGAATTCTCATACCCAATTTGTGAGATCTGGTTTTCAAACTCAGTCCATGTTCAATCTAGTTTATTCTTTCTATTAAATCATTTGAACTGGCATACCCAATTAATGAGGCATGAATCTCATGCTCATTGTGCGTATAGTCTTGTTTATTTTTTAAATCAAAACACTTCAATTCCACCCAAGAAGAGAAGTAGCATATCCATGTAGTCCTCCTTACATAGGGTTAGGGTGCATACTATAGGAGGTGGCGCCTAGGGTTTTTAGCTTAGTTTAGGGGTCTTTTCCAGTGTTTTGACGTTGATCACTAGCATTTCGACTGTGCTACAGAGGGAGAAGGGCTGGTGTGGATGAGAATTGACTGGTGGAGGATATTTCCCGGGAGAAACTCCGACTTACTAAAGAGGAAACAGTGGCAGTAAACATTCGTTCAGAAGTATATGAGAATTCACGATCTCATAAGAAACATTGTTTGATTTGGAAGCTATTAACTAAGACGTTTTATAGTTAGGAGGCTTTGAGAAAAAACTATGCGGTTGATTTGGAGAACAAAAGGTGAGGTTTTTATACGGGAAGTTGGCGCTGATATTTTGGTGTTTGATTTCAAGAACTCGAAGGATAAAGCACTCATGTTTGACGGGGCGCCATGGTTATTCAATGATATGTTACTAGTTTTGAAGGATTACAATGGTGAGTCTAAAGCTTTGATGATCAAATTCAGGTACTCGTCGTTCTGGGTCCAGATACACGATCTACCGCTTTCTGGGATGACTACAACTGTGGGCCAAAAGATTGGCAATTCAATTTAGCAGAACTTTGTAGGTTGAAGCGCCAAAGGATAGAGAAAAGTGGGGGAAGGCTTTACAGGTTCGGGTTTTGTTAAACATCTAGAACCCGCTCTAACGTGGTATGTTTGTTGGATTGGGTGGAGGGCGAAGTCAACAAGTATTTTGTAAGTATGAATGATTGCCCAACTTTTGTTTTATTTGTGGTATTATCGGTCATGGACAACATGATTGCGAGGTTGGCCAACGGAGGAGAGAACAAGGAGCACTAGTTGTTAGATAAAAGAACAACAAAGATAAAACAGAGGCTCTCATAGGATAGAGGCAAGTATGAATACTTGCAAGTTTTCTTGCAATATTCAAAACTACGAAAGCAAACACTCCTATTTATAGGCTTACAATCAAAAAACAAATTAACTAAATTTAACTCAACCACTAAAGCCACTAATGCTATTTTAGCAACAACAATAATGGCTCCTTATTCGACTAACTAAACCAGAAAAATGCAGACACTACTAACACTACTAACAAACAAGTAAGACTAAGTCAGACTTTGAAACATTCTTCAACACTACCCCTTGATTCAAAGTCACAAACCAAACACCAAGTAGAGATCTAAAGTAGATAAACTTCTCTTTTGACAGAGCCTTGGTTAGTATGTCAGCCAATTGCTCATTTGTTCTATAATACTTCAAAGTTATCTCCTCCTTTGCAACCAAATCACGAATGAAATGGAAATGAATATCAATATGCTTCGTTTTGCTATGAAAAGCTGGATTTTTTGTCATGAAGATTATTGCTTTGTTGTCACAAAATATTTTTGTTGCTCCTCCTTGCCTTTGTTGAAGGTATGCTAATATTCTCCTTAACCAAACAGCTTGACAAGCTGCCGAAGTGGCTACAATATACTCAGCTTCTGAGGTGGACAATGTTGTTGTGGCTTGCTTCTTTGAGCTTTAAGTGATTAGTCTTGACCCAAACGTAAAAATATTTGTCGAAATACTCTGTCTATCATCCAACGAACTTGCCCAATCACTGTCTGTGAACCCACATAATCTGAAATTGGAAGCTTTTGAGTACCAAATCCCATAATCCATAGTTCCAGCAATGTAACGCAAGACTTGCTTCGCTGCTCCAAAATGAAGCTTTGAAGGATGTTGCATAAACCTAGAAATTACCCTAACAGAAAATGCAATATCGGGTTAGGTGTGGGTTAGATAAATTAAGCCACCAACCAAGCTTCTGAATCTCTTAGCATCAGTCGTCTCTGCCCCATCTTCAAACTGCAATTTTTCATTAGTATTCATGGGTGTAGCTGTAGATTTACAGTTAAACATGCCAAATTTATTGAGAAGATCCTTGGCATATTTCCTTTGTGAAGTAAAAAACCCATCTTCTGCTTGTTGAACTTCAAGGCCAAGAAAATAATGCAATAAACCTATATCTGACATTTCAAACTCATTCATCATATGTGATTTAAACTCAGCCACAAGAGAGTTACAGGAGCTTGTGTAAATGATATCATCAACATAACGACAGACAATGATGAAATCATTTTTACCTTCCTTCTTCAAGTAGACAGTGGGCTCATTCTCACTCTTCATGAACCCATTTTGCTGGAAGTATCTATCAATTTTGCTATACCATGCCCGTGGAGCCTACTTCAATCCATATAATGCCTTTCTCAACTTGTACAGCTTCGTCTCTTTGCCTTTAAATATGAAACCTTCCGGTTGAGTTACATAAACTTCCTCTTGTAAATCTCCATTTAAAAATGCTGACTTGACATCAAATTGATAAACAAGCCATTGTAATTGTGCTTCCAATGCTAGAACAATTCTCACAGTTTCAAAATGAGCTATTGGAGAAAAAGTTTCTTCAAAATCAATACCATGTTGTTGTGCATATCTTTTTGCCACAAGCCGAGCTTTTTATTTTTGTACACTTCCATCTGCACAAAATTTTGTTTTGAATACCCACTTCAAGCTGATTGCATTTTTGCCTTCCGGTAAGTCCACCATTTCCCACATTTTATTCTTTTCAATTGTTGTCAATTCTTCCATCGTTGCTCTTTGCCATTCTTCTTTTGCAGCTGCTTCTTCAAAGGTAACAGGATCTGAAATAGTAAGAGCAAATTGAAAAGACTCATATATGTCCCTTAAGGATCTAAACTTCCTTGGTGGAGTCTCGTTCGAAGACTCTTCAGGAGTGGATGAAGAGTTTTGGCTAGGAGTTGTAGATGAAAAGCTTAGTGATGCTGAGGCTAATGAGCTTGGTGACACCATAGAGGAACCAACTGGTGAATTTGTAGGAGTCAGCACTTGACTTTCATCTGGAGAGATTCCACTGGATATAGGAATCTGTTGTTGCATCTTCTCATCACTTCCACGCCAATCCGAGCTTGTATTTTCATCAAATACTACATCCCTTCTTATTATAAGCTTGCCACTACAAGGGTTATATAATCTATATGCTTTGGATTCTATACAATAACCAATAAAAATACATTTTTCAGATTTTTCATCAAGTTTATGACGAAAATGAGAATTTATCAAAGCATAAGCAATACACCCAAAGACTCTTAAGTGACTTACAGATGGTTTTGTGTCACGCCAAGCTTCAAATGGAGTTTGATTCATGACAACCCTTATGGGAGAAAGTTTCAATAAATAGACTGATGTTGCCACAACAATAAATAAACTAATGTTGCCACAGCTTCAGCCCAAAATTGATTTGAAAGCCCCTTTGCTTGTAACATGCTTCTAGCCATCTCCACAATTGTCCGATTCTTCCGCTCAACAATGCTATTTTGCTCCGAAGTGTGAGGAGCTATCAACTCCCTATAAATTCCATTTATTTTACGAAAAAGATCAAATTCTTTGGACAAGAACTCTCCACCTCTATCAGTACGGAGAACTTTGATGTATAATCCATGTTGTTTCTCAACCATAGCTTTGAATTGCCTGAATTTATCAAATGTTTCTTACTTGTTTTCCAAAAAATAAACCCAACTCATACGTCTACAATCATCAGTAAATATCAAGAAATAATGATTCCCAATAAAAGATTTAGTTTGCGTAGGCCCACATAAATCAGCATGTATTAATTCAAAATGTTTTGAAGCTCTCCAAGCCTTTCCAACTTGAAATGACTTTTTAGTTCGTTTCCCATAGATGCACCCTTCACATAATTCAAGAGAGCTAATTTTTGGTAGTCCAAGAACCATACCTTTTTCACTTACAAATTTCAGGCCTTTAATGTTTAGATGCTCGTACCTCAAATGCCATAACTTTGATTCATCTTTTCCACCAGCAACAAGAACAAAATTCCCCATGTTTGAGACTTCTAATGGGAAATTTTTTTTTTAATCATGTTGATATTGATCATCGTTTGTCCTGATTGCTTGTCTTTAATAACACATGCACCATCATCAAATGAGATTAAATATCCATCAACCATTAGTTGCCCAACACTCAGCAAATTATATCCCAAATCAGGTATAAATTGAACGTTGTGCAACAGTTTTACTTTCCCATGGCTAGTTTCAATGCCCAATGTACCTTTTTCCTTCAACTTACATTTATTTACCATTTCCAAGCTGCACCTTCATCTTTTGTGTCTCATCAAGCTCTTTAAACATGGATTTCGTGCCTGTTATATGAATCAAACAGCCGCTATCTACAAACCACACACCACTTAACGTCTTGTTAGTATCAAAATGAGCCATAAAAAGCTTACTTTCTTCTCCATTCTCTGCTGCATAATTCACCTGTTGATCTTTGTACCATCAATCAGCTTTTATATGACCATATCTCTTGCAATGATAACATTGAATACTATTCTTAAAATTTCTTTGCTCACCAGATTATCGTTGTTGCCCATCAGATCGACCTCTACCTCGTCCTTTTCCACAACCACAACCACAAAATCCTCCTCTTCTATGGCCCCTACTTGATGAACTTTCAATTTCTTCAGCTTTGATGACTGCCTCTTTCACTTGAAATGCCTTTTCTTCATTCTTTTCAAGTGATCTATTAATTCTTGACTCATGAGCTTGCAAAGACCCCATTAGTTCATCAAAGGAAAAAACTGACAAATCCTTAAATTCTTCTATTGCAGCAACCACATGATCAAATTTTGGAGTCAGACTTCTTAATACCTTCGCAACAGTTGTCTGATCTGCAATCTTTTCTCCATAGGACCTTATTTTACTGACTATTGTCATGGCTCTCGACAAAAAATCTTGAATTATTCATGCACAAGGTTTCAAAGTCACATCGAAGTGATTGCAATCTCACCACGATCAATTTTGAATCACCTTGAAACTCCTTCTGCAAAATTTACCAAGCTTGCTTCGATGCGGTTGCTGCTATAATGCGTGAGAAGACATTATCATGAACAACCTGCTGAATGACCACTAACGCCTTGGAATCTTTCTTTTCTTGTCCTTCAATCTGGTTTCTTCATCAGGATCTGTATAGCCGTGTTCTACCAAGTCCCATAGAACTTGAGATTTGAGTAGAGTTCGCATTCTGATACTCCAGAATTCATAGCCTTCTCCCTTAAAGATGGGAATAAGTGGTTGTGCAACACTCATTGCAATACCATTGCTAGCCATGGTTTTTCTCCCAGGTGTTTCACTCAACTCACGTGTTTATCCTTCTCTACTCACTCAACACTCCTTGCTCTGATACCAAATTTGTTAGATAAAAGAACAACAAAGATAAAACAGAGGCTTTTAGAGGATAGAGGCAAGTCTAAATACTTGCAAGTTTTATTGCAGTATTCAAAAATACTAAAGCAAACATGCCTATTTATAGGCTTACAATCAAGAAACAAATTAACCAAATTTAACTCAACCACTAACACTATTTTATCAACAACAATAATGGCTCCTTATTCGACTAACTAAACCAGAGAAATGCGGACACTACTGACACTACGAACAAACCAATAAAACTAAGTTAGACTTTGAATCATTCTTTAACATTAGTGGACTTTCAATACGGCTTATGACTGAAGGCAACCACGGAAAGACGGAAAGATTGAGAGTTTTTTGAATTCATTGGTTGGTAAGGAGGGGGTCTGGCTATCTGATTTATCTACAACTCAAGGAGGAGGGATGGGTTGGGAACAGGGTTGTGGTAGAGAGGATGCAGAAGTTAGGGAGAAGAATAATGACACAATAATTGCAAACCAGAGTGATGATGGGGTAGAATTGCGTGAGGCTATGATGAGTGATAGGGGAGGACAGTGGTGCACAAAAAGGTTGTTGAGGAGAGGGACGTTTTCCATGAAGAGAAGGATTAGCATGATACTAAGGTACATCCTCACCGGTTGGATAGCTTGACAGTCCAAGGGCAAGTGGATAAGGTGAATTATGTTATAGTCTTAAGCAACAAGTATACAAAGGAAGAGGAAACACAATTGAGAAAACAATGGAGTAAGGCTAAGGATTTAGATGGTCTGACTGAAGAGAGAAATGCCTATACTGGATAGTCGGGAGGTCTTAGTTGGGCACAGTAAGACATCTTTGGTAAGTGGTGGTAGGTGGCAGAGAGCTAGAAATGAGTTATGTTCAAAAACCAGGGATTTGGGTATGCTGGGTAATGAGAATTCAGTCATATTTTGGGGCAAATGCAAACGTAAGGAGGATGGTAGAGAGTTAGTGGATATTGACAAGGGGAAGAAGATTGCTAAGGAGTGTAACCTTTCTCAAACAGCGAAGGCTATGAGGTAGCCTCGCCTGGAGAAATAAGTGCGTTAAGCTAGAACTGTCAGGGGCTTGGGAACCCTTGGATAGTTCGTAGTCTTCACTGGTTAGTGAAGGAAAAAGGACCAAAGGTGTTGTTTCTAACAGAGACATTTTAATATGCAACATATAGAATGATTGCGATATCAGTTTGGTTTTCGCTAATGGAATTGCTACTGATAGTAATGGTCGAGCGGGTGGTTTAATGTTGCTCTGGAACAAAGATGTGAATATTCGGCTTTTATAATTCTCTCAGTACCATATTGATGTGCAATGTATAGACTTCAGATCAAGGGGAATGTGGCGTTTGACTAGGTTTTACGGGCATCTAGATTTACAGCAAAGGCAAAGGTCTTGGGAGTTGTTTTGTCATATCAAATGGTTGTTCGGTCTTTCTTGGTGTTGTCGTGGTGATTTTAATGAGATTTTAGGAGTCCATGAAAAACAGGGAGGACAAGGGCCTTTTGAATGGCATATGCAAAACTTTCGGGATGCTTTAGATGATTGCCAGTTATGTGATATAGGTTACAGGGGTGAGAAGTTTACATGGTGCAATCTTCGGGAGGGGAATGCTATAGTACAAGAGAGATTGGACAAAGTGGTGGCAACAAATGAATGGAAGATTATTTTTCCAGACGCAATTTGTTAGACAAAAGAACAATCGAAGATAAAATAGAGGCTCTCAGAGGATAGAGGCAAGTCTAAATACTTGCAAGTTTTATTGTAGTATTCAAAACTACTAAAGAAAACAGGCCTATTTATAGGCTTACAATCAAAAAACAAATTAACCGAATTTAAATCAACCAATACAGCCACTAACATTATTTTAGCAACAACAATAATGGCTCCTTATTCGACTAACTAAACCAGATAAATGCGGACACTACTAACAAACCAATAAGACTAAGTTAGACTTTGAATCATTTTCAACACTACCCCTTGATTCAAAGTCACAAACACCAAGCAGAGATATAAAATAGATAAACTTCTCTTTTGACTGAGCCTTGGTTAGTATGTCAGCCAATTTCTCATTTGTGCTATAATACTTCAAAGTTATGTCCTCCTTCGCAACCAAATCATGAATGAAATGGAAACGAATATCAATATGCTTCGTTTTGCTATGAAAAACTGGATTTTTTGTCATGAAGATTGTTGCTTTGTCGTCACTAAATATTTTCGTTGCTTCTCTTTACCTTTGTTGAAGGTCTGCTAAAATTCTCCTTAACCAAACAGCTTGACAAGCTGCTGAAGTGGCTGTAACATACTCAGCTTCTAAGGTGGACAATGTTTATGTGGCTTGTTTCTTTGAGCTCCAAGTGATTACTCCTGACCCAAGCGTAAAAACATTTGCCAAAATACTCTGTCTATCATCCAACAAACTTGCCTAATCACTATCTGTGAACCCACATAATCTGAAATTGGAAGATTTTAAGTATCAAATCCCATAATCCATAGTTCCAGCAACGTAACACAAGACTCGCTTCGCTGCACCAAAATGAAGCTTTGAAGGATGTTACGTAAACCTGGAAATTACCCAAATAGAAAATGCAATATCGGGTCAGGTGTGGGTTAGATAAATTAAGCCACCAACCAAGCTTCTGAATCTCTTAGCATCAGTCATCTCTATCCTATCTTCAAGCTGCAATTTTTCATTAGTATTCATGGGTGTAGCTGTTGATTTACAATTAAACATGCCAAATTTATTGAGAAGATCATTGGCATATTTCCTTTGTGAAATAAAAAACCCATCTTCTGCTTGTTGAACTTCAAGGCCAAAAAAATAATGCAATAAACCCATATCTGACATTTCAAACTCATTCATTATATGTGATTTAAACTCATCCACATGAGAGTTAGAGGGGCTTGTGTAAATGATATCATCAATGTAAAGATAGACAATGATGAAATCATTTTAACCTTCCTTCTTCAAGTAGAGAGTGGGCTCATTCTCACACTTCAGGAACCCATTTTGCTGGAAGTATCTACCAATTTTGCTATACCATGCCTGTGGAGCCTGCATTAATCCATACAATGCCTTTCTCAACTTGTAAACCTTCGTCTCTTTGCCTTTAAATACGAGACCTTTCAGTTGAGTTATATAAGCTTCCACTTGTAAATCTCCATTTAAAAATGCTGACTTGATGTCAAATTGATAAACAGGCCATTGTAATTGTGCTGCCAATGCTAGAACAATTCTCACAGTTTCAAAATGAGCTACTAGAGAAAAAGTTTCTTCGAAATGAATATCATATTGCTGTGCATATCCTTTTGCCACAAACTGAGCTTTGTATTTTTGTACACTTCCTTCTGCACAAAATTTTGTTTTGGATACCGACTTCAAGCCAATTGCATTTTTGCCTTCCGGTAAGTCCATCATTTCCTACGTTCCATTCTTCCAATTGTTGTCAATTCTTTCATCATTGCTCTTTGTCATTCTTCTTTTACAGCTACTTTTTCATAGATAATACAATCTGAAATAGTAAGAGCAAATTGATAAGACTCAAATATGTCTCTTAAAGATCTAAACTTCCTTGGTGGAGTCTCGTCTGAAGACTCTTCAGGAGTGGATGAAGAGTTTCGTCTAGGAGTTGTGGATGAAGAGCTTGGTGATACTGAGGCTGATGAGCTTGGTCACGCCATAGAGGAACCAACTAGTGACTTTGTAGGAGACGGCACTTGACTTTCGTCTGGGGAGATTCCATTGGATATAGGAATCTGTTGTTGCATCTTCCCATCACTTCCATGCCAATCCCAGCTTGCAATTTCATCAAATACCACATCCCTTCTTATTATAAGCTTGCCACTATAAGGGTTATATAATCTATATGCTTTGGATTGCGTAGAATAACCAAAAAAAATACTTTTTTCAGATTTTTCATCAAGTTTATGATGAAAATGAGAATTTATCAAAGCATAAGCAATACACCCAAAGACTCTTAAGTGACTTACAGATGGTTTTGTACCATGCCAAACTTCAAATGGAGTTTGATTCATAACAGACCTTGTGGGAGAGAGGTTCAATAAATAGATCGATGTTGCCACAGCTTCAGCCCAAAATTGATTTGCAAGCCCCTTTGCTTGTAACATGCCTCTAGCCATCTCCACAATTGTCCAATTCTTCTGCTCAGCAACACTGTTTTGCTCCAGAGTGTAAGGAGCTGTCAACTCCCTATATATGCCATTTGTTTTACAAAAAAGATCAAATTCTTTGGACAAGAACTCTCGACCTCTATCAGTATGGAGAACTTTGATGTATGATCCATATTGTTTCTCAACTATAGCTTTGAATTGCCTGAATTTCTCAAATGTTTTTGACTTGTTTTCCAAAAAATAAACCCAACTCATACGACTACAATCATCAGTAAAGAGCAAGATATAACGACTCCTAGCAAAAGACTTAGTTTGTATAGGCCTACATAAATCAACATGTATTAATTCAAGACATTTTGAAGCTCTCCAAGCCTTTCTAATTGGAAATAACTTTTTAGTTTGTTTCCCATAGATGCACCCTTCACATAATTCAATAGAAACAATTTTTGGTAGTCCAAGAACCATACATTTTTCACTTAGCAATTTCAGGCCCTTAATGTTTAGATGCCCATACCTCAAATGCCATAACTTTGAGTCATCTTTTCCACCAATAGCAACAACAAAATTCCCCATGTTCAAGACTTTCAATGAGAACATTTTTTTTTTAGTCATGTTGATATTGATCATCGTTTGGCCTGATTGCTTGTCTTTAATAACACATGTACCATTATCAAATGAGATTGAATATCCACTAGCCATTAGTTGCCCAACACTCAACAAATTATATCCCAAAATAGGTACAAATTGAACGTTGGGCAAGAGTTTTACTTTACCATGGCTAGTTTCAATGCCCACTGTACCTATTTCCTTCAACTTGCATTTTCTTGCCATTTCCAAGCTGCACCTTCATCTTTTGTGTCTCATCAAGCTTCTTAAGCATGTATTTCGTGCCTAGTATATGATTCGAACCACCACTATCTACAAACCAGACACCGCTTGACGTCTTGTTAGTATCAAAATGAGCCATAAAAAGCTTACTTTCTTCTCCATTCTCTGCTGCATAATTCACTTGTTGATCTTTGTACCAACAATCAGCTTTTATATGACCATATCTCTTGCAATGATAACAATGAATGCCATTCTTGGAATTTTTTTGCTCACCAGATTTTCGTTGTTGCCCGTTAGATTGACCTCTACCTCGTCCTCTTCCACGGCCATGACCACAGAATCCTTCTCTTCCACGGCCCCTACGTAATGAACTTTCAAATTCTTCGGCTTTGATGACTGCCTCCTTCACTTGAAATGCCTTTTCTTGATTCTTTTCAAGTGATCTATTAATTCTTCACTCATGAGCTTGTAAAGACCCCATTAGTTCATCAAAGGAAAAAACTGACAAATCCTTAGATTCTTCTATTGCAGTAATTACATGATCAAATTTTGGAGTCAGACTTCTTAATACCTTTGCAACAATTATCTGATCATAAATCTTTTCTCCGTAAGACTGTATTTGACTCACTATTGTCATGGTTCTCGACAAAATATCTTGAATTGATTCTCCACTATTCATGCACAAGGTTTTAAAGTTGTGTCGAAATGATTGCAATCTCACCATGATCACTTTTGAATCACTTTGAAACTCCTTCTGCAAAATTGACCAAGCTTGCTTCGATGTGGTTGCTACTGCAATGCATGAGAAGATACAATCATAAACAGCCTGTTGAATAACCACTAACACCTTGGAATCTTTATTTTTGTTGTCCTTTAATCAAGTTCTTCATCAGGATCTGCATAGCTGTGTTCTACCAAGTCCCACAAATCTTGAGATTTGAGTAGAATTCGCATTCAATACTCTAGAATCCATAGCCTTCTCCCTTAAAGATGGGAATAAGTGGTTGTGCATCACTCATTGCAATGCTATTGCTAGCCATGGTTTTTCTTATAGGTGTTTCACTCAACTCACGTGTTTATCCTTCTACTCACTCAACGCTCTTTGCTCTGATACCAAATTTGTTAGACAAAAGAACAATCAAAGATAAACCAGAGGCTCTCAGAGGATAGAGGCAAGTCTAAATACTTGCAAGTTTTATCGCATTATTAAAATCTATTAAAGCAAACACACCTATTCATAGGTTTACAATCAAAAAACAAATTAACCAAATTTAACTCAACCACTGCAGCCACTAATGTTATTTTAGCAACAACAATAATGGCTTCTTATTCAACTAACTAAACCAGAGAAATGCAGACACTACTGGCACTACTAACAAACCAATATGACTAAGTCAGACTTTTAATCATTCTTTAACACAACAATATGGCATATTGGAGTGGCAAATTCAGATTACCTTGTGCTTCTTTTGAAACTTGATGGTGATGTGAGACGAGTCAAACATGGTGATCGTCAGTTTCAGTTTTGGCCCATATGGCTTCGAAATGTGGGGTGTAAAAAAGTTGTAGCTGAGGTGTGGTTTAATTCATTGCACATCAGCCATTGCTAATGTCTATGACATGGTGAAAGGGTGCGGAGGTTCTCTAATAGAATGGCATCAAGCCAACTTTCGTAAAGCCAGGAATAGTTTGGGATCTATGTAAAAACAGTTGAACGAACTCATAATGGGTTCTCGTACTCTAGTAAAGGTCTAAGAGGAACGTATATTGGAAGCTGATATTAATGAGTTACTGCTACAGGATGAAATGTATTGGTGGCAATGATCTAGAGCCGTGTGGTTAAAGGAAGGGGATCGCAACACAATATTTTTTCACTCTAAGGCTAACCAATGTCAATGGCATAATAAGTTGATAGTTTTGCTGGATGAGGAGGGCACCTAGAACACATCTTCAGAGGAGATGGCGTCAACAGCAATGCAATATTTTACCAATCTATTTCAAGTAAACACGGTTTCAACAACACAAGTTGGATGCAGTGCTTAATCAGGTGTCCTAGGTGGTGACTAAAAAGATGAATGTGGCTTTGTTGGTGGAGTTTACTAGTGCTGAAATACATGAGGCACTTCAGCAGATGTACCCAACCAAGGCTCCTTGGCCGGATGGAATGCCAACGTTGTTCTACCAAAAATTTTGGCATATTGTCTATAAGGATATAACTATAGTGTGCCTTGAATTTTTAATTTTGCATCCATGCATTTGAATTTAAATCATACTAATATAGTACTTATTCCGAAAGTAAAAGAACCGACACATATGAAGAAGTTTCGGCCAATCAACCTTTGAAATGTTCTCTACAAATTAATTTCTAAGGTGTTAGCTAATTGTTTGAAACAGATTTTGCAAAAAATAATTTCTGCATGCCAAAGTGCATTTGTAGCTGGTCGTTCGATCACTGATAACATTCTTATTGTGCATGAGATATTTCATTTTCTAAAAAAAAAAAAAAAACTGAGTTAAGAAGGCTTTATGACTCTTAAATTAGATATGAGCAAAGCTTATGATAGGGTTGAGTAGAATTTTTTGGCTCGGGTAATGGAGAAGATGGGTTTTGATAGTAAATAGATTGCATTGATTATAGAATGTATAACTTCAGTTTCTTATTCAATGGTTATCAATGGGGAGAGACATGGTAATTATGCCCAGGACGTGGGTTGCGTCAAGGTGACCCATTATCTCTTTATCTTTTTATCATTTATGCTGAGGTATTTTCTATTTTATTTTCAAAGGCGGAGAGTCTAGGTGAGTTTAATGGAATAGAAATGTGCCAAGGAGCTCCCAAAATATCCTCTCTTTTTTTTGCTGATGATAGTTTATTATTTGCAAGGGCGACTGAGGCAAATCCTAGGGTCTTAATAAGAATATTGGAGGAGTATGGCTAGGTATCAGGACAACAAATAAACTTTCAGAAATTATCTCTATTTTCTAGTAGCAATGTGTTGGAGGAAACCCAAAATATTATGTCTCAGCTTATGGGTGTAGACAATACTCAACATTGTGATAAATAATTTTGATTACCTGCAATGATTGCTCGTTAAAATAAGGTTATGTTCCATTCGATTAAGGAGTGTGTTTGGAAAAAAATTCAGGGTTGGAAAGAGAAACTTATTTCAAAAGCGTGGAAGGAAGTTCTTATTAAGGCAATTGCCCAATCCATTCTTACCTATGCTATGAGTGTTTTTAGGTTCCCAGTTACACTTTGCGAGGAAATTCATCAAATGGGGAAGAGATTTTGGTGGGGGAGTAAGGGAAAAGAATGGAAGATTTCTACGGTTCGGTGGGGAGACTTGTGTAAACCTAAAGGCAAGGGAGGGTTGGGGTTTAGAGATCTTAATTTTTTAATGAGGTGTTGTTGGCAAAACAACGTTGGCCTCTCATTACTATTCCTCAATCCTTAGCAGGGAGGATCCTAAAGGCAAAGTATTTCCCCCACTATTCTTTTCTTGAGGCCTCCTTGGGGTCATCTCCTTCCTTTACTTGGCATAATATATGGGGAGCCCGAAGAGTGTTAGAGGAGGGCTTGCGATGGCCAGTGGGTAATAGGGAGAATGAGGAAAATAATAATGCGAATTAGATTAGCACTTAATTTTGATATTAGTTTAAATTTGGGGATTATTTTGATATGTTAGTTTAGTTTTTGTTATCTTACTTTACATTTAAGCATTATTTTGTATTGAAAATAATAAAAATAAATTAGGTTAGCTCTAGATTTTGCTATGTTAGTTTAATTTTAAGCACTACTTTGCTATTTTAGTTTATATTTTACTATATTTGTTTAATACTATCAAGTAGATAAATATTAAGCTAATTTGTGAGTTGTAATTATAAGAAAAATAATATTGAGTTAATTGTAGTTCTTTAGTATGAATAATAAATAATAGTTTATTTGGTGGATAAATATATATGGCGGATGGGTTATATAATTGATTGGATTTGGTTGGATTGGGATTGAATTGAATTTCGCAGGTTTGTTTTGACATTTTAAAAATTTGGGTTAGTCCAAAAAAAGGGAAAATTATATCGAATTTTTTTCCATAATATTCTATTAATATTCCCTTATTTCTCTTATATATTTTTTATTTACATACATCATTCATTGCATCTTACCTTAGATCACCCGACCAAGGATTATTGAGCGACATAAATGCGTAAGTTACTTGCTAATTCATATTTTTGCAATGAGAGTCTTTTTGTTCAAATAATCCTTGAGTTGTTCAGTGTTGACAGTTTAGGAATGTGTGATCCATATTGCATTTAATAATTCCTTCTTCGTTTTTTTCAATTAAGTTTTGACAGTATCTCTCATTGTTCTCTGAGTACATATTAAATTTGGGGTTATCTTCTTTGGGTGATAGCACCAAATTTAAGTCATGTACTTGGAGAGCCAAAGGGAGATGCTGCCAAAATTTCATCGAAATGAAATGACATAAGAGTTATTAAATGAAATAAGAATTTTGCAATCCTAAATGGGTTAGGACCCCTACATTTTAGTGAATGAGAGGATGGTTAGCAAGCATCAACATTTGTGATATTGATAACCTGTGTTTTTTTTTTATTTCTTATTCGTTAATATTTTATTATTTTTTCTCTCAGGGTTACATAACATATCAGGGGTACTCACTACTTTTGTTACTCCACTATTACTCCCATTGATTAGGTGCATAAATTCAAACTTGTGTATGCGATTTAATTAGTTTACAATTATATGAGTATGAATTAATTGTTTTTTTTTGTAAATTATCAGCATAATTTGTGATGTAAATCTTAGCTTACACTCTTGAATTACAAAACTGGAGGGATCATACGAATAGGGATATGCTTTATTTATATCATGTAAAATAATGCTCTTCAAAAATAATTTCACTAAAGTAAGGGTTTTAATTGGGATTGTCTCATAAATCTCTCCAGGATGCTATTATTCATCAATTGCCACCTCCTATAAGGTTCCAGACCCCTCTTGTTATAAAGAGGAGGTTATACAATAGCGTATCCATATGGAAGTGGACCAATAGGTTCAATGTGTAGAGCAACGCTTAAAGAGACGCATTTAGCAAAAGATGAACAAAGGTAAATAACGCACAACGGCTAAAATCTGTCAGCAGTATGGCATACCACCTCCAACTCCACCTCCACATCCACCATCCACCATCCATTTTAAGTAAACACTTTTAAAACTTTAGACTTAAAACTTTATTACCATGTGCATGATAAGCATATTCGTTAACAATTAGTGGTTTTAGAGACAAAAATATAAATTATTCATCCCATGGACGAGCCAGGAGTACCTGCATGGCTGTACTGTCAAATGTGACTTGTGGGAACAAGTCTCATAGAATTCAAACTAGTGGTTTGGATTTTATGAGAAAAAGTAGGTGTTTTAGGTTCAAACCTTTAACACTTAGTAGTTTAAATGGTGAATTATAAAATACTCGTTTTGTGAACAAATAGGGAGAACCCGCATGTCTGTACTGTAGAATGTGAGTTGTAGGAATAAGTCTCATCAAATTCAGACCACTGGTTTAGATTTTATGAGAAAAAAGTAAGCATTTTAGGTTCAAACCGTTAACACTTAGTTGTTTTAGGGGCAAAAATGTAAAATACTCATTCCGTTGATGAGACGAGAGTACCTGCATGTTCGTACTGTAGAATGTGATTTTTGGTACAAATCTAATCAAATTCGGACCATCAGTTTAGATTTTATGAGAAAAATTAGGTGTTTTAGGTTCAAACTATTAACACATAATGTTCTAGGGACAAAAATGTAAAATACTCGTCTCGTGGATGAGCCGAGAGTACTTGCACATTCATACCATAGAATGTGAGTTGTGAGCAGTGTTTTAAAAAACGGGCCTGGGGCGCGCCCAAGGGCGAAATCGGGCCAAAAAGCCCAGGGGCGTATTTGTTGGGGTGGAAAGTCCATGGGGCGTACGCCCAGACGCCCGGGCGTTCGGGGCGACCTGGGACGTACCCCCTAAATGCACGGAGCTTTCGAAGAGACCCGGGATGTATGCCCTAGACGCCCGGGGCGTCTGGGCGTACGCCCAGTGATATATATATTTTTTTTTGGTTCTGCACCTCAAAACGACGTCGTTTTTAGTTAAATGAAATCAACCCATTTAACCAAAATGACGTCGTTTTAATAATAAACCCTTTAAATCTTCTTCCCTGAAACTCGAACCCATGACCTAAATCTTAACCACTGAGCTAGTACTCTTGTTGTGATATTATTACACTTCATAAATATATAATACATATTATCTATCTTAATAATAATTACAAACTATTTAATTAATCACTTACAAATTACAACAGTATAGAAATATAAGTTATACTTCATATAATTTATATATAAATATATATTAATATTTATAAAATTATAATTATCACACTATATAGAGTTAGTAAAGTATTAAACTTTGATAAAAATTAATTATAATTAAAATTAAAATTAATTAAAATTAAAATTAAAATTATTTTATTATTCTAATTAATTAATTAATATTATTTTATTAAAATTTCAAAACACCCCAAAGGATTCAAAAGATTTACTCGGATTTTCAGTCTTTCAGGTCAGAATTTTAAATTTTCAACATTTTGATTGGACGTCATTACAAATGGAACCACTATGTTGGAGGACCATAGTGTAAATTGATAGATATATATGCAACAAACGATAGTGTACGTCTAATATCATATGTGATTAAAATTTTCATCAAATTGTTTGATATTTGTGTAAAAATATTTTGATAAATATTCATTCATAGGTCTTCAGTTAGTAAAGTTTATTGATAATTAATTTATTTATATTATTTCGATTTTTTAGTATTTTTATAATTTAATTAATATTATTTTATTCAAAACGCCCCAACGTTTCAAAAGGCTTACGTCCCAACGCCTCGAGGCAAAACGTCTCTCCAAATGCCTTTGCCTCTTAAAACACTGGTTGTGAGAACAAGTCTAATCAAATTTGAACCATCGATTTGGATTTTATAAGAAAAAGTAGGTGTTGTGAGTTCAAACTAGAGGTGAGCATGGGTTGGTTTGGGTCGGGTTATCCTAAAATTTCAACCCAACCCATTCATATCGGGTTGAAAAAATCTCAACCCAACCCAACTCATGAACCCATCCAACCTCAACTCAACCCAACCCATTCTAATCTGTTTGGGTCACCGGGTTGTTATATTTTTTTTACTAAATAATTAAACCATACATATTACATAACAAAAAAATATTATATTAAATCCAAAACTAAATCCATTCATATTACAAGTAAAATATGTGTGTCTGACAACACAAAAGAATATTTGATAACATGGAACAAAGAACAATTGTCTCATGGACTACAAGAGTTGTAGGCTATATTATATTTGGTTTTTTGGATACTAATAAAGAAGCTTTTTAATGACATGCAAGAGAATGATGTTGTGCCATGGAATGTCATAATTTGAGGCTATGTTGAAGCCAAACTTGGTAAGGATGCTTTGGCATTGTTTCATGAAATGCAAGCGAGTAATATAAAGCCTGATGAAGTGACCATGGTCAATTACTTATCTACATGCTCACAATCTGGATCCCTTAATGTTAGAATATGAATTCATCGTTATATTGAAAAACACAATCTTCATCTGAATGTTGCGTTTGGAACTGCTTTAGTTGACACGAATTTAACTTACTTTAGAAGACTGTTCAATTACGAAAGAAATTTGGATTTCTGCACAGTTGCTAATAATATATTTTAGAAACTCAGCATTTGTTGGCCATGCTAATGCTTTCTCACTAACCAGTCTAATTTTGGACTATGCTTTAATGCACTTGGAAGTGACATGGGGGCTCTTAAAAAGTCACAGAGAGGTAAATTGAATGGTTTAATACTGTTTGCATGAAAGGCTTCCAGCAAGTTGGTATTACAAAGCTTTATCATGCATTAAACATTTCTTCCATCAACATTATGGTACATCTTTTTGGAATATAAGTTTATCTACATACATTGATCCCGACTGGATTCTTGTACGTTAGAGTGTTAATTTCTATGTTTATTTTATAGTTACAATGATACAAAAAATCAAAATTTTGTTAGCATAAGTTAATTTTGCATCAATTTATTCTGATTGAAATTATTCTTAAGAATAATTATGAAAACTATTTCATAACTCGAAATCAGTATTTGTTTCTAATGTAAATATTTTAAACTAAAATCTGGGTAATTGAAAAGTATGAGACTTGTTTGGATATTGGATATCTGCTACATATAATTTTGCACACTAATAGTAATTAGAATGAACATTTTATAATTATATATTTTATAATTATACTATAATTATTTATACACTATTTATATTCAATAAATATAAAATATATAATTATATATTTGACCGGGTTACCGGTTTGAGGGTTGAAAATTTTGAACCCATGACCCAACCCAACCCACCGGGTTCAAAATATTTTCAACCCAACCCAACCCATTATACCGGTTTGGGTTGGGTTCATGGATCAACCGGGTTCTATGCTCACCCTTAGTTCAAACCATTAGGAGTTAGTGGTTTTAAGGATGAAAATGTAAATTGCTTGTCCCGTGGACGAGTCAGGAGTTCTCGCTCGTCCATACTGTAAAATGTGATTTGTGAGAATGATTCTCATCGAATTTGGACCACTGGTTTGGATTTTATAAGAAAATGTAAGTGTTTTAGGTTCAAACTGTTAACATTTACTGGTTTTAAGGGCAAAAAAAAGTAAAATACTTGTCCAAAGGACGATCCGAGGGTACCCAAATATATGTACCGTAGAATGTGAGTTGTGGAAAAAAGTCTCATCGAATTCAAACCACCGGTTTGAATTTTGTTGGGTTTTGATCTTAAACATTTAAAATGATATTTATTCATTTTTCTATAATTAATGAATATTTTGTGCTTTGATTATGAAATATGTTTGTAGAGTCTATCTTATTGTTTTTCTTTAACTTTTTTTACAGGATCCTGGTAAATAAGCACATAATTAAGACGGAGATGATGAATACTACTTGTATTTGTCTAATCTTTGATTTGATTTATTTTTATGAGAATACAGTAATGAGAATTTATATTTTGTATATTTTTAATTAATTTTTAAAATTTGGTAGATTGTATGATTTGGTAAATAGATTGTGAAATTTGTATTCTGAACATGTAATTTTTTTTTGAAAAAAATAAATATATTATATTATCTAAGATGGAAATAAATCTGTCGCATAAAGTAGTTGTTTAACTATCCGTGACTGTCTTGTAACCATCACAAATACTATATGTGACAGACATGTAGCCATTGCAAAATGTATTTACGACTGAAGGTGGCGAGTATCTGCGAATTTTCGTAGCAAATAATATTAATTAAATATTATTTTATTAAAATATTATTATTATTATTTTTACATAAAAACGACTAAAGCATCGATGACGAAAACATCACCGATAGATTTTTCGTCGCTGTCGTAAAAAAAATATAAAAAATCTGTGAAAGGCTATCAGCAATAGACACATTAGTAAGGAAAGTCCATCACAAATAGCTATCTCTAACGGATATGAAATCTTTTGTCACTATAATCATTTTTCTTGTTTGAAAATAAATTTTATATTTAATTATTTTTTATGTTAGATTGTATAATTTAATTAAATTATTATTTTTAAAATATTTAAAATAAACTAATTCAAATATGATATTTATATGAGTGAACATTGATGACATTGACATTAGCATATGAAACCTACATTTATAGTGAAAAGGTCTAGAAAACCCAGGACCACGAGAAAAATGACCCGTCTTTGATCAAGTCCGTTTGGAAACCCTACAATAAAAGGTAAGAAGACTATTTATATAGTTCCAATGCAAAATCACGTTGCGCTTAGCACATTGAACCGTCATTTTTTAACAGAAATTGGAATTGGCCTACACATCCTTCTATAAAAGTTGTACGGAGTAAAAGATTACAGATAAATTCATCTTTTATAAAATAAAAAAATTAATAATAACTCGACGAGGGTAAGTTCAAAAAGTGAAAGACGACCAGAGACATGTGGTCCATCATTTTAAATTCTTTGATGGACGAAATTACAAAGAAAAAGGACCGCCTTCACTCAGTCATTCGAGTGCATGTTGCATAATGGTCCAATTTCACCGTTAATTATTGCTCTACACATGATTTACAAGGAACCCATAGAAATTAAATTGCCAAATACCCCCTAAACAAAATGTATTTAGATCACTTCAATTCTCCATTCAAAAGATTTACACTCTGGTTGATTTAAATGATTTTTATAAAAATTAATTAAATTTTATAAGTTATTGTATTTAGTTTGTTAATAAAGTATAAAGTTTATTTATAAATGAACTACCATATTTTTTATTTGCTAATAGAAATGTAGAATTCATTTGTAAATAAATTCTAGTAGAATTGAGTAAGTTTTAGACAAATTCAATCAAAATTGATAAAATTTGAAAATAAACCCTAAACTGAACCTTATATGAAATTACAAGGACCCAATTACCTTCTTCTATTTCTCTATTTTAGAGCTACTTGTCACTATATATACGGTTTTCGATCTACCTTTTCCTCAATCTCTATTTTATTTTTCTCTCCATCTCTTAACTGTATGCCAAGCAAGCAAAACACCCATGTTACTTACTTGACACAAAATTGAAAGCCAAAACCCAAGTCAAAATCATCACAAAAGAGAAGAAGAAAACTTTCGATAATTAACAAAAACACAAATAAAGAGGAGAAGAGAAACTAACACTTGTGGAGACACATAAATATGTATAAGCAAACTTGATGAAGAGATTTATAAACTTGGGTTGTAATCATGTTAACTAGGTTTGTGTCCTTATTTCTTTAAGTCTTCTTTAAGTTATGCAAAATAATTCATTCAAGAACTTGAACACTCTTCTCTTGTTGAAGACTTACCGATTGCTTTTTAAAAACTTTTCAAGATTTGTTTTTGTTTTTTTTAATGATTTTACGGTTAAATATCATCTATAAGTAATTGATCTCTTTTTAATCTCTTTATTGTAATTCTCAATAATAGTTGCTGAAATTTGTTTTGAAATTTCTTATCATTTCCTAATAACCAGCGTCCTAAAAACCAGAGTTGAGAAAAAGTTCTTTTCTCTTTATATTTTTACTTACCTTTGAAAAGTAAAAAGATGTTAGGTTAAAAGGTAAAATTTAGACTACCTCAACAACTAAAAGTAACTACTTTCTATACATTTGAATATTTGACCAACACATTCAATACATCATGCTCCCAATGCCGAGTATCTTTATTCTGTTTGACTAATCAAAGGATTTAGCAAGTTGTATACTACTTTCTTCTTCGATATATTATGAGCTTTGTGCCGTGGTTCTTGCCGGTAAAAGATTAGGTACCATATAAAATGCCGTGGTTCTTGCCGGTAAAAGATTTAAGTACCATATAAAAAAAATTAACCAAATAAAAAAAATGAAATAAATTTTTTTTATTATAAAACCATATAATAATGCCCAAAATATTTATGCCAAGAATATTTAAGTATAGTTTATAAAATAATTTGAATTTTTGTTGATTCCAAACATATAATTCATTTTAATTCTACAATTTAAATAAGTTTATACCAAATAAGAAAATTCATTTATAAATGAATTTTAGTTTCAATTTATTTAAAAATTAAAAGTAAATTTATTTGTAAATGAATGTTAGTTTCAACTTATTTGTAAGTTCATACCAAACAAAATGTGGGCAATACCAGGGAAAAAAAACAGTGACATGAAGGAAATTAAGGTAAAAACATGTTGAAGAACAGAGAAACAAGACCTAACCATATTGATCCCTTCATTTCAGCCCCCTTTCTGGCTTCATTCTTGTTTTTTCCATCTTTAAATCTCAAGTCCCTTCATATGCTAGTCTTTAAATCAAAGAAGTTACACCTAAAGCACTCCACATTTGCTCTCACTTTTCCTTGTAGCTAAATTTGTTTCACTTAACCAAACCTCTTTTAAGCTATTAATCCTACTACAATTTACAAGGTCTAGCGTAATTTCTTTTGCTCTCCTCATACTTCCCAGCTAGAGAATCGGTTAAAAACCCAGCGCCAACCCCAACAGCCAAATCAATAGTATAGTGACCTCTTGTGCTCAGCAACCTTATACTTTGAAGAACATTTAGCACATCAAATAAATATGCCATTTCCCACCTCTGCATTCTTCGCATGTCAAGTGAAGCAATCACTGACCCTGCTACATGCCCTGAGAAAAACAGGAAGAAGGACACGTTCCCTACCGGAAAATCAACCCCCGATCCTAAAAATCCCTGCGATTGAAAAATAAACCATTACTCTGAATCAATATTTGACAACAAAAAAAAAAGGATAATCACATTGCTAATTGTTAGTATTGTATTAGTAAATTCGTCGAGAGTATTAACAATTTTTTTGCACTGGTGCAAAGGCTGCATTTGTGAAAATGAAACATCCAATTATAATAAGACAACAATGGCTGCTCCATTAAAACCTGAAGGGCTATATTTGATTGTTTGAAAAGGAGTTCACCTAAAATTTCATCTAATACACATATAATTATATATTCATCCAACACAGACGTACATACGTATATTTGACATCAAGTGTATTTTAGGGCTTGAAAAGGACAAAAACTTTTCATTTCCAGATTTGTTTTTCTTCGGTCAAACCTGAAGAAAATATTCTTCCAGGAAACTTCCTTAAGAACCAAACAAAACCGAAGAGAAGTATAATTTCCTAATAATCCAAAGAAACCAAAGAAGCCATTGTTGCAACTTCATCATGATTGTAGATTTCATAAAATTGAAAGCGCGCGCGCGCGCACATATATATATATATATAAAATTTGAAATTCATAATTAAATTTGGAGTTGAAAGGGATAAAAAGGAGTCGAGTAATAATTAAAGAACCTCAGGCAACGGAAGCTGGGTGGCGTAACCAAGAATCCCCCGGCAAGTGAACATGAACAGCGCCGATATTGTAGCTCGTGGTCTCCCCTCGATCAGCCACGCCCATAGTATATACGTTGTTTGCATCCCAACAAACACCTAAACCATTGAATTTTTTTTAAACAAAAGAAATGTAAAATACAACGTCGAGGTTCAACTCCAAAAGTCATATAACCACTTTTTAGCTGTTTCTGTCTTTAGTTATATAGATTCATAAAATTAATGTCTTTCCTCTTAAATTCAGAATCTAGACCCACATTGATTTAAAAAAAAAAACAGAAATCATAAAACCTCAAAACCCTTAACAGAACACAAGGTATAAAATTAATTAAAATTAACAGCCAAAAAAAAGAATACACCGTTACCATACCGTATTAAGAGCAGCTAACACAGTATTAAGCTCAGGCGAAGACGCCAGGACGCCATGGAGGAGGCGTGTTGCCACAAACCCAAGGTCAAACGGCGGAGAATACGACGGAACCATGAGGAGCGTGTACTCCACGCCCATGAAAAATAGCAACCCAAATCCGAAAATGCATAGTATCCAATGATACCTAGCCACGTGCGCAACGTCTCGTAGGGTCCACGTCATGAACGAAGGCTTACCATGAATCACACCGACACCTGCGCCACCATTACCGTTACTATGGGCACCCATTTTCCTATTGCGCATAACTTTGTCGTCGACGCCGTTAAGTTTAGGCCTGTGATGGAGTGTGGTGGTGGCGTTAATGCCGTTCATGGCCGTTAAATGTGATGAAGAGAGTCATGGAGGAAGGAATGTGGATGATACTATAAAGCATTTAGCCTGACGGTAGCGGCGGAGACTCCAAAGAAAAATGTTTGGTGGGAAATTAACCCCACCCAGATGTGAGAGAGAGGGACAGAGGAAAAGTTTTTTTTTTTTTTTTACTATTATGTTGTGTTCTCTCTTTCATTTTATTTTATATAATATTTTTGACCTTTTGTAGGGTTTGTGTTGCGTGTGCAAACGTGACGCATAAGCTGCGTTGATTTATTAATTGGTTAGTGAAAAGCCGATGGCGGAGATAACGCGTGAATGAAAAATTGAAATAATATATGGAACTTCCGTGTTCTGCTTTTATTACTCCCAAGTCAAATTTATAATATTAGGAAAGTTCCCTATATGATGCGACCTGATTCATCCTGATTCATCTTTACCTTTCCTCTCATTTATTTGCTTGGATAAAACTGTCATTTTACATCAAGTCAATGTGACTCCAATCAAACTACCAGTGTATTTAGCATTTCTCAATTCGATAATAATGATAAAACCAATTCATTATTAAGAAAATGAACATAAAACCAATTACTCTTGACATAGTTTGAATTCTTATTTTCATATTTAAAGGGTCTAAAATTTGTTACATTGTCTATATTCAAAACACCAAGTATGATCATTACATTTGCTAATATTTTGATTACATTTTATAGAAAATTATCATATTTGGTAGTAAAAATAATGTTGTTGATGTACCAAAAGAAAAGCGATTTTGTTGACAAATTTAACTATTTACTACCAAATTTAACTAAATTACTAAGAAATATGATTATTTTACATGATACTACCAAAAAAAAGTGATGTTGACAAATGTAACTATTTCCTACTAAATTTATCTAAATTACTAGCAAATATGATAATTTTATTTGATACATCGAATATAAGCAAAGCATCATAAAATTATCTTTGAAATAGATCTATGAAAGAATATAGAAAGAAAAACATAGGTGTTTTAGATTTTAAAGGGATAAATGCTCTATAGGTTCTTGAACTATTATTATCCTCTAACACTTGAATCTCTAAAATATGAATTTGATATCAAATATTTTCAAACTTTCAATCAATTGTAATGTAATCCTTTCAAGTATTATTTATCAATGAATTTGTCTTTAAAACTATTAATAATAGGAAACTTCATTATATTTTTATATGAATGGAAAGATAAATGTGACATACCATGAGATAAAACATAAGAGGTTTTTAGTATTGAAAATATTTTCCTTATTGTTTTACTATAAAAAATTAAAAACCAAAAAAATTTCGAAAACGAAAAATTTCTCAAAAAATATTGGATGACCTTCAAACGGTTTACACAGTTTATTTGAACTTTATTTTAGTTTATTCAATCATATCTCAGAGTGAAAAATATGGGCATTATTTGATGGAGATGATAACATTGCAACTAATTGAAAGTTTAAAGACATTCGATGCCAAATTCATAGCTGAGGGACCTAAGTATTAGGGGTTCATGTTTAGCCGATGCAATTTTCCTAATTTTGAAGTATAAAATTACTAAATATCTATACTATATCTTAAAAGAAAGATACCCTAAGTAACAACTAATTATTGGTATTTTCTTAATTTTTTAGAATTTTAAATTTCCCTTGGATTAATCGCTTTTCTTACATTACTAAAATATTAAATTCCTTATGTTCGCAGTTTACTTAAGAAATGTTTCGTATTAATTAATCATTATGTAAAATTAAATAAATTCCAAATCAATAAGAAGATCCCTTTTAATCACCACGCTTCAAGTTGATGTAATCGTTTTAATAGTTTTTAAGACTTAAGCTATCAATATCAAATATAGGAAAAGAAAATCTTGTTGGAATTTTAATTTTTTTTATTAAAATAAAATTAAAAGATTCTTATTGTTTTGGATTAATCATCACTCTTCAAGTTGATTTGGTAATTGCAATGGTTTTGGAGGCTTACAGTTATCATATCGGCCAACATAAAATCGGAGAATGAAACTTGGTTGAAATTTTAATTTTTTACTACAAAGTAAGAAGAAAATACATAAAAGTATCATGTATTTTGAACCTTTATTTAAACCACAAGCTCCTAATTTAAAGACTCTCAAACCACAAAGTATTTTTGTGTAATTCTCTTATATATCGACATATGTTTTTTAAAAAATCTTAATTATCTTCGATGAATGTAAAAACAAAATGTCTTTAATGAAAAATTATAAATTATATTAAATTATTAATGATTTAGTTGATTTTATATTCATGCATGCACTCTTTAGGTCAAATCAAACAAAATAAATTTCATTAGTTTAAACATTCCCCTAAAGTTCTCAATAGTTTATTAAGCAAAATTACTAACCTAAATAAATAATGATTCAACTTCATAATTAAGTATTAACAATTGTTAATTCATTATATATAATTATATTAGGAAATTTTATAAAAAAAATCAATCTAAATATTAATTATCTATTAAGTAAATTAATTTAAAAGTTTCTAATTATCTACTATGTATGTAAAATCAATTTTTTAACAACAATCCTAAAACCCGAAGCAAACATGTCCTAAAACACGTAATCAAATTCTTGACTATATTAAGTATGTCCACATTTATTCATGTTTTCTTAAGGTCAAATTAAATAAGTACTCAATTAAGATAAATTTCATTAATATAAACAATCACATGTCCTAAAACCCGTAATCAAATTCTTGACCATATTAAGTACGTCCACATTTATTCTTGTTTTCTTAATGTCAAATCAAATAAGTACTCAATTAAGATAAATTTCATTAATATAAACAATCACATGAAATTCTCAATATTTTACCAAGTAAAAATAACATAAATAAATAATTTTTAAATTTCAAATTAGCAGTAACATAAAACTAGGGATGGCAAGTCTCCTCTGAAGTCTCACTTTTTGGAAGTTTTAGGACATGTTTGTTTCGTGTTTTTGAAAACTGTTTTCAGTTTGGAAACCAGTTTTCAAAATTCGTTTTCGAAAAACCAGTTTTCAAAAACTGTTTTCTGAAAACCTCAAAGTTGTGTTTTTTGATAAAATTTTTGAAAAATAGCTTTAAAATCAATGTTCACTTCTCTGTTTCATTCTTCCTTCATGGTATATAAAAATATTAAAAATAAAATAATATTAATTATTTTGAATTATTTAATAAATACGAGAAATAAAATTAATATAGATTTTAAATTTAAACTCAAAGATGAAAATAATTACAAGATGTATCAAAACAATTTTCAAAATAAGATTATCTAAAGAAAATTTCACTGTTTTCTGTTTTGGAAATAGTTTTCGAGTTACCGTTATCCAAACATGTTTTCTTCAAAAAAACATCAGAAAACTGTTTTCAGTTTTCATTTTCGAAAACTGAAAACAGAAAACGATTACCCAAACATACCCTTAGTATTGTCGTGTACAAGTTGGCTAGGTTTCCATGTTGATTGAGTCTGATTTTCTAGTTGGATAGCAAGGCTATATAAGACTTAAACTTATAATCCGAAAAGCAATAATCTTTAACAGAAAAAGATTCAGGTTTGTCCATTGATGTTGACTTAGAGCAAAATTCTGCCAGGTTGGTAAAAGCCCTACTAAATGCATGCCAATTGTGTGCAGAGGCAATAAAAATCACTAAGAGAAATGTGGAACACTTTTTGGTATGGGCAAAAATAATCAGTTCAATAAGATTTAGACATGTGGACACACAATGATGATCAATCGTCTTAGGTTGCATAGGGAAAAAGCCTTCCAAATACGCAATAATGAAATCATCGCATTGAGAGTTTGAGGATTCCGTCCTTGGTCAGCAAAGGTCGCATCACATAAGGCTCAAGACATTGAAATCACATTTCTACTAAGGCCCACTTCAAGACATTGAGAAGAGGATCTCTAGTGCCCATATAAAAGGACTGAAACCCTTATAAACGGATGGACGAAAAGGGAAGAAGGTCAAAAAAAAGACAGATATATGCATAGAGAACTACTTCGGCTCTTTCTCCCTCTCTCTCTACCACTTCAATATTTCTGTAAGCCCTTCTTTTTACTTCACTTCGATATGCCTACTGACTTAGCCAACGGAAGGTCCTTCCAAAAGAACCAAACTCCGGGTAACTTTTCTTGTAAGGGTTTGTGTACCACACTGATGTAATCTCAAGAATGAGGCCAATGCCAAGCTTTTTTTTTTTCATAAGTCCAAAACAAGTTCTTTCATCTTCATTAAGGCCACCATTTGCTTTTTTTTTGGCATCAACATATTGGTGTCGTCCATGGAAAATGGAAAATTTATCTTACAATGCCATCAAAGAAAGCCCTTAACCTATCTCACCCCTCAACTGTAGCCTTAAGGAGCCCCATTTAGCTCCCTACCGAAGAAGAGAGAGATAGCATGGCAGCCATAAGTCACACGGATGGGTATTACCCTCATTAAGCCTCAAAGAATCACCAAAATCCTAAGGCCCATAGTGATCGGGCCCAATTCAGCCTCGCAAAAATCGGACTCATTGAGGACCTCGTAGCTCCAGTCAGTAGGGTAGAGCACGAGGAGCTCAAGCACTAGTGTAACCGTCTGGCTTGCATGGTCATACAAATGGAACCAAACCTGACATAGGTTCAATCAGTATTAGCTCATCACTATAACTAGCACGACCACAATCAGAGAAGATCAAGAAAAATTAAGGAACCTTGAGTTGGCATGAGTATCGGCATAAATTAGACTTGAAGCAAAGTGTTCGAAGTCAAATTCGACACACTGAAGCTCCTAAGCCCAACACTCGACTGATTCCGAAGTAGTATAAAGAGAAGTTCACATCTGACTCTTGGCCTCAAAGAAGGCATAGGAACCTAAAGCTACTTGAAGTCTCTCAACAGTTAAGGCAAGTAAACAACCACATCAACCTTGCTCTAAAAACCAACAACCTAAATATCTTGAAGGAGATCAGGCCTCCAAGAAATCCATTCTTACGAGAAATCATGAATATAGTGATCCCTGACAGCTTCAAGATGCTGAAAATCTAACATTCCATAGGGAAAGCTTACCCCATTGATCATTTGGAGGCCTTTAAATCCCTAATGTTCATCCACCGACATTCAGAAGCAGTAATGTGCCGAGCTTTCCTAGTCACACTTCGGGAAACAACACAGACCTGGTTCTCACATCTTCCCCTAAGGATAATCAAGTCCTTCAAAGATTTAAGTGAATAGTTCGCAACTCATTTCTTCGACAGTCGTAAATCAAAAAAAATAATAAATAGTTGACTCAGTTTCATCCAACAATTTGACAAAACTCTCAAGGAGTACATCACTTGGTTCAAAACAACCATGGTAGAAATCCGAGAGCTTGAATAGAAAGTGGTAGCTATAACCTTTATCATAGGATTTTAGGCCTCAAAATGCAACCATTACCTATCCAGAAACTCAGTGAGCTCTCTGACAGCCTTTTTGGTCCAACCAAAGAAGTTTGTCATGGTCGAAGTAGATCAGAGCTTCAAAAACCAAAGAGAGAAGAATACTGCGAAAATATCCTAGTCTAGCCCAACCCTTCACCACACACTTAGGAATTCTCTAAGTAAGGTGAAAGAGAAGCACTGAAGTTAAAACCAGTCCAAGATCAAAGCACCACAGAGATGTATGGATGAACTAGAGACCAAATCCTAAGGAGAAAGACTGAGATCCAACACCTAAGGCATAACCTACTTAAAAATCTTTGTTCAGTTCATCTGAGATGAAGATTTTAAAAAGCTCAAAAAAATCAACTGAAGTCCCACACTTGGCAAACTCCAGTGTAGATCCACAACTCAACTCAAGCTGAGGTAGAAGAATCAAGACCGAAGTGCAAGACCGAAGTCTCAACACTTGTAAAAATCTTGAAAATTCTACTCGGCAAAAGTGGTAAAACATAAAGTTAAGAGATGTAAAAAATAAGCATTTCATTCCTTAAAATGTAATTACAAATGGTTAACTTTAAAGACAAAATTATAGGGAAATTAAAAGAAAAATCTTAAGCCTAAGGCTAGTACTCCTTATTCCTAATCTTTTCAGTTTGGACCTCAGCCATCTTCTCTTCAGCCCTTACCTAGTCCTTAAGATCCTCAGGGATCTCCAGACTGGCCCAGTCTATGTTAGGCTAACACTTGGCCCCTACTATCTTAGTCATTTCAAACCCTACAATGTAGTACCCTAAATCCTCCTTCAGTAGTTCACTCTTTAAGGGTTTAGAGTTGCTGAAGTTCTCAGTGAGAGAAGCTTTAATCTAGGCCAGTTCAACCCTTAGTTCACCTTTCACTTCTCCACTGCAAAAGCTTCAGCTTAGGCCAGTTCATCCCTTAGAAAATGAAATAGTGTAAAGACTAAACTTGAAAGTCCTAAATAGTTGCTTGTTGATCAAGTCCTTGTCATACATACTAGGTTTGAAACTGAAGACCTTATTAACTATTGTTTGCTCTTTAGAACTCAAGATTAGAGGCTTTTGATCATAAATGTCCTTGGAGTTCCACTCTAGCAAAACCTAACAAGACTCTAGTCTCTCCATGAAGAGGTACTTTTCCTTCCACTACTTATTCGAAGAACGGTTGTCCAAGATCTTCTTACTAGGCATTGGGTAGAAGTTATACCACCTTTTATCAATATACTTTTTAAGGTTGTAGAACCGCCTAAACATCATCACCTTATCATTTTCGTCACCTCTACTATACTTGACATGCTTTCTGAAAGCTAGTACAAAACCCACTAAACATTTCATACCATTAGAAAAAAGCTGGGAAATACAGATCCCATAATGGTTCACTATTTGTATAATGTCAGGGTCAAGAAGAGACCTTAACCCAACCTTCAGGTGGTCAAGGTAACAAGTGAGAGAGTACGATCTTTCATCCTTCAAAGGGTTATATGCCCTTTGGTCAAGTTTGAGATATCTAACCCTTCATTGTGGAGGATGAAGAACTTAGGGCTAACAGACTCAAGCTTAAACTTTCAAATACTACGAGACACCCCTTTAGTCTGAAAACCATGAATAGTGGAAGCAACACCAACCTCTTGCAAAGAAGGTTGCGCCCCATTGGACTCTCCATACGTACTCCTAGAGTTAGGGTTTTTCCTCTTAAAACTATGATCCTCTTTAAATGGTTCTACCTCTACTCTCATGTTCTTGTTAAAATTAGAAGAAGAAATGACTGAAAATAGAAAAAAAAAAGAAAAAAAAAGAGTCTTTATTGTAAGAGAGCGAGGATATAAGAAGAAACTGAAGAAATATCGAAAATAAAAGAAGCTTTGAGAAAATTGATTACTCTAGAAACCTAAAAAGTGCACAAGTGGGACTAAAGAATAAGAAATTGAAGGCAATGTGTCCATTAAATAGTCTATGCAGACGAACTGTGACATTCAATATGTCATTAATGAATCATAGCGTTGAAAAGACCAAAGTAAACTTTGAGCAATGCAAACATCCCTTTCCTATCAATGCAATAGTTTAAAAGAGTTACTTCAAGAAAACCAAATGCCTCGTCATTGAAAATGAATTAAGGTTTTAGCCACACAATTTCAATTGAAGAGGAATTAAGGCATCGACCACACAATTCCTATTGAAGTGGAATTAAGGCTCGAACCACACAATTCTTACCTATAAACCAAGGTATAACCCAAGATGGGGGCTGAATTTGGTTTTAATTTTTTTTTTTTTTTGCAAACAACAAACAAGTTTTAAGCACTTAATTAACTCAAATAAACACAATAATTAAATTTTTGGAAATTAAAGGAGTAAAAGAAGAGAATATGCAAACTTAGTTTATAGTTGTTGTGCGAAAATATACCTAAATAAATGGGTAAATAATCGTACTTGTTTTACTTGCAAGTGCACAAGGTCAACAATGTAGCATAGTGTGCGAATGCAAGATCATCTCCATAGGGATTGGTAAATTTAACTTTAGAATTAGTTTCGCAGTAATAAAATGATAAAAATAATAAAAGAGTTGATTTTGATAAAGATAAAATACTAAAGATAAAGGCGTAGGGGCTTGATATCCACCACTAATTATGCTACCACAGTACAACAGTATGCCAATGCTTTACTCATGCCATGTATACCTACTGGTTGCCAACCTAAGGGCATGGTATCTACTCCTTAAGCTATTGATTTCCCTAAGCAACAAGTTAGGCATGGTATCTACTCTAACTCTTTTCTTCCTTAAGGGATTCAGCATGGTATCTGCTTGAGTTGTTCCTTAAGAAAACATAAGTACTATGGAAATCGACAACCACATGAGACCTAGGGCATGGTATCTACTCCCGGTTTCCCATGTTGATTAACCCGGGTATCCGGATAAGATATCCCTTGTTACTAATGTTAGACCCAGGACTCGGTCATCCAAATTGATCTAACTAACAAGTTCATACCACATGCACATATTGATCAGACATATACATATGAGGAATTTAAATAAAAGCAGGTATTAATCAAGTTTAAGTAACACAACATAAATATCGCAAAGGCACCAATACTAAATTTATTGAGTAAACATAATTAGGGCTTCAACCAAGCCCTACTAAGAATTTAATTACAGATAATAAAATAAAAAGGAAAGAAGAAACCCGAGAGAAGAGTCGTCAATTCCACTCCACGGTCTCCTTCTCCAAGCTAAAGCAAAAGATAAAAGAAGGGATCTAAGAAGTGATCCCCCCAAGAGGCGATGCCTTTTGTGTGTGATTTACAAGTGTATTTATAGGTCTTTGAGAAGTCCTAAGAGGCTCATGAGTTTCTAAACTTTCCTAAAACACAAAACTTCTTTATTTCCAAAATAGGGTTATTTCCAAAACAGGGTTCTGCAGTTTACTGTTCACGCCCGTACATGTGCGCTCGATCGCATATGTGGTGCGCTCGATCGCATATGTGGTGCGCTCGATCGCACAGAAGAGTGCGCTCGATCGCAATCTAGCCAGCAGCTGCTCCAGGATTTTCAGATTTCTTCCTTTAAGTGCCAAAAAATGCTTCTTTTTCTCTATGACCCTATAAAAACGTGTAAAACACAAAAATGAAGTAAAATAGACTAAAACATATAGATAAAGAACTTAACAAATGTAAATTAAGGGGCTTAAATATGAATATTTAAGCTCCTATCACACCCCCAAACTTACATATTGCTAGTCCCTTAGCAATACAAAACCAAAAACTAAATGAAAAACAAAGACGCAAAGATAAATCCAATGCTCATGGTGTCCAACAAAAGTTTAGGTTTCACACAAAACTATGATGCGCATTCAGCAAGCTTAACAAGTATAAACACATCTTTGCAATGAATATGAGTTTTGAATGCAAATCACTTTCATGAGGCAGATTAAGACATCACAAGTTTGACTGAGTGTGTGGTGGACTAGCACATAAAAGATTGGGTTTCCAAATAATTCTAATGTGTAGTATTTTGATGACTCAAGATTCACCAAATTTCCTATTTGAATCAACAAAGATGGCATAGATTTTCTTCTTTTCTTTTATTTGTGAGATTTTTGCCAAGTTAGTTCCCTTAAGCTTTCTATTTGACTTGTGTAACGAGCGTTTAGCCAATGGCTCCCAAACCAGATGGTTTTAGAGCATTATGTGTAGAAACACCCCTAAGGGCTTACTAACTCGAGTCAAAAAAGCTACGAAACTAACTGGTCTTAATGCTACCGATCAGAATATTTCACCTTTTGACGTGACACTCACTGCTTACTGAGGCAAGAGGGCCAGTTACTCAATGAAAAGTTCTTTTTAATGATCTTTAGGAGCATTTTTTTTCTTTTTGAGCAATAATGAACTTTTTCTATTTTCTTATGCCACCGTGTTAATCTAATAGGTCATCTGGTTCACACTCAAGCAAAAGAAACATACAAATCAAAATTACATGTCATACCCCACATAACTATGTGCTAATGTGCTCATGTTTAGTTTAAGTCGAACTTGTGAATCCTTAAATGCCTAAAAAAAGTAATTATGGTTCAAAACTTAATTATTGGCCCATATGTTCAAGGTGTTAAGCTCACTTATGAAGTCAAATCATATTGTTTATTTAGAACACCCAAAAATTTTGGAATAGAATGAACATGTATTTATCTATGAAAAACAACAAAACAAAAAAAAACTGGGACAAGGTGTGTGTGAATATGTCTCCCATACCCCCAAACTTAAATTTCACATTGTCCCCAATGTGTGAATAATAAGAAAAGAGCTGACCTGGGAAATGGAGAACTAGCTAGGTCGGCATAGCTCATAGCGTACCCCCAAACTTGAACGGACGCAAACATTGTCCCTAAAAAAAGAAAAACTAACGTAATACGGAAAAACAAGAAGTAATAAAAA
This sequence comes from Bretschneidera sinensis, assembly GCA_023935145.1. NCBI lineage: Eukaryota > Viridiplantae > Streptophyta > Magnoliopsida > Brassicales > Akaniaceae > Bretschneidera > Bretschneidera sinensis. Next base: position 50,966,810 of record CM043704.1, read on the forward strand.
TAAATAAATAACAGTAAATATGTAAAATAATAAAAATAAAAGGATAAGTTGTGGGGTACCTCCTATGAGCGCTAAGTAACGTCTTCAGCCGGACCAAACTTTATTTTTCCCCAAAACTAAGAGTGGAAGCAGCTAGCATAGGAAGTGTCTTATTCTCTCCCATATAAGCATAAGATAAGTGCTCGAGCAACTGCTTGAATTCCAAGTTAGGTGCCTGTACAATAAAAGGGGGAAGAATAGTATTAGTAGGCCCAAGAATTTCAAATGGATCAGTGTACTTACTTGGAGGCTTTGGAAAGGCCTCTAGAAGGTGCATAGTTTCAATGATGTCATCAGTAACATCCTTGCATTTGGGCTCAATATCTGATCTTGGGATACTATAGGTAAGAGTAGTTTCTACTGGATCAACGTGATGGACCTGAAAAGCTTCCTCAATAAAACTTTGCGTCATGCATATATTAAAACATTTTATATTATCTGGGAGTAATTTTAATGCATTATATCTTTTAATTTTAACCTTCTCACTATTTACCTTCTCTATCTCACTTACCTTGGATGTGGATGCTTGTGTAGGCTCATCAGTTTCAATGATCTTACCATTTGTTAGAGTTATCACGACATTTAGTTGCTGATGTCTTATTGGAGTAGGTAGTGGTTGGACTGGAAGTTCACCCAACTTTCTTTCACTTAGCTCCTTAGCCAATTGCCCCATTTGTTCCTCGAGTCTTTGAATGGCTTGCTCATGTTTTGTAGTGGTTTGTCGTTGCTCAATCATGAACTATTCTTGTAAAGTCATCAGATACCTCATAAGATTCTCTAGGTCACTATTTTCTGATTTCGGCACTGGTTGGGCTGCTGGTTGGAAGTATCGTTGCTATCCTTGAACATTTTGAGTGTTGCTCCATGAGAGGTTGGGGTGGTTCTGCCATCCAGGATTATAGGTATTTGCATATGCACTGTTCAGTCCCTTATAATTTGCTTGTTCTTGATCTGTAGTTGAATACAGAGGACAAGTATAAGTATTATGATCAAAATGAGAGCATATAGCACATATCTGGTGTTGTGTAGCCTGTGGACTACGTAAGTTGTTCTGATCAGCCATGGCTTTTATGAGCATGTCTAGCTTTCTTTCCATAGCAGCCATCTGATTCGAAGATCCATCATTAAAGCTCACCTCATACATACTCTTGCTTTTAATTCCTTGTCTACCTCTCGAGGAGAATTGTTGGGTGTGCTCACTTAATGTCTCAAACAGCTCCATGGCTTCTTCACTAGTCTTCTCCATCAACACACCTCCACAACCGGAATCCACTATACCTTGATTTATGCCACTCAAACCTTCATAGAAAGCTAGGACCAACTCATCTTGAGGTAAGTTGTGATGTGGATATTTGAGTAGTAGCTCATTAAAGCGTCCCCATGCCTCGAAGAAAAGGTCTCCATCCCTCTATTGGAAGGATTGAATCTCCTTCCTCATATGCCTTGTCTTTTGGGCTGGAAAAAATTTCCTTAGAAATCTACTGGATAACTCTTCCCAAGTATGGATGGAATCTGCAAGCAATGAATGATACCATATTTTAGTATTATCTTTTAATGAAAAAGGGAAAAGAATTAGCCTGATTCCCTCTTGATCTAGGCCCCGAATATGTTGGAACTTGTAGAGATCACAGAATTCTCGAAGGTGCAAGTGTGGATCCTCAGCAGGTGTACCCCTAAAATGAGTCAAGGCACTAAGTATCTACGGAGATATGTAATAATTTTCTTCCACTATAGGTTGATATGCAATGCATGAAGGATGGTTGAGGTTCTGTGGAATGAAGGATTGCTTCCTAGGTCTCCGTTCTGGTGGCAGTTGGTTGTAAAGCTGTTCCATTGGTGCTTCACCCTCAAATTCTTCTTTTCTCTCCTCGAAGTTGTTTCTAGGCCTCTTTCGAATGATCTGCTCACTTTCTATATCAAGTGAAATGATGGTTGGGTTCCTCACTCGAAGCCCTTGCATGAATCAATAGGAATACCTTAGTGCAGTAGCTTCAGTACTGCTGCTCGGGTAGTTTCTGGAGTATTTGCGCTCGAGCGCTCCAAGCACTACGCTTGATCGCACCAGTGCGCACGATCGCACTTAGGTTTACGCTTGATCGCAGTGCCAGAATTAGCACTGATGCACACCTGAAATAGAAAGCAAGAAAATAACAAAACGAAGAATTAAGTTTAGATAGTTGATGAAAATAAAATAAAATAAAACAAAATAGAGGAAATTTTTTTTTAATGAAAAATAAGAAAATAAAATTGAACAAAATAAAAAAAAATAAACGGGAAATAATTCTAAACAGAAATTTAGCACAATCCCCGGCAACGGCGCCAAAAACTTGTTGTGCGAAAATGTACCTAAATAAATGGGTAAATAATCGTACTTGTTTTACTTGCAAGTGCACAAGGTCAACAATGTAGCATAGTGTGCGAATGCAAGATCATCTCCACAGGGATTGGTAAATTTAACTTTAGAATTAGTTTCGCAGTAATAAAAAGATAAAAATAATAAAAGAGTTGATTTTGATAAAGATAAAATACTAAAGATAAAGGCGTAGGGTACACCAAACAGAAAACAGTAAAACAAACTAACTAGCAGAAGCAGCAAAATAAAATAGAACAGAAAGAAAAATAAAACAAAAATGCTAACTAAACTAGTAGAAAAATAAAATCAATTTAGACAAAAATTTCACAAACAAAAACAATCCCCGGCAACGGCGCCAAAAACTTGTTGTGAGTTTTAAATTACTCGCAAGCGCACGAATCGTTTGCAATATAGTGTTGTGTAAGTGTGAGGTCGAATCCACAGAGAATGCGTTGTGAAAATAGCTTTTTATCTAAACTAACCTTATTTCAACCTAGTTCCGAATTGTGAATTATATTTTTGGAAAACAAATATAAACTAAACTAAATTAAATTAACTAAATTGATTTAATAACTAATGATGAAAACACTAAGGTTTCAGAATCCACCCAACCAAAGTAAAGCATATATCTTCATGTTCTATAAAAAATAATCTATCTAACATTCCATGAATCCAACAAAAAACAACGAATATCCCAATTAAACCAAAAGCATCCAATGTATCAACTTTTAACAAATCACAAAGGAAATCCAATTTAATCGAAAAGGATTCGATGTATCCATCGGATGAAACACGCAGAATATCCAGCAGAACAATTAAAAACTATCAATCGTAAGAATTTACTTAAACAATTGAAATAGAACATTTAAACTAAACATATCAGAATTGTATAAACATATCTAAAAATATAATGCTAAACAATGGCGAGGCTTCATCTTCAACCTTAGCTGAAGATTTTAGCCACCCATTATCATGAAACTAAATTTCACAATAAAAAGTGCTAAGCATTAAAAACTGGAAAAAAATTAAAATTGACTGTACATTGGGAGAAATTTCACACGCTGTTGGGCAGCACTTCCCCCAGTGGTGGCAAAAGCCCTTAGGAGATCTACTAGAATGCTAGTAGAAATCCACCAGACTGCACACTGAATAATGTGGTGAGATAATGTTTATATAAGGGATTTCTCGCAGTACAATGAGCTGTAAATTCGATGTGGGATACTGCCTCTTTGCGATCGATCGCAAGTTTGGTGCAATCGATGCAGCATGGTGCGATGCAATGTGTCTGGCGCGCTATAAGTGCTTCCTATCCGATGTGGGATGTGCAAGTCAACTGCGATCGATCGCAGCCTTGTTGCGCTCGAGCGCATCATAGTGCACTGCATTATATATGCAGTATCAAAAGTTTCCTTTCCAATGTGGGATGTGCGAGTCACTTGCGATCGATCGTAAGTCTGGTGCGCTCGAGCGCAGGTGCGATTGATCTCATGCCGTGTGCGCACGATCGCAGGTGCGATCGATCGCACGTCTGGTGCGCTCGATCACACTAGGCATCCTCAGCTTTTGCTCTTTAAGCCCTAAAGTTTCCACATTGCTTCATTTTATTCCAAAACCTATAAAAACATAGAAAAATATATAAAATAGCACAAAAGAACATAATTAAGAACTCAACAAATGTAAACTAAGGGGCTAAAACATGTAATATTTAGCACTCATCACGGAGCTCTGATACCAATTATAAACCAATGTGTTATCCACGAAGGGAGAGGGGGTGAATTGTGTTTTAAAACTTTTTGCAAACAACAAACAAGTTTTAAGCACTTAATTAACTCAAGAAAACATAACAATTAAATTGTTGGAAATTAAATGAGTAAAGGAAAAGAATATACAAACTCTATGTACAATGGTTTAGCAATATCAGAATCTCTCCGACCCTACATCCACTCTCTTTAAAGAACCTCCTTGAAGTATTCCACTAAAATAGTCAAGCAACTTCAAGGTTGCTTAAACCTTACAATGATCTCTTCCAATTAAGGAAGTGTATAAGAAAATGTTTAACACCTAAAGACTTCGAAGAGTTACACCAACTCTTTCTCTTTACAATGATTGAAATTTAAGAGTGCACAAGAGAGCAATTAATGCATTTATAGTATGAAGAATATCTCTTTTTCAAGATCAAAGAATTAAATATAGCTCAAGAATTTTTTTGAAAGCTTTGAAGAGTAATAAATTATCTCTTAAGCAAATTGAATGTTCTTAGTTTTATTTGTTGTTCAAGTCATTTAAAAGGGGTTTATATAGCCTAAGCTTCATATGGCAGTCAGACACAAAGAGGGGTAGTTTAGAGCATTTAATGTTGTGAATGATGCCTTAAATTTCAAAATATAGCCATTATACTTGAGCATTCAGTCAACTGTATGGTTCTTCAGTCGACTGACTAAAATTTAAAATATTTCAGGTATTGACCATTCAGTTGACTGAATAAACCATTCAGTCGGCTAGACCAGAGGGATGGAACTCTTTATTCCTCATTCAGTCGACTGGACTGTTCATTCAGTCGACTGTATGATTCATACACTCGACTGAATTAAAGTGTACGACTTTCTATCCTTCATTCAGTCGACTGAATCCCTTGAAACTGTCTTTTTCTGTTTTAACAAAACTTGTGATTTTAAGATGAAGCTTAAAAGTTTTTGTCAAAAATATTTTGTAATCATTTTGAGCCATACAAAAAGCTAGGAAATTGATAAAGAGATTTATCATAATATCAATAACTATTTGAAGCTTCTATTCTTGATCTTCAAAACTCTTCCCAGGTTGTGTACTTAGATTTTCAAGTACATTTTGTCTTTGTACAAGCATCTTTACAGCTCTAAATACTTAATAAATTAGTTAGCATAATTTAACATTGTTTTGAAATCAAGTTAGGGGTAAAAAATCTCTCCCTTTTTGAAGATGATAAAACCATTTTTAGAAGAAAAAAAGGCTTCTAAAAGCTAAGTGTTTGATTTTTATGAAAATTTTGACAGAGTCTCCTCTATTTTTGCAATAATAATACTCCTGCAAAAGTTCAGAACAACTTAACTAAAGTTTATATAGCATTTAAAGAATTTAAGGAGCAAAGTGCCCCCTTAATCTATGCATATACTTCACATAAACTACTATTTTTCTCCATAACTCCTATTTTTCTCCCATTTTTTGCCATAATCTCAAAAAGACTCAAAGTTTAGAAAATGTAAAGTAACTATCATAGACAAGCAACGAAATAGCTAACAAAGATCCACATAGAGTTTCACCTAAAAATAAGGAGAAAAAGCTCTCGAGAGAGAATCAAGAAATGTAAACATAGAAGATCAAAAGAGCAAAATATCCATCTAAATACTAAAACTTATATGAGAAAAATCCCAAACATCCAAATGCATGAAAATATCCAAAATGCATGAAAATGAAAATTAAAATGTACTTTCAAGAGTTCAAGAGTTTAAAAAAATCATTGCATCCAATTAGGTCGAGGAGAAGAACCATAAGCACGAAGTTGGTCTCTCACCACAACAAATTGATCTCGAACCTCAGAAAATGAGTCTTCTGTCTCAGTTCTGAAGACTGTCAACTCATCAAAGACTAAAGACATCTCAGTCCTCAAAGTATGAAGTTGCATATCAGTAGATTGTTGCATGTTGTTGCCTAACAAATGGAGACTAGCAAGGGCTTGAAGGATGGAATCAGATGAACCAAAACCCACTGAGCTGCTTGGACCTACTAGTCTCTACTATGTGCCTATAAGAACACCATGTTCCTCTTCCTCTTCTTCAGGGTCCTCACCACCAATTCAGTTGTTCTTCCTAGGTTTGGAGATAACAAAACCTTCCTTAATTGCACATCCCATCCTCTTTAGGGAAAATGCGTTAATCACATCAAGCTGATCAAGTTCATGAGACTCATTCATAAGGAGGGGAATTTCATTGTGTTTTAGGATAAGGGTTTTGAGCATGCCATAGGGTAAACCACTAGTATTGCTTTCATGATCAATAATCATATTACTGATGATGAGAGGGTAAAAATTATAGGGAGTTCCGGTCTTGACGTAATAGATCAGTTGAAGGTTCAATTTAGAAGGACTAATCCTGCCACCTAGTCTAGGATTAATGGTCCAATTTATGATTAGGTTTAGTATCCTAGAGTCTAGGGGCAGGTCAAGTATGTGTTATAAGTCTGGATACTATAAACCGAGAGCAACATAGAAGGCATAATAGTTCCACCAAACTAAAGTAGAACTAAGGCTTCCACAGCAAAATAGTTCCACTTGGTGGCCACTAATTTCTATAAGGACAAGTCTACACCAAGGTGCATAATCTAATCGAGAACAACAATGAAGGAATAAAGAAAGAACTCTACTCCCTTAGAGAACTTTCTAAGATTTCAAAGGAATTGAGAGCATATGATATAGACAAAAATAACTGGTTCAATAAGATCCAGACGCGTTGACATATGATGATGACCAACCGCCCTAGTATGCAATAATGAAATCACTGCCCTAAGAGTCTGAAGATTTTGTCTTCGATCAATAGAAGTCTCATCACACAAGGCTTAAGACGCATAAATCACATCCATTCTAGGTCCTACCTCAAGATCTTGGGAAGATGATCTCTAATGCTTATTGATGAATGAATATTTGTCCTAGTATTTTGTATGTTTTTCAAGTATTTATTTATATATTTAGCTGAGGAATTTGCTACTTTGAGTTGTTTTTCATTGTTTTACAAGTTCACAAGCACTTGGAAAGGAGTTTCACTAAATTGCCAAAATTGCCTGTACAGATCAGTCATTTTTGCAAATTAGGAAGAACCAGAAGATGAGCTATATAGGCTTAAAAATTTCCCAGATGTATATTTTATGGAGAATTTTACAGCTCATAAATATGATTTTTCTAGAGAAAGTTATGGTAGTTTTTGTAGACAAAGGTCAGGCTGTGAGTGATTTCAGCATGGCAGAAGTGATTTTTGCGGATTAAACTGTATTGATTTAGGAATAACCAGGAAATGATCCATATATGCTTGGAAAGGTTCGGATGTCTATTTTCTGGAGAATTTTATGGCTTATAAATATTATTTTTCTAGAGAAAGTTATGGCAGTTTTAGTAGAACCGGGCCTAGACAGAAGCAGAACCGGGCCTAGACAGCAGCAGAAGCACACGGCCCAAACAGAAACCCTAGGGTGACTTTCTGTCTACAAAGCCATCTCCATATAGCTATATATAGGAATTTTAGACTCAAAGAAAAGGGAGGAGATGACAACAGTTCTTGGAGAGATATTATTAAGAGAAGTTTTAGGAGATTGAAGGAGGAGAAAGTTTCTTTCATCAAGACGGCTTATTAGGACATTGAAGACGACGATCAATAGCTTCAAGACTTTGAGGATTCATCTTGTAATTTGGAAAGAAATTCTATCTTTGCTCCTTTTGTCCTTCAATATGCTTGTAACCCTAGTATTTGAATTTTGTGATTGGGTTTAAACATGAGCGGCTGAACACATTGTTGGATGTTTGGCTTAGCTGCATTGATTGTTTTGGATATTTTGGTGGATTTAGTTTTATGAATTTTTCAAATTATTTCTCTACATTGATTGTTTTGGATATTTTGGTGGATTTAGTTTTATGAATTTTTCAAATTATTTCTTATTCAATATTCTTCATACCTTTGATTATTGCTTGTGGATTGGCATCTATTATTGATAGTTAAGGTTAATATTTGAGATTAAGTTGAGGACAAATCATCTAGACCTAATTAAGCCTTCTTGAATAGGAATTTAAATCAGGATTCAAATCAAATTGTGATTTAGGTGGTTGTGTTTTCCTTATACTTAATTTAACTAATTAATTGATGAACACTATCCATGAGATTTAATTAATTAGTTATAAATTGAGAATAAACACGATCAATGACATTCTCTAGTCTTTGTGGAAATACCAATAGTCTTGGATGTTGTTTAATTCTTTATATTCACTAAATGTTCCAATTCATGATTGGATAGCAAGCTAAACTCCCAATTGTTCTCATTGATTATACTTATCTCTTCATAATTAGTTTTGTTTAATTGTTTTTATTTCAATTTTCTCTTCACCAATCTTTTAATTAGAGTGTTTAGGATTTAATTACAGAGTTTGTTTTAGTAATTTTAAGAAAATAATTTAGGATTTAAATTACTACAATTCCTTGAGAGATCGACCTTGAGAGTAAACTCATCACAATACTATTTGTGATTCGTGCACTTGTGAGCATTTAAAATTTGCACATCAAGTTTTTGGCGTCGTTGCCAGGGAATTGGCATTTAATTCTTTAGTTATTTTCTTTGTTTTTATTTTTATTTTATTTCTTTTCTTTCTTTTAGGTGTAATTTTTATTTCTTTTATTTCATCAAATTTTCTTTATTTCCTTCTTGATTTTCTTGATTTAAATTGGCATTAATTTGTTTCTTGATTTTTGCTCTCTTAATTCCTGGTAGCTTAATTTTTCTTTTGTTTTCTTAAAGTACATGCACGGTAGAAGATCTATGGGGAGAAATCTAGTGCCAGCAATAGACAACATCTATAGGCTAAGGGAGATGTTATCGTCTATGGAAGAAGAAGAAAAGGTTGAGGGAATAGAAAAGGAGGAGCCTGAAAGAACGGAAGGAGCTGAAAGAAAAATTATGATAAAGGAGTATGCAAGGTCAATCATCGGCACTTACACATCTTGCATCCAATTGGTGGAAGCTGCACAAAATTATGAGATAAAAAAATCCACTTTAGCATACTCCCTTCATTCTATGAAATTCCAAATGAAGACCCATTAACCTTCATAAGGGATTTGATGAGAGCCATAAAATGCATCTTAATCGAACTTATTTATTAGCACTTCAGGGTTGATTTAGGTTTTAATTGCATTTTTATTCGTTAACAACTCTAAAGTGGTATTCTTGGAGCATTAACTTATTTCGATGCATTTTCAGGTATCTTGAGTTAAAAGAGATGGAAAAGCTATCATCATTTTAAACATGAAGCTTCGATGAATACTCGAGTGAGAGAATGGGTGCGGAAGAGCCAAGATGAAGAGAAACCAAGAAAGGAGTTTTCACTAAATTTCCATACAGATCAATCATCTTTGCAAATTAAACTGTATTGATGCAAGAAGAACCAGGAGATGAGCCATATATGATTAGAAAGATCTGGAAGTCTATTTTCTGGTTCATAAAAATGATTTTTCTAGAGAAAATTATGGTGATTTTAGTAGACAGAGGTCAGATCTCCTGAATAAGCATCAGGCCAAGGTGCACCTTGGATCAGTTGCGGCGCACCCTTCAGAAAGAAGACCAAAAGAAGCTTAAAGAGCCATTAGGCTGAGGTGCACCTTGGATCAGTTGAGGCGCACCTTGAAGGGTTGAGGCACACCCTGGAGAAGCTGAGGCGCACCTCACCGAACACACAAGAAACTTGACAAAAGCCAAGGTGCAGCGCGACTAAGTCAAGGTGCAGCGCGCACACAGACCTTGTTCTCCGAGTTAGACCCTAATTAGGTCTTTAATGATTTGTTCAAACCATAAAACACCCTTAGGCCTTGTACACTATAAATAGACCACTTAGGGTTTGTAACTAGACATTCAAAAACCTGGAAAACCCAAGGAAGCAGCAACTTTTCCTCCATCAAAATTGTGCAACCATGAGCCCCATGGCTAACTAATCTCCAAGCAAGGCGAAGGGATGAATCCCTAGGTGTAGTTGTTTCTATTTCCCTTACTTGATTCAGTTGTAATAGAGCTTTAGCGTTCAAACATTGTTATGATTTACTTTTAATCTAATTATAAAGATTTCGTCTGATCTGGTGATTGTATCTTTTTCCTTGATATAGATTTAGTCATGCTTTCTTTATGTCAAGATTATTTGGGTATGATTGAGCTCGGTAGATCTAGCTTTTAGGTTTGTCCATTATTGCAATATTGTCATCAAAGATATATTGTCATTTCCTGATAAACGTATAGGATAAATCATGTGTGCATAAACTGAATAAAAAAAGTATTTCATAACAATCAAATTAGGGTTTATACATGCGCTTTAATTGGATATTTGTCGATTGCTTTTTTGGGATGTGAAACGTGCAATCGAGATAAAAACAACTGAATCAAGTTAGGATTAGGGCAATGAACCTAGGGAGGATTCCCGGATCCTTGTTGTTCCCCTATTATACTTCACAATCTACTTTACATAATTGTTTCACTATCAATTTCAGATTCTCTTACTCATTTGGATTTATCATTTTAGATTAAAGTTTACACCTTCCTTTGTAGTTAACTTGTTTCCCTGTGGAATCTACACCCAAAGCTGTGCTACAACAATCGCGTTATACTTTGGGAGTAATCAAATTTTGGTGCCGTTGCCGGGGAAACGTGCTTACTCATAAGGAAGTTTGTCAACTCTAAGACAAGACGGTACTATCTTTTCTTTATATTCTGATTTTTTTTCTTTATTTTGTTATGTTCTATTTATTACTTTTAAACTCAATTGGTATATGCTTAGACCGAGAGACTCGTGAGGGAGATTTATTAAGGGACCCGAAATAGAGATACCCCTTCCTTCTTCATCCGTTAGTGAAACCTCGCATAGATCGGATCTTAGTATACACTCAACTGAAAATTTAGAAAACTTTGTCAACATGGCTGAAAACTCTAATGAGAATGTAGCTAGGACACTTAAAGATTATTTACATCCTCGCCAGACAGCCACACCATCATGCATTATGTTTCCAGCCAACACTCGCCATCAAGACTTTAAAACAGGGATGATTCAATTACTCCCTACTTTTCATTGTTTCGAAAACGAAAACCAATATGTGCACATTAGAGAGTTTGAGGAAGTAGTTGCGACTTTTCATAGTCAAGATGCAACTGATGATATCGTGCGACTCAAGTTTTTTCCTTTCTCTTTAAAGGATAAAGCTAAGAGTTGGTTATACTTGCTGAGACCATGATTAATTGGGTCATGGAATGAAATGACCCAAGTATTTTTTAATAAATACTTCCCTCAACATAAGACTAATGCACTAAAAAGACAAATCTCCACCTTTGCACAAAAGGAAAACGAGACTTTGTATCAGTATTGAGAGAAATTTAAAGAGCTGTTAAGTATGTGTCCACATCATGGGTATGAAAATTGGCGTTTAGTGAGCTATTTCTATGAGGGTCTTACCTATAGAGAACTCCAATTTGTCGAGATGATGTGCAATGGTGAATTTCTGCAAAAAGACCCTGATGAGGCTATCGAATACCTCAATGAGCTTGCTGAAAAAGCTCACACATGGACTGGACCTAGTGCTACTGAAAGCACAAATAGGTCATGACCTATAGGAAACCCTAGTGGTGGAGGAATATACCATCTTAGGGAGGAAGACAACCTGAAAGCTAAGGTCGAACTGCTCACTAGGGAGTTAGAGGCATTGAAAATTAAAAAACCAACACACATTGTTAATCAAGCCGAACTGTTGGAACCATGTTTTGTGTGTGGAGGGGTAGATCATCCCGCTCAAGAGTGCCCCACTTTTGTTGATATGAGAGGGTTGTACGAGGAACAATGTAATGCCTTAGGCATGTACAAGAAGCCTTAAGCACCCTTCTCTAACACTTATAATCCGGGGTGGCGAAATCACCCCAACTTTAGCTGGAAATCTGAAAATCAACAGCATGCACAGCCCCTTAGATCATACCCTGCACCTTATCATGCACCCTCAACCTCTAGGAACTCTTTAGAAGACACCTTACATGCTTTTATAGAAGCACAAGGTAAAACAAACCAGAGGTGTGAGGTGTTAATTACGCAGGTGGTTGAGAAAAACAAGGAAATAAGGAGCCAAGTGTCCAAATTAATGAGCTCCTTAAGTGTGACTGAGTGAGGTAGGTTCCCTTCCCAAGCTCAGTCCAATCCTCACGGTCAACATATGGCACAAGAAAATTTGAAAGATGTAAATTCCGTTGTGACCCAAAGTAGTAAGTCACTACACATTCCACCAATGAATTAATCCGAGGATGAGAAAAAAGGGCAAGCTAGTAGTGAAACCGAATAGCCCAAGGACCCTGAAGTAACCAAAAGTCCTATTAAGGCACCATTCCCTCAAGCCTTAAAATCAAACAAAAAAATTTTGGAAATAAATAATGAAATCCTAGAGAATTTGAGGTAAGTGAAACTGAATCTTCCACTCTTGCATGTGATTAAACAAGTTCCCATCTATGCAAAAGTTCTCAAGGATTTATGCACAATTAAGAGGAAGCACCATGTCAAGAAAACAACATTCCTAACTGAGCAAGTTAGTGCTTTAATTGAGGAAATAATTCCCCCAAAATACAAAGACCCGAGCTGTCCAACCATTGCTTGTAGCATTGGAAATCATGAGGTTGGACAAGCCTTACTATATTTAGGAGCTAGTGTCAACCTGATGCCATTTTCCATTTATTTACAGCTAGGTTTAGGAGAAATCAAACCAACCGGCGTGGTGATACAATTAGCTGACCGTTCAGTCAAAGTACCCCGGGGTGTGGTAGAGGATGTTTTGATTTAAATTGATAAATTTTACTATCCTGTTGATTTCTTAATTCTTGATACCACTTCTGTTATTAACACTAATTCCAAAATCCCTTTAATTTTAGGTAGACCTTTCCATGCTACTGCGAATGCTCTAATAAATTGTAGGAATGGACTCATGAAACTGTCCTTTGGCAACATGACCCTTGAAGTAAATATTTTCAATGTTGCAAAGCAGCCCGAAGATGAGGACGAAAACCACCAGCTTTACATGATTGAGTCACTCATCAATGAGGGAGTCTCTTTAACTCATGATTATGATCCTCTTAAAAATTTTCTTGTTAATTATGAAATAGATTTATCTGATGATAAAACGGATATAATTGATCTTTGTGCTGTTTTTGACAAATTTCAGGATTATGGCAAGCGGGCATGGCAATCAAGGTTTGAGGAGTTGCCCAAAAGAAGCTAGACACAAGTCCCCTCAAATGTGGAAGCACCTAAGGTCGAATTAAAGATGCTACTTAAGGGATTAAAGCATGCTTTTCTCGGTCCAGGTGATACCTTTTCTGTTATAATTTCTTCTGAATTATCTGAGACCCAAGGTAAGAAATTACTTCAAACTTTGAATGCACAAAAATCAGCTTTAGGATGGAGCATGGCTGATTTGAAGGGAATTAATCCCCTAATCTGCTTCCATAAAATAAATTTAGATGAAGGAGCTAGTCCTTGTAGAGACCCTCAACGTAGGCTAAACCCCACTATGAAAGAAGTAGTGAAAAATGGAGTGCTGAAACTATTAGATGCGGGTATTATATATCCCATAGCTGATAGTAAGTGGGTCAGCCCTACGCAAATTGTTTCTAAAAAGTCTAGAGTCATGGTGGTGAAGAATGACCTAGGAGAACTAGTCCCTACTAAACTTGTGACCGGGTGGCGTATGTGCATTGATTATAGAAAATTAAATGCTGCCACTCGGAAAGACCACTTCCCACTCCCCTTTATTGATCAAATTCTTGAGCATGTAGCTGGTCATCTCTTCTGCTATTTTTTAGATGGTTATTCTGGTTATTATCAAATCGCAATTGCATTAGAAGACCAAGAAAAGACCACTTTCACTTGTCCCTTTAGCACCTATGCTTTTCGTAGGATGTCATTTGGATTGTGTAATGCCCCTGCTACTTTTCAACGTTGTATGATGAGTATCTTTAGTGACATGGTTGAAAATTGCATGGAAGTTTTTATGGATGACCTAACTGTTTTTGGATCTTCATTCAATGCATGCTTACTAAATTTAGAGAGAGTGTTGATTCGCTGTGAGGAGAAAGAATTAGTTTTAAATTGGGAAAAATGCCATTTCATGGTACCATCTGGTATTGTCCTGGGGCATATTGTCTCTTCTAAAGGAATAGAGGTTGATCAATCTAAGATTGAATTAATCTCTAAATTACCTACCCCTAAGACAATAAAGGACGTAAGATCTTTTCTTGGTGATGCTGGTTTTTATAGGAGGTTCATACAAAATTTCTCAAGCATATCTAGACCTCTATGTACCCTCCTCGTTAAAGACACCCTCTTTGAATGGACACAAGCTTGTCAAGAGGCCTTCCAAATGCTAATTGGCAAGCTTACTTCCGCACCTATAATGCAATCACCGGATTGGACTTTACCTTTTGAAATTATGTGTGATGCTAGTGACTACGCTGTAGGTGCTGTTCTTGGACAGCGAAGGGAAGGGAAACCTTTTGTCATTTACTATGCTAGTAAAACTTTAAATAGTGCTCAAATGAATTACTCCACCACTGAAAAAGAATTACTAGCTGTAGTATTTGCTTTGGATAAATTTCGTGCATATTTAATTGGTTCCCCTATCCTTATTTTTATAGATCATGCAGCCCTTAAGTACCTTCTTACAAAGAAGGATGCTAAGGCAAGACTAATACGATGGATCCTACTCCTACAAGAATTTGACATCACCATCAAGGATAAGAAAGGAGTGAAAAATGTAGTAGCTGACCATCTATCACGGCTCACTTTTGAGGACACTTGTGATGACATACCAATCAAGGATGACTTTCCCGATGAGCAATTACTCTCCATTACTTCTCTACCATGGTTTGCTCACATCGTAAATTATTTGGCTACAGGTGAGATACCTATGGATTGGAATGCTCAGGACAAGCAAAAATTCTTATATAAGGTACATAATTTTTATTGGGATGACCCTTATCTTTTTCAGTACTGCCTTGACCAAATTTTAAGGCATTGCATCCCTAATAAAGAGATTGCTAGTGTCTTAGAATTTTGTCATACCTAAGCTTGTGGAGGCCACTTTTCGATGAAAAAAACCACTGCAAAAATTTTGCAGTGTGGATTTTATTGGCCTACTTTTTTTAAAGATGCAAACACCTATTGTCACTCATGTGAGAGGTGTCAAAAGTTAGGAGCAGTCTCTCGTCGAAATATGATGCCCTTAAACCTTATTCTAGTAATTGAAATTTTTGACTGTTGGGGCATCGATTTTATGGGACCTTTTCCTCCTTCCTTTGGATACCAATATATCATCGTGGCAATAGATTATGTATCTAAGTGGGTAGAAGCAGCAACTTGCCGAAGCAATGACAATAGGACGGTAATTAACTTTCTTAAAGAAAATGTGTTATCTCGATTTAGAACACCACGTGCTATAATTAGTGATCGAGGTACACATTTTTGTAACCGTTCTTTTGAAGCTTTGATGAAAAATATGGGGTATTGCATAAAATTTCGACTGCTTATCACCCTTAGACTAGTGGACAAGTAGAGCTTGCTAATAGGGAAGTTAAACAAATTTTAGAAAAAACGGTTAACCCGGATCGCAAGGATTGGTCTTTTAGACTAGTTGATGCGCTTTGGGCCTACCGTACAGCCTTTAAAACCCCCTTAGGTATGTCATATTATTGGTTTGTTTTTGGAAAGCCCTATCACTTACCTGTAGAGCTCGAGCATCGAGCTTATTGGGCCATCAAGTCTTTTAATCTTGACCTAGGAGAAGCAGGTAAGCTTAGGAAATACCAGTTGACCGAGTTAGAGGAATTAAAAAATAATGCTTATGAGAATTCTAGAATCTATAAGGCTAAGATGAAAGTATTCCATGATAAAAACATTTCGAGAAAAACATTTAAACCCAATGATCAGGTGTTCTTATGCGACTCTAGACTTCATAAGCATCCTGGAAAACTTCGGTCAATGTGGACTGGTCCTTTCATAGTAAAGAATGTTTTTGAAAATGGAGCAGTGGAAATTGAGGACACTAGGGACGGTCGGATTTTTAAAGTGAACGGTCAGCGCCTTAAGATCTTAATCAATAGGCAAGATCTGGAGGTGGAAGACATTCCACTTATGGATCCGGTCTATTTACCTTAAACTTGATCACACAACCAAGGTACGTTTTTTTCCTTTTATTTTTATTTTTATTTTTATTTTTTTTTGTTTTGTGAGTTTATCTTAAATTTTATTTTTTAGTTTCAATTAATTTAAGATTATTTTTTTTATTTGGCTAATTCCATTTTATTTTTTATTTTTGGCAAGCAAACAACATTTTTTTTGGTCCAGCAAAGCCCAGGTTGAGGTGCGCCTCGCCAGGCCCGTACTGCACCGCACAGTGTGCGCACGCACATTGGCCAAGCAATGCACCAGCCCACACCGCGCCTCGCCCATCCCACACCACGCCGCACAGTGTGCGCACGCACACTAGCCTAGTAAGGCCCAAGTCAATGTACGCCTCACCCAGCCCGTGCCGCACCTCCTGCCCAAGCCCAAACCCTTTTAAATCAAAAACCCTACTATCTGCACTTCCACTCTTCATTTCACACTCACAATTTCAGTAGCTTTTTTTTCCCCTTTCTTTCTATCCATACCCTAGCCTCCATCCTCACTTTTACTCCAAATTTCTTCATTTTACCTTCATTTCTTGTAGAAATTTGCGTTAATCTTGAAATTTCTATTGGAAATTCCTCCACTCAACTTGGTTCTAAGAAGCTTTTGGTGTTCATCTAGAAAATCTTCAAGGTGGTGGTTAGTCTTTCCTTTTTCCCACTTTGGACCTCAAGTAAGTCTAATTTCTTCCCTTGATTGTTCACTTATGTTCTTTGGTGGTTAAATTTTGCTCTACATCTATTGTTCTATATATTTGACTTCCATGGCACCAAAAATTAAGAGGTCTAGGGGGAAATAACAACAAGAGTATGATGAGTCAAAATTTGTGAGCTCTGAGGCTAGTGAGAGATATCATAGCTTGTTAAGTGCTAGAAAAATCATTCCCGAGCGAGGATTCAATATTACTGAGAGGGGCAACCCATCCTTATTTAGACTGATTCTTGATAGAAATTGGGGAAAATTTTCAAGACAACCATCTAATTCTCTACCAAACATAGTTCGCGAATTCTATGCCAATACCGACGAACATAGGAATAGTAAAGTCTTAGTCAGAGGAAAAATAGTCTCTTTTAGTCGCTCATCCATCAGTAGGTTCTATAGGTTACCCGACATAGAACACAGTGAGTATCTTGCATATGTATTTAATATTGATTATGATGAGATTTGCACTACTCTCTATATTCCGGCACGACCTGGAAAATGACAAGTGATGCCCATAAGACCTTACCCGACGCATCTTTGAATGTCAATGCTTGAGCTTAGCAATATTTTGTGTGTCAAAGGATGATGCTTGCTTTACATTATAGTGACCTGACTGTTAAAAAAGTTGTTTTGATATATGCCATTTTGATGGGTATGACTATAGATGTGGGTGAAATAATATTCGATTCTATCTTACACAGTGTGCGACATAAACTTGGATTATAATTTCCGTCTTTGCTTACCCAACTATGCATCCAAGTTGATGTCCCTTACAATAGTATCGAGGAGCACCAACCACCCAAGAAACCCATCGATGATTACATGCTCAATCTAATTAAAACCTCAAGGCCGTTAAATCCGGAAGAGGGAGCAATGATTTATGCTCCCCCTCCTCCCTCTAGAAATTTCACTGTTGTAGAGTGTCTTGACCGCTTAGAGCATCGTTTTGAAGAACACCATAAACTATTGTTTAATAGGCTAGATCGTCAAGAACAGTTCTTGTCTAGGCAAGCTGATTATCAAGCGGAGGTATTCTCTTCTTTTGGTCAAATGTACCATCACATTACCTCCGCTATTGGATGTCATATGGATCACTTTCCCACTATGCCACCCTATCCGGGTTCATCTTTTGATCCACCTCAAGGGGAAGGTGAAGAGAATGAGGCAGAGCCTGAAGATATTGATGATTAATTTTGGGTTCTATCTTGTTTGTTTGTTTCTCTTTTATTTTTTATCAACTCACTACTCTATCTTTCAATATGTTTTCCTTTTCATTATTTTTCATACTCAGTTGTTTCTTTCCAGTTCATGTGCTAACATATGGTGGGATTCTTCATAGTACCCGTCGTTGCTTTCTTTTTGTTTGTTCTATTTTGCAGATCAACCTTTTAACAAAAAGTGTAGCATGCAGTTCAAATAGAGATGCACTGCTTTCAGCTGCTGTGCACTTGTGATTACAAAAGAGGAGTTTCCTTTACTTTCTCTTTCACATTGAGGTCAATGTAATTTTTAGTTGGGGGTGGAGGAAACATATGATTTGCCTTTCATTAAACTGCTTGGTGTCATTGTCCGTATCTTTTGTTTTAAGCATGCTTTGTGTTAGCCTTAGAGTTAACTCATATGTCAATGATATAAGCTTAATGGAGATAGCAGGTAGCATGTAGGAGAAGTTAGATTTTGCTTCGGTTTGAAATTAATTTAAGCATCAATCTTCATTTGGTTTGAGACTCTAGCCTGTGGTAGGATTGAATAATTAGTCTAAAACATCTAGAAAAGTTTTATGTATGATTGTTTATGAATACTTTTGCGGTCTCAACAAGCTCTAGAACTTATTTGGTAATCACTTGAGGCAAATTTCTAGAATGCACACTACCTAGGATATGATATAGGCCATTTTTGAACCGTTTGAGCCTTTCAAACCTACCCTTGCAATATATATCACTAGTCACCTATTTGAGCCCTTTTTCTTGAAAAAGAATTTGAGCCTTGTTTCTTTCAAAAACTCATTTACTTACCCTTATGAGCCTAAAAATATTTTATCCTTACCCTTCTTTTAAAAGAACTTAGTTGTACACATTGTTGAGAAGCACTTAAGAGGAGTAAGGATGGAAATATGAAAAACCATAACCCAAGTATATTAAAGGAGATAAGTTGGGGGTTGTGGAAAAGAAAAGAAAATGAAAATGAAAAAAAAAGAGGTGAATGAGTATTTGCCAAAAACAGAAAAAGAAGAGAAGTACGGCAAAGAAAGAACAAAAAGAAAAGAAAAAAAAAAGTGGTGACTTATCAAGAGATATGCTCTTATAAAAAATGGTTGAATGAGTTGAGCATTGAAGTAAAGTTATCTAGTGCTTAAAAGTGGTTGTCTTTAAAGCTAAAAGATTAAGTTCTTTTACTTGCAAATCCTTCCCGTTCTTCCTTAACCTTCACCTTGGCCTAATATTACAAGCTTATTAAAGACCTATTGATCCAATGAAGTGTGATTTTTCTACAATAGTGGAGAATTATTTGAAAAGTAAGCCTGTGGAACTTGATTTGTGCTTGATGTCACGCAATTTATTATGTTTTTAGAGGCCAAGACTTGTATTCATGAATTTTGTGCATAAAATCATCCGGGTGTTTGGATTAATGGATTATGGTAAGATGTATGTTAAGAGTCAATAATGATTTTAAGATTGATGTTTGGATTACTTTTGGATTTGGGGTGAAATTTAATGATTCTATGTGCCGTGTGTTATGTGCAATTTTTGAGACAAAAGTGAATTACTCTTGGTTTCACACTAACATTGCTTGCTTCGATTCACACCGTAGAATTCATCTCTTGTTTTCACTTGAATTTGTAGGGACTAGCAATAAGCTAGTCGGGAGTTGTGATGAGAGCCATAAAATGCATCTTAATCGTACTTATTTATTAGCTCTTTAGGATTGATTTAGGTTTTAATTGCATTTTTATTCGTTAACAACTCTAAAGTGGTATTCTTGGAGCATTAACTTCTTTCAGTGCATTTTCAGGTATCTTGAGTTAAAAGAGATGGAAAAGCTATCATTATTTTAAACATGAAGCTTTGATGAATACTCGAGTGAGAGAATGGTCACGGAAGAGCCAAGATGAAGAGAAACTAAGAAAGGAGTTTTCACTAAATTTCTAGAATTGCCATACAGATAAATCATCTTTGCAAATTAAACTGTATTGATGCAGGAAGAACCAGGAGATGAGCCATATATGCTTAGAAATATCTGGAAGTCTATTTTCTGGAGAATTTTATGGTTCATAAAAATGATTTTTTTAGAGAAAGTTATGGTGGTTTTAGTAGACAGATGTCAGATCTCCTAAACAAGCATCAGGCCAAGGTGCACCTTGGATCAGCTGGGGCGCACCCTTCAGAAAGAAGACCAAAAGAAGCTTAAAGAGCCATCAGGTTGAGGTGTACCTTGGATCAGTTGAGGTGCACCTTGAAGGGTTAAGGCGCACCCTGGAGAAGCTGAGGCGCACCTCACCGCACACACAAGAAACTTGACAAAAGCCATGGTGCAGCGCGACTAAGTCAAGGTGCATCGCGTGCACAGACCTTGTTCTTCGAGTTAGACCCTAATTAGGACTTTAATGATTTTTTCAAACCCTAAAACACCCTTAGGCCTTATACACTATAAATAGACCATTTAGAGTTTGTAATTAGACATTCAAAAACCTAGAAAACTCAAGGAAGCATCAACTTTTCCTCCATCAAAATTGTGAAACCATGAGCCCCATGGCTAACTAATCTCCAAGCAAGGCGAAGGGATGAATCCCTAGGTGTAGTTGTTTGTATTTCCATTACTTGATTCAGTTGTAATAGAGCTTTAGCGTTCAAACATTGTTATGATTTACTTTTAATCTAATTATAAAGATTTCATCTAATCCGGTGATTGTATCTTTTTCCTTGATATAGATTTAGTCATGCTTTCTTTATGTCAAGATTATTTGGGTATGATTGAGTCCAGTAGATCTAGCCTTTAGGTTTGTCCATTACTGTAATATTGTCATCAAAGATATATTATCGTTTCTTGATAAACTTATAGGATAGATCATATGTGCATAAATTGAAAATAAAAAGTATTTCATAACAATCAAATTAGGGTTTATACATGCGCTTTAATTGAATATTTGCCGATTGCCTGTTTGGGATGTAAAACTTGCAATCGAGATAAAAAAAACTGAATCAAGTTAGGATTAGTGCAACGAACCTAGGGAGGATTCCCGGATCCTTGCTGTTCCCCTATTATACTTCACAATCTACTTTACACAATAGTTTCACTATCAATTTCTGATTCTCTTACTCATTTGGATTTATCGTTTTAGATTAAAGTTTACACCTTTCTTTGTAGTTAACTTGTTTCCCTGTGGAATCGACACCCCAAAGCTATGCTACAATAACCGCGTTATACTTTGGGCATAATCAGGATTTCTATGCAACAGTGCAAACTTTTCCTCTACAGGGGTTGAATGAGGATCAACTCAGGATGAGATACTTCCCCTACACATTAAAAGATAGAGCAAAAGCGTGGTTGATGACTTTTCCACGCAGTTCTTTAACTACATGGTCCCACAGTCTACAATCGGTTCATGAACAAAGTTTACTCCCATCAGAAGACCACTGAGTTGAGAATTAAGATTGCCACGTTCTCACAAATGGAGGGAGAACCCTTCCATGAAGCATGAGACAGGTTCAAGATGCTTCTAATCCAATGTCCCCACCATCATTACCCATTGCAGCTACAAAATCAATTCTTCTATGATGGATTGACACAACAGTGTCAATATACGGCTGATAACACTATCGGTGGAGCCATGAGAGAAAAGATTGCTGATGAGACATGCGAACTATATGAGATGTTTGGTGCTAATTCCCAACAAAAGAGTGTAAGAGGAAGGAGAGTTGGGGTTAATGAATTGAGCTCCAACAACAATATGGCAATGCAACTTGCAAAGTTGACCAAACAAGTCAAACTTCTCACTGCAATAAATATGCCCAATCATGAGGTATGCAGAATTTGTGGGGTTTTTGGTCACGGTGCTAACACTTGTTCTTTATCTTATGAATCTTATGCATGAAATGAATAAGAACTAGTTAATGCAATGGAGTCTTACCAACCTAGGCCAAGGAATGATCCATTTTCTAACACCTACAACCCAGGGTGGAGAAATCATCCCAATTTCTCTTAGAAGACTAACAATGCTCCAACATATGCTCAAAGTTCAAGACCGGTTCAATATCAAAACCAAGTTGCACCACCCAATCAGCCTAGAAATCCAACTTTGGAGGAGAACTTGAGTGCTTTTATTCAAGTTAGCAAAGAGACCCATGAGAGACATAGCCAAAGGTTAGATTCTGTAGAGGTATCAATGAAGAGGGTGGAAGCACAAGTTGGGCAACTTGTGGAACAATTGCAAGTACATCAAAAAGGGAAGTTGCCTAGACAACCTGAGCAAGCAAAGGCTATCACAGTGCTGCGAAGTGGTAAAATTCTTATCAATAATTCCAATGATAAAATTTCTTATGACTTGCCACGTGATGCAGGAAAATCAATTGAGAAGCAAAAGGAGCGTGACACTCTTAAAGGAAATCCAGCTGAAGATCCACAATCTTCTCAAACATCTGAGGAGAGCAAGGAGAAAGAACCATATTCCTTCATGACACTACACGAAGCGACCGAGCCTTACAGGCCTCCTATTCCTTATCCAAGTCATCTGAAGGATGTTAAATAGGATAAGCAATTTTCTGATATTTTTGACATGCTTTCTAAAGTGAATATTAATTTGCCTCTTTTGGATGTTATCAAGAATGTGCCATCATATGCGAAATTCTTTAAGGAACTTAACACCAAAAAGAGGAAATAAGAGAAGAATGAGAAAGTGATGGTGTCAGAAGTTGCTAGTGCAGTGCTCCAACAAAGCTTGCCACCTAAGCTGAAAGATCCCAGAAGTTTCATCATCAACATCACAATAGGAAATAAGAAGGTTGCCAAAGTAATGCTAGACTTAGGAGCAAGTATAAATCTCATTCCATATTCGATATACTTGCAACTAGGTTTGGGGGAGCTTAAGTCAACAACTATGTCCCTTCAACTCACTGACAAGTCAGTTAAATATCCTAAGGGAATAGTTGAGGATATATTGGTGCAGGTAGAAAAAATGATTGTGCCTGTGGATTTTGTGGTATTAGAGATGCAAGGAACCCTATCTAAGGACAATGAGCGCACAATTCTTCTTGGTAGACCATTTATGGCCACAACCAAGACTATTATTGATGTTCATAATGGGAGGTTAACGATGACAGTCTTGGAAGAGACTATACAATTTAAAGTGTTTGATTCTCTAACCACTCCTTATTCTATTTCTATTAACGTAAAGGGACTCAAACCCTTATATACGGGGGGATGCAAAGGGAAGAAAGTCTTAAAAAAAGATATACATATGCATAGAGAACCACTTCGCCTTTCTCTATCTCTCCCCCTTTCTCTACCACTTCGGTATTTCTTCAAACCCTTCCTTTTACTTCACTTAGGTACGCCTACTGATTTAGCCATCAAAAGGTCCTTCTAAAAGAACCAAACTATTAGTGGCTTTCCTTGTAGGGGTTCATGTACCACACTGATGTAATCAAAGGAATGAGGCCAACACTAAGCTTCTCTCTTCATCAATCTAAGACTAGTTCTTTCATCTTCACAAGGCTACCCTTTACTTCTTTTTGGCATCGACACTTCCAAAGGTGTTGCTACACATGATATCATGGAGATATTATTTTTTTTAGTTTTATAATGCAGAGGATATGAATTGAGTTCTTCACATCAATGCTCATGGAACGTTGATAATGACTTGGTGCTCTTCAATAACTTTGTAAGTGATATGAAACCTGATAATTATTTCCTTAAGTCACTCATTTTTTTATGTTTAGGTACAAAACATTTCACTCGTGGTTATGAACAAAGGGGTGGCCTGTTTTATTGGAAATAAATTTGCAAAATTTTTGGAACTAGATGGCCCATTTAGGCATGCGACATAGGAAAAGTTGTTGTGCATAAGGTTTAAATTGGATGTTATGGAATCTTTAATGTATTGCATATCTATTACTCTTGGAAAGGTTCATTCGGTTTGGATTTCTTTGATGTATGAAAGACTTTTAAGAGATCGATTATTTTTGTTCAAAGTTAGGGCATGCGGAGAAAGAATG
Organism: Bretschneidera sinensis; assembly: GCA_023935145.1. Lineage (NCBI taxonomy): Eukaryota > Viridiplantae > Streptophyta > Magnoliopsida > Brassicales > Akaniaceae > Bretschneidera > Bretschneidera sinensis. The sequence goes on from CM043704.1 coordinate 50,991,075, forward strand.
TAAAGAATCCAAGAAAATTCGAGATGATGGAAGATTGGTTCATTTGTAGTATGGGGCTTGGATATGGGCTAGTGTAAGGTCAAAACCTTTAAGAGTTCTTAATGATTTTGAAGAAAGAATATAGGATGGCGAATCTGTCAGTCAGCTCATGGAAGAGAAGCACACTATGCAAATCTAAGCATTTTAAAATTCCTTCTTCCATTTGTGATAACATTCATGCACTCATGCATAGGTTTTGGTGGAGCCATAAGGGTACTGAACAAAAAATTCATTAGGTACAATAAGAAGTTATATGCAAATTTAACTATGATGAAGGTTTGGGGGTTAAAAGATACGCATACCTTCAATTTGACACTTCAAGCTAAACAATGGTGGAGACTTTCAAAATGTACAAATTCTCTTTTAACAAATCTATTTGTTGACTATGTGTTTTGATGATAATTTTTTTACTATGGTTCTAATGATCTACTTGAGTATTTCAGGTTTGATCTAACATATGATCAATATAAGAGAACCATATAAGATGAAATCATTTTAGTCATCCTTCATGTAAGATGAAGAAAATCAAATACTCATATTTAACAAAATCATGAACTCTATATGTACCTTACGGAAACCGAAACATCTTCTCACATCCAAAACCTTCTGATTACTTCATTAGCTTCCATATAAATCTCTGATATTCTCCATCTCTCTTGGTCTATAGTGAAATCACAAATATAGAAGTCACTCACATCTTCACTTTACAAATTTCTATGGTTCTTTTTTAGTGTAAGTGGAGGACAAAGTCACTTGTTTTCATTTCTGTCATATTATTTCTAGCAGCTACACATAACATGGGTTTGAGTGGATGGTTATATAATAACACCCTAAACCATTCCCTTCATTTTATGTGTTTGAAATTTTGGGTTGGGTTAGTCTATCATGGACCCAAACTCCAAAAATTTTCACTCACACATGATGGGTTCAATACTAATACCTTATTAATATTAAAAGGTCTTCTACATAATTTAACTCTAAGAACCATTTTAACAAATGGGTCGTTTGACTTGTAAGTCAATCGCCATAGAAACACAGCCAAAATTTAAATTTTTTATGCCAACAAAGTTATCCTGAGAAATTCTCTATGAATATATTAGAACGAGAAAGAATAATCACCATACAAGGTTAGGGTTTATACCTTTGATTAATGGAGATTTTTTGCAACTTCAAATTGAGTTCATAAGCCATTCAATTGTTCGGCCTCTAAGCGTATCCACCCAAACAACCAAGAATGAAGAGCTCTTTCTTCTTGATGTCGAAGACCACAAAAGATGAGGAACTAGGTATAATTGAAAATTATTGAGTTTTGACTCTTGATATTTTCTGTTTAAGCCTTTGGAGAGAAAATTTTAAGATTTGATCTGAAACTCAATTTATGATCATTATGGTTTCCATCAAATAGAAGCCTTATTTATATAAAACTTTTACTCCTAAAGGCTTTAGGATTCGTAGAATTGCAAAAAAAAAAAAAAAAAGAAAAAACTATCTATTGACCTTTTAGTTTCCTTATTCTTAAAATTGTTTTTTTTTTTTTTGGTCTGTGACTCCTTAGGTTTAATATTACGTTGTTAGTAGATCATAACTTTTACATGACAATTGGACCACATTCAATTAATTAACACTCCTTTTAATTTAATTTGAATTAAAACTCTATTTTAATTCTTCCTTTAATAAGAATTAATTAAAGTTATTTCTTAGGGCCACTACAAATCATGATTGACACCTAAAAATATATCATGACTACCTAGGAAATATGAATTTGATGTGAATGTTTATGTTGTTAGTTACCGTTTAATTTAATCCTTCAATCATGCAATACCCCTGATAAAAACTACGGTATGAAATTACTTCGAAACTTTAATTATTTAATCATATATATCTCTATCTCAAGTCATAACTTAAATGGTGAAACTAAAAAATTCTTTCCAATTCCCACCCCACCTTGGCCAATGAATTTCCAAGCTATAACTTAATTAGATCACATAGGGCATTCTCTCTCTTTTACTGACAGTGATTGATCATCCATTGTACATTCATATGTTTCTATGCATAAGTGGTCATACTCAATTCCTACTTTATGTGGCCCATGATTAGAACCACATTCAAGTAGCATTAAAGCATGATATGACTTATACATAAGTTGTCAATACCCGACCCTCGGTGAAAAATAAAAATTTGATAAGTTTTCCTCAAAAAAAATTTAAATTAATTTTATCTTAGAAATTTGTTTTAGAAAAACCATTTTTTAGGAAAATATTGAAGGGGCTTATCAACTTAAAAGTGGGTGGTGAAGTTGCCATCGATCCATTTTTAGTAGGCAGACCAAATACCCAAAAGTGAATCTATATTCTAATGTTAAACTTCACTGTTTTAACATCAAAACATTGACTTGGTCTGTGAACTAGAATTAGATTCGAAAAATATTGTGTAAGGAAGCGATGCAGCCCTACATCACCCATTAATTGGCAACTAATCAAATTTTATCCTTCTTGGAAATTTAATGACTTTTTAACATGATCTAAATGTTATTGGAAATTTCTATTATTTTCAGAAGTTTCAATTTATTTATAATTAAAGATGAATTTACTAAAATGAAACAAAGGGTGGGCACACGTGTTAAAGAAAAGTGTGTGAAGTTTAAAGAGGAGGATCACGTCAAAATACATGATCAAGCCCCCTCAATTAAGATGGATTATCATGGAAATATAGGGAAATTACAATTAAATTCACATGATAACTTTTCACCTTATTTGGTACAATGATATCTTCTATTTAAATTTTTTTTTTCTATCATGTTAACAAAAAGGCAGTAATCATAGTCCAAAAACAAGGATTAAAGTTAATGATGATAAACTAAGTCTTACCTTTTGAAAAGTCACCATTTAACAAGGATTGTTGGAACCAAATCAAATCTTTTTTATTTTAACAAAAAGAGCACTATTGTTTTTACAAACACTAGAAGTAAAATAGAAACAATTTTAGAAAAAGGTGATCTCAAACTTTGAAAGAAAATAAATTTTCTTAGAAAACTACAGTTAGGTAATGAGATTAACCATTCATTTATTAAAAGAAGATGGGGCCTTGAATCTTAGCCATCAAAGAAATGAGCTATGCATGAACAATAAGATTAAACGAGTTGAAATAAATATAAGAAAAGACACAACAAGTAAGCTTTCATTCATTCTGAAATGGATATACAGTGAGTATGGCCTAACCCAAACTGAAACTCTCATCTTAGGTCCTTACACTCACCCATATCCATAAAATAAGACTTAGAAATATAAATGGCCTTAAAGGCAACATGTTTGAGCATGATAAAACAAAACAAAAAGAACGTTAGAACATACAAGGTGAACCTTACGGCCCTAATCCAAACAGCAACACAATATGCATGATGTTGATGCCAAATATACGCCAAGAACAAGTGTCGCTGATGATGGACCTAACCACAACAAAATCAGGAGAAAGGCTCGTAAAAATTATCAGAGGGTCTACGAAGCTTTTACCTCTAGAGACTCTCTGATGCCTAAGTTAGTTCTAAGGCTTTAAGAATGAGAGAACAAGAAGAGTTTGTACCAAAGAATAATGTGTTTTTCATCAATTATCTTTGTGTGTCCCCCTTTGAGGCTTGCGAGAGCTTCTATTTATAGAGTAGAAACTGTCTTGATTTGACTCCTATGAGTAGAAAAGTCTTTAGTGGGAGACCTAGTCTATATGACATTAGATGTTGGTTGCCTAACATTTTTAGGGAGTTGAGATTGTCAAACAATCATGTGTACAGAGCTCTATCATTTTGTATGTTTTTATGAGCTTTCATTTCTCTTACGTCGAGATATCTAGTATTTTGCTTGTATGCTACATGCCATGATTTGTCCATTCTGTTTGTTAAGTGGTTATTTACAGACATTTTGCGAATATTTTTTGTCGAAGTCTCTTATGCAAATTTCTTTTAGGATAACCGATATTTTGTTTGTTTGCCCGAGGTTTATAGGGAATTAATATTTTTAGGCAATCATGTGTATAGAGCTGCTGAGATTTCTAGTGTTTTGCCCATACGCTATATGCCTTGATTCGCCAATTTTGTTTGCCAATCACGTGAAAATAAATATTTACCTAACGATGGATGCCATGTGTCACAGAGTGATTGGGCGGGTATTTTTCTTATATCAGATGCCCTCCACTTCCTTGAGTGCAATTATGCAGTTGAGAAAGTATTTCGCGAGATATTTTTATTGTTTGTAACGATGTGGAGTTTTTAGAGAATTAAGGTGGACCATGATTCTCGGAGTTATTTGAGACTTGAAGCTCGGAGTTCTTGGAGATTTGAGGTTGAGCATGATGCTTGGAGTGCTTAGAGTTTTGAAGCCTAGAGCATGAAGCTTAGAGTTTTTGGAGATTTAAAGCTCGGAGCATGAAGCTCAAATTTTTTAAAGATTTGAGGTCCGAGTCTGTAGCTCGGAGTTTTTGAAGAATTAAGGTCCGAGTCTGTAGCTCAAAGTTTTTGAAGTATTGAGGTCTGAGTCTGTAGCTCAGAGTTTTTGATTAATTAAGGTCCAAGTCTGTAGCTCAGAGTTTTTGAAGTATTGAGGTCCGAGTTTGTAGCTTGAAGTTTTTGAAGAATTAAGGTCTGAGTTTGTAGCTCGTATTTTTTGAAGAATTAAGGTTCAAGTTTGTAGCTTAGATTTTTTGAAGAATTAAGGTCCGAGTCTATAGCTCAGAGTTTTTGATGAATTGAAGTATGAGTCTATAGCTAAGAGTTTATGAAGAAGTGAGGTCCGAGTCTGTAGCTCAGAGTTTTTAAAGAATTGAGGTTTGAGTCTGTAGCTCAGAGTTTTTGAAAAATTAAGGTCCGAGTTTGTACCTCTGAGTTTTTGAAATATTGAGGTTCGAGTTTATACCTCGAAGTTTTTGATGGTTTGAGTCTGTAGCTCGGAGGTTTTGAAGGATTAAGGTCTGAGTCTATAGCTTGGAGTTTTTGAAGAATTGAGGTTCGAGCCTGTAACTCGGATTTTCAAAGAATTTGAGGTTCGGGTTTGTAGTTTAGAGTTTTTGAAGAATTAAGGTCCGAGTTTGTGGCTCGGAGTTTTTGATGAATTGAGGTTCGAGTCTGTAGCTCAGAGTTTTTGAAGAATTAAAGTTTAGGTCTGTAGCTCCTAGTTTTTTAAGAATTAAGGTTTGAGTCTGTAGCTTGGGGCTTCATGCTCAGACTTTTTGAATGATAGGGTCTGAGCCATGAGTTCGCCGGGGCTTCAGGCTTGGAATTTTTGAAGGATATGGTCCGAGTCATGAGTTCGCTCGGGGCTTCAGGCTCAGACTTTTTGAAGGAAAGGGTCTGAGCCACGAATTCGCTTGGGGCTTCAGGCTATGACTTTTTGAAGGATATGGTCTGAGCCATGGGTTCACTCATGGTTTCAGGCTCAGATTTTTTGAAGGAAAGGTTCTGAGCCATGAATTCGCTTGGGGCTTTAAGCTGGGAATTTTTGAATGATAGGGTCCAAGCCATGAGTTCATTCGGGCCTTCAGGCTCAGAATTTTTGGAGGATAGGGTCCGAGCCATGAGTTTACTCGGTGCTTTAGGCTCAGACTTTTTGAAGGATTGCGTCCAAGCCATGAGTTCACTCAGGGCTTCAGGTTCAAACTTTTTGAATGATAGGGTCCGAGCCCCTATAGTTGAACGATTTTTCAAATGAGATCCTGTGGTGAGAGTTTGCGTTTGTAACTTTTTTAAAAAAATGCTTTCCTAGCTGTGAAAGTTTTGGCCCAATTGATGGAGGCCCATTTGTTTTTTAAACGGTGGATTTTGTCTATTCGGCTAAGTCTCGTTTGAGAAATACTTAGGCCAATGAAATAAAGGCCCTTTAATTACCCATTTTGGAAGAGGATTCTAGAATGTGGGTTTCTTGGTAACCGAAAAGCCTATACTTGGTAAATGTATCGTTACGATCTTAACCCTTCATTATGAAGTGATCTAGTCAATCCATTTTTCTATTTATAGGAGGAAGGTTTCATTCATTCTTCACACCACTTTCATATTTTTGTTTCAAAGTTTCAGTTTGGGAATTTGGAGAGGAAAGCTTTTGGAGAGTGTTCTTCAACTTTGCACTTCGTCTTCCTTTCTTCTTGCTTTAGGTGAGTTCATCCTTTTTCATCTATTTTATTTTTAAGTAATGTCTTCGAATAGTTTTTTTAGCTCTTCTGAGGTTGAGAGGTATAGTTTCTCAACCAAATCCCATATAAAGAAGGTACGAGTAAGCTTATCTAGTGGGGTTAAGGTAGGTCCCAATGAGGAGGTTCAGGGGATGGAGTCTCCCCTTTTAAGGATTGGATCACCTTTAGGTGACATTTGGATCGCAATGGTTGAGAACATGAGGGAAATAGTTTATTGTGTTGAGAGGGTGTCGAACATAATGGGTGATGACCATTTGAAGAAATTGAGGAGGAAGTATAAGATTTTTTCAGAGTATTCCTTTAAAAATGCAAAGATTGGAGAAATAGCATGTGATCTCTCTTATGATGATTCTCCCTTTAAGGTCTGCATGTACTCCCACTCTCTTAAGACGAGATTTAGATTTCCCATTCACCCTTTCATTTGTCCTGTGTTAAATTATTATAACTTAGCTCTCTATTAACTGGTACCGAATTTGATTCGATTGTTCGTGGGGTTTATTTACGTTTGCCAGAGGGTCGGTGGGCAGCCTTCCTTAGATATCATTAAGAATATCTTTTCTGTGCATGAATATAAGGAGAAGAGTTGGATTATTTTTAGCCATAGGTGAAAAAGAATTATTGTGAAGAACAATCCGACTTCTATAAAGAAGTGGAAGCGAAAGTTTTTCTTTATCTAGGGTAAGTATGAATTCGGTATCCCATGTGTATTGGATTTAAGTATGCTAAAGAGGAGCCATTACCTTCATTAGTCAGTTCTGAGAAAGAAGTAGTTAGAAAAATGATCTGAGCGGCCATCGAGGCCTCTACACTAGATAACAATAGTAATCTGGCTAGGTTCCATCTTTGTCCTCCGGAGGGTATTTTCTTTAACTTCCCTTATTTCTTCTGATTTTTTTTTTTTTTTTTTGCATCTACTTCTGGTTTTTACTATTTTCTTGCTTGTGAAGATATGGCCTTGAGTCGTGCTCAAATGGCTTATAGGAGTGCAAGCGAGAAGGGAGAAGACATCAGAGCGGGCTCCAGTGTTAGACGTTCAGGAAAGAGGAAAAGAAAACTTGATGTTTCTGCCCCTAAAGGTCACGAGAGCCCACTGCCTCCTAAATCTTCATCTTCAACCTTCAATACTCCTTCTATCAGAGTATTGGGGTTAGGTTCAGCAAACCCCCCTGCACTCGGTATTGTTGTATTCTAACTGAATTGGTTTATCAAGGTTATGATTCGGTGATGGGCGGTGCTAGATATGCGAGAGAATGGCTAATCCAGGGTATCTCTCATAAGGATAGGATCGAATTGAGCACCATGGCTCCTTTTTGCCACCTCTTTAGAGGATTTGATCGTGAGGGTAATATCATTTTTCTTAGTTCTCGGTTATTTTTCTAGTATTTCGAGTTTTTTTACTTGTCCTTCTTTGGTCTTGCTATTTTAGACCAGTGTTACTACTAGTGTATTTACTCAACATTTTATTGAAGTTAATACGAGGTTGAAGGAGTAGAATGCATTGGTCGCAGAGCAGACAACCTCAATTGAGGAACTTAAGGCATCTTTTTGGTCAAAAGATGAGGACTTGCACTAGCAAAGGCTTAATTAGCGAGCTCTCAAGAGGCTCAAACCGCTCTCGATGCAAAAATGATTGAGGCTACGAGTGAGTGTGAGGCAGTAGTTAAGAAGGTCCTGAGGGACTTTTTCCATTCTGATGAGTATCTTAAGGAGTTGGCAGCCGAGAGTGGCGTAGAATACCTCAATGGATTCTGGGATGGCAAAAGGAAGATGTCCAAGTTATTCTCCGATTTTGACATGTCTGCTATTGAGATGTCTAAGAGTGAGACTACTCTAGCTCCAAGAGCTAAGTAGGTCGTGAAGGAGGGCGATGAGGTCGAGATCGAGCCTTAGGGCGAGGAGGAAGAGCATGCTGCCAAGGACTAAGTGATGCCTCTTTCAAGTTTTTCTTTTTTCGTTTTCTTTTGTTTGAATGATTGTATTTTGAGGGTCATTATTTCTCTACATTTTGGATATGGTATTTTAAGGCTGGTAATGCCTTTTTATATTTAAAGTAATCGAATTTATGTTTTTGGTCTAAATCTTTTCCAATGTTGTATATGGTGTGAGATAATCTTAAGCTTAGAGAGAACTCTGGGTTCTTTGCTAATAGAAATAGAACCGAATGCTCATTTATGGAATTTGAAAGTTATATAATAAGTAAAACTTAAGGAAATGAACCTTTATTGATAGAATTTGCAGAGGTTCTTCGCATTTCAGGTCCAAGGAATTGGTTTTCCATTAAGATCTTCCAACTCGAATGTTCCAGCTTGGAAAAATCTCTTGATTCGATAGAGTCCCTTCCAGTTTAGAATGAGTTTTTTCGTTTCCTAAGGATGAGATACTTCACTTTTTCTGAGTGCCAGGTTACGTAGCCTGAAAGTATTTTCTCGGACTCGGGTGTTGTAATACCTCGAACCCTTTAATGATTGATAACAACTTGGATCTAGGCCTTATCTCTTTCTTTGTCGATTAGGTCAATGCTCATTTTGAGTGCTTCCTCGTTATTTACCTAGTCAAAGCTTTGCACTTGTAACGATGGCATCCCTATATCCCAACCTTTGCACCATAAGCCAAGATGAAAAGAGTCTCTCTGGTTGGAGTTCGTGTGGTCATTTAATAGGCCCGGAGGACGTCGGGTAAGTGTTTAACCCACTGATTATCCGTATCTTTGAGTCTTTTCTTGATATCCAGTAGGAGGGTTATGTTTATTACTTCGGTTTGTCCATTGCCTTGAGGGTATCCTACAGAAGAAAATTGATGCTCGATGTTGAAGTCTTGGCAAAATGATTTGAATCGAGAGCTATTGAACTATTTGCCATTATCAGTTACGAGAACCCTTGGTTTGCTGAAGCGAGATACAATTGACTACCATACGAAACCCTTGGTTTGGTAGTTGGTTATGCTGGCTAGGGGCTCAACCTCAGTCCATTTAGTGAAGTAGTCAATGGAAACTATCAAATGCTTCTTTTGACCTGGGGATCCTTGGAAATGACTGAAGATGTTTATTCCCCACATAGCGAAGGGAAGTGGACTTGTAATCGATATTAGTGGATTAACGGGTTGTCTGGACACGGAGGTGTGCTGCTAGCATGCCTTAAATTTCTTTACCACTTTAGTTGCATAATTGAACATCTTTACCTAATAATAATCGTGCCTGAGGACCTTAAAGGCTGGGGCTCGACCTTCAAGATGATTCCTGTCTATTCTTTCATGCATCTCTCTAAGGGCGTAATCGACTTCGATTGTGCCGAGACACTTTAGATAGGGTGTTGTGAGCCCTTTTTTATACAACTGCCCCTTGATGATGGTGTACTATGAAGCACGGGAGATGACCTTCTTCGAGTAATTCTCTTTGGTTGGGGAGTATGCTCTCTCTCAAATACTAAAGGATCGGGTCCATCTAGGTCATTTCTTCGGTTACTAGCATGATCGATGCTTCGTCGATGCTTGGTGTGGAAAGTGTTTCAAGATAAATTGCTTGTGTTAGGTAAGATTTTCTAGAGGCTTACTCAAGGTACCTAATGATTTTACACCTCAGGCTTCTTACTCGCTGGTCATCTGATTAACCACAAATTGTAAGTCGTTGTACGTTTTTAAAGATTCAATGAACGATCTTTTGCGAGTTTTATTCCCTCGAGTAATGTGTTATACTCAGCCTTATTGTTTGATGCTTTGAATTCAAACCTGAGGGTGTATTCTATTGTGAATCCTTCGGGACTTTTGAGAATGAGTCCAGCCCCGCTGGCAGCATTTTTTGAGGACCTGTCAACTTGTAGGGTCCAACTCAGTTTCTATTCTTCTTCTTCAGATTCTTACCTCTTTGCGGGCATATCAAGAAACGTGCTTCCTACTAGAAAGTTAGCCAAGGCTTGTACTTTAATGGAATTCTATGACTTAGACCAGATGTCAAACTCTCCTAGCTCTAAAGACCACTCCATCAATTTTTCAGAGATGTCTGGTTTGTAGAGTACTTGCCTAGAGGCTGGTGGGTCAATGTGACAATGGTGTGAGCCTGAAAGTATGGTCTGAGCTTCTGAGTTGTTATCATACGTGCATACACCTTTTTTTCAATGGGGAGATTCTTACCTTGGTGTTATGCTGAACTCAACTAACATAGTAGATAGGTTTCTGGACCCCATCTTTTCTTTTTTTTTTTTTATCAGGATTAAAGCCACCATGTCTTATCCTACGCTAAGTAGAGAGAAAGCTCTTCTCTGGTGATTGGTTTTGTGAGGAGAGGAAGCAAGCTCAAGTACTCTTTTAGTTCTTCGAAGGCTCTCTCGTAGTCCTCGATCCAAGTAAAGTCTTTCGCCTTTCTAATGGCCTTGAAGAAGGGTAGATAGCTTTCGGCTGATTTTAACATGAGGTGACTAAGAACAACCACTTTCATTGTCAATCTTTATACTTCCTTGATATTCCGAGGAGGGTTAATGTCTAGAATTGCCTTTATCTTCTTGGGTTTGGCTTTTATTCCGCACTATATGACCATGAAGCCTAGGAACTTGCCCGAGGTGACCCCAAAGGTGTAATTCTCTGGGTTTAATTTCATCTGATGGTGTCGGAGTATCCCGAATACTTCCCCCAGATTCGACTCATGGTCTTATGCCTTGATGCTTTTGACCAGCATGTTGTCTACGTATACTTCCATATTTTTCCTAATCTGTTATTTGAAAATCTTGTTGACCAGCCTTTGATAGGTTGCCCTTGCTTTTTTTAACTCGAAGGGCATTACCATGTAGCATTACAAGCCTCGATTGGTGATAAAAGCGGTTTTGGACTGATTTGAATCATACACGAAGATCTGGTTTTATCTCGAATATGCATCCATGAAACTAAGTAGCTCGTGCCCGAAGGTAGGTCGACTAGCTGGTCTATCCGGGGCAAGGGGAAGCTATCTCTGGGGTAGGCTTTGTTCAAATCAAATAAGTCTATGCAAATTCTCCATTTACCATTGGTTTTTTCACCATGACTACGTTTGAGACCCAATTCGAGTAGTTGACCTCTTAGATGAAGTCAGCGGTTGAGAGTTTGCCCACTTCTTCCTTTATTGCCTCCTGTCATTTCGGAGCAAAGAATTGTTTCTTTTGAATGACAAGCTTATGGTATGGGCTTACGTTCAGCTTGTAAATGATGACTTGGGGATCAATTCTTGGCATGTCGGAGGCTGACAATACGAACATGTCCTGATTTATTCGAAGGAAGGAGATCAAGGATTCTTTGAGTTTTGGGGGCAAGTTGGATCCAATTTGCACAGTTTTCGAGCTTCCTTCGTTCTAGGGTATAAATATTAATTCCTCTACGGGTTGGCCTGGTGGGGTTTTAAGTTTGTTTCTCAGGTCTTCTATCTCAAGAGGCAAGGCCTCGTTCCGCTTGTGTACTCCAATCGAATTAAGAGTTGGTATGCCTAGTATCATGTTGTATGAGGACAGATGTTTGACTACTACGAATTTTTTCATGATCGTGGTGAGTTATGGAGGCGTTCCAACGGTTATAGGGAGGATTATGCTTCTTTCAGTGAACCCTAGCATCTCGGAGAAGCCATATAGTGAAGAAGATACTAGTTCGAGCTGATCACCCTTCAGCTTCATCTTCTTGAAAGTGTTGTAATAAAGGATGTCTACCGAGCTCCCATTATCTACTAGGATCATTTCGACATTGTAATTCGCGATAAGAAGTGTGACAACCATGGCATCATCATTGGGTGTCTGTAGACCTTCTAAATCATTATCTATAAAAGAGATTACCTAGTCCGTTTTGACTCGTTGTGTGGTCTATTGACCAACACTATTAACTAGACGTAGTTCTTATGATAGTAGTTGTGTTACCTTGGTTGTCTCATGGAAGTATGTCAATCCGATGATTTCTCCTCAGGCCTGACCTAGGGCTTTGTGCGAGGCTTTAACGGTCATTTCGTTCATGGTTTGGTATTTCGTTTTGCCTATATAGGCATTCTGAGCTTTACTGATAGCGTATCTCATTACCTCGAAAGGGGTGATGTCCGATGTATTCTTTTAGATATCCTCTAGGAATGAGGATATTGTTTTGATTCTTCAAGGTATAGCATTCTTTGGTGTTATGTCAGTAGTCCTTGTGAAACTGACACCACTTGGTTCGATCCTTGTTCGCATTAGTGTAGAGTGGTTTTTAAGGCTAACGGAGGATGTCACGGTTTTGGACACCCATAAGGATGTTGATTCTGGAGGTGTTGAGAGGTGCGAAGCTGTCGAACATGTATGGGGTCTTTGCATTACCCAATTGGAGGGGCTTCTTTGTTATGTTGTCTCTAGGCTCACAGTTATATTCTTTCCTATTTTCTATTACTCCTTCTATCTCCCTTCGAAATGCCTAATCATCTTTGGTAACCATGTATTCTTCAGCTCAAGCAAGGATGACGTTCATATCCTTAGGAGGATGCCTGGTGAGTTTGTGACTGAACAATCCAGATTTGAGTCCATTCTTGAACGCCAAGATCTGAATGGCCGAATCAAGGTCTGGGATCTCCTAGGCCGCGATATTGAACCTTGAGATGTATTCCCGGAGCTTATCTCCTATGCATTGAATGATGCTGAAAAGGCTTTCTGAATTCTTGTAGGGTCCCTTGCTGCAGAGGAAATATGCCACGAAGGCTCGACTTAGTTCCTTGAATGAGTTAATTTTTCTTGGTTTGAGGTGTGAATACCAAGTGTTGGCAGCTTTTTCGAGGGTCAAAGGGAAGGCTCGACACACTATAGCGTCTGAGTGGCAATCCAGAATCATGGTTGTTTTATAGAGCTAGACATGATCCATAGGATCAATAGATTCATCGTAGGCTCTCACGGTTGGCATCCAAAAATGCGGAGGGAGGGGAGCATCAAGAATTTATTGGGTGAAATCATGGGCTTGAGAGCTTAGGATGTTTAAGACATTAGTGCTCATTTTTCTCAAGGCCCCCACAATTTTCCTATCCATTTCTTCAAATCTTTTGTCTAAATCTGGGTAGCTTTTGGAAGTGACAAGGTCCTTGGACTTCGGACTGGGTGAGGACGTTGGGATAACAACTACGGGTTGGCTTGTCATGCCCAGGTTGCTTCGTTGGCCAAGGGTTTTGCTCGTACAGAAAGGGAGAAGGGCAAGCTTTTTCATCGAGTCTGGCGGCTAGGCTCATGACGAGCTGAGTGAGTTCCATAAGCTGTTCTTGAATCATTGGGGTGACAGAAGTTGGCGTATGGGGTGTTTCTTAGTTTTCTTATGTACAAAGGTTGGGCCTTGGTCGTTGTTCATGGCTGCTTGGTTCTTCCGATGATTCATAATGGTTTTGTTCGGAAGGGCTGGGTTCTTGGATAGCAGGGCGTTCAGAGTTGAGGTTCTGACTCTGAGTGGTAGGTCCGATAGTGTTTTTGGCGGAGTTCTTATGCAGCATTGTAACAGCTGAGTTCTTGCCACTTCACAAGATTAATAAGTATGGTTCCCATAGACGACGACAATCTATTGATGCCGAATATGTGCCAAGAACACATGTCGCTGCTGATGGACCTATATACAACGAAATCAAAAGAAAGGCTTCGCAAAAGTCGCCGGAGGGTCGACGGAGTTTTTACCTCTGAGGGCTCTCCAATGTCTGAGTTAGTTCTATGGCTTTGAGAATGAGAGAGCAAAAAGAGTTTGTACTAAAGAGTAATGTGTTTTTCATCTGTTATCTTTGTCTGTCTCCCTTTGAGGCTAGCAAGAGCTTCTATTTATAAGGTGGAAATGGTCTTGATTTGACTCTCATGAATAGGAAAGTCTTTAGTGGGAGACCTAGTCAGTATGACGTTGGTTGTTGGCTGCCCGAGGTTTTTTGGGAGTTGAGATTGTCAGACAATTATGTGTACTGAGCTTCACCATTTTGCAAGTTTTTATGAGTTGTCACTTCTCTTACACTAAGATGTCTAGTATTCTGCTCATACACTGTGTGCCCTGATTCACCCATTCTGTTCGTTAAGTGGTTATTTACAAACATTTTGCGAATATTTTCTGTCAAAGTCTCTTGTGCAGATTTCTTTTGGGATAATTGATGTTTAGTTTGTCTGCCCGAGGTTTTTAGGGAATCGAGATTGTTAGGCAATCATGTGTATAGAGAATTCCAATGTTTCATCCATACGCTATGTGCCCTGATTTGCCCATTTTGTTTGCCAATCACGTGAAAATACATAATTACCTGATGAGGGATGCCATGTGTCACAGAGTGATTAGGCCAGTATTTTTCCCTATATCACACGAAATAATGAAGAATCAAAAAGAAATTGCAGAAGGCGTAAATCAAAAAGAAATTACATGAGGGGGCTAATACTCATTGTAGTAGATGTACAACTGTATATGCTAGGCCTGCACTTAACAACTCAGTAGTAGTTGTTACAAGAAGACAGGTGTAATGTTGTAATAACAAACAAAACTTAGCACAAGTAGTATTGTATCTTAGAATTAGTGGGTAATTTATGAGGCAAGACACACATGAGCATATAGGCATGGTAGTAATGTGTAGACAATGAGTAAGTTCAATATAGCCTTAAGCTAGCATAGAGGCAGGCAGTTTCACCCAACACAGCAAGCAAAAAGAGAGATGGGTATTCGTAGATATGGATAGCATTAAAATAAAACCAAGCTACCATCGACAAACCCACATGTGCCTCCATACACCCATATTTTCCCAGAAAAATGTTAACTCAATCATAAGCTCATCAATATTAGCCTTAAACCGAACATATCCTCCCAACTCATCATATGAATTGCTCCCCTATTCTCCTCATGACCACCCCATAAGAACCTCATATTCAAGCGATCAATACCATCGCAAATTGCCATGGCCAGACCTACCATTTGCATTGAGTAAATGGGGATGGTTGAAGTAACAGACTAGACTAGTGTTGCCCGTCTTGCCAAAGAGAGATGCTTGGATTTCCATAGACTCAGATGTAATTGAATTTTATCCACAAGCTCTTGGAAAATACCTTTTTTGAGCCTAGAATGAATAAGACAGGTTCCTAAGTACTTCCTCAAATCCTAAGTCATCCCTATTTCTAGCTTGTTACTATAGAGATGCCTTGGATAGATTTGCTTGTAAGCCTGTGCTAGAGTCATAATCAAACTTTTTAAATCCTTTATTTGACAATCCATCTAGTCTTGAAGAAACGAGTGAACTCGGAGATCAACCCACTAGGACCCTTCAGGATTACCTCCACCCTACACGCATAGCCACACCATTATGCATCATGTTTCTAACTGATACTCACCAATTGGATTTTAAAATAGGGATGATACAGTTACTCCCTACGTTCCATTGCATGGAAAATGAAAACCTATATGTGCACATTAGGGAGTTTGATGAAGTAGTTATGACTTTTCATGGTCAAAATGCAACTGATGACATTGTGAGACTTAAGTTCTTTCCTTTCTCTTTGAAGGATAGAGCTAAGAGTTGGCTATACTCACTGAGACCACGATCTATTGGGTCGTGGAGTGAGATGACTCAAGGTTTCTTTAATAAATATTTTCCCCAACATAAGACCAATACTTTAAAAAAGCAAATCTCCACCTTTGCACAAAAGGACAATAAAACTTTGTATCAATCGTGGGAGAGATTTAAGGAGTTGTTGAGTATGTGTCCTCACCATGGGTATGAGAATTGGCGCTTAGTGAGCTATTTTTATGAGGGACTTACACCTAGAGAGCGCCAATTTGTGGAGATGATGTGTAATGGTGAGTTCCTACAGAAAGATCCTGATGAGGCCATAGAATACTTCAATGAGCTTACTGAAAAAGCTCACACTTGGACTGGACTTAGTGCTATTGAGAGCACAAATAGGTCACACCCTGCAGTAAACCCAAATGGTGGTGGAATTTACCATCTCAGGGAAGAGGATAACCTAAAGGCTAAGGTCGAGATGCTCACTAGGGTGCTAGATGTGTTAAAGACTAAGGACTTAAAGCCAACACACGTGGCTAATCATGCAAAATCTTTTGGACCATATTTTGTGTGTGGCGGGTAGATCATCTCGCTCAAGAGTGTCCCACATTTGCTGAGATGAGAGGGATGTATGAGGAATAATGTAATGCCTTAGGTATGTACAAGAAGCTTTTTTCACCTTTCTCTGATACCTATAATCCGGGGTGGCGCAATCACCCCAATTTAGCTGGAAGTCTGAAAACCAGCCTCCTGCACAACCCCCTAGATCATATCCTGCACCTTATCATGCACTTTCATCTTCTAAAAGTCCTTTAGAAGACACTGCATGCTTTTATTGAGGCACAGAGTAAGACTAACAAAAAATGTGAATCTTTGATTACGCAGGTTATTGAAAAAAATAAGGAGATAAAGAGCCAAGTGTCCAAATTGATGAGCTTCTTGAGTGTGAATGAGTGAGGTAAGTTCCCTTCTCAATCTCAGTCCACACCCTATGGTCAACACATGGCGTAAAAGAATCTGAAGGATGTGAATGCCATTGTGACACGAAGTGGTAAGTCATTACACATCCTAAAAACGAATAAATCAGAGGATGTGGAAAAGGGTCAAGATAGTAGTAATGCCGAGCTGCCCAAAGAACCTGAGGTGACAAAGAGTCCTGTTACTGTACCGTTCCCTCAAGCTTTTAAATCAAGCAAACGAACTCTGGATCCAAACAATGAAATCCTAGAGAATCTAAGGCAAGTAAAAATCAATCTTCATCTTTTGCATGTGATTAAACAAGTTCCTACTTATGCAAAAGTTCTCAAGGATTTGGGTATAGTTAAGAGAAAGCACCATGTGAAGAAGATAGTGTTCTTGACAGAGCAAGTTAGTGCTCTAATTGAGCAGCGGATTCCTCCCAAGTACAAGGATCCTGGTTGTCCAACCATTGCATGCAGCATTGGAAATCATGAGGTTGGGCAAGCTTTCCTAGATTTAGGAGCTAGCGTGAATCTAATGCCATATTCTATTTATTCGCAGTTGGGATTAGGAGAAATCAAACCAATCACTGTGGTATTGCAATTGGCTAATCGTTCAGTCAAAGTACCCTGGGGTATGATAAAGGATGTTCTAATTCAAATTGACAAATTTTATTATCCTGTTGATTTCCTAATCCTTGACAGTAGCTCTGTTGTTGATACTACTTCTAAAATTCCTTTGATTTTGGGTAGGCCTTTCCTTGCCACTGCTAATGCTCTTATTAATTGCAGGAATAGGCTCATGAAGCTGTCTTTTGGAAACATAACCCTCGAGGTAAATATCTTCTATATTGCAAAACAGCTAGAAGATGATGATGAGAGCCACCAGACATATATAATTGACTCACTCATGGATAGGGGAGTTTCTATAACTCATGATCTTGATCCCCTTGAGTATTTTCTTGTTAATTCTGAGTTTGATTCTATCAATGATCCATCTGATGTAGTTGATATTTGTGTTATTTTTTATAAAACTCAGGATTATGGCACTCGGGCATGGCAACTGAAGTTTGAAGAGTTGCTTGAGAGAAGTGAAAAACAAATTCCTTCAAGTGTGGAATCACCCAAAGTTGAATTGAAGCCTCTGCCTAAGGGTTTAAAGCATGTTTTCCTTGGTCCAGGGGATATTTTTCCTGTTATTATCTCATCTGAATTGTCTAAGTCTCAAGGTGAGAAATCATTTCGGGCCCTAAGTGAGCATAAGTCAGCCTTAGGTTGGAGATGGCTGATATAAAAGGTGTTAGTCCCTGGTCTATTCTCATAAAATTAATTTGGAGGAAGGAACTGGCCCTTATAGAGACCCCTAACATAGCCTTAATCCCACTACGAAAGAAGTGGTGAAGAATAAAGTGTTAAAACTATTAAATGCAGGAATCATATATCCTATTGCTGATAGTAAATGGGTAAGTCCTACACAGGTTGTTCCTAAAAAGTCAGGTGTTACTGTGGTGAAGAATGACCTGAGAGAGTTAGTCCCTATAAAACTTGTGACTGGGTGGCAGATGTGCATTCATTACAGAAAATTGAATGTTGTCACCCAGAAAGACCATTTTACCCTCCATTTTATTAATCAAATTCTTGAGCTTGTTGCTGGTCATCCTTTCTATTGTTTCTTGGATAGTTATTCTGGTTATTATCAAATTGAAATTGCATTAGAAGACCAAGATAAAACCACTTTCACTTATCATTTTGGTACTTACGCTTTTCGTAGAATGCCATTTGGATTGTGTAATGCACCTGCTACTTTTCAATGTTACATGATGAGCATTTTTAGTGACATGGTTGAAAATTGCATGGAAGTTTTTATGGATGACTTGACTATTTTTGGATCTTCTTTTGATGCATGCTTATTGAATTTAGAGAGAGTATTGACTCATTGTGAGGAGAAGGAATTGGTTTTGAATTGGGAAAAATGCCACTTTATGGTACCTTTAGGTATTGTCTTAGGGTATATTATTTCTTCTAGGGGGATAGAGGTTGATCAATCTAAGATTGAATTAATCTCTAAGTTGCCTACACCTAGGACAGTAAAGGATGTGAGATCCTTTCTTGGTCATGCGGCCTTTTATAGGAGGTTCATACAGAATTTTTCCACTATATCTAGACCACAATGTGACCTCCTAGCTAAAGATACCCCATTTGAGTGGACACAAGCTTGTCAAGAGGCCTTTAAAATGCTAATTGGCAAGCTTACCTTAGCACCCATAATGCAGTCACCTGATTAGACTTTACCTTTTGAGATCATGTGTGATGCTAGTGACTTTGCTGTAGGTGCTGTTCTTGGACAGCGAAGGGAGGGGAAGCCTTTTGTCATTTACTATGTTAGTAGAACTCTAAATAGTGCTCAGATGAATTACTTCACCACTGAAAAAGAGTTTCTAACTATAGTGTTTGCTTTGGATAAGTTTCGTGCTTACTTGATTGGTTCTCCTATTATTATTTTCACAGATCATGCAGCCCTTAAGTACCTTCTTACAAAGAAGAATGTTAAGGCGCGACTAATACGGTGAATTTTACTTTTGCAGGAATTTGACATCACCATCAAAGATAAGAAATGAGTAGAGAACGAAGTGGTTGACCATCTCTCGAGGCTCACATTTGAGGACACCTTTGACCACCTACCAATCAGGGATGATTTTCTCGATGAGCATTTACTTTATATTACCTCTATACCATGGTTTGCTCATATTGTGAATTATTTGGCTGCAAGTGAGATACCGGTGGATTTGAGCGCTTAGGACAAGAAGAAGTTCATGACTGAGGTAAGTAATTTCTATTAGGATGACCATTTTCTTTTCAACTACTGCCCTGACCAAATTTTAAGGCGTTGCATCCCTAATGAAGAGATTGCTAGTGTCTTGAAATTTTGTCACTCCCAAGCTTGTGGGCGGCACTTTTCAATGAAGAAAACCATTGCAAAAATTCTGTAGTTTGGATTTTATTGGCCCACCTTGTTTAAGGATGCAAACATCTATTGTTACTCATGTGAAAAGTGTCAAAAGTTAGGAGTTATGTTCCATCGTCATATGATGCCCTTAAACCCAATTTTAATGATTAAAATTTTTTATTGTTGCGGCATTGATTTTATGGGACCATTCCCTCATTCTTTTGGATATCAATATATTATTGTGGTAGTAGATTATGTGTCAAAATGGGTAGGGGCAGCAGCTTGCAAGAGCAATGATAATAGGACGATAATTAAATTTCTCAAAGAAAATGTGTTATCTCGATTTGGTACACCACATGCTATCATTAGTGACCAGGGTACGCATTTTTGAAACCGTTCTTTTGAAGCTTTGATGAAAAAATATGGGGTGGTGCATAAGATCTCTACTGCCTACCACCCCTAGACAAGTGGACAGGTAGAACTTGCAAATAGGGAAATTAAGCAAAATTTAGAAAAAAACAATCAACCTGGATCGCAAAGATTGGTCTTTGAGACTAGTTGATGCGCTTTGAGACTAGTTGACGAAAAACTCCCTTAGGTATGTGATTACGCCCAAAACATAACGCGGTTATTGTAGTACAGTTTTGGGGTGTCGATTCCACAGGGAAAGAAGTTAAGTACAACAGAAGGTGTAAACCTCAACACAAACGATAAAAGATTAAAAGGATAAAATCTGAGTTGTTTTGAGGAAAGGGTAATTTTGTAAATAAGTTTAAAATAAAAATGACAACAAGGTTCCGAGAATCCTCCCTAGGTTCATTGCTCTAATCCTAACTTGATTCAGTTGTTTTTATCTCGATTGCAGGTTTCACATCCTAAACAGGCAATCGAAAAATATTCAATTAAAGCGCATTTATAAATCCTAATGCAATCGCTATGAATTATTCTTTACTTTCTAACACACATGACCTAACTTATAAATTATCAAGAGACGACGATATATCTAAAATGACGATACCGCAGCAATGGACAAATCTATAAAAGAGATCTACCGGACTCAATCACACCCAAACAGGTACACATAAGAAAAGCCTGACTGAACTTATATGGAAAAGAAGCATGCAACCACCAGAGTTATAATAAATCAACTAATTAAATTAAGAATAAAACATAACAATATTTAATGAAAATAATTCCAACTACAACCGAATCAAATAAAGGAAAATAAGAACAACTACACCTAGAGATTCATCCCTTCGCCTTGCTTGGAGACTAGCCAGCCATGGGGCTCATGCGTCCTCGAGTTGCCTCCGGCCTCTCGACGATCATCTCTCCCAACCTTCAAACTTTAAACTTCTGGTTCCTCCTAAAAGCCCTCTGGATTCATCCCCGATTGATTTCCAAAGCTAAAGTGGAGTGGGTCTTATATAGGCAAATACCAAGAGTGCAATGTGTTTCCCATCCGATGTGGGATGTGGGATATAGAAATGTGTTTTCCAACCGATGTGGGATGTGGGATTTAAGCCCAAAATCACGTTGAAATCCCGCACAGCCCGCACAAACTGACATTTGTCTACTAAAACTGCCATAGCTTTCTCTAGAAAAATCCTTTTGACGAACTGTAAAATTCTCCAGAAAATAGACTTCCGGATCTTTCTAAGACTATATGGTTCATCTCCTGGTTCTTCCTGTATCAATACAGTTTAATTTTCAAAAGTGATTGATCTGTATGGGCAATTCTCGCAATTTAGTGAAACTCTTTCTAGTGCGGGCAGCAGCTGTTGCTCTTTTAAGCCCTCCATCTTGTCCTTTCGGAAGCATTCCTTCACTCTAGCATGCCTCGAGTCTTTGTGCTTCAAGCAATAATAACTTTTCCTGCTCTTTTGAGCTTAAAGTACCTGAAAATGCACCGAAATAGATCAATGATCCAAGAATGATTCTTTAGAGTTGTTAACGTATAAAAGTGCATTTAAAACCTAGATCAACCCTAAAGTGATAACAGTTAAGTACTGTTAAGATGCATTTTACGACTCTCATCACAACCCCCAACTAGCTTATTGCTAGTCTCTAGCAGTTGAAGCGAAAATAAGAGATGAATTCTATGGTAGGAGTTAAAAACAAAGTAAAGCAATGCTAGCGTTGAACCAAGAGTAATTCACTTTTTGTCTCAAAAATTGCACATAACATACAACACATAGAATCATTAAATTTCACTTAAGTCCAAAAGTAATCCAAACATCAATCTTAAAATCGTTATTGACTCTTAACATCCATCTTACCACAAACCATTAATCCAAACACCCGGATGATTTTATGCATAACATTCATGAATACAAGTCTTGGCCTCTAAAAACATAATAAATTGCGTGACATCAATCACAAAAACAAGCTCCATAAGCTCACTTTTCAAATCACTCTCTACTATTGTAGAAAAATCACACTACATTGGATTAATAGGTCTTTAATAAGCTTGTAACGTTCGGCTAAGGTAAAGGCTAAGAAAGAATGGGAAGAATTCACAAGTAAAAGAACTTAATCTCGTAGTTTTGAACACAGCTCTTTAAGCACTGGATAACCTTACTTCAACACCCAACTCTTTCAACCATTTTTCGAGCATTTCTTTCAACAAATCACCATTTTTTTTCTTTTCTTTCTTTCTTCTTTCTTTGCCATAATTCATTTTATTTTATTTTATTTGGCACATAACCATTCACCTTCTTTTTCATCATTTTTTTTCTTATCTTTTCCACAACCCTCAACTTATCTCCTTTAATGTACTTGGGTTATGGTAGTAATATTTTTTCATATTTCCACCCTTACTCCTTTTAAGTGCTTATTACAACATGTGTATAGCTAAGTTCTTTTAAGAGAGAGGTAAGAATAAAATATTCTCTTTAGGCTCATAAGGGTGAGTGAATGAGTTTTTGAAAGAAACCAGGCTCAACTTCTTTTTCAAGAAAAATGCTCAAATAGGTGACTAGTGATATATATCGCAATGGTAGGTTTGAAAGGCTCAACCGGTTCAAAGGTGGCCTGTTTCATATCCTAAGTAATGTGCATTCTAGGAATTCACCTCAAGTGGTTATCAAGTAAGTTCTAGAGCTTGTCAAGACCGCAAAAATATTCACAAAATAATCACACATAAAATGTTTCTAAATGTTTTCGATTAATCATCCAATCTTACCACAAATTAGAGTCTCTAACCAAATCAAGATTGATACTTAAATTAATTTCAAACCAAAACAAGATTTAACTACTTCTAAATGCTATATGCTATCTCAATGAAGCTCACATCATTGACATGTGAATTACATCCAAGGCAACCACAAAGCATGCTTTAAAACAAAAAGAAAGGGAAACAGACACCAAGCAGTTCAATGGAAAAAGAAAAAAAATGTATGGAAATAAAGAATATGGAAACAAAGAGATGCATTTCTTCCACCCCCAACTTAAAAATTGCATTGACCTCAATGTAAAAGAAAGAGTAAAGGAAACTCCCATTGTAGCCAAAGGTGCACAGAAGCTGAAAATTGTGCTCCACCATTTGAACTGCTTCGTTTATTTGTCCCTGAAGAATAAATACAAAAGTAAAAAGTTGGAAAACAACAAGATAATAATAATAAAAATAATATGAAAAACAATAAAAATAAAAAGATACGTTGTGGGCTGCCTCCCACGAGCACTAAGTTTTACGTCTTCAGCCAGACACTCTTATTCCCTCCTCGAAAAGCATAGGTTGAATGCATCAGTCGCTGCTGCACTGCCAAATTCGGTGCCTCTATGCTTTTGGGGGGCCTCAAGGATGTCATCAGTAACATCCGCAAATGCTGGCTCGATATATGCTTTGGTGAAGCCATGGGTGAAGGTGGACTCTAATGGATTAAGGTGCTGGACCTTTTCCATGAACGAGTCCATCATGTATGCTTGTGCTTGATAGCTTTCAGCCACATCCTCTGATTTTTTCGTTGTTGGGATGTGTACTGATTTACCACCAAGTTTCTCAATGGTATTCACCTCCTCCAAATTTTTTTGTGCTAGGTGTTGACCATGGGATGTGGACTGAGCTTGAGTAGGGAACTTACCTTGCTCAGTCACCCTCAAGTAGCTCATTAATTTGGACACTTGACTCTTAATTTCTTTATACTCTTCCATCACCTGCGTAAATAATGCCTCAAACCTTTGGTTTGTCTTACCTTGTGCCTTTATAAAGGCCTGTAAGGTGTCATCTAGCAAGTTCCTAGAGGATGAGAGTGCATGATAAGGTGCAGGGGATGATCTAGGGGGCTGTGCATGCTGGTTTTTAGATTTCCAGCTGAAGTTGGGGTGATTTCGCCACCCCGGGTTATAAGTGTTAGAGAAAAGTGCAAGAGGCTTTTTGTACATGCCTAAGGCATTACATTGTTCCTCATACAGCCCTCTCATATCAGTAAATGTGGGGCATTCTTGGAGGAGATGATCTACCCCGCCACACACAAAACATGGTTCAAAAGATTTTGCATGATTAATCACGTGTGTTGGCTTTAAGCTCTTAGTCTTTAACTCATTTATCTCCCTAGTGAGCATCCCGACCTTGGCTCTAAGGTTATCCTCTTCCCTAAGATGGTAAATTCCACCACCATTTGGGTGCCCTATAGGTCGTGACCTATTTGTGCTTTCAGTAGCACTAGGTCCAGTCCAAGTGTGAGCTTTTTCAGCAAGCTCATTGAGGTACTCTATGGCCTCATCAGGATCTTTCTCTAAAAATCCACTATTACACATCATCTTTACGAATTGGCACTCTCTATAGGTAAGTCCCTCATAGAAATAGCTCACTAAGCGTCAACTCTCATACCCATGGTGAGGGCACATACTCAATAACTCCTTAAATCTCTCCCAAGACTGATATAAAGTCTCACTATCCTTTTGTGCAAAGGTGGAGATTTGCCTTTTCAAAGTGTTGGTTTTATTTTGGGGAAAGTATTTGTTAAAGAAAGCCCGAGTCATCTCAGTCCACGACCTAATAGATCGTGGTCTAAGTGAGTATAGCCAACTCTTGGCTCTATCCTTCAAAGCGAAAGGAAAGAGCTTAAGTTTCATAATGTCATGAGTTTCGTTTTGACTATGAAAAGTCACAACTACTTCCTCAAACTCTCTAATGTGCACATATGGGTTTTCGTTATCCAAGCCATGGAATATAGGGAGTAATTGAATCATCCCTGGTTTAAGATCTTGATGGCGAGTATTGGCTGGAAACATGATGCATGATGGTATGGCTATGCGTGTAGGGTGGAGGTAATCCTGAAGTGTCCTAGCAATATTCTCATTATGGTTATCTGTCATGTTAACAAAATCTTCTAGATTCTCACTTGGGTTTTCTTTATGGGTTGATCTAGGCGATGTTTCACTATCAGACTCGGAAGGAGAGAGTAATTCTAGCTCAGGTCCTCTAATGAATCTACCTCGCATATCTCTTGTTTAAGCATGCACCAAATGAATCAGAGAGGGAATAAAATAAATAAAACAAGAATTTTTTTTTTTTCACACTCAAAGTTGACAAGCTTCCTTGTACTTAAGCGCGTTTCCCCGGCAACGGCACCAAAATTTGATTACGCCCAAAACATAACGCGGTTATTGTAGTACAGTTTTGGGGTGTTGATTCCACAAGGAAACAAGTTAAGTACAACAGAAGGTGTAAACCTCTTCACAAACGATAAAAGATTAAAAGGATAAAATCTGAGTTGTTTTGAGGAAATGGTAATTTTGTAAATAAGTTTAAAATAAAAATGACAACAAGGTTCCGAGAATCCTCCCTAGGTTAGTTGCTCTAATCCTAACTTGATTCAGTTGTTTTTATCTCGATTGCAGGTTTCACATCCCAAACAGGCAATCGGAAAATATTCAATTAAAACGCATTTATAAATCCTAATATAATCGCTATGAATTATTCTTTACTTTCTAATACACATGACCTAACTTATAAATTATCAAGAGATGATGATATATCTAAAATGACGATACCGTAGCAATGGACAAATCTATAAAAGAGATCTACCGGACTCAATCACACCCAAACAGGTACACATAAGAAAAGCCTGACTGAACTTATATGGAAAAGAAGCATGAAACCACCGGAGTTATAATAAATCTACTAATTAAATTAAGAATAAAACATAACAATATTTAATGAAAATAATTCCAACTACAACCGAATCAAATAAAGGAAAATAAGAACAACTACACCTAGGGATTCATCCCTTCGCCTTGCTTGGAGACTAGTCGGCCATAGGGCTCATGTGTCCTCGAGTTACCTCCGGCCTCTCGACGATCATCTCTCTCGACCTTCAAACTTTAAACTTCGGGTTCCTCCTAAAGGCCCTCTGGATTGCTCCTAAAGGCCCTCTGGATTCATCCCCGATTGATTTCCAAAGCTAAAGTGGAGTGGGTCTTATATAGGCAAATACCAAGAGTGCAATGTGTTTCCCATCCGATGTGGGATGTGAGATATAGAAATGTGTTTTCCAACCGATGTGGGATGTGGGATTTAAGCCCAAAATCACGCTGAAATCCCGCACAGCCCGCACAACCTGACCTTTGTCTACTAAAACTATCATAACTTTCTCTAGAAAAATCCTTTTTATGAACCGTAAAATTCTCCAGAAAATAGACTTCCGGATCTTTCTAAGAATATATGGCTCATATTCTGGTTCTTCTTGTATCAATACAGTTTAATTTTCAAAGATGATTGATCTGTACGGGCAATTCTCACAATTTAGTGAAACTCTTTCCAGTGCGGGCTGCAGTTGTTGCTCTTTTAAGCCCTCCATCTTATCCTTTCGGAAGCATTCCTTCACTCCAGTATGCTTTGAGTCTTTGTGCTTCAAGTAATGATAACTTTTCCTCCTCTTTTGAGATTAAAGTACCTGAAAATGCACCGAAATAGATCAATGATCCAAGAATGATACTTTAAAGTTGTTAACGTATAAAAGTGCAATTAAAACCTAGATCAACCCTAAAGTGATAACATTTAAGTACTGTTAAGATGCATTTTATGACTCTCATCAGTATGTCACCTTATATGCTTGTTTTTGGAAAGTCTTGCCACTTACCTGTGGAGCTCGAGCATCGAGCTTATTGGGCCATCAAGCATTTCAATTTTGACATTGGAGAAGCAAGTAAACTTAGAAAATTTCAGTTGACCGAGTTAGAGGAGTTGAGAAATGATGCTTATGAGAACTCTAGAATCTATAAAGCTAAAATGAAAGTGTTTCATGATAAAAATATTTTGAGAAAAACGTTTAAGTCTAATGATCGAGTGTTCTTAAATGATTCTAGACTCCATAAGCACCCAGGAAAACTTCAGTCTAGGTGGACCAATCCTTTTGTAGTGAAGAATGTTTTTGCAAATGGGTAAGGATGGTCGGATCTTTAAAGTAAATGGTCAATGCCTTAAAGTATTAATTGATAGGCAAGGTTAGGAAGTAGAAGACATTCCACTTATGGATCTGGTCTATCAACCTTGACCACACCACGCAGGTATTTTTTTTCTTTCTTTATTTGTTTTGTTTTTATTGTTTTTTCATATTTCTTATTACTTTTTATTTTCGATTTTTTTTGTTTTCCAGTATTACTTTGGTATTTCTTTTTTAGGGACAATGTGTACATTAGTTCAAGTTTGGGGGTGTGCTATGAGTCATGCCAGTCCAGTTAGTTCTCCATCTCTCAGGTCAGCTCTTTCCATGTTATTCACACATTGGGGACACTATGTACTTTAAGTTTGGGGGTATGGGAGACACATTCACACACACTTTGTCCCATTTTTTTATATATATTATTGAAAAGATAAATGCATGTTCATGAGTGTTTTGAAATTTTGGTTAATCTAAACAGTATTGTGATGTGATTTCATCGGAAAGCTTAAAATCGTGAACATATGATCTGATGATATAATTTTAAAGTTTAGTTACTTAATTTAGGCATTTGAGAATTCACATGTTTGATCTAATCTGACACGAGCACATTAGTACATAATCATGTGAGGTAAGACATGTGATTTTAATGTGTATGTTCCATGGTTTAGCTGATTTTGGATGACTTGTTGGATTGACACTTTGGCATAGAGAATAAAAAAAATGCTCATAATGATCATTGACAAACTTTCCACTGAGTAACTGGACCTCTTGCCTCAGTAAGCAGTGAGTGTTCAGTCAAAATGTGGCAATTTTGCTTATGATGATCATTGACAAACTTTTCACTGAGTAACTGGACCTCTTGCCTCCGTAAGCAATGAGTGTTCACGTCAAAAGGTGAGAATTTTACTTAGTTTCGTAGCCTTTTTTACTCGAGTTAGTAAGTCCTTAGTGGTATCTTTACACTTATTGCCTTAAAACCATTTGGTTTGGGAGTAATTGACTCAACACTCGCTACATAGGTCAATTAGAAAGCTTAAGGGAACTAAACATGGCGAGCCTCATAATAAAAGAAAGAAGGAAATAGCAAGGTACCAAAATAATAAAAAAAAAATACTATAAAAAGAAAGAAGGGAAAAAAGAAAAAAAACAAGCTAAAAGAAGGAACAAAGTTATAGCCTTTACAAACTGCTGAAAAGAAAAACTATATAGCAATTCTTTTACCGTCTCCCAGCAACAGCACCAAAATTTGAATACGCCCAAAGAATAATGCGATAGTTGTAGCACAGCTTTAAGGTGTCGATTCCACAGAGAGACAAATTTAAATAATAGTAGAAGGAACAAAGAAATTAAAGAAAAATATTAAATGATTAATGGAGAACAAAGATTAATTTTAAATGCAAATTAAAGTAAAGCAAAGTGACTAACGGAGAAAGTACTCAAATTTGATAAACAGTAAAGCGTCGGGAATCCCTTGCACAAATCTGGTATTTTAATTATTCTTAATTCATTGAATAATTCCCAAAATTCCCAATCGGAAGGTGTAGATTTATAAACCAAGATTAAACCAAATGTAACCCTTTGAAAAATCATTCATCACTTTTAAAATATGTAAATTATTATCACCATTGAGAAAATCCAACGATGACAATATACTCAGGAAGCGATATTGCAGCAAAGAATTAAATCAAAATAGATAAATAATTGATCCAAACATAATCAAAGAGGTAATCCATTCAATAGAGAAAGCATGACTGAATCCATAAACAGAATAAATTCTACGATTATTCGGAGAAGAAAACATCACCAATGAATTGAGAATGATAAAACAAAAGAGTTTTAGTAATTGAAAATCAAATACATAAATTAAAAAATAAACAAAAATACCATCTACTGTGCAAGTTCATCCCTAGCTCTACTTCAGAATTTAGTTACCCATAAATATAATGGACAACAAAAATCTCAAGGGAAAAATTAGAGCAAACATTAAAGTACTAAACATTAAACTTTAAAACTTAAAAGAAATAAATTAAAACTAACAATATATGGAGAGAGAAATTTCACCCGCCGCTGTTGTACGGTGCTTCCCCCGATTGGTAGCAAAATCTTCCAGATTGCACCCCTTGGTAGCAAAGCCTCCGAGATTGCACACCCATTTGATGAAGTGAAATAGGGCTTTTATAGGGGAACTCCATGAGTGCAATGTGTTTCCAATCCGATGTGGGATGTGGGATGTAGAATGTGTTTCCAAACGATGTGGGATGTGGGATGTGGGATTTAAGCCTTCATATGTCCTTTAAAACTTCTACCCACACTGAAATCATGCACAACCTGACCTTTATCTACTAAAACTGCCATAACTTTCTTTAGAAAAATCATATTAATGAGCCGTAAATTCTCCAAAAAATAGACATTCGGATCTTTCCAAACATATATGGCACATCTCCTGTTTCTTCCTGAATCATTACAGTTTAATCTGCAAAAATCACTTCTGTCACGCTGAAATCACCCACAGCCAGACCTTTGTCTACTAAAACTGCCATAACTTTCTCTAGAAAAATCATATTTATAAGCTATTAAATTCACCAGAAAATAGACATCTGGATCTTTCCAAGAATATATGGCTCATCTCCTGGTTCTTCCTGAATCAATACAGTTTAATCCGCAAAAATGATTGATCTGTACGAGCATTTCTAGCAATATAGTGAAACTCCTTTCTAAGTTCTTGTAAACCTGTAAAACAAAAAAAAAAAAAAAATCTACTCAAAGTAACAAATTCCTAAGCTAAACATATAAATAAATACTTGAGCGTTGTTACACTTAATCGCAGGTCTCCAATGTTCGATCACAACAGCAAATTCCAGCTTTTGCATTTTTTTCACATTAAATCCCCAATTTCCTTTGCAATCCTATAAAACATTAAAAATCATAGAACTAACACAAAATATTAGATTAGGACACAAATAAAGAATTAACAAATGTAAATTAAGGGGCCAAAATATGCAATATTAGACACTCATCAGGTTGTATGGAGTACCATTGAGAATAGTGTCATTTAGAGATGCTAGATTTACATCTTGGTTATGGAGAGGCTTTCAGAAAGCCACAGGTACACAGTTGCAATTTAATATAATTTTTCATGCTCAGAAAGAAAATGATTACTAGAGTACTAAAGGATATGTTAAGGGAAAATGTGATGTGTGTTTCAGTAAGTTGAGATGCTTACATACCATCGATTTAAATTGCTTATAATAATAAGTATCAAACTAGTAATGATATGGCACCCTTTGAGGCCCTGGTGGCGTAATTACAAAGGAAAGAAAAGGAAAAAATATATTTTTTCTATAAAAAAAAAAAGAAATCGAACGTCCTGGACGTCCAGAAAAGAAAAGAAGTAATGAAAAAAAAGTTTTTTTAATTAAAAAAAAGGTTTTAAAAAAAACGTGGCAGTACATGCTGCCAAGTTAAGTTTGCAATTGCCAAGTGCAAAAGGAAGGCACGTTGAACACATTTAAAGGTCGAGGTAGTGAGATGGGGGGCTGCTAAAAGAAAAATAAATATGTTTTATATATATGTATATATATATTATGTAATCGTAAATATACTTAATCGAATTTTGTTAAGTTTTCCTGCAATTTCTCTATTTCTCAAAACACTTGGGGACCCAAAGAAAGGTTGAAAGGGCAAAATTTTGAAGAGGTTTTCTGGAGAATTTCATAGAGAATCACGAGAAGCTATTAGAAAAACAAAAAGTAATAACATACTGTTTATTTTTTAATTTTTAACATTCGTGAAATTCTCCGAAATTCAAAGTGAGAATTTTCAAAGGGTGTGGTTTATGAAGAATTTAAGAAATAATTAGAAATTTAATACAAATATTATGTCAGGTGTTGATGATCTGCAACCGGGAGAAATTTCTGAGAGGAACGGGAAAGTCAATGAGGTGATCCACAGGTAGCTTTAAGTGCTACGTGGTGAGTTAGATTTACTTTAAGTAATCTAAATAAAAATGAAATATCTACTGATAATATTAAATAAATTATTAGCTTATGCTTTAGTGGTAGATAAAAATTTGATTGATAGGAATAAGATGAATTTTGGACATGTAGAAAATTATTAGGTGAGAAATAATATTTTTAGAATCTTGAGTTGATTTAATAATGATGGTGATAAATAAATTCTTGATGAGTTTTGGTTAATAAATTGATGTGATATATGAAGAGAAGAAAATTGTGAAATTTATCAAGCAGAAAGTTGAGGAAAGACCAAATATTTAATTATGTAATTGAAAAACCGTGACAGCTGATGTGGGCTGGAAATAAAAGGGACACCATGACAGCTGGTATATGTTGGAAATAAACCCGTGACAGCCGAGACAAGCTGTAAAGAAAAGAACCAGGAGGAGGCCAGTCTGAGATAATAAAAAATGTCAACATGTGGAAAGATGTTCCCATAATAATAATTCATACATTGCATCTGTTTTAATTATTGCTTGCATTATTGAAATTCTTATATGTAGTGTGTTATTGTGAATTTATTTATAGACGGATGAGTCTCACAAAGAGACAATTATGGTGATAAGAACCATCTAAATGGTAGATTTTATGATGTAAACATCATTGCGAGGTAAGTATGAGATAATTGATGGTCTTGAGGTGAACCAATAAATAAGAAGAAGAGATTGATAGAGAATGAGACTTATGATATCTGTAGTGATAGTAGATTGCTATTTTCAAGTTATGTAAAATATAATTGAAGTAATATTGAAAGATTATTTATACAGATTGATTACTTCTAGTAAATTTAATTCAAAAGCTTATGAAGCTCATCCTTCATTTTACAATGATTTCAGGTAGTAGGCGTGACAAATAGTCCGGTGGGTTAAAAGTCAGACGAAATCGTTTTTTTCGTAAGTCACGTACGTGTCAACATCCTCAGACTAATGAGAAAATAAAATAAAATTTATTTGTAAATATTTATGCATATTACGTTGTGTAAAATTTTTAAAGATCTAATTTATGTAACTCCCCTATGAGGGTTGAGAATTGATGTAAAATTTTCTATTGGTGTTATTTATTTTTATAGTTACATATATATGTCGTGATGAGATTTTCAAAATGTGATGACACTTATCGGGGGTGGCCAACCCGGATGGGTCGTTACAATTGCCTCTAGAATACTATTGGGAAGAAGTTTTAATTTTGATTGGAAATACCTTTGGCAGGGCAATCAAAGTTGATCATAATATGAGTCTGGTCACGGGAAAAGTTTGCTCGTGTGTGCGTCGAGGTTGATCTTGGCTCACTGCTCATCCCTAAGGTCTATGTGGATGGGCACTAACAGTTGGTGGAGTATAAGGGACTTAAATTTATTTCTTTTGGGTGTGGGTATCAAGCATTCTGCTCCACAATTCCTGTTTGGAAAAACCAAAGGG
This sequence comes from Bretschneidera sinensis, assembly GCA_023935145.1. Lineage (NCBI taxonomy): Eukaryota > Viridiplantae > Streptophyta > Magnoliopsida > Brassicales > Akaniaceae > Bretschneidera > Bretschneidera sinensis. The sequence goes on from CM043704.1 coordinate 51,023,470, forward strand.
GTGGGCGGCAAGGAGATTTGTCGAGAAACCAGTGGTGATGAAGGGCATCATGGTAATTCTTTTAAGGTGACAAATCATAAAGGGATAAATGGTGTAGACGCAGATGATGACTTCGGTCCCTGGATGGTCGCTCCGAAAAGGGTAGCGAAGAAAGTGCAAAACTCTAAGAATTGTGTTCCTGAGAGTTCCACAGAGTTGCAGTCTCTCCAGTATAATTGGGGATCTAGAGTTAGGAGTCTGTATGGACTGGAAGATATTTCAAAGAACCAGGTGGCTGAGGGGGGCATACAAAACTTGTCATTGGGTGCTATTGGGCCTCAGTTTGGGCCAGAGAGAGGACCAATGCCTAAAGGAACTATGAATTGGATAAAATTAGATACCCGGGCCTTAGGTCCAGGAACATTGGTCAACCTGGTGATTGAGAAGGGAGACATGAGTAGGGGTAGTCTAAGTAGAGTGGGCTTAGTCAACCCAGTGCAACATTTACGTTCACCCACTGCTCAGAACTGCAAATGCCGTCAGGTTGGGGATATTGCCACTCAAATAGCGAAGAGAGAATGGGGTCTTCTAAATGGATCTTCCATGATGGAAGGGTCAGAGAGGCTGGAGGCTCTTTCTGGTGATAACATAGGGATTCAAGAGATGGTTAGGCCACTCGAGCAAGATGGAGAGCGAGAGAAAACACTGATGGTGATCGATTTGCCACTCAGTGATTGTAGAACTCAACTGCATAAGAATTAGCTTAAAGCACTACAACAGCAAATGGAACAAGAATTTAGGCGTTCTTCTAAAGAGAGGGGACTCTCTCTTATACTTGATTTACATGGAGTGACCAAGGAAATAACCATTCTGATGGGCTGCCACACAAGGTAAATTTCAGTTAATTATTATGTCTATTTTACTTTAGAATAGTAGAGGAGCTTGTAGAAGCGAATTTAGACAGAATGCTACGGAATTGATCTATATACATAAGCATTATCTCATGGTTGTCCTGGAACCACGTATATCGGAGGAGGGAGCTTTCTTAGATTGTTTTTATCTCGGATCTAGTGGTAGAGTTGGTGGGTTATGGATTATGTTGGGATTTATCAAAGAATTAAACAAGTGAAAATGGTCAGCATCAGGTATGGCTGTGCGCCGCAGCCTCCAACAAGTTCGGAAGCTCCTCCACTCCAGGTCGTGCCGTGACCAAGCCCATCTGTGCCGTGGCCTCTAGCAAGGAAGTAAGTTTCCCCACTTCTGAGCCGCGACATGCCCTGTTCCAAGCCTCAGCACGAAGAACACCTGACACCAATTAATCAGCACTTTGAGATGGTGCATGGGACTTGGTTAAAATGCACAGGTTCACTTAGACTCTTAGAGAGCCATAAGTCTTTGTTTCTTGAGATCTAAGGGTTGAGATTGATCTCAAAGATTGGATGAGGTGGTCATTACCCTATATAAAGGGTTATCTAGGAGCAATCAAAGTAAATCAAGACATAACAACAAGTGTGAGAGTGCAAAGACACAAAAACACAAGAGAGACTCATTCAAGAGAGGCTGGTTGTTTAGAGAGAAAGGCTCTCAAATCTGGAGAGGTCTTTTTAATAAGAGAGACTAGTTAAGATTGGGGCTTCAAGCGCTTTGTAATTGGCATTTTAGTGGGGCAAATTCCAGGGAAACACGTAGTTCTTATCTCTTTCTTTTCTCTTCTTTCATTCTTCAAGAACAAGAAGTTTCTTGAATGGATGTTGCTATAATTGTAAGAACTCAATTGATTTTGTGCAGAGAGCTCGGAGGAGCTCACGGGGACGTAGGCACACTGCTGAACCTCGATAACAATTGCTTGTGTTCTCTTTTATGCTTTGATTCTTGTTTCAGTTTTGTACAAATCATTCTGGATTTTGGTGTTTGGGAAAAATCACAACCTGGGATTTCTTGTGGTGATTTTCTCAACAGTGGTATCAGAGCTAGATCAAAGCAAGGCTCCAAGAATCAAAGGAAACTTCTTGGGTGATTCAAGAATGGAGTTGAGATCAAGATCTGATCGGGTTCTTGAGGTTCAAGAACGGTGCTGGGATCCAGATTTGATTGTGTTCTTGAGATTTAGAAGTTGGAAACAATTGTGGAAGCTGCATAAATTTGGGATTTTTTTCGTAAGATGAGTTCAAATTTCATTGTTGAGAAGTTTGATAGAAAGGGAGATGTTATGAGTTTTAAATTACTCGCAAGCATATGAATTGTTTGAAATACAGTGTTGTGCAAGTGTGAGGTCGAATCCATAGGGAATGCGATGTGAAAATAGCTTTTTATCTAAACTAACCTTATTTTAACCTAGTTCCGAATTGTGAATTATATTTTTGCAAAACAAATATAATCTAAACTAAATTGATTTAATAACTAATGATGAAAACACTAAGGTTTCAGAATCCACCCAACCAAAGTAAAGCATATATCTTCATGTTCTATATAAGAATAATCTATCCAAACATTCCATGAATCCAACTTAAACAAAAAAACAATTAATATCCCAATTAAACCAAAAGCATCCAATGTATCCGCTTTTAACAAATCACAAAGGAAATCCAATTTAATCGAAAAGGATTCGATGTATCCATCGGATGAATCACACAGAATATCCAATAGAACAATTAAAAACTATCAATCATAAGAATTTACTCAAACAATTGAAATAGAACATTTAAACTAAACATATCAGAATTGTATAAACATATCTGAAAATATAATGCTAAACAATGGTGAGGCTTCATCTTCAATCTTAGCTGAAGATTTTAGCCACCCATTATCGTGAAACTAAATTTCACAATAAAAAGTGCAAAGCATTAAAAACTGGAAAAAAATTAAAACTAACTGTACATTGGGAGAAATTCCACACGCTATTGGGCAGCACTTCCCCCGGTGGTGGCAAAAGCCCTTAGGAGATCTACTAGAATGCTAGTATAAATAAACCAGACTGCACACTGAATAATGAGGTGGGATAGTGTTTATATAAGGGAATTCTCAGAGTACAATGAGCTGTAAATTCGATGTGGGATACTACCTCTTTGCGATCGATCGTAAGTCTGGTGCGATCGATCGCAGCATGGTACGATGCAATGCATCAGGCGCGCTGTAAGTGCTTCCTATCCGATGTGGGATGTGCGAGTCAACTGAGATCGATCGCAGCCCTGTTGCGCTCAAGCGCATCACAGTGTGCTGTAATATATATGCAGTATCAAATGTTTCCTTTCCAATGTGGGATATGCGAGTCACTTGTGATCGATCGCAAGTCTGGTGCGCTGAGCGCAGGTGCGATTGATCTCATGCCGTTTGCGCACGATCGCAGGTGCGATCGATCGCACATCTAGTGCACTTGATCACACTAGGCATCCTCAGCTTTTGCTCTTTAAGCCCTGAAGTTTCCACATTGCTTCATTTTATTCCAAAACCTATAAAAACACAGAAAACACAGAAAATAGATAAAATAGCACGAAATAACATAATTAAGAACTCAACAAATGTAAATTAAGGGGCTAAAACATGTAATATTTAGCACTCATCAAATACCCCCAAACTTACATATTGCTAGTCCCATAGCAATACGAAACTAAAAACTAAATGAAAAACAAAGAATATAAAGATAAATTCATAACTCATGGTATCCAAATATTTTAGGAGCACACACCATCATGATAATGATTCATGAGCAAGCTTAAAAAGATAAACCCATCTTCGCAATGAATAGAAATGTTAAAATCTAATTACTTACAAAAGGCAGGCTAATGCATCATAAGTCTGACTTAGTGTGAAGTGAATTAGCAAATAAAATTGAAGCTTTCGAATGAGTCCAATGTGTAAGGTCTCTAAGTCTCAAGATTTACCGCAGTTCCCATCAGAATGAACGAAAATGGTATATTTTTTATTTTCTTCTCTTTTTGTAAGGCTCTGTTATGTTTAGTTTCCTTAAGCTTTCTAATTTACCCATGTAGCGAGTGTTGAGTCAATGACTCCCAAACCAGATGGTTTTAGGGCATTAGGTGTACAGACACCCCTTAGGACTTACTAATTCGAGTCAAAAAGGCTACGAAATTAAACTGGCCTTAATATTATTAAACAAAATTCCAACCTTTTGACGTGAACACTCACTGCTTACTGAGGCAAGAGGTCTAGTTGCTCAGTGGAAAGTTTGTTTATGATCATCATTTTTTTTTATATATATGCCAAAGTGTTAATCCAACAAGTCATCCAGTTTCAGTTAAGACAGAGACGTACACATTAAAATCACATGTCATACCTCACATAATGCGTACTAATGTGCTCGTGTTAGATTTGAGATCAAACATATGAATTCTCAAATGCCTCAAGTAAGTAACTAAATTTTAAAACTTTAACAACAGATCATGTGTTCCAAAATTTAAGCTCACCAATGAATCACATCACAGAAATTGTTTAGATCAACCAAAATTTCAAAATAACATGAGCATGCATTAAAAAAACAATAACAAATTAGGACAAAGTGTGTGTAATGTGTCTCCCATACCCCCAAACTTAAATTACACATTGACCCCAATGTGTGAATAATATGGAAAGAGTTGACCTAGGATATGGAGAACTATCTAGACTGGTATGGCTCATAGCATACCCCCAAACTTGATCTGCAGTACGCGTTGTCCCTGAAAAATAAAGACTAGAAAACAAAAAATACTAGAAACAAACATTAAGCATAAATATGTAAAATAATTTACAAATAAAAAGATAAGTTGTGGGGTGCCTCCCATGAGCGCTAAGTTTAAAGTCTTTAGCCAGACTCTCCTTAGTAGATGACCCTCAATCAGAGTAAATAGGATCTGTCAACAATATTGTCTCAATGTCCGGACTCCTCAACACCAAGAATGGTTTTAGCCTCTGACCATTTACCTTGAAAGTGTTACCATTCTTTGGATCCTCAATCTTGATAGCCCCATGAGGAAAAATTGACCGAATAATAAAGGGGCCGGTCCATCGAGACTTGAGCTTGCCTGGGAAAAGATGCAGGCATGAGTTGTAAAGAAGAACTTTTTGACCCAGCTCGAAAGCTCATCTCAAAATGTTTTGGTCATGAGTCTTCTTCATTTGTGCTTTGTATGACTGTGCACACTCATATGCATCATTTCGCAGCTCCTCTAATTCATTTAGTTGGAGCTTCCTTTGGGATCCAACCTTCAAAAAATTAAAGTTCAACTATTTGATAGCCTAATAGGCTCTATGCTCTAATTCGACTGGAAGGTGACAGGCTTTTCCGTACACAATACGGTATGGAGACATGCCAATTGGCGTCTTGAATGCTGTTCGATATGCCCACAGTGCATCAATCAATTACAGAAACCAGTCTTTTCTATTAGGGTTCACAGTTTTCTCCAAAATGTGCTTAATCTCGCGATTGAAAATTTCCACTTGTCCACTCGTATGTGGGTGATATGGGGTGGCAACTTTGTGTGTGATGAAATACTTCTTCATCAACTGCTCAAAAATCCTGTTGCAAAAGTGCTTACCTTCATCATTTATAATTGCTCGAGGCATACCAAAACGAGCAAAGATATTGTTCTTCAAAAATTGGACCACAACTCTATGATCATTGGCTTGCATGCAACTACTTCCACCCATTTGGACAGATAGTCCACAGCAACTAGAATGTACAGATAGCCAAAGGAGTTTGGGAAAGGTCCTATAAAATCAATGCCCCACACATCAAAAATCTCAACAATCAGAATGGGGTTGAGGGGCATCATATTCCTCCTAGAAATACTCCCTAACTTTTGGCAACACTCACAAGATACACAGTAAGTGTGAGAGTCTCAGAACAGGGTAGGCCAATAGAATCCGCACTGCAAAATCTTTGCAGCGGTCTTTTTAGCACTGAAATGGCCTCCACAAGCATGATCATGACAGAAGGCGATGACATTAAATTGGTCATGCTCAGGAATACACCTTCTGATGATCTGATCGGGACAATACTTGAACAAGTAAGGATCATCCCAGAAAAAATGTTTTACCATGGCCAAAAACTTTGATTTATCTTGTCGCCCCCAATGCAAAGGCATTTGATCGGTGACAAGATAGTTCATTATATCAGCAAACCATGGCACGAGATTGTGAGCAATTTGCATCAATTGCTCATCAGGAAAAGTCTCAGAAATGGGAGTGGCGACCTTAATGAAATCCACAATCAATCTAGACAAATGGTCCGCAACCACATTTTCGGAACCTTTTTTATTCCAAATCTCTATATCAAACTCTTGAAGTAGCAAGATCCATTGGATAAGATGAGATTTAGCATCTTTTTCAGAGAAAAGATACTTCAGTGTTGTATGGTCTGAGTAGATAATGACTTTAGATCCTAACAAGTAGGATATGAACTTGTTTAATGCAAAAACGACTGCTAGCAACTCCTTCTCAATGGTAGAGTAATTGAGTTGTGCGTCGTTTAGAGTTTGACTTACATAATAGATAACATGGGGAAGTTTGTCAACACACTGCCCCAAAATAGCTCCAACAACATAGTCTGATGCGTCACACGTAATTTCAAAAGGCACACCCCAGTTGGGTGGCTGAATAATGGGTGTGGACGTCAGAATCTTCTTTAGATCCCCAAATGCTTTCTTACAGTCTTCATCAAATACAAATGGGGTATTCTTCATTAATAACTTGCACAAGTGTCGGGCGATCTTGCTAAAATTCTGGATAAATCGCCTGTAGAATCCTGCATGGCCCAGAAAAGATCGAACCTCCTTCACTGTACGTGGGGGTGGAAGGTTGGAAATCAGGTCCACCTTTGCTTTGTCGACCTCAATCCCTCGGTGAGATATGATGTGCCCCAGTACAATACCTTGCTTGACCATAAAATGACACTTCTCCCAATTAAGCACTAGGTTCTTCTCCTTACACCGCACTTAAACCAAAGTGAGATGGTGCAGACACTCCTCAAATGATGAACCAAAGATGGAGAAGTCATCCATGAAAATCTCTAAAGAACACTCCACCATATCAGAGAATATGCTGACCATGCACCGCTGAAAAGTAGCAGGTGCATTGCATAACCCAAAGGGCATGCGACGGTAGGTGAATGTCCCAAATGGACAGGTAAATGTTGTCTTCTCCTGATCTTTGGGGTTCACGGGGACCTGGTTATATCCAGAATAACCATCCAAAAAACAATAATACTCGTGCCCAGCCAAACGCTCCACCATCTGATCAATAAATGGGAGTGGAAAATGATCTTTCCTTGTGGCAGCGTTCAGTTTATGGTAGTCTATACACACTCTCCACCCTGACTGAACACGAGTTAGCACTAACTCATCGTCCTTATTCTTCACTACAGTTAATCTAGCTCGCTTGGGCACGACATGAATCGGGCTCACCCACTTGCTATCAGAGATGGGATAAATGATCCCTGCATCTAACAGCTTAATAACTTCTATCCTCACAACCTTTTGCATAGCTGGGTTGAGCCTTCTTTGTGGCTCCCTCGATAGCTTGGCATTCTCCTCCAAATATATCTTATGCATTACCAACGAGGAGCTGATTCCCTTAATATCCTCAATGGTCCAGCCTATAGCTTCTTTGTGTTCTCTCAAAACATCTAATAATTTCTCTTCTTGAGCCTCAACCAAATCTGAAGCTATAATCACAAGCAAAGACTCTGCTGAACCTAGGAACTTATACTGAAGATTGTCCGGTAAGGGTTTAAGTTCCTTCTTAGGATGCTCAAATTCTTCAGTCTCTTCCTTCTCACTACTCTCCGTAGGAGAAGACTCTAAAATGGCATTTGCTTGGTCAAGTAACTTATCCAAATCCAGATCCTCTCCAAACTGAGCAAAGCATGCCTCCAGGGGGTCCTCCATGCTTGATTCATCCATCGTATCTTTAATAATCTCCTCTATTAAGCATATATTTCTCACTTCAGTAAATTCCAGTGGTTGCTTAGTGATATAAAAAATATTCAACTCCACCGTCATATTTCCGAAAGAAATCTTCATCACCCCTGTCCTACAATTGATTAGGGCGTTAGCCGTGGCTAAGAATGGTCACCCTAGAATCACCGGTATCTGAATCCCTATATTCTAGATCGGCTCTGTATCTAGCACAATAAATCCACAGGGAAATAAAACTGATCTACCTTTATCAAGACGTCCTCAACTACTCCCCGTGGTATTTTCACTTACCTGTCAGCCAATTGAAGTGTTGTGGATGTGGGCTTCAATTCTCCTAACCCCAACTGTAAATAGACTGAATAGGGTAGAAGATTCACACTGGCTCCTAAATCCAATAGAGCCCTCTCAATCTGGCTGACTCCTATCATGCAAGAGATGGTAGGACACCCTGGGTCCTTATACTTGATCGGCAGCTTACACTGAAGCATTGAGCTAACCTACTCGGTCAAAAATTCTTTCTTCGGGATATTCGTCCTCCTCTTGATAATGATCAAGTCCTTTAAGAACTTGGCATATGATTGCACTTGCTTGATGGCGTCCAAAAGTGGAATATTGATTTGCACTCGCTTGAACACCTCAAGAATTTCTTCAAACTTCCCTCCTTTCTTGGGCACTTGTAATCTCTTAGGGTAAGGTGCTTTAGGTACAAATGACCTAGGAAGGTCATTCATAGTAGGAGTGGCTGTAGATGGCTCAGCATCTCTCTTCTCCTTGTTGCCACTTTCTTGCCCTTGCTGCATAGCAGGACTCTCTTTCACTCAATTGTCCACTTGTCTCCTAGATCTTAATGTGATAATTGATTGCACTTGTTCCTCCCCGTGCGTAGAAGTTGATGAATTTCCAATCACAAATTGTCTCTTCACGGGTTGACTAGGGAACTTTCCCTTTTCTCTTTCACCCAAGTGACTTGCGATTTGCCCCATTTGACTTTCTAGATTGGCAATCGCTTGGGTGTTTACTATTTTCGCACTCCTCACTTCGCTGAAGGATTGGCTGGTCATCTTCATGAACTCCTTGAAGGTGTCCTCCAATGACTGTGAAACCGGTGTTGGCGCTTGAGTGAGAGTATGTTAAACAGATGCTGGTGCTGGATGGACTGAGCGACCATACCTTGGAATTGGTGGAGGCAATCTAGGAGGGTATTGATTGTGAGCATGATGAGGGGCTCCTCCCTAATTCAGCGATTGGTTCTGCTTCCATGAAAAATAAGGGTGGTTCTGCCACCCTGGATTGTAAGTCTCAGAGTGTGATCCACCTGATTGCCTCCTATAGTCATTGAAAGCGTTTACATGTTCCGTGGGACACTCAGCAAAAGCCAGCATAGATGGACAATTCTGTGCTAAATGCATAGGACTAGCACAGATGGAACAACAATCGTCATTAATTGTATTAGCAGCATTGATGGACTTGCCCATAGTGAGAGCGTCAATTTTCATGGTGAGAGCATCTATCTTTATCTTCAAGTCAGTCTCCTTCTTAATCTCATAGATGCCTCCTTTCCTAGGAGCACGAATGGACTTGTCCCAACAGCTTGAAAAATCCCACTGCTGCGAGTTGTCGGACAACTTGTCCAATGTCTTGTATCCTTCATCCCCTGTCAGACTTAAGAATGCCCCCCATTCATAGACTCGATCATGCTACGGTTGGGTTGAGTCAACCCTTGGTAGAAGAACTGAACAAGTCTCCACTTCTCATATCCATGTGGAGGGCATCTAATCAGTAACTCTTTAAAACGCTCCCAACTCTAAGAAAACTTCTTATCCTCCTCTAGAGTGAAAGAACTAATCTCTTTTCGGTACTCATTCACTCTAGACATTGGGAAAAATTTATTATAGAATTTACTCAGCAGATTTTCCCAAGATGTAATAGACCCAGACGTGTTGGAATCCAACCATGCCCTAGCTCTATCATGAAGAGAAAAAGAGAAAAGTTTAAGATGGACTGACTCCTCAGAGAAGTTCTGGAACTTGAATGTGGCACAAATATCTTTGAAATTCTTTACATAGCTGTAAGGATTTTCAAGATCTAAGCCATGAAATGAGGGTAGGAGTTGGATGACATGTGGCTTTAAATCAAAATGGGTAGCATTGGTGGGTGGCAACACGATGTAGGAAGATGAGTTAGTCGCAACTGGTGCGAACAAATCTCTCAGGGACGTGGTGGAGTCCACGTTCCACGCTCCAGGTTGCTCTTGGTTCTTCAAGTTTTCTTCCATCTCAATTATCTCTTGTTCAGCAAGTGACTTCTTCTGTCTCCTAAGAGTTCTTTCTAAATCGGGATCTAAAGGTGTCAATTCTAAATTCAGGGATCTCCGACCAAGCATACACCAAACAGAAAATAGTAAAACAAACTAACTAGCAGAAGCAGCAAAATAAAATAAAACAAAAATGCTAACTAAACTAGTAGAAATATAAAATCAATTTAGAAAAAAAATTTCACAAACCAAAAACATTCCCTGGCAACGGCACCAAAAACTTGTTGTGAGTTTTAAAATACTTGCAAGCGCACGAATCATTTGCAATGTAGGGTTGTGCAAGTACGAGGTCGAATCCACAAGGAATGCGATGTGAAAATAGCTTTTTATCTAAACTAACCTTATTTTAACCTAGTTTCGAATTGTGAATTATATTTTTGCAAAACAAATATAAACTAAACTAAATTGATTTAATAACTAATGATGAAAACACTAAGGTTTCCGAATCCACCCAACCAAAGTAAAGCATATATCTTCATGTTCTATATAAGAATAATCTATCCAAACATTCCATGAATCCAACTTAAACAAAAAACGATGAATATCTCAATTAAACCAAAAGCATCCAATGTATCCGCTTTTAACAAATTACAAAGGAAATCGAATTTAATTGAAAAGGATTCGATGTATCCATCGGATGAATCACACAGAATATCCATCAGAACAATTAAAAACTATCAATCATAAGAGTTTACTCAAACAATTGAAATAGAACATTTAAACTAAACATATCAGAATTGTGTAAACATATCTGAAAATATAATGCTAAACAATGGCGAGGCTTCATCTTCAACCTTAGCTGAAGATTTTAGCCACCCATTATCATGAAACTAAATTTCACAATAAAAAGTGCTAAGCATTAAAAACTGGAAAAGAATTAAAACTGACTGTACATTGGGAGAAATTCCACACGCTGTTGGGCAGCACTTCCCCGGTGGTGGCAAAAGCCCTTAGGAGATCTACTAGAATGCTAGTAGAAATCCACTAGACTGCACACTGAATAATGAGGTGGGATAGTGTTTATATAAGGGAATTCTCGGAGTACAATGAGCTGTAAATTCGATGTGGGATACTACCTCTTTGCGATCGATCGCAAGTCTGGTGCGATCGATCGCAGCATGGTGCGATGCAATGCGTCAGGCGCACTATAAGTGCTTCCTATCCGATGTGGGATGTGCGAGTCAACTGCGATCGATCGCAGCCCTGTTGTGCTCGAGCGCATCACAGTGTGTTGTAATATGTATGCAGTATCAAATGTTTCCTTTCCAATGTGGGATGTGCGAGTCACTTGCGATCGATCGCAAGTCTCGTGCGCTCGAGCGCAGGTGCGATTGATCTCATGTTGTGTGCGCACGATCGCAGGTGCGATCGATCGCACGTCTGGTGCACTCGATCGCACTAGGCATCCTTAGCTTTTGCTCTTTAAGCCCTGAAGTTTTCACATTGATTCATTTTATTCGAAAACCTATAAAAACACCGAAAACACAGAAAATAGATAAAATAGCACGAAATAACATAATTAAGAACTCAACAAATGTAAACTAAGGGGCTAAAACATGTAATATTTAGCACTCATCAGGAGACTTTGCCCATTGGAAGCGGAAAATTAAGATTGTTCTTATGCAACAAAAGGTGGACTTGGCTATTGGAGAAGATGATGATTTTCCAGCAAGTATCACGGAGGTCCAGGGGAATGAGATGAAGAAGATGGTGTACAACACCATCTTCCTACACATATCAGATAGTGTGACAAGGGAATGTAGAGACACAGAAGATCCAACTATCATTTGGAAGAAACTAGATGAGTTATTTCTTACCAAGACTCTCCCTAATAAGATATGTCTTCTTAAACGAATCTTTGCTTTAAAAATGGATCCTAATAAATAGTTGCAACACAATCTTGATGTGTTTAATAAACTAGTTCAAGATTTGGCTAGTTGTAGTATAACATTCCCAAATGAACAATTGGCTATTATGTTATTGAATTCTCTTCCTGATTATTTTGAAAGTTTGATTAATGCTATTGAATATTGAAGAGATACACTAACCAAAGAAAATGTGATCAATTCTATAAGGGCTCATGATTTCAAAGCCAAGATGAGAGAAGCATCAAGTGGAGAAGGTCTATTTGTTAGAGGAAGGCCTGCAACTCAGAATGGCAGTAGAATCCATGGCAACTACCAGGACAAATCAAAGTGTAGAGGGCAGAGCAATGGAAGATCGCATTCTAAACCGAAGTTTGGAGGAAAGTGATGCTACTACTACAACAAGGAGAGCCATTTCAAGAGAGATTGCAAGAAGATGATGAGGGATGAGAAAGAAAGAGGTCATACCAAGAATGGAGAGGCTTCGGTTGCTAAGGGTGAACAGCAATATGATGTTCTTGTTGTGTGCTCAAATGTGAGTGAAAGGCATGGCAGCGTGAGATGGATCTTGGATTCTAGACGCACTTATCATATGTGTCATCACCGGGATTGGTTCAAGAATTTCAAGGAAACCGATGGGGAAATGGTTTTCTTAGGGAACAATACTTCATGCCAAGTGAGGGGCATGGGAGACATCCAATTGAGGATGTTTGATGGAGTTACAAGGCTGCTGCAGAATGTGAGATATTTTCTAGATTTGAGAAGAAATTTGATCTCATTGGGGCAACTAGATTCCATGGGGTACACATACAAAGCAGAGGGAGGTAAGATCAAGGTAACCAAGGGATCTTTGATAATGATCAAAGCAGCAATCAAGAACGGTCTCTATGAGATGATTGGAGAGATGGATATCAAGGATCAAGCAGCATGCTTGATCGCTGAGATGGATAAAGCACTACTTTGGCACAATCACTTGGGACATATGAGCAAAAAGGGGCTGCAAGTTCTCAGCAATGATGGGTTACTTGATGGTGACAAGGTAGAAAAACTCAATTTCTGCGAGAGTTGTGTTCTTGGGAAGCAATATCGGGTTACTTCAACACCGGAGTGCACTAGTCAAAGGGGATTCTTAACTACATTCATGCCAATCTTTAGGGACTAGCAAGAACACCAACACAGGTAGGTAATTTTTACTTTCTATCCTTAACTGATGATTATTCTAGAAAGTTTGGGTTTATTTGCTTAAAAATAAATCAGATGCTTCGAATAAATTTGTGGTGTGGAAAAAGCTGGAAGAAACTCAAACGAGTAAGGTAGTTAAGGTGTTAAGAACTGATAACGACTTAGAATTTTTTAATAAGGAATTTGACAAATTCTGTGAGTTAAATGGCATTCTAAGACATAGAACGGTTGTGAAAACACCTCAGCAAAATGAAGTTGCTGAGAGGATGAATAGGACTCTCCTAGATAAGGTTGGGTGCATGATAATAGGCTCCGGATTACCCAAATGTTTTTTAGAGGAAGCTGTGTCAACTGCTGCATATTTGGTTAATAGATCACCCTCTAGGGCTGTGGACCTTAAGACTCCTGAGGAGATGTGGAGTGGAAAACCCCCTGAGTTAAGCAACCTTAAAACTTTTGGATGTGCTGCGTTTGCACATCAAAATGATGATAAACTTAGCCCAAGATCTAGGAAATGTGTGTTTTTAGGATATGGTGAAGGGGTTAAGGGGTATAGGTTATGGTCCTTAGAACCAAAAGGAATGAAACTCATAATAAGTAGGGATGTCATTTTTAATGAGCATGTATTTCCCTATTTGGAGAAAACTAACCCTGCAGGGGATAGTGAGCAAACCAGCCCGGTTTGTGTGGAGCATATCATCAAGGAAAATTTTGTTCAAGTAGAGCAAGGAAGGCAAGAAGGTTCGGACCAGGTAGAGCATATTGATGAAGGCCAAGCTCAAGACACTAAAGAGGAGGCTGAACTAGAAGAGGATGATGTAGGGAATTGGAATGATTATCAGCTCACAAAGGACCGGGAAAGGAGGTTGATCAGACCACCTTTGAGATATAGTTTTGCAGATGCTAATGTAGCAGCTCCTTATTTAGAAGGAGGGAGTGAACCAGAAACTTACATTGATGCCATGGGATGTAAGGATTCGTCAAGATGGAAGCTAGCTATGGAGGAGGAAATGCATTCTTTGAGGAAGAACAGCTCTTGGGAATTGGTGCCCAAACTAGAAAAACAAAGAGTTGTGGATTGTAAGTGGATTTACAAGATCAAATAAGAGAACACTCCAGGGAATGAAGTCCGGTATAAAGCTAGGCTGGTGGCGAAGGGGTTCACGCAAAGAGAATGCATAGATTTCACCGAAATATTCTCACCGGTTGTGAAATACAAGACGATAAGGATAGTGTTAGCAATGGTGGTCCAATTTAATTAGAAGATCGAGCAAATGGATGTGAAGACAACGTTCTTACATGGAGAGCTTGATGAGACCATCTACATGAGGCAACCCGAAGGCTATGAGGAAGGAAGGCATGGGGATTTGGTGTGCAAATTAAAGAAATCTCTCTATGGCCTGAAGCAATCACCTCGGCAATGGAATGAGAGGTTCGATTCCTTTGTAACTAGCTTGGGTTTCATGAGGAGCTACTATGATTCGTGCTTGTACTACAACGGTCACAAGGTGGAGGAAATGGTGATCATCCACATCTATGTTGATGATATGTTATTGGTTGGGAGTAGCGTGGAAATGATAGGAAAATTGAAGTCTCAACTCAGTTCGAAATTTGAGATGAAGGATCTTGGTCATGCACAGAAGATCCTTGGGATGAGTATAATTCGGGAAAGGGAGAGAAACAGATTGAAGATTTCTTAGACTTCCTATATAGAAAAGATGATATCTAAGTTTTCTATAGAAGATAGCAAATCAGTGAAGGTTCCTTTTGCTAGTCATTTCATGTTCTCCAGTGATCAATGTCCGAGATCGGTTGAGGAGAAGAAGGAAATGGAAAAAGGTCCCTTATTTTAGTGTAGTTTGATCAGTCATGTTCATGATGGTAAGCACTAGACCTGACATTTCTCATGCAATGAGTGTTCTCAGCAGGTGTATGAGTAATCCCAAAAAAGAGCATTGGCTTGGGATGAAGTGGTTGCTGAGGTACTTGAAGGGAAGCTTAGATGTGGGGCTTGTTTACGAGAAGAGAGGTAAGTCCATCTGTCTTGAAGGTTATGCGGATTCGGACTATGGAGCAGACCGGGATAAAAAAAGATCGATTACCTCCTACTTTTTTAACTTAAATGGATGTTGTATAAGTTGGAAGGCTCAGTTACAGCGGGTGGTAGCACTCTCAACAACCGAGGCAGAATATATAGTGACAACGGAAGCCATTAAGGAGGCTATGTGGTGCAAAGGGTTGTTGGAAGAGTTGAAGGTCCTAAAAGAGCAGGTGGTGGTGTATTCAGATAGCCAAAGTGCATTGCATTTGTGTAAGAATCTAGTGTTCCATGAGAGGACAAAGTATATGGATGTTCGATATCATTTCATTCGGGAAAATGTTACAGAATGATGCATTCATGTGGACAAAGTAGCCACGGAAGAAAATCCTGTAGATTTAGGTACTAAAGTTCTACCTCTAAGAAAGTTCAATCATTGCCTTGGACTTCTTAGGATTGGAGTCGGTTGATATGGTGACTCAAGTTGAGTTTGAATCCTGAGTTCTCTGCACAATGGATTCGGGTTTAATTGCTTAGACAAAGGTAGAGTTTCTTGGGATTTGTCAAAGAATTAAACAAGTGAAAATGGTCAGCATCACGTATGGTTGTGCGCCGCAGCCTCCAGCAAGTCCGGAAGCTCCTCCCCTTTAGGTTGCACTGCGGCCTAGCCCATCCATGCCGCGGCCTCCAGCAAGGCAGCAAGTTTCCCCACGTCTGAGCTGCGACACGCCCTGTTCCAAGCCTCAGCACGAAGCACACCTGACACCAATTAATTAGCACTTTAAGATGGTGCGTGGGACTTGATTAAAACGCACAGGTTCACTTAGACTCTTAGAGAGCCATAAGTCTTTGGTTCTTAAGATCTAAGGGTTGAGATTGATCTCAAAGATTGGATGAGGTGGTCATTGCCTTATATAAAGGGTTATCTAGGAGCAATCAAAGTAGATCGAGACATAACAACAAGTGTGAAAGTGCAAAGATACAAAAACACAAGAGAGACTCATTCAATAGAGGCTGATTGTTTAGAGAGAAAGGCTCTCAAATCTGGATAGGTCTTTCCAGTGAGAGAGAATAGTTAAGATTGGGGATTCAAGGGCTTTGTAATTGAAATTTTCTTGGGGAAAATTCCATGGAAACACTTAGTTCTTATCTCTTTCTTTTCTCTTCTTTCATTCTTCAAGAACAAAAGGTTTCTGGAAGGGATGTTGCTGTAATTGTAATAACTCAATTGATTTAGTGCAGAGAGCTCGGAGGAGCTCACGGGGATGTAGGCACATTGCCGAACCTCGATAACAATTGCTTGTGTTCTCTTTTATGCTTTGATTCTTGTTTCGGTTTTTTACAAATCATTCTGGATTTGAGTGTTTGGGAAAGATCATAATCTGAGATTTCTTGTGGTGATTTTCTCACCAGATTATTTGGAATATTAATGAAGTTAAGGTAGAAATTGTGGCTAGCTTGTCTCATGTTATTCATGCGATGGTAATAGTAGGGACTACGAAGTCATTTCTCTTTACGGTTGTATATGTGAGCCCTGTTCAAGTAGTCCGTGATAGATTGTGGGAAGAAATAGAGTTAATTGCAGGTTTAGTTCATAATCCATAGCTAGTGGTAAGGGACATGATCGAAATCTTGTCTACGACTAAGAAAATCGGGGGTGCTCTAGTGGCATGGAATAAATTAAAGAGGTTCAATTCTCGTATGAGCAACTGTAACCTGATTAATATGGGCTATAATGGGTCTGCTTTTACCTAGAATAATGTAAGATCTGGGCTTGCACGTATTCAGGAGCTTTTAGACCGAGCGTTTGTCAATGATCATTGGCGTTTTGAGTTCCCAGAGGCCTATTTTAGGCATTTGACTTGAACCTCTTTTGACCATCACCCAATTCTTATTCATCTTTTTTACAGCCCTCAACTTGATCCTAGTAGGAAGTCGTTCAAGATGGAGGCCGCTTGGTTTACGCATCCGGAGTTCTCTAAAATTATGAAAGAAAACTGGGTTCAGGATTGTCCCTAGGTCCATGAGAACACAAAGGCTTTAACTTAGAAGTTGAGGATTTGGAATCAAAGGGTTTTTGACAACATTTTTAGGGAAAAAAGACTATTGCTAGCTCGGTTAAAAGGAAGACAGCTGGCTTTGAGCAGTAAGTCATCGTTGTATCTCTCAACTTTGGAGAAATCTCTTTTGGCGAAGTACAATGAAGTCTTGTAGCTGAAGGAAATCTTGTGGTATCAAACATCGCGAGTTAAGTGGATGCATTTTGGGAAAAGGAATGCAAATTACTTTCATTTGTCCACCCTCTGTAAAAGAGGAAACAATAAGATTATGATGCTGCAAGATGATAATGGCGTTTGGTATGAGAGTCGGGATGATCTAAAACTTTTAGCAGCTAATTACTTTAAAAAAATTATGCTTCTGATGGCACTTGTGCCACAATTTGAATCGTCTTGGCTACCTTCACTTAAGCGATATCGATAGCCGAACAGGAAAAAATCTGTTTGGAAGAGGTTAAAACGATTATTTTCAGCATGAAGTCCTTTAAAGCTCCGGGGCTGGATGGTTACCCAGTGGCTTTCTACCAAAGATCTTGGTAGTGGTGTCGGAGTCACTTACAGCCTTGGTCATGATTATTTTTCGGACGGAGGAGATTCCAAGTGAGCTTAATCACACTCTGCTGGTCCTTATCCCTAAGGTGGCAAGACCTGAAAATATCCAGCATTTTAGACCCATCAGTTTATGTAACGTAGATTACAAGGTTGTGTCAAAGTGTATAGTTAATCATATTAGACAGCTGTTGGATAACCTGGTGTCTTCGACCTAGAGTAGTTTCATATCAGGACGCCAAACTTTTGATAATGTGTTTATTGCTCAGAAGCTCATGCATTCAATTCAGAAGAAGTGTGGGATGGATGGCTCTGAAAATCGACCTTGAGAAGGCTTATGATTGGGTTAGCTGGGAGTTTTGCTAGCTACACCATACTGGTTTGATTTTCCAGAAGTCGTGATCCTGTTAATTATGAGCTGTGTTACTTCTGCTACCATGGAAGTGCTTTGGAATGAGAAGCGAACAGAAGAGTTTCGGTTGGGAAAAAGGCTCCGACAAAGAAACCCTTTATCACCTTATCTTTCTATCCTGTGCATGGAACGGCTTAGTCACATCATTGATGCAACAATTAGAGAGAAGCTTTGGATTCCAATTAGAATCTCGAGAAGCGGTATCGCTATATCTCATCTCTTTTTTTTTTTTTTTTTCTGATGATCTCCTTATTTTTTCCAAGGCTACAGAACAAGCTACTGTTGTGATGGAGTGTCTAGAATGGTTTTGCTTGACCACTGGCGAGAAGATCAATAAGGCTAGGTCTAAGGTATTATTCTCACCAAATGTTAGCAATAGGAAGGCTACAATGATTTTACACAATGCACAAATATTTACAAATAAATATTTATTTTATTTTTTCATTAGTCTGAGGATATTGACACGTACGTGACTTACGGAGAAAATGATTTCGTCTGACTCTCAACCCACTAGACTATTTGTTCTCCCTGCTACCTGAAATCATTGTACAATGAGGGATGAGCTTCATAAGCTTAGTGAATTAAATTTACTAGAAGTACTCAATCTGTATAAATAGTCTTTCAATATTAAATCAATTATATTTTACATAACTTAAAAATAGCAATCTACTATCACTACACATATCATAAGTCTCATTCTCTTTCAATCTCTTCTTCTTATTTATTGGTTTACCTAAAGACCATCAATTATCTCATAATTACCTCGTAATGAGGTTCACTTCATAAAGTCTACCATTTAGATGGTTCTTATCACCATAACTGTCTCTCTATGAGACTCAGCCGTCTATAAATAAATTCGCAATATTACACCACAAATCAGCATTTCAATAATGCAAGCAATAATTAAATTAGATGTAAAGTATGAATTATTATTATGGGACCATCTTCCCACATGTCGACATGTTTTTATTATCTTAGATTGGTCCCCTCCCGGTTCTTTTCTTTACAGCTTGTCCTGGCTGCCACGGATTTATTTTTAGCATATACCGGCTGTCACGGTGTCCCTTTTATTTCCAGCTCACATCGGTCGTCACAGTTTTTCAATTAGACCGGTCAATTCCTAGTTCTTTTATTTTATTTAATGCATATGCATATGAACAGAAATATATAAACAACACGAATTCAAAATAATTAAATTAAATATCCGGTCTTTCCTCAGCTTTCTGCTTGATAAATTTCACAATTTTTTTCTCCTCATATATCACATCAATTTATTAACCAAAACTCGTCAAGAATTTATTTATCACCATCATTATTAAATCAACTCACGATTCTAAAAATATTATTTCTCACCTAATAATTTTTTACATGTCCAAAATTCATCTTATACCTATCAATCAAATTTTTATCTACCACCAAAGCATAAGCTAATAATTTTTTTAATACTATCACTAGATATTTCATTTTTATTTAGATTATTTAAAGTAAATCTAACTCACCACATAACACTTAAAGCTACCCGTGGATCACCTCCTTGCCTTTCCCATTCCTCTCAGAAATTTCTTCCGGTTGCAATTCGTCAACACTTGACATAATATTTAAATTAAATTTTTAATTATTTCTTAAATTCTTCATAAACCACACCCTTTGAAAATTCTCACTTTGAATTTCGAGGAATTTCATGAATGCTAGAAATTCAAGAATAAACACTACGTTATTACCTTCTATTTTTTTGATAGCTTCTCGTGATTCTCTATGAAATTCCGCAGTAAACCTCTTCAAAATTTTGCCATTTCAACCTTTATTTGGGTCCCTAAGTGTTTTAAGAAATAGAGAATTGAAGGAAAACTTAACGAAATATATATATATATATATATATATATAAACCATATTTATTTTTCCTTCAGCAGCCCCCCCCTAAATCTCGTTGCCACGACACTTAAATGTGTCCAACATGCAAATGCCTTCCTTTTGCACTTGGCAAATGCAAACTTATAAAAATTTCCTTTTGCACTGCCATGTTTTTTTTAAACCTTTTTTTTTATTAAAAAAACTTCTTTATTTTCTTTTTTTCTTTTCTGGACATTCGATTTTTTGTAGAAAACAAATATTTTTTTTCCTTTGTAATTACACCCCCACGTGTCTATTTTTTTTTTCTTTTTCAAAACTTTTTTTCAAAAGAATTATTTTATTCAATATTAAATCCTTTGAGTAAATATATTATTTTAATTTCATGTCATATTTATTAAATTACTTCTTTACCCTTACTTTACAATTACAGGTATTACAAATCTACCCACCTTATAAAAATTTCGTCTCCGAAATTTGCTTACTTTACTCCAGAAACAAATGCGAATAATATTTCTTCATACTTGTCTCCTGCTTTCACGTAATCTTTTCAACAACCTTATTCTGCCCCAGAACTTGAACTAATGCAATTATTTTATTATACAAGATTTGTTCTTTTCTGTTTAAAATTCTCACTGGTACTTGTATGTACACCCAATCTTTCTGAATTTCTATAGTCTAGTTCGAAATATTATAATATTCATCATGTAAACACTTTCTTAAAAGTGAAACATGAAATACATTATATAAATGTTTTAATTCTAAAGGCAAATCCAAGCTACTCATAACTAGCCCAATTTCTTCAACGATCTCATAGGGTCCCATATACCTCAGACTCAACTGTTATTTCTTTTTGGTCTTCAACACATATTTTCATGGAGATATTTTTAATTACACCCAATCACCTACTTGAAATTCAAGAGGTCTTCTCTTAGTATCAGCATAGCTATTCGGTCTACTTTGTGCTGCTTTACTGTTCTCTCTAACCAATTTGATTTCTCTTAGTTGTTAGCTCAATAATGGATGGACCATATATATTTCTCTCTCCCATTTCGTCTCAACATAGAGGAGTTCTACACCTCCTACCATACAAGGCATCAAAGGGTGCCATCTCAATACTAGTTTGATACTTATTATTATAAGGTATTTAAATAGATGGCACGTAAGCATCTCAACTTACTGAAACACTCATCACATTTGCCCTTCAAATATCCTCTAGTACTCTAATAATCCTTTCTGTCTAAGCATGAAAAAATTATATTAAATTACAACTGTGTACCCGTGGCTTTCTGAAAGCCTCTCCAAAACCAAGATGTAAATCTAGAATCTCTAAATGATACTATTCTCAATGGTACTCCATACAACTTCACAATCTTAGTTACATCCTTCTTTAATCCTGAAAACCAAAAATTTTGTCTCAAATCTCTACACATCGTATTGTTACTTGGTTGCATCGAATCTACATTATCATGTGCATCTTTCTCAATATCTTTTTTCTCAACTCCATAACATTGGGAACACAAATCCTATGTTCCAATACCAAATTACTCTTACTTCAAATTTTGAACTCAAAATACTTTCTAGTAAGCACTCAATGCTTAATCTCTTCATCTCTTCCTTGTTTCTCTAAGACATTTTAATATGGACAACTGTACAATCATGATCCTCTAACACTGATATTCAACTTCATTCTTATTTTTCTTAAATCTATCATCAATTTCACATCAGGACTCCCAATAGTAGTTAACCTTCTTGTAGACTTTCTATTCAATGCATCAACTATCATTCTCGTGTTTTCTAGATGATAATGAATTGTACAATCATAGTCACTAATCAACTCCATCCACTATATTTGCCTCAAATTCAACTCTCTCTAGGTAGGTAAGTATGTTAAACCCTTATGATAAATGAATATCTCACAAGTGGCTCCATACAAATGATGTCTCCAATATTTAAAGTAAACACTATAGTAGGTAACTCTAAGTTATGGGTAGGGAAATTTCTATCATGAATCCTCAATTGTCTAGAAGTATGAGCCACAGCTTTTCCTATGTTACACATATTCTAATCATTGATGTGACGCATCACCATACAGCACAAATCTTTTTTCACCATAAGGAAACACCAATACTGGAGCTGTAATCAGTTTATTCTTTAGAAATTTGGAAAATTTTTCTCACACTTCCCTCACCATACAAATCTCAACTTTTTCCTGGTTAGTTTATTTAACAGTATTACAATAATAGAAAAATTTTGAAAGAATATTCTATAATAACCAACTAATCCCAAGAAGATTCTAATCTCAATCACATTAGTTGGTCTCTCCCAACATAACATTGTCTCTACCATTTGTGGATCCACTGTTATGCCATTTCCTGATATTACATGTTCCAAGAAAGTTATTTCATTCAGCCAACACTCACACCTAAAAAACTTTGAATATAATTTCTCTCTCCTAAGAATCTTAAACACACTATCTAATATTTCACATGTTGTTCTTCCTTCTTAGAACATATCAGAATATTATTACTGAACACAACCACAAGATTATCAAGAAATGGTTCAGACATTTTATTCATCAAGTCCATGAATGTTTCTGGAACATTAGTTAATCCAAATGACATCACAAAAGCTTATGACCATAACGTATCTTAAAATCATTCTTAGGCACGTCTCCCTTCTCTATCCTCAATTGGTGATAAACTGATCTCAAGTTTATCTTAGAAAACACTCTCACTCTTTGCAACTGCTCAAAAAATTCATTTATCCTGGGCAAAAGATATTTTTTATTATTCAACTATTTGTAGTCTATACACAATCTTATTTTTCCATCTTCCTTCTTCCCGAACAACATAGGGACTCCCCAAATACATTAGGTCCGATAAATTGTTTATCCAAAAGTTCTTAAAATGATATGTTCAACTCTCTCAATTCAGCTGGTGTCATTATGTAAGGTGTTATTAAATATATGTGATGATCCTAGTATCACATCAATAGAGAATTTAATCTCTCTACTTGGAGGCAACCTAGACAACTTATCAGGAATTACATTAAAATAATCTTTCACCACTAAGATTTATTTTAACTTCCTACTTTCCTTTTTAGAATCCATTATGTATGCCAAATACTCCTCACATCCCTACTTCAACTATTTATAGGCAATCAGAGTAAAATAAGATAGTTTGAGAGTATTTTATGTTCTCATAAAGTTACACTCCTCATATCCATATCTAGAACGCTACCTTCTTTCTAAAACAATCAACCATAATAAAAGATAATAAATCAGCTTCAGATTTTCTATCACTGATACAACTTACACAACCCTTGTAAACATTTATGATTATCACTTTATCTCTAGTGGAAACTTCAACAAAAATATTTTGCAGCAAAGGACTAATACATACTTCAATAGACTTCATATGAATACTGGATGAAAAGGAATGTGCTGCACCAAGATCACCCAAAATTGATATGTCCACCTTCTCTACACAGAAAGCACTTCAATTTTTGACAATTCTAGGATAAATATCTTATCTGAATACATCTATAACAAAATTTTGTCTCCCAATCACACATCAGATTACCATTTTCCTTCGACGGCATAATTAATTTATTTTCCATGACTTCTAGTTCCCATAACCTATCTCCCAAATCTAAGAGTCCCACTAATAGTATTCTGAGCTACAGAAGTAATAGATCCTACTTGCCTCTGATTCTGTACTTTAGTTCCCTGTGACAAGGAACGCCTCCTCTGAGTGGTCTCCAACCCTGCAAACTCATACTGATGCCATCTCTGGGTTCCTCAAATCTAGACTTCTTCCGTTAATTCGTCCTACCTCTAATTTTCATCACATCCCTCTCAATCCGAAGTGTTATATCAACCAATCTGGCATAATTCATATGCCTCATGTAAGATATTTTTGATCAAATCTTAAAATATAGTTTATCTATGAACCTCTTACACTTCTTTTTTTCTATGTCTACCATTTCCGGTACAAGCCTCGACAAAGCCACAAATCTCTTATCATACTAAGCCACAGTCAATACATTTGCCTCAAATAAAATATCTATCTTGTTAAGCTCTAATGTTCTAAGGAAAAATATTTATCAAGGAAAACCTCCTTAAACTTATTCCAGGTTAAGGGTCTATCAATATTTATACTTACCCTGGGAAGAATATCCTCCCTCCATTCTAGGGCCTCTCTCTAACCTGAATGTAACAACAGCGACCCTCTACCTGTTAGTTACTCATAAATTACCAAAAATCATTCTACATGTTTGTCCCAAAACTCAGGCTTAAAAAGGATTCATAGATGCTTTAAACAACAGGGCATTCAGTTTAGTATATCTCCCTGCATCTCATGCATAAACTCACCTTTCCCCAATTTTAAACGTCTATAATTACTGGATTAACAACCTCTGGCACTACTCTAACCTGTTTATCAAATTAATACTATAAGCTATCAACTTTATCATCTGTTACATTTATTTTCACAAAAGTATGTGTAAGAGCTTGATAAGAATTCATAATATCTATATGTTTGTTATAGTTCCTCATGTTTTAATGGTTATAAATGCCTAAATCTTGGATTTTGATTATGTTTCGTATTTTGTGGAGTAGATTGAGGAGTTAAATCAAATTTAATTCAAAATCAAGAGATTTGGAGAGGAAAAATCAGAGCTTAAAAAGATATACATTCCAGAAGCGGTTTTTGCTTAAAGTATGGGCACGTCTTGTTTTCCCAGAATGTTCACAGAAGTAGTCAGCAGATAAAGCATGAGCGCGCCTTACTGGATCCGAGGTTCTGACCTAGGGTTACGAATTTGTTGGAGAAAAAGGATATGTATGATAGCTGGAAAGATTTAGTTACCCATTCTTATGTCTAGGAAAGTATTTGCCAAGACTCCCTATTAAGGTGGGATTTGCTTTTAATTAGTTTCCTTTTTCTAGTTAATGCATTTAACTTCCTATAATCTATGCAAACCCGCCAATCATTTTGAATTCGAGTGGGCACCAACTCACCATCAGGATTTTTTATTACTGCTATACCTGTTTTCTTTGGCACAACCTGAACCGGACTTACCCATTTACTGTCTAAAATTGAATAGATCATACCTGCATCTAGAAGTTTCAAAATTTCTTTCTTTACTACTTCAATCATTGGTGGATTCAGTCGGCGTTGGGCTTTTCTAGAAGGCTTACAATCTTCCTCTAATAGTATCCTATGCATGCATGTGGAAGGGCTCAATCCCTTAATGTCAGCTATAGTCCAGCCAATAGCCTCTTTATACTCTTTAAGCATCCGAATCAACTTTTCTTCCTCTAATATGGAGAGTTTGTTTGAGATTATCACCGGAAAAGTTTCTCCTTCTCCCAAAAATGCATATATCGGATGATCTGGTAAGGGTTTTAATTCCAATTTCGGTGCCTGCACAATAGAAGGAAGAATTTTTGTGTGAGAAAGAGGAAAATTCCTTCTCACCACACCTTATCTAAGCCCCGTTACAACTCATTTAAGACCCTTAGATTCTTTGCATTCAATTCAGTCCATTGATGATAAAGATGTGATATATTAGTAAGCTTATGGTAAAGATCTTCTATGTTTTGACTTGAGAGTTCATTGATACCCTAAACACTTTGAGCGTATTGAGTGAATCCAATGAGAGGGTGTTAGATCCTATTGTATTTTGATTTCGAGAAGATCATTAAGGTGATTGTTCATGGGTGTGTTTTATAAGAATTTACTCTATGAAATTGTTCGTTTCTTATTTGTATTTAGATTTAAATCTTTAAGGCATGATAATTTGGATTATAGAGGATGAGTAAAGGTAGAAGAAGGAACGATGATGAGAAAAGGTGACGAACTTGAGCTATTGTATGCTTGAGGACAAGCATTTTTTAAATGTGGGGGAATTTGATAAGAATTAATAATATCTATATGTTTGTTATATTTCCTCATGTTTTAATGGTTATAAATGCTTAAATCTTGGATTTTGATTATGTTTCATATTTTGTGGAGTAGATTGAGGAGCTAAATCAAATTGAATTCAAAATCAAGAGATTTGGAGAGGAAAATCGAAGCTCAAAAAGATATACATTCCAGAAGCGGTTTTTGCTTAAAGCGTGGGCACGTCCTGTTTTCCCATAATGTTCACAGAAGCAGTCAGCAGATAAAGCGTGAGCGCGCCTTACTGGATCCGAGGTTCTGACCTAGGGTTACGAATTTGTTGGAGAAAAATGATATATATGATAGCTGGAAAGATTTAGTTACCCATTCTTATCTCTAGGAAAGTATTTCCCAAGACTCTCTATTAAGGTGGGATTTGCTTTTAATTAGTTTCCTTATCTAGATAGGGTAACTATTATTAGATGGAGTAACTATTATAAATAGGAGGGGGATCTCTCATAGAGGCGATACACAGATTATTCACAAGAAAAAATCCTCTTCTCTTTTCTTTAGGCGTTCTTTTAATTATGAGTAACTAAATACTTTTCTTCCAGCTAAAGGATAATTAAAGTTTTGGTTCTTCAAGAATTGTGAGATCTAAATAATTTTCATTGCTCTTTTATTTCTTCACTATTTATATATCTTCTATATGCATTAAAAATTATTGTCTTGATTGATTGATGCAAAGGGCCCGTTGTTCAATTATCAGGTTAATAAATTGCCATTTAGAACTTTAAATCCGTAATTGTTTAAATGTTCTAATATTAGTGGTAAAATAACATAGTTGATTATAGAGAGATTTTCGATTTATGTTATGAAGGTACATAATCTAGTCTAAATGAATCGAGCTTGTGTATTTGTTGGCTAGAATTGGTAGTCTCTCTAATTATTAATGCTGTCAATAGATTAAATCCTAAGAGCTTGTTTAGGGTTTTTTATTAACAAGGGAAGTAATCAAAAAGCTTGTTTTGGCTATCGAGAAAGTAAGAAGAGATATGTTGTTAGAGCTTGTTAATAACCATAACCAATTTAGTAAAGAATAGAAGATTTCACCCTTGTATCTGTGATAAATTCTCTGAACCAATTATGAAATTATACCTTTGGTTGGATATTTGCCTGATATTGATTTCTCCTTAGTTTTTAGTTGATTATAATTGCTTTCTATTTTATTTCACTTCGAAATTTCAAACCCCCATTTTTCTTTGCTTTAATTTTCATTAAAATAAAACTATCCAATCTTTGAGGATACGACCTTGCTCATCACTGTTATAATTTGTATCTTTTGAGAGTGAGAATTTTATTATTTGTTGGATTCGACACCCATCAGAGCTTATCTTAGCTCATTTCTTTCAACTTCAGATTCTCTCACACCTTTACTAATATCAATTATATTGTCAACATGTTCCTTTCTAGGAACCACAGAGTCAGACTCAACCTCGACTTTTCAAAATATTGTGGGCCTACCACGCCCTCTCAAATCAACAACTCTAACTCTAGATCTAGCATGTTCACGTGTCATACTCAGACTATTTAAAATGTAATTTATTTTAATCTTCCATTTTCTTACTTTTTATGCAGTATACAAAATCATAAAACCTAATGCTTTGATACCAAAATTATAACGACCCATCCCGTGTTGGCCACCCTCGAGGCAGTGTCATCACATTTTGAAAATCCCAGCACGACACATATATGCAACAATAAAAATAAATAACACCAATAGAAAATTTTACATCAATCCTCAACCCTCAACAGAGGAGTTACATAAATCTGATAAACATAATATGCATGAATATTTACAAATAAATTTTTATTTTATTTTCTTATTAGTTTGAGGATGTTGACACATACGTGACTTACGGAAAAAATGATTTTGTCTGACTCTCAAACCACCAGACTATTTGTTTTGCCAGCTACCTGTAATCATTGTACAATGAGAGATGAGCTTCAGAAGCTCGGTGAATTAAATTTATTTGAAGTACTCAATTTATATAAATAGTCTTTCAATATTAAATCAATTATATTTTACATAACTTGAAAATAGCAATCTATTATCCCTACACATATTATAAGTCTCATTCTCTATCAATATCTTCTTCTTATTTATTGGTTCACCTCAAGACCATCAATTATCTCATAATTACCTAGCAATGAGGTTCACATCATAAAGTCTACCATTTAGATGGTTCTTATCATCATAACTGTCTCTCTGTGAGACTCATCCGTCTATAAATAAATTCACAATAACACACCACACATCAACATTTCAATAATGCAAGCAATAATTAAATTAGATGCAATGCATGAATTATTATTACGGGAACGTCTTCTCATATGTCGACATGTTTTTATTATCTTAGACAGGCCCCCTCCCGGTTCTTTTTTATATAGCTTGTACCTGCAGTCACAGATTTATTTCCAGCATATACCAGCTGTTATGGTGTCCCTTTTATTTCCAGCCCACATCGGCTGTCACGGTTTTTCAATTAGACCGGCCTATTCCCGGTTCTTTTATTTTATTTAATGCATATGCATATAAACAGTGATATGAAATATGCATATGAACAGAAATATAAAAACCAACGAATTTAAAATATTTAAATTAGATATTCAGTCTTTCCTCAGCTTTCTGCTTGATAAATTTCACAATTTTCTTCTCTTCATATATCACATCAATTTATTAACCAAAACTCGTCAAGAATTTATTTATCACCATCATTATTAAATCAACTCATGATTCTAAAAATATTGTTTCTCACCTAATAATTTTTTACATGTCCAAAATTCATCTTATACCTATCAATCAAATTTTTATCTACCACCAAAGCATAAGCTAATAATTTATTTAATATTATCACTACATATTTCATTTTCATTTAAATTACTTAAAGTAAATCTAACTCACCACGTACCACTTAAAGCTACCCATGGATCACCTCTTTGCCTTTCCTATTCCTCTCAGAAATTTCTCTCGGTTGTAGATCGTCAATACATGACATAATATTTGTATTAAATTTTTAATTATTTCTTAAATTATTCATAAACCACACCCTTTGAAAATTCTCACTTTGAATTTCGAAGAATTTCATGAATGCTAAAAAATCAAAAATAAAACTATGTTATTACCTTATGTTTTTTTTATAGCTTCTTGTGATTCTCTATGAAATTCTGCAGTAAACCTCTTCAAAATTTTGCACTTTTAACCTTTCTTTGGGTCCCCAAGCATTTTGAGAAATAGAGAAATTGAAGGAAAACTTAACGAAATTCGGTTAAGAATATTTACGATTACATAATATATATATATATATATATATATATATATATATATGTGTGTGTGTGTGTGTGTGTGTGTGTGTGTGTAAACCATATTTATTTTTCCTTCAACAGCCCCCCCCATCTCACTGCCATGACACTTAAATGTGTCCATCATGCAAATGCCTTCCTTTTGCTCTTGGTTAATGCAAACTTAACTTGGCAGTAGGTGTTGCCACCTGATGCCACGATTTTTTTTAAACCTTTTCTTTATAATTTTTTTTTTCTTTTCTTGTTTTTTTTTTCTGGACGTCCAGGATGTCCCTTTTTTTATAGAAAAAATATATTTTTTTCCTTTTCTTTCCTTTGTAATTACGCCCCCACGCGTCTAGTTTTTTTTTTACAAAATTTTTTCAAAAGAATTATTTTATTCAATATTAAATCCTTCGCGTAAATATATTTTTTTAATTTCATTTCATATTTATTAAATTACTTCTTTACCCTTACTTTATGATTGCATGTATTACAAATCTACCTACCTTATAAAAATTTCGTCCCCGAAATTTGCTTACTTTAGTCCAGAAACAAATGTGAATAATATTTCTTCATACTTGTCTTCTACTTTTCCGTAATCTCTTCAACATCCTTATTCTGCCCCAGAACTTGAACTAATACAACTATTTTATTATACAAGATTTGTTCTTTTCTGTCTAAAATCCTCACTGGTACTTGTATATACACCCAATCTTTCTGAATTTCTATAGTTTAGTTCGAAATATTATAATATTCATCATGTAAACACTTTCTTAAAAGTGAAACATGAAATACATTATATAAATGTTTTAATTCTAAAGGCAAATCCAGGCTACTCACAACTAGCCAAACTTCCTCAACGACCTTATAGGGTCCCAGTTACCTCAGACTCAACTTTTCATTTTTTTTCATCCTCAACACACATTTTCATGGAGATATTTTTAATTATGCCAAATCACCTACTTGAAATTCAAGAGGTCTTCTCTTAGTATCAACATAGCTATTCGGTCTACTTTGTGATGCTTTACGGTTCTCTCTAACCAATTTGATTCTCTCAGTTGTTAGCTCAATAATGGATGGACCAGATATATTTCTCTCTCCAATTTCTTCTCAATTACACCTCCTACCATACAAGGCCTCAAAGAGTGTCATCTCAATACTAGTTTAATACTTATTATTATAAGAAATTTAAATCAATGGCATGTAAGCATCCCAACTTACTGAAACACTCATCACATTTGCCCTTACATATCCTCTAGCACTCTAATAATCCTTTCTGTCTGAGCACGAAAAATTATATTAAATTACAACTGTGTACCTGTGGCTTTCTAAAAGCCTCTCCAAAACCAAGATGTAAATCTAGCATCTCTAAATGACACTATTCTCAATGGTACTCCATACAACCTCACAATCTCAGCTATATCCTTCTTCAATCCTAACTACCAAAATTTTTGTCTTAATTCTCTCTACATCTTATTCATACTTGGTTGCATCGAATCTACATTATCATTTGCATCTTTCTCAATATCTTTTTTCTTAACTCCACAACATTGGGAACACAAATCCTATATTTCAATACCGAAGTACCCTTACTTCAAATTTTGAACTCAAAATACTTTCTAGTAAGCACTCAATACTTAATCTTTTCAATCTCTTCATCTCTACCTTGCATCTCTAAGACATTTTAATATGGACGACTGTACAACCATATTCTTTAACCATGATCCTCTATCACTGATATTCAACTTCATTCTTATTTTTCTTAAATCTATCATCAATTTCACATCAGGACTCCCAATAGCAGTTAACCTTCTTGTAGACTTTCTACTCAATGCATTAGCTATCATCCTTGCATTTTCTAGATGATAGTGAATTGTACAATCATAGTCACTAATCAACTCCATCCACCATCTTTGCCTCAAATTCAACTCTCTCTAGGTAGGTAAGTATATTAAACTCTTATGATCAATGAATATCTCACAAGTGGCTCTGTACAGATGATGTCTCTAATATTTAAAGTAAACACTATAGCAGCCAACTCTAAGTTATGGGTAGGGTAATTTCTATCATGAATCCTCAATTGCCTAGAAGTATAGGCCACAGCTTTTCCTATGTTACACATATTCCAATAATTGATGTGATACATCACTATACACCACAAATCCTTCATCACCATAAGGAAACACCAATACTGGAGCTGTAGTCAGTTTCTTCTTTAGAAATTTGGAAAATTTTTCTCACACTTCCCTCACTATACTAACCTCAACTCTTTTCTGGTCAGTCTATTTAGCAGTATTAAAATAATAGAAAATTTCTGAAAGAATCTTCTATAATAACCTGCTAATCCTAAGAAGATTCTAATCTTAATCACATTAGTTGATCTCTCCCAACTTAACATTGCCTCTACCTTTTGTGGATCCACTGTTATGCCATTTCCTGATATTACATGTTCCAAGAAAGTTATTTCATTCAGCCAACATTCACACTTAGAAAACTTTGCATATAATTTCTCTCTCCTCATAATCTCCAACACACTGTCTAATATTTCACATGTTGTTCTTCCATCTTAGAACATATCAGAATGTCATTACTGAACACAACCACAAGATTATCAAGAAATGGTTCAGACATTTTATTCATCAAGCCCACGAATGTTTCTGGAACATTAGTTAATCCAAATGACATCATGTTGGAAATCATCTTGACAAGATGCCCAGGTGGTGATCTTCCAAACACCCAAGTCTAAAATGACTTGTAATGAAATGAAACAGCAAACGAAAGCAAGAAAGAAAAGAAGACAAGCGATTTGTTATCGAGGTTCGACAATAGCCTACGTCCCCGTGAGTTCCTTCGAACTCTCTGCACTAAATCTCAATGGTTCTTACAAGTTACAGCAACCCTCTTCAAGAATCCACAAATTCTTGAAGGAACAAAGAAGAGAACAAGAAAGACCTAATCACTTACTATACTAATCTCTCTCTTTACAACCAGCCTCTCTAATGAGTCCCTCTTGTATGTCTGTGTCTTTGCACTTTCGCACAATTATCTCATTCATACACACTCTTATGTCTCACTTGTGTCTTGTCATAATGTCTTTCACATTACATTATATCTTGAGATTGAACCTAAGTGACCCTTTATATAGTGCACAAACTTCTTGTTCAATCTTGAGTGTTATTCTCCACCCTTAGATCTTGATGACCAATCAACCTTGGCCCTCCATCAATCCTAAGTGATGCTGTGCATTTTGAACTTGCACTCATGCACTTAACAAAAGACTGAATCAAGTTAATCATGTGTGCATCAATGTGCCTAGCGCCTAGGCACTGAACAGGGCGCGCTGTGGCCTTGGGCAAACAACCTGATTACGCCCAAAATATAATGCAGTAGTTGTAGGACGGCTTTGGGGTGTCGATTCCACAAGGAGACAAGAAATCTACAAGAGAAAGTGCAAACCTTAAAACAAACGATAAAAGCTAAACAAGAAAATTTGAGTTTTGATATTGAAGTAATGTAAAGTAGTGTAAATATGATAGACACAACAAGGGTCAGGGAATCCTCCCTAGGTTCGTCGTCTCATCCCAATCTTGATTCAGTTGTTTTTATTTCGATTGCAAGTTTCACATCCCAAACAAGCAATCAGCAAATATTCAATCAAGCACATTTATAAACCCTAATGTAATTTATATAGTTTACTATTTACTTTAAGCACATGTGATCTACCCTATAGATTTATCAAGAAACGACAATATATCTTTAATGACAATATCGCAGTAATGGACAAACCTAAAAGAGAAGTCTACCATACTCAATCACATCCAAACAAATTGACATAAGAAGAGCATGACTAGACTTATATTTAGGAGAAGCATGCAATCACCGGATTAAGAGGAAATCTTCTAATTAGATTAAAGAATAAATCATAACAATGTTTGACAATAAATCCCAATTACAACTAAACCAGTAAAGAAAAATAAACAACAACTACACCTAGGGATTCATCCCTTTGCCTTGCTTGGAGATTAGTTGGCTATGGAGGAGAGTCTGGCAGCCTTCATGATGTTTTCCCTAGCCTCCGGCCTCTAATCGATCTCGTGTCACAAACTCTAAGTGGTCTATTTATAATTGATAAGTGCTTAAATATTCATATTTAAGCCCCTTAATTTACATTTGTTAAGCTCTTAGTTTGCGTATTTTATTCCATTTTACTTCATTTTTGTGTTTTTATAGGTTTTTGGAAGAAATGAAGCATTTTGGAACTCAAAGAGAAAAACTGGAACTGGGAGCTGCAGAAGAGTGCGATCGAGCGTAGTGCTTGGTGCGATCAAGCACAAAAGCACTCATGCGAACAAGAAGAAGGTTCGAGCGCAACCTTGCGCTCGAGTGCAAACTCATGTGATCGAGCGCACACGTATCAGTAAAACATCAATACGGTAGTTCCTATTTCAGAAAGTAGGGTTAGAGACCTATTTTGGAAATTAGGGTCTCCAAGTGTCCTTAGAGCCCTATAAATAGACTTGTAAAACACAGAAACTGTATCTCCCTTTTGAGGAGCATATCTTCCTTTTAGTTTAGTTTTGTTCGGGGAGATCGGAGAAGGAAACTGTGGAGGATAATTGATGACTCTTCTCTTGGGTTTCTTCTTTCCTTTATTTTTATTATGTGTACTTAAACTTTTAGTAAGGGCTTGGTTGAAGCCCTAATTATGTTTACTAAATAAATTCAGTATTGGCGCATTTGCGATATTTACGTTGTGTTGCTTAACTTGATTAATACCTGTTTTTATTTAAATTCCTCATATGTGTGTGTCTGATCAACGTATGCATGTGGTATGGATTAGTTAGTTGAATCAATTTGGATGACCGAGTCCTAGGTTTAACATTTGTAACAAAAGATATCCACGTCGGATTTTTAGCTTAATCAACATGGGAAATTGGGAATAGAAACCATGCCCTAGGTCCCGTGTGGTTGTCGATTTCCACAGATCCTATGCTCTCTTAAGGAACAATTCAGTATACACCATGTTGAATCCCTTGAGAGAGAAAAGAGTTAGAGTAGATGCCATACCTCACTCGTTGCTTAGGGAGATCAATAGCTTAAGAAGTAGATACCATGCCCTTAGGTTGACAAACATTAGGTATTCATGACATGAGTAAAGCATTGGCATACTGTTTTGTTATGGTAGCATGATTAGTGATGAGTGCTAAATATTACATGTTTTAGCCCCTTAGTTTACATTTGTTGAGTTCTTAATTATGTTATTTCGTGCTATTTTATCTATTTTCTGTGTTTTCTGTGTTTTTATAGGTTTTGGAATAAAATGAAGCAATGTGGAAACTTCAGGGCTTAAATAGCAAAGCTGAGGATGCCTAGTGCGATCGAGCGCACAGGACGTGCGGTCGATCGCACCTGCGATCGTGCGCACACAGCATGAGATCAATCGCACCTGCGCTCGAGCACACCAGACTTTCGATCTATCGCAAGTGACTCGCACATCCCACATTGGAAAGGAAAAATTTGATACTGCATATATATTACAGTGCACTGTGATGTGCTCGAGTGCAACAGGGCTACGATCGATCGCAGTTGACTCACACATCCCACATCAGATAGGAAGCACTTACAGCGCGCCAGATGCATTGAATCGCACCATGCTACGATCGATCGCACCAGACTTGCGATCGATCGCAAAGAGGCAGTATCCCACATTGAATTTACAGCTCATTGTACTCTGAGAATTCCCTTATATAAACATTATCTCACCTCATTATTCAGTGTGCAGTCTGGTGGATTTCTACTAGCATTCTAGTAGATCTCCTAAGGGCTTTTGCCACCACCGAGGGAAGTGCTGCCCAACAGCGTGTGAAATTTCTCCCAATGTACGGTCAATTTTAATTCTTTTCAAGTTTTTAATGCTTAGCACTTTTTATTGTGAAATTTAGTTTCATGATGATGGGTGGCTAAAATCTTCAGCTAATGTTGAAGATGAAGCCTCGCCATTGTTTAGGATTATATTCTTAGATATGTTTATACAATTCTGATATGTTTAGTTTAAATGTTCTATTTCAATTGTTTGAGTAAATTTTTATGATTGATAGTT
The DNA here is from genome assembly GCA_023935145.1 of Bretschneidera sinensis. Lineage (NCBI taxonomy): Eukaryota > Viridiplantae > Streptophyta > Magnoliopsida > Brassicales > Akaniaceae > Bretschneidera > Bretschneidera sinensis. The sequence continues at coordinate 51,058,957 of CM043704.1, forward strand.
TTTAATTGTTCTGTTGGATATTCTGTGGGATTCATCCGATGGATACATCGAATCATTTTCGTTTAAATTGGATTTCCTTTGTGATTTGTTCAAAGTGGATACATTGGATGCTTTTGGTTTAATTGGGATATTCGTTGTTTTTTGTTTAAGTTGGATTCATAGAATGTTTTGATGGATTATTTTTATATAGTACATGAAGATATATGCTTTACTTTGGTTGGGTGGATTCAGAAACCTTAGTGTTTTCATCATTAGTTATTAAATCAATTTAGTTTAGTTTATATTTGTTTTGCAAAAATATAATTCACAATTCGGAACTAGGTTAAAATAAGGTTAGTTTAGATAAAAAAACTATTTTCACAACGCACTCCCTGTGGATTCGACCTCGCACTTGCACAACACTATATTGCAAATGATTCGTGCGCTTGCGAGTAATTTAAAACTCGCAACAAGTTTTTGGCGCCATTGCCAAGAAGTTGTTTTTGTTTGTGAAATTTTTGTCTAAATTGATTTTATTTTTCCACTAGTTTAGTTAGCATTTTTGTTTTATTTTATTTTGCTGCTTCTGCTAGTTAGTTTGTTTTACTGTTTTCTGTTTGGTGTATGCTTGGTCGGAGATCCCTGAATTTAGAATTGACACCTTTAGATCCCGATTTAGAAAAATTCTTAGGAGATAGAAGAAGTCACTTGGTGAACAAGAGGCAATTGAGATGGGAGAAAACTTGAGGAACCAAGAGCAACCTGGAGCGTGGAACGTGGATTCCACCACGTCCCTGAGAGATTTGTTCGCACTAGTTGCGACTAACTCATCTTCCTGCATCGTGTTGCCACCCACCAATGCTACCCATTTTGATTTAAAGCCATAGGTCATCTAACTCCTACCCTCATTTCATGGCTTAGATCTTGAAAATCCTTACAGCCATGTAAAGAAGTTCAAAGATATTTGTGCCACGTTCAAGTTCCAAAACTTCTCTGAGGAGTCAGTCCATCTTAGACTTTTCCCTTTTTCTCTTCATGATAGAGCTAGGGTATGGTTGGATTCCAACACGTCCAGGTCTATTACATCTTGGGAAAATATGCTGAGTAAATTCTATAATAAAATTTTCCCAATGTCTAGAGTGAATGAGTACCGAAAGAAGATTAGTTCTTTCACTCAGGAGGAGGATGAGAAGTTTTTTGAGAGTTGGGAGCGTTTTAAAGAGTTACTGATTAGATGCCCTCCACATGGATATGAGAAGTGGAGACTTGTTCAGTTATTCTACCAAGGGTTTACTCAACCCAACCATAGCATGATCGAGTCTATGAATGGGGGGCATTCTTAAGTCTGACAGGGGATGAAGCATACAAGGCATTGGACAAACTGTTTGACAACACGCAGCAATGGGATTTTTCAAGCTACCGGGATAAGTCCATTCGTGCTCCTAGGAAAGGAGGCATCTATGAGATTAAGGAGGAGACTGACTTGAAGATAAAGATAGATGCTCTCACCAAGAAAATTGACGCTCTCACTATGGGCAAGTCCATCAATGCTGCCAATACAATGAATGACGATTGTTGTTCCATCTGTGCTAGTCCTATGCATTTAGCATAGAATTGTCCATCTATGCCGGCTTTTGCTGAGTGTCCCACAGAACATGTAAATGCTTTCAATGACTATCGGAGGCAATCAGGTGGATCCTACTCTGAGACTTACAATCCAGGGTGGCGAAACCACCCTAATTTTTCATGGAAGCAGAACCAATAGCTGAATCAGGGAGGAGCCCCTTATCATGCTCAATATCAATACCCTCCTAGATTGCCTCCACCAATTACAAGTCATGGTCGCTCAGTCCATCCAGCACCAGCATCTGCTTACCATACTCCCACTCAAGCGCCAACGCTGGTTTCATAGTCATTGGAGGACACCTTCAAGGAGTTCATGAAGATGACCGGCCAATCCATCAGCGAAGTGAGGAGTGCGACAATAGTAAACACCCAAGCGATTGCCAATCTAGAGAGTCAAATGGGGCAAATCGCAAGTCACTTGGGTGAAAGAGAAAAGGGAGAGTTCCTCAGTCAGCCCGTGCCCAACCCGAAGAGACAATTTGTGATTGAAAATTCATCAACTTCTACGCACAGGGAGGAACAAATGCAATCGATTATCACATTAAGGTCTGGGAGACAAGTGGACAATCGAGTGGAAGAGAGCCCTACTAGGCAGCAAGGGCAAGAAAGTGGCAATAAGGAGAAAAGAGATGCTGAGCCATCTACAGCCACTCCTACTATGAATGACCCTCTTAGGTCGTTTGTACCTATAGCACCTTACCTTGAGAGATTACAAGCGCCCAAGAAAGGAGGGAAGTTTGAAGAAATTCTTGAGATGTTCAAGCGAGTCCAAATCAATATTCCACTTTTGGACGCCATCGAGAAAGTGCCATCATATGCCAAGTTCTTAAAGGACTTGATCACTATCAAAAGGAGGACGAATGTCCCAAAGAAGGCATTTTTGACCGAGCAAGTTAGCTCAATCCTTCAGTGCAAGCTGTCGATCAAGTATAAGGACCCAGGGTGTCCTACCATCTCTTGCATGATAGGAGTCAGCCAGATTGAGAGGGCTCTATTGGATTTAGGAGCCAGTGTGAATCTTCTACCCTATTCAGTCTATTTGCAGTTGGGGTTAGGAGAATTGAAGCCCACATCCATAACACTTCAATTGGCTGACAGGTCAGTGAAAATACTACGAGGAGTAGTTGAGGACGTTTTGATAAAGGTAGATCAGTTTTATTTCCCCGTGGATTTTATTGTGCTAGATATAGAGCCGATCCAGAATATAGGGATTCAGATATCGGTGATTCTAGGGCGACTATTCTTAGCCACGGCTAACGCCCTAATCAATTGTAGGACAGGGGTGATGAAGATTTCCTTCGAAAATATGACAGTGGAGTTGAATATTTTTAATATCACTAAGCAACCACTGGAATTTACTGAAGTGAGAAATATATGCTTAATAGAGGAGATTATTGAAGAGACGGTGGATGAATCAAGTATGGAGGACCCCCTGGAGGCATGCTTTGCTCAGTTTGGAGAGGATCTGGATTTGGATAAGTTACTTGAGCAAGCAAATGCCATTTTAGAGTTTGCTCTTGCGGAGAGTAGTGAGAAGGAAGAGACTGAAGAACTTGAGCATCCTAAGAAGGAACTTAAACCCTTACCGGACAATCTTCAGTATAAGTTTCTAGGTCCAGCAGAGTTTTTGCCTGTGATTATAGCTTCAGATTTGGTTGAAACTCAAGAGGAGAAATTATTAGATGTTTTGAGAGAACACAAAGAAGCTATAGGCTGGACCATTGAGGATATTAAGGGAATCAACCCCTCATTGGTAATGCACAAGATACATTTTGAGGAGAATGTCAAACCATCGAGGGAGCCACAAAGAAGGCTTAACCCAACTATGCAAGAGGTTGTGAGGGCAGAAGTAATTAAGCTGTTAGATGCAAGGATCATTTATCCCATCTCTGATAGCAAGTGGGTGAGCCCGATTCATGTCGTGCCCAAGCGAGCTGGATTAACGGTAGTGAAGAATAAGGACGACGAGTTGGTGCTAACTCGTGTTCAGTCAGGGTAGAGAGTGTGTATAGACTACCGTAAACTGAACGCTGCCACAAGGAAGGATTATTTTTCACTCCCATTTATTGATCAGATGGTGAAGATTTTGGCTGGGCATGAGTATTATTGTTTTTTTGATGGTTATTATGGATATAAACAGGTCCCCGTGGACCCGAAGATCAGGAGAAGACAACATTTACCTATTCTTTTGGGACATTCGCCTACCGTCGCATGCCCTTTAGGTTATGCAATGCACCTGCTACTTTTTAGCGGTGCATGGTCAGCATATTCTCTGACATGGTGGAGCATTATTTAGAGATTTTCATGGATGACTTTTCCATCTTCGGTTCAACATTTGAGGAGTGTCTGCACCATCTCACTTTGGTTAGTGCGGTGCAAGGAGAAGAACCTGGTGCTTAATTGGGAGAAATGCCATTTTATGGTTAAGCAAGGTATTGTACTGGGGCATGTCATATCTCATCGAGGGATTGAGGTCGACAAAGTGAAGGTGAACTTGATTTCCAACCTTCCACCCCCACGTACAGTGAAGGAGGTTCGATCTTTTCTGGGCCATGCAGGATTCTACAAGCGATTTATCCAGAATTTCAGCAAGATCGCCCGGCCCTTGTGCAAGTTATTAATGAAGGATGCCCCATTTGTATTTGATGAAGATTGTAAGAAAGCATTTGGGGATCTGAAGAAGATTCTGACGTCTACACCCATTATTCAGCCACACAACTGGGGTGTGCCTTTTGAAATTATGTGTGATGCATCAGACTATGCTGTTGGAGTTGTTTTGGGGCAGCGTGTTGACAAACTTCCCCATGTTATCTATTATGCAAGTCGAACTCTAAACGATGCACAACTCAATTACTCTACCACTGAAAAGGAGTTGCTAGCAGTCGTTTTTGCATTAGACAAGTTCAGATTCTACTTGTTAGGATCTAAAGTCATTATCTACTCGGACTATGCAGCATTGAAGTATCTTTTCTCTAAAAAAGATGCTAAATCTCATCTTATACGATGGATCTTGCTACTTTAAAAGTTCGACATAGAGATTCGGGATAAGAAAGGTTTCAAAAATGTGGTGGCGGACCATTTGTCTAGATTGATTGTGGATTTCACTGAGGTTGCCACTCCCATTTCTGAGACCTTTCTTGATGAGAAACTGATGCACATTGCTCACAATTCCGCGCCATGGTTTGCTGATATAGTGAACTACCTTGTCACCAGTCAAATGTCTTTGCATTGGAGGCGACAAGATAAATCAAAGTTTTTGGCCATGGTAAAACATTTTTTCTGGGATGATCCTTACCTGTTCAAGTATTATCCCGATCAGATCATCAGAAGGTGTATTCCTGAGCATGACCAATCTAATGTCATCACCTTTTGTCATGATCATGCTTGTGGAGGCCATTTCAGTTCTAAAAAGACCGCTGCTAAGATTTTGCAGTGCAGTTTCTATTGGCCTACCCTGTTCCAAGACTCTCACACTTACTGTGTATCTTGTGAGCATTTCCAAAAGCTAGGGAGTATTTCTAGGAGGAATATAATGCCCCTCAACCCTATTCTGATTGTTGAGATTTTTGACGTGTGGGCCATTGACTTTATGGGACCTTTTCCAAACTCTTTTGGCTATCTGTACATTCTAGTTACTGTGGACTATCTGTCCAAATGTGACGCAGGAGGATCCAAGTCAGATGATGCAGAGTTAGCAGATCAATGCAAAACTGGTAGGTGGACTACCTAGAACGGGCTATGGGCTCAGATCAGGCTCGAAAGACCCTAGTCTGATTGGAAACGGGCCAACAAACAAAACCTAATTTATTAAATCAGCCTGGCAAAAGTTTAGCCAAAAAACGATGTTTAGGCCTCCAAATTGGCAGTTTACACTTTTTAGGAAACTTTTTATTTTAGTTATTTTAATTTCAACCTTAATTTAATTTTCCTATTTTGTTTCGACCTTATAAATAGGGTCTTAGGGTTTCGTAAATATTATTATTGAATTTGCATAATTTTAAATAAACATCAGAGTTGTTTCTCTGCATTATTTTTTTAAGGTTTTTCTTGTGTTACTCCCTGTGAACGATCTGTTCGACTAGCCTGCAGAATAATTTCTATTCTGCCCGGTGTCAGTTGGTACCCCGGGCAGAATAACGATTATTCTGCAGGTTAGTCGAACAGATCGTTCACAGGGAGCAACACAAGAAAAACCCAAAAAAACAATGCAGAGAAACAGCTCTGATATTTATTTAAAATTATGCAAATTCAATAATAATGTTTACGAAACCCTAAGACCCTATTTATAAGGTTGAAACAAAATAGGAAAATTAAATTAAGACTGAAATTAAAATAACTAAAATAAAAAGTTTCTTAAAAAGTGTAAACTGCCAATTTGGAGGCCTAAACGTTGTTTTTTGGCTAAAATTTTGCCAGGCTAATTATAAAATAATTAAGTTTTGTTCCTTGGCTTGTTTCTAATCAGACTAGAGTCTTTCGGGCCTGATCTGAGCTCGTGGCCCGTTCTAGGTAGTCCACCTGCCAGTTCTGCGCTGATCTGCTAACTCTGCATCATCTGACTTGGATCCTCCTGCGTCAAAATGGGTGGAAGCAGTTGCATGCAAGACCAATGACCATAGAGTTGTATTCCAATTTTTGAAGAACAATATCTTTGCTCGTTTTGGTATACCTCGAGCAATTATAAGTGAAGGAGGTAAGCATTTTTGTAATAGGATTTTTGAGTAGTTGATGAAGAAGTATTTCATCACACACAAAGTTGCCACCCCGTATCACCCACAGACGAGTGGACAAGTGGAAATTTTCAATCGCGAGATTAAGCACATTTTGGAAAAAACTGTTAACCCTAATAGAAAGGACTGGTCTCTGCGATTGACTGATGCACTATGGGCATATCGAACAGCATTCAAGACGCCAATTGGCATGTCTCCATACCACATTGTGTACGAAAAATCCTGCCACCTTCTAGTCGAATTAGAGCATAGAGCCTATTGGGCTATCAAACAGCTGAACTTTAATCTTTTAAAGGCTGGATCACAACGGAAGCTCCAACTCAATGAATTAGAGAAGCTGCGAAATGATGTATATGAGTGTGCACGGTCATACAAAGCACAAATGAAGAAGACTCATGACCAAAACATTTTGAGACGAGCTTTCGAGCCGGGTCAAAAAGTTCTTCTTTACAACTCACGCCTACATCTTTTCCCAGGCAAGCTCAAGTCTCGATGGACCGGCCCTTTTATTATTCGGTAAGTTTTTCCTCATGGGGCTATCGAGATTGAGGATCCAAAGAATGGTAACACTTTTAAGGTAAATGGGCAGAGGCTAAAACCATTCTTGGAGTTGAGGAGTCCGGACATTGAGACGATATTGTTGACGGATCCTATTTACTCTAATTGAGGGTCATCTACTAAGGAGAGTCTGGCTGAAGACTTTAAACTTAGTGCTCATGGGAGGCACCCCACAGCTTATCTTTTTATTTGTTTATTATTTTACATATTTATGCTTAATGTTTGTTTCCAATATTTTTTTTTGTTTTCTAGTCTTTATTTTTTAGGGACAACGCGTACTGCAGATCAAGTTTGGGGGTATGCTATGAGCCATACCAGTCCAGATAGTTCTCCATATCCCAGGTCAACTCTTTCCATATTATTCACGCATTGGGGTCAATGTGTAATTTAAGTTTGGGGGTATGGGAGACACATTACACACACTTTGTCCTAATTTGTTGTTGTTGTTTTTTTTTTCTTAATGCATGCTCATGTTATTTTGAAATTTTGGTTGATCCAAACAATTTCTGTGATGCGATTCATTGGTGAGCTTAAATTTTGGAACACATGATCTGTTGATAAAGTTTTAAAATTTAGTTACTTACTTGAGGCATTTGAGAATTCACATGTTTGATCTCGAATCTAACATGAGCACAATAGTACGCATTATGTGAGGTATGACATGTGATTTTAATGTGTACGTTTCTGTCTTAACTGAAACTGGATGACTTGTTGGATTAACACTTTGGCATATAAAAAAAATGATGAAATGAAAATGATGATCATAAATAAACTTTTCACTGAGTAACTGGACCTCTTGCCTCAGTAAGCAGTGAGTGTTCACGTCAAAAGGTTGGAATTTTGTTTAATAGTATTAAGGCCAGTTTAATTTCGTAGTCTTTTTTACTCGAATTAGTAAGTCCTAAGAGGTGTCTGTACACCTAATGCCCTAAAACCATCTGGTTTGGGAGTCATTGACTCAACACTCGCTATATGGGTCAATTAGAAAGCTTAAGGGAACTAAATATAGTTGAGCCTTATTATAATAAAATAATAATAATAATAACAATAAAAAGGAGAAAATAAAAACTATACCATTTTTGTTCATTCTGATGGGAAATGCGGTGAATCTTGAGACATAGAGACCTTACACATTGGACTCATTCGGAAGCTTCATTTTTATTTGCTAATTCACTTTAGACTGAGTCAGACTTATGATGCATTAACCTGCCTTTTGTAATTAATTAGATTTTAACATTTCTATTCATTACGAAGATGGGTTTATCTTTTTAAGCTTGCTTATGAATCATTATCATGATGGTGTGTGCTCCTAAAATCTTTGGATACCATGAGTTATGAACTTATATTTATATTCTTTGTTTTTCATTTAGTTTTTAGTTTCGTATTGCCATGGGACTAGCAATATGTAAGTTTGGGGGTATTTGATGAGTGCTAAATATTACATGTTTTAGCCATTTAGTTTCCATTTGTTGAGTTCTTAATTATGTTATTTCGTGCTATTTTATCTATTTTCTGTGTTTTTTTATAGGTTTTGGAATAAAATGAAGCAATGTGGAAACTTCAGGGCTTAAAGAGCAAAGCTGAGGATGCCTAGTGCGATCGAGTGCACAGGACGTGCAATCGATCGCACTTGCGATCGTGCGCACACGGCATGAGATCAATCACACCTGCGCTCGAGCACACCAGACTTGCGATCAATCGCAAGTGACTCGCACATCCCACATTGGAAAGGAAACATTTGATACTGTATATATATTACAGTGCACTGTGATGCACTCGAGCGCAACAGGGCTGCGATTGATTGCAGTTGACTCGCACATCCCACATCGGATAGGAAGCACTTACAGCGCACTAGACGCATTGCATCACACCATGCCGCGATCGATCGCAAAGAGGCAGTATCCCACATCGAATTTACAACTCATTATACTCCGAGAATTCCCTTATATAAACACTATCTCACCTCATTATTCAGTGTGCAGTCTGGTGGATTTCTATTAGCATTCTAGTAGATCTCCTAAGGGCTTTTGCCACCACCGGGGGAAGTGCTGCCCAACAACGTGTGGAATTTCTCCCAATGTACGGTCAGTTTTAATTCTTTTCAAGTTTTTAATGCTTAGCACTTTTTATTGTGAAATTTAGTTTCATGATGATGGGTGGCTAAAATCTTCAGCTAAGGTTGAAGATGAAGCCTCACCATTGTTTAGCATTATATTCTCAGATATGTTTATAAAATTATGATATGTTTAGTTTAAATGTTCTATTTCAATTGTTTGAGTAAATTCTTATGATTGATAGTTTTTAATTGTTCTGTTGGATATTCTGTGTTATTCATCCGATGGATCCATCGAATCATTTTCGATTAAATTGGATTTCCTTTGTGATTTGTTAAAAGCGGATACATTGGATGCTTTTGGTTTAATTGGGATATTCGTTGTTTTTTGTTTAAGTTGGATTCATAGAATGCTTTGATAGATTATTTTTATATAGAACATGAAGATATATGCTTTACTTTGGTTGGGTGGATTCGAAAACCTTAGTGTTTTCATCATTAGTTATTAAATCAATTTAGTTTAGTTTATATTTGTTTTGCAAAAATATAATTCACAATTCGGAACTAAGTTAAAATAAGGTTAGTTTAGATAAAAAAACAATTTTCACAACGCACTACCTGTGGATTCGACCTCGCACTTGCACAACACTATATTGCAAACGATTCATGCGCTTGTGAGTAATTTAAAACTCATAACAATTAGTAGTGGATATGAAGTCCCTACGCCTTTATCTTTATTATTTCAAACTCAATATTTATTTCTCTTGTTTTTATTTCATTATTTCGAAACTAATTCTAAATCGAACTTTACCAATCCCTGTGAAGATGATCTTGCATTTGCACACTATGCTACTGTAGACCTTGTGCACTTGCAAGTAAAACTGTATGATTATTTGCTTATTTATTTAGGTAGATAATGGTACCAGCAAGTTTTTGGCGCCGTTGCCTGGGATTGTGCTAAATTTCTTTTTGGAATTATTTTCGTTAGTTTTATTTTATTTTGTTTTGTTTTATTTTTATTTTTATCAAAAATCATACTTATTCCTTCTTTTCGTTTTCTGTTTTTGTTCAGGTGTGCAGAGGAGTTTCTATCCTCATTGCGATCGAGCGTAATCCCAGTGCGATCGAGCGCTGTTCTTGGTGTACTCGAGCGCAAAAGCTCCAAAGAGTACCCGAGAAGCAGTACTGAAACTACTACACTGAAGTTTTTCAACTAATTCATTCGAAGGAGAAGCACCAATGGCGGAAGCTAGTTATGCTTATCTAGCTGCTATGGAGAGGAAGCTAGATATGCTTATAAAAGCCATGACTACTCAAAACATCTCACCTAGTCCACGAGCCAAACAACTCCAGGTATGTGCTATATGTTCTCGTTTTGATCACATTACTGACACTTGCCATTTGTATTCATCTGTAGATCAAGAGCAAGCAAATCATGTAGGACCGAACAACTACAATATATATGCAAATACCTATAATCCTGGATGGCAGACTCACCCCAACTTCTCATGGAGCAACGATCAAAATGCCTTGAACTTTCAAGGGCAACAAAGGAACTCCCAACAAGCAGCCCACTCAGTTCCCGAATCAAAGAAAAGCAACTTAGAGAGTCTTGTAATGTTGTTACCAACTCAGCAACAACAATTGATGACCTCACAAGATCAGTTTATGGCAGAGGAAAGGCAATTTCAGACTAAGATAAGACAAATCACTGCAAGGCATGAACAAGCCATTCAAATATTGGAAGTACAAGTGGGACAATTGGCTAAAGAGTTGAGTGAACGACAGAAAGGTGTTGTTGAGCAAGTTTTTCATGTCCATCACATTGATCCATTGGTGACCACCCTCACCCATTGTTTCAAAGGATCAGATGTTAAACCAAAATTTGAGGATGTTACTGATGACATCATTGAAACTGTGCATCTTCTAGAGGCTTCTCCAAAGCATCTAAGTAAGTACATCGATCCATTTGAACCTCATGTGCCTACTAATACTATTTTTTTTCCTTCTATTGTCCAGGCACCAAATTTGGAGTTGAAGCAATTCCCGAAGCATTTGACTTATGCTTATATAGGAGAGAATAAGACACTACCTGTGCTAGTTGCTACCAATCTTAGTTTTGGGGAAAAATAAGGTTTGGTCCGGCTGAAGACGTTACACTTAGAGCTCATGGGAGGCACCCCATAGTTTATCCTTTTATTTTTATTGTTTTACATATTTATTGTTATTTATTTATTTTTAGTACTTCTTGTTTTCCCGTATTACGTTTGTTTTTATTTTTTAAGGACAATGTGTGCATCCGTTCAAGTTTGGGGTATGCTATGAGCCATGCCGACCCAACTAATTCTCCATCTCCCAGGTCAGATCTTTCCATGTTATTCACACATTGGGGACAATGTGTAATTTAAGTTTGGGGGTATGGGAGACACATTCACACACTTTGTCCCCAGTTTTTTTTTGATAAATACACATTCATATTTAATGAAAAAAAAAATTTTTGGTTGTTTACAACAAATATTATGATAAAAATTCATTAGTAATCTTAAAATCTAGAACACATAGTCTAGTAACAAGAATTTTAAAAGTTAGTTACCTACCTCAAGGCACTTAAGAATTCACGAGTTTGATCCAGATTTGACACGAGCACATTAGCACGCATTTGTGTGGGGTATGACATGTAATTTTAATATATATGTTTCTATGACTTAACCGTAATCAAATAACTTGTTAGATAAACACTTTGGTATAGACAAATAAAGAGAAAAATGTCCATCATGCAAAAAGAGAAAATAAAATGCTCCTAATGATCATTAAATAAAATTTCCGCTGAGTAACTGGACCTCTTGCCTCAGTAAGCATTGAGTATTCACGTCAAAAGGTGGGGATTAAGCATTTAATGGTCATAAAAAAAATTTGTTGAATAACTGGACCTCTTGCCTCAGTAAGCAGTGAGTGTTAATGTCAAAAGGTAGGGATTTTTTCTTGGAAGCATTAAGACCTGTTAGTTTCATAGCATTTTTTACTCGAGTTAATAAGTCCTTAGGGGTGTCTTCACACCTAATGCTCTAGAACCATCTGGTTTGGGAGTCATTGGCTAAACACTCACTACAATGGTCAATTAGAAAGCTTAATGGAACTCAACATGGCAAAGATCTCATGATGAAAGAAAAAGAAAAGAAGTAAAAATTATGCCATTTTTGTTTCGTCTAATAAGGAATTTGATGAAGGTTTGGACACCGAAACACTATACATTAGAAATATTTGGAAGTTTCATCTTTAATGTGCTAATCCACCACATATATTAAGTCAACTTGTGATGCCTTAAACTAGTCTTGTGTAAGTAACATAAACTTTTAAAATCCTTATTCATTGCAAAAATGTGTTTTTATTATAAGCTTACTCATGAACTATCATCATGGTTTTCTGTGCAACCCAAGTTTTTAAATAAAACATGAATGCTGAATTTATCTTTGTTATTTTTCATTTAGTTTTAGTTTCGCATTGCTAAGGGACTAGCAATATGTAAGTTTGGGGGTGTAATAAGTGCCTAAATATTCATATTTAAGCCCCTTAATTTACATTTGTTAAGCTCTTAGTTTGCGTATTTTATTCCATTTTCCTTCTTTTTTGTGTTTTCTATGTTTTTATAAGTTTTTGGAAGAAAGGAAGCATTTTGGAACTCAAAGAGAAAAACTGGAACTGGGAGCTGTAGAAGAGTGCGATCGAGCGCAGTGCTTGGTGCGATCGAGCGAACAAGCACTCGTGCGCATAAGGAAAAGGCTCGAGCACAACCTTGCGCTCGAGCGCAAACTCATGCGATTGAGCGCACACACATCAGTAAAACATCAAAATGACAGTCCTATTTTGGAAAGTAGGATTAGAGACCTGTTTTGGAAATTAGGGTTTCCAAATGTCCTTAGAACCCTATAAATAGACTTGTAAAACACAGAAACAGTATCTCCCTTTTGAGGAGCATATCTTCCTTTTAGTTTAGTTTTGTTCAGGGAGATCGGAGAAGGAAACTGTGGAGGAGAATTGACGACTCTTCTCTTGGGTTTCTTCTTTACTTTATTTTTATTATGTGTACTTAAACTTTTAGTAAGGGCTTGGTTGAAGCCCTAATTATGTTTACTAAATAAATTCAGTATTGGCACCTTTGCGATATTTACGTTGTGTTGCTTAACTTGATTAATACCTGTTTTTATTTAAATTATTCATATGTGTGTGTCTGATCAACGTATGCATGTGGTACGGATTAGTTAGTTGAATCAATTTGGATGACCGAGTCCTGGGTTTAACATTTGTAACAAAAGATATCCACGCCGGATTCTTAGCTTAATCAACATGAGAAATCGGGAATAGAAACCATGCCCTAGGTCCCGTGTGGTTGTCGATTTCCACATATCCTATGCTCTCTTAAGGAACAACTCAGTATACACCATGCTGAATCCCTTGAGAGAGAAAAGAGTTAGAGTAGATACCATGCCTAACTCGTTTCTTAGGGAGATCAATAGCTTAAGGAGTAGATACCATGCCCTTAGGTTGACAAACATTCGGTATTCATGACATAAGTAAACCATTGGCATACTATTTTATTGTGGTAGAATGATTAGTGGTGGATATCAAGTCCTTACGCCTTTATCTTTATTATTTCAAACTCAATATTTATTTCTCTTGTTTTTATTTCATTATTTCGAAACTAATTCTAAATCGAACTTTACCAATCCCACTGTAGACCTTGTGCACTTGCAAGTAAAACTGTATGATTATTTGCTTATTTATTTAGGTATATAATTGTCCAACAATAATCACAAAGTCCAAGGGTGTTTTAGGGTTTAAAAAGTCATTAAAATCCTAATTAGGTCAAAACTCGGAGAAGGAATTTCGTGTGAGCGTTGAGGCTCTCCTTAGTGGGCGCCTAGGCTTTGTCTGATGGTTGGAGAGAGAGTTTCTGGGCGCTACACTTCTCCTCTTTAGGCACCTAGGTGCTAGGAAAAAGTGGCTTGTGCATGTTTCTGGGCGCCTAGGCCCTCACTGGTGCAAGCCTAGGTGCTAACTGAAAGTCTTCTTCCTCTTTTTGGGCTTCCTTCACTTCAATATTCATTGAGTCATTGTGCTTTCGAGCAACAATAGCTTTTCCTTCTCTTTTGGACTCAAAGTACCTGAAAATGAACCGAAATAGATCAATAATCCAAGGATATCACTTTAGAGTTATTAATGTATAAAAGTGCAATTAAGACCGAGATCAACCCTAAAATGCTAACAATTAAGCATTGTTGAGATGCATTTTATGGCTCTCATCACAACCCCTAACTAGCTTATTGTTGGTCCCTAGCAATTCAAGCGAAAGCAAGAAATGAATTCTATGGTAGGAATCAAAACAAGGTAAAGCAATGCTAGTGTTAAACAAGGAGCAATTCACATTTTGTCTCAAAAATTGCACATAATACATAGCACATAGAATCATTAAATATCACCCAAATCCAAGAGTAATTCAAACATCAATCTTAAAATTGTTTTCGACTCTTAACATCCATCTTACCATAATCCATTAATCCGAGCACCCGAACGATTTTATGCATAACATTCATGAATACAAGTCTTGGCCTCTAAAAACATAATAAATTGTGTGATATCAATCACGTAAACAAGCTCCATAGGCTTATTTTTCAAATCACTCTCCACTATTGTAGAAAAGTCACACTACATTGGATCAATAGGTCTTTAATAAGCTTGTAACGTTAGGCTACGGTAAATGTTGAGAAAGAACGGGAAGGATCTACAAGTAAAAGAACTTAATCTCTTAGCTTTAAACACAACCACTTTTAAGCACTGGATAACCTTACTTCAACACCCAACTCTTTCACCCATTTTTTATAAGAGCATATCTCTCAATAAGTCGCCACTTTTTTTTTTCTTTTCTTCTTTCTTTGCTATACTTCACTTCTCTTTTTATTTTGCGTTTTTGGCATAAGACCATTCACCTCCCTTTTATTCTTTTCTTTTCTTTTCCACAACCCTCAACTTATCACTTTTAATGTACTTGGGTTATGGCAGTAATTTTTTTTGCATATTTCCATCCTTACTCCTCTTGAGTGCTTCCCAACAAATGTGTATAACTAAGTTCTTTTTAAAAGAAAGGTAAGGATAAAATAGTTTTAGGCTCATAAGAGTAAGTAAATGGGTTTTCGAAAGAAACAAGGCTCAAATTCTTTAAAAGCTCAAGCAGGTGACTAGCGATAGATATAGCAAGGATAAGTTTGAAAGGCTCAAACGGTTCAAAAATAGCCTATATTATATCCTAAGCAATGTGCATTCTAGGAATTTGCCTCAAGTGATTATCAAATAAGTTCTAGAGCTTGTCGAGACCGCAAAAGTATTCACAAAGCAATCACACATAAAACTTCTCTAGATGCTTTAGACTAATCATACAATCTTACTGCAAACTAAACCAAATGAAGATTGACACTTAAATTATTCTCAAACTGAAGCAAGATTTAACTTCTTCTAAATGTTGTATGCTATCTTAGTTAAGCTCATATCATTGACATGTGAATTACATCCAAGGCTAACATAAAGCATGCTAAAAATAAACAAAAAGGGAGAACGACACCAAGCAGTTCAATGGAAAAATAAAAACAAAGAGATGTGTTTCCTCCACCCCCAACTTAAAAATTGCATTGACCTCAATGTAAAAGAAATAATAAAAGAAACTCCCTTTGTAGCCAAAGATACACCGAAGCTGAAAATTGTGCTCCACCATTTGAACTGCTTCGTATATTTGTCCCTGAAAAAGAAATATTAAGTTAATACTGGAAAATAGAAAAAATACAAACAATAAAAAAGAGATATGAAAACAATAAAAGGAAAAGAATATACTGTGGGGTGCTTCCCATGAGTGTTAAATTTTATGTCTATAGCCAGATGCTTTTATTCCCTCCTAGACAAACATGAACTGAATGCACTACCAACTGCTTCACTATTAAATTGGGTGCTTGTATGCTTTGAAGAAGCCTCAAGGATGTTATCAGTAACATCTCCAGATTCTGGCTTAATATATGCTCTTGTGAACTTATGGGTGTGGATTGACTCCAATGGATTAAGGTGATGGACCTTTTCCATGGGCGAGTCAATCATATATACTTGGTGGCTCTCGCCCACATCCTCATATTTGTTCGGTGTTGGGATGTGTAATGACTTACCACTAAGTGTCACAATGGTATTCACTTCCTCCAAATTATTTTGTGCCAGGTGTTGTCCATGATGTGTGGACTGAGCTTGGGAAGGGAACTTACCTCGCTCATTCACACTCAAAGAGCTCATCAACTTGGACACTTGGCTCTTTAAATCCTTATGTTCTTCAACCACCTGCGTAATTAAAGATTCAAGCCTTTGATTAGCCTTATCTTGTACCTCAATAAACGTATGGAAATTTTCTTCTAAAGGACTCCTAGAGGGTGCAGGTGCATGATATGGTGTAGGATATGATCTAGGGGGTTGTCTAGGCGGCTGGTTTTCAGATTTCCAACTAAGATTGGGGAGATTCTGCCACTTCGGATTATAGATATCAGATAAAGGTGAAAGAGGCTTCTTTTACATACCTAAGGCATTACATTGTTCCTCATACATCCTTCTTATCTTCGCAAATGTGGGACATTCTTGGGCGAGATGATCTACCCTACCACACATAAAACATAGTTCAAAAGACCTTGCATAATTAGCTACTTGTGTTTGCTGTAAGCCCTTAGTCTTTAACACATCTAGTTCCCTAGTGAGAATCTCGACCTTAGCTTTTAGGTTGTCCTCTTTCCTAAGATGGTAAATTCCACAACCACTTTGGTTTCCTACAGGTCGTGACTTGTTTGTACTTTCAATAGCACTAGGTCTAGTCCAGGTTTAAGCTTTTTCAGCAAGCTCATAGAGGTATTCTATGGCCTCATCAGGATCTTTTTCTAAAAACTCACCATTACACATCATCTCTACAAATTGGTGCTCCCTATATGTAAGTCTCTCATAAAAATATCTCACTAAGCGCCATTTCTCATACCCATGGTGAGGGCACATACTCAACAACTCCTTAAATCTCTCCCAAGATTGATACAAAGTCTCATTATCTCTTTGTGCAAAGGTGGAGATTTGCCTTTTTAAAGCATTGGTCTTATGTTGGCGGAAGTATTTATTAAAGAAAATCTGAGTCAACTCAATCCACGACCCAATAGATTGTGGTCTCAATGTGTATAGCCAACTTTTAGCTCTATCCTTCAAAGCGAAAGGAAAGAACTTAAGTTTCACAATGTCAGCAGTTGCATCTTGATTATGAAAAGTTGCAACTACTTCCTCTAACTCTCTAATGTGCACATTTGGGTTTTCACTTTCCAAGCCATGAAACGTAGGGAGTAATTGTATCATCCTTGTTTTAAAATCTAAATGGCAAGTATTGGCTGGAAACATGATGCATGATGATGTGGCTGTTCGTGTAGGGTGGAGGTAATCCTGAAGGGTCCTAGGGGGTTGATATTCATGTTCACTCATTTCTTCGGGACTAGATGGATTGTCAAGTAAAGGATTTGGAAAAGAATTTAATTATGACTCTAACACAGGCCTACAAGAAAACCCACCCAAAGTGTCTCTATATCGGGGCATGCAAGATCACAAAATAAAAAAAAAACAACAAAAAATAATGTAGTAAGATAAAAGAGGGAATGAAGTTACCGCCTTTACAAACTGCTGAAAAGAAAAACTATTTACAATTCTTCTACCGTCTTGTCTCAAAGTTGACAATCTTCCTTGTACTTAAGCGCGTCTCCCCAGCAATTGTGCCAAAATTTGATTATGCCCAAAGTATAACGCGGTAGTTGTAGCACAGCTTTGGGGTGTCGATTCCACAGGGAGACAAGCAATGTACAAGAGAAAGTGCAAACCTTAAAACGAACGATAAAAGCTAAACAAGAAAATTTGAGTTTTGATATTGAAGTAATATAAAGTAGTGTAAATATGATAGACGCAACAAGGGTCAGGGAATCCTCCCTAGGTTCGTCGTCTCATCCCAATCTTGATTAAATTGTTTTTATCTCGATTGCAAGTTTCACATGCCAAACAAACAATCGGCAAATATTCAATCAAGCACATTTATAAACCCTAATGTAATTGATATAGTTTACTCTTTACTTTAAGCACATATGACATACCCTATAGATTTATCAAGAAACGACAATATATCTTTAATTATAATATCGCAGTAATGGATAAACCTAAAAAAGAAGTCTACCGGACTCAATCACGTCCAAACAAATTGACATAAGAAGAGTATGACTAGACTTATATCTAGGAGAAGTATGCAATCACCCGATTAAGAGGAAATCTTCTAATTAGATTAAAGAATAAATCATAACAATGTTTGACAATAAATCCCAATTACAACTAAACCAATAAAGGAAAATAAAGAACAACTACATCTAGGGTTCATCCCTTCGCCTCACTTAGAGATTAGTTGGCCATGGGGGAGAGTGTGGCAGCCTTCATGATGTTTTCCCCGGCCTCTAGCCTCTAATCGATGTCGTGTCACAAAACTTAAGTGGTCTATTTATAATCACAAAGTCCAAGGGTGTTTTAGGGTTTAAAAAGTCATTAAAATCCTAATTAGGTCAAAATTCGGAGAAGGAATTTCGTGTGCGCGCTGCGGCTTTCCTCAGTGGGCGCCTAGGCTTTGTTTGATGGTGGAAGAGAGAGCTTCTGGGCACTGCACCTCTCCTTTTTAGGCGCCTAGGCCCTCACTGGTCCAAGCCTAGGCGCTAGCTGAAAGTCTTCTTCCTCTTTTTGGACTTCTTTCACTTTAATATTCATTGAGTCATTGTGCTTTCGAGCAATGATAGCTTTTCCTTCTCTTTTGGACTTAAAGTACCTGAAAATGCAGCGAAATAGATCAAAAATCCAAGGATATAACTTTAGAGTTATTAACATATAAAAGTGCAATTAAGACCATTATCAACCCTAAAATGCTAACAATTAAGCACTGTTGAGATGCATTTTATGGCTCTCATCACCACCTTTTCACCACTTTCTGAGCGCTGCAGCCTTGGGTAGTGGGCACCGTGGCCCTTGCCTTCCTCCAGCATCCTCACTTGCTGGGCACCGTAGCCTGGGAGGAGCAAGGCTGTGGTGCACACTAATGTTGGACCCTTCAAAGCTGTGCGCACTTCTTTGTCTTGCTGAAAGGAGAGGTGTGCACATACCCAAAGTGAGGCGCACACTTGTGTGCACTCCTTTAACATGCTGAAATTCATTCTTGTGTCTCTTGTTTAAACCTTAACCATGTTTAAAACTTAGACAAATACCAACAATCTCTACCTTTGTCTAAGTGTTTAAAGCCGAACCATTGTGCAGAGAACTTCAGGATCCAAACTCATCTTGAGTCATCAATCAACTGAATCCATTCCTAAGTAGTCCAAGGCAATGATTGAACTTACTTAGAGGTAGAACCTTGGTGCCTAAATCTGTAGGACTTTCTCCCGTAGCCTTCTTGTCAACATGAATGCATCCTTTCGTACCATTTTTGGGAATGTAATGATACCAAACATCTATATGCTTTGTCCTCTCATTGAACATCGAATTCCACAACAAGTGCCACACACTTTGGATATCTGAATACACCACCACCTGCTCTTTTAGAACCATCCACTCGTCCAACAACCCTTTGCACAATATAGTCTCCTTTATGGCTTCCGAAGCCACTATGTATTCTACCCCTGTTGTTGAGAGTGTTACCACCGGCTGCAACCGAGCCTTCCAATACCTCAGCAACCACTTCATCCCAAGCCAAAGCTCTTTTTTGGGATTACTTAAACATCTGCTGAAAACATTCATTGCCTGAGAAATGTCGGGTCTAGTGCTCACCATCATGGACATGACTGGTCCAACTGCACTAGAGTAAGGGACCTTTACCATTTCTTTTTTCTCCTCATCCATTCCAGGACATCATTCACTGGAGAACCTGAAATGACCAGTAAGGGGACCTTCACTGGTTTACCATCTTCCATAGAAGACCGAGAAACATTCAACCCGTTTTTTTCCCTTTCCCTAATTCTTCTTATACCAATGATCTTTTGTGTAAGGTTGAGATCCTTCTTCTCGAACTCCTCACTGAGTTGAGATGTAAACCTTTTCATCCTCTCCCTGCTATTCCAAACCAACAACATATCATTGGCATAGATGAGGATAATCACCACTTTATCAACCTTATGTCTAGGTGAGAAAGTTTCAGTGAAATCTATGTCTTCTCTTCTCATGAACCCATTCGTCACCAGCCTAGCATTGTTCCAGACTTCATCTCCTAGGGGTACCCTTCTTTGATCTTGTAAGACCACTTATAATCCACAACTCTCTGTTTTCTCGGAATGTGCACCAATTCCCAGAAGTTGTTTTTCCTCAAAGAATCCATTTCTTCCTCCATAGCTAGCTTCCATCTTGGCGAATCCTTACATCCCATGGCATCAATATAAGTCTCTTGTTCACTCATCTCTCATTCTGTCCAAGGAGCTGCTGCATCCACAAAACCATATCTTGAAGGTGGTCCGACTAGCCTTTTTTCCTGGTCTCTTGTGAGTCGATAGTCCTTCTAACTTGCTGCATTATCCTCTTTCAGTTCAGCCTCCTCATAAGTGTCCTGAGCTTGACATTCATTAATTGGCTCTACCTAGTCTGAACCCTTTTTCCTTTCCTGCTCTACCTGAACCAAATTCTCCTTGATGCTATGCTCCACAAATACCGAACTGGTTTGCTCACTAGCCTCTGCAGGGTTAGTTTTCTCCAAATAGAGAAATAACAATTCTTTAAAAATAACATCCCTATTTATTATGAGTCTCAATCCTTCTTTCTCCAAAGAGCACAACCTATACCCCTTAGCCTCTTTCCCATATCCTAGAAACACACATTTTCTAGATCCTGGGCTAAGCACACCATCCTTTTAATGTGCAAACACAGCACACCCAAAAGTCCTAAGGTTGTCCAACTCAGGGGGTTTTCCACTCCACATCACTTCGGGAGTCTTATGGTACATAGCCCTAGAGGGTGATCTATTAACTAAATACGCAGCAGTAGACACCGCTTCCCCCCAAAAACATTTGGATAATCTGGATCCATCTAACATGCACCTAACCTTTTCCATAAGGGTCTTATTCATCCTCTCAGCAACTCCACTTTTCTGAGGGGTTTTCACAACCGTTCTATGTCTTAGAATTCCATTTAACCTACAGAATTGATCAAGTTCTTGGTTAAAAATTTCTAAGCCATTATCAGCTCTTATCTCTTTAACTACGCTGCTCCTTTGAGTCTCTACCAGCTTTTTCCACATCACTAATTTATTCAAAGCATCTGATATATTTTTAACCAAATAAACCCAAACCTTTCTTGAATAATCATCAATTAAAGACAGAAAGTAAAGATTGCCTCCCTGTGTTGGTGTTCTTGCTGGTCCCCAAAGGTCTGCATGAATGTAGTTAAGAATGCCCTTAGACTTGTGCACTCTGTTGTTGAAGCTGACCGAACATAGCTCTTACAGAAATTGAGTTTCTCTACCTTGTCACTATCAAGTAATCCATTCTTGCTGAGAGCTTGCAGGCTCTCTTCGCTCATATGTCCCAAACGAGTGTGCCAATGGGCTGCCTTTTCCATCTCAGCCATCAAGCTTGCTACTTGATCCTTGATGTCCGTGTCTCTGATCATCTCATAGAGACCATCCTTCATTGCTACTTTGATCACTACCAAAGATCCGTTGGTTACCTTGATCTTTCCTCCCTTTACTTTGCATGTGTAGCCCATGGAATCTAGTTGCCCCAATGAGATCAAATTCCTTTTCACATCCGGAAGATACCTCATATTTCTCAGTAGCCTTATGACTCCATTAAACATCCTCAACTGGATGTCTCCAATCCCCTTCACTTGGTAAGAATTGTCATTCCCCAAGAAAACCCTTTCATCATTGGTTTCCTTGAAATTCTTGAACCAATCCCAGTGAGGGCACATGTGATGAGTGCACCTGGTATCCAAGATCCATTTTCCACTGCCTTCTTGCCCCTTGCTCATATCGGAGCACACAACAAGAACATCACCATCTTACTATTCTGCTTTGGCAACCGAAGCCTCTCCATTCTTGGTATGGCTTCTTCCCTCATCCCTCATCTTCTTGCAATCTTTCTTGAAGTGACCCTCTTTATGGCAGTAGTAACATCTATTCCCTCCAAATCTCAGTTTGAAGTGTGCTTTACCATGGCTCTCTCCTCTACCTCTGTCCTGGTAGTAGCCATGTATGTTGTTGTGCACTCTGCCATGGCTCTCTCCTCTACCTCTGTCCCGGTAGTAGCCATGTATATTGATGTGCACTTTCTCATGCCTCTCTCCTCTACCTTTATCCCGGTAGTAGCCATGTATGTTGTTGTGCACTCTCCCATGGCTCTTTCCTCTACCTCTGTCCCTGTAGTAGCCATGGTTGCTGCCATACCGAGTTGCTGGCTTTCTTTTAATGAACAGCCCTTCTCCACTTGATACACTCCTCATCTTGGCATCAAGATCATCTTGGAACTCTTTATTAGGATCAAATTTAAAAGCAAAGATTTGTTTACGAAGATACGTCTTATTAGGGAGAGTCTTGGCAAGAAACAACTCATCTAGTTTCTTCCAAATTACAGTTGGATCTTTCGAGTCTCCGCACTCTCTTGTGACATTATCCGACAAGTGCAAGAAGATGGTGTTGTATACCATTTTCTTCATCTCATTTCGCTGGTCCTCTGTGACACTTGCTAGAAAAGCATCATCTTCTCCAATAGCCAAGTCCACCTTATGTTGCATAAGAACAGCCTTGATCTTCCACTTCCACAGGGAAAAATCTCTTTTTCCATCAAACATCTCAATACCAAAATTTGAACCCATCTTGCAGAGAAAATCCCTTGATTCATGCAGCACCCACAAATGTTTTCCAACTTCTTCTAAACCTCAAGAACACAGATCAAAGATTGATCTCAATACCATTCTTGAATCAACCTCAAGAACACAATCAGATCTTGATCTTTACTTCGTTCTTAAATCACCCTCAAAAACACGATCAGATATTGATCTTAACTCCGTTCTTGATTTACCTTAAGAACATGATCAGATATAGATCTTAACTCCGTTCTTGAATCACCCAAGAAGTTGATTCTTGGAGTCTTGGTCTGATACCTTTTGTTCTTGCTCAGTTACCCAACTGTGTAAGCTCTGATACCACTGTTGTGGTATCTCCTCTAGCTCTGATACCACTGTTAGGAATCACCTTGACAAGATACCCAGGTGGTGATCTTCCAAACACCCAAGTCTAGAATGACTTGTAATGAAATGAAACAGCAAACGAAAGCAAGAAAGAAAAGAAGACAAACGATTTGTTATCGAGGTTCAGCAATAACCTACATCCCCGTGAGTTCCTCCGAACTCACTGCACTAAATCTCAATGGTTCTTACAAGTTACAACAACCCTATTCAAGAATCCACAAGTTCTTGAAGGAACATAGAAGAGAACAAGAAAGACCTAATCACTTTCTATACTAATCTCTCTCTTTACAACCAACCTCTCTAATGAGTCCCTCTTGTATGTCTGTGTCTTTGCACTCTCACACAATTCTATCATTCACACACACTCTTATGTCTCACTTGCGTCTTTTCACAATGTCTTTCACATTACATTCCATCTTGAGATTGAACCTAGGTGACCCTTTATATAGTGCACCAACTTCTTGTTCAATCTTGAGTGTCATTCTCCACCTTTAGATCTTGATGGCCAATCAACCTTGACCCTCCATCAATCCTAAGTGATGCTGTGCATTTTGGACTTGCACCCACACACTTAACAAAAGGCTTAATCAAGTTAATCATGTGTGCATCAGTGTGCCTAGCGCCTAAGCACTAAACAGGGCGCGCTGCGGCCTTGGGCAAACCACTTTCTGGGTGTCGCAGCCTTGGGTAGGGGGCGCCGCGGTCTTGGCATTCCTCCAGCATCCTCACTTGCTGGGTGCTGTAGCTTGGGAGGAGCAAGGCTACAGCGCACACTGATGTTGGACCCTTCAAAGCTGTGCGCATTTCTTTGTCTTGCTGAAAGGAGAGGTGTGCACACACCTAAAGTGAGGCGCACACTTGTGTGCACTCCTTAACATGCTGAAATTCATTCTTCAATCTCTTATTTAAAACTTAACCATGTTTAAATCTTAGACAAATACTAACACATCACAAAAAGCTTATGACCATAACGTGTCCTAAAAACAGTCTTAGGCACGTCTCCCTTCTCTATCCTCAATTGGTGATAACCTAATCTCAAGTTAATCTTAGAAAACACTCTCACTCCTTGCAACTGCTCAAACAATTCATTTATCCTGGGCAAAAGATATTTGTTATTATTCAACTATTTATAGTTTATACACAATCTTATTGCTCCATCTTCCTTCTTCACGAACAACACAGGGCCCCCCAAATACATTAGGTCCGATAAATTGTTTAGCCAAAAATTCTTAAAATGATACGTTCAACTCTCTCAATTCAGCAGGCATCATTCTGTAGGGTGCTTTTAAATATATGTGATGATCCTAGTACCTAGACAACTCATCTGTAATTACATTAGAATAATCTTTCACCACTAAGATTTGTTCTAACTTCCTACTTTCCTTTTTAGAATCCATTATGTATGCCAAATACTCCTCACATCCCTGCTTCAACTATTTACTGGCAGTCAGAGTAAAATAAGATAGTTCGAAGTATTTTATGTTCTCAGAAAGTTACACTCCTCATGTCCATATCTAGAACACTACCTTCTTTATAAAACAATCAACCTTAATCAAAGATAATAAATCAGCTTTAGATTTTCTATCACTGATATGACTTACAGAACCCTTGTAAATATTTATGATTATCACTCTATCTCTAGTGGAAACTTCAACAAAAAAATTTTGCATCAAAGGACTAATACATACTTCATATGAATACTGAATGCAAAAGAATGGGTTGCACCAAGATCACCCAACATTGATATGTCCACCTGCTATACACACAAAGCACTTCAATTTTTGGCAATTTTGGGATAAATATCTTATCTGAATACATCTATAACAAACTTTTGTCTCCCAATCATACATCAAATTACCACTTTCCCTTTGTGGTATAATTACTTTCTTTACCATGACTCTTAGTTCCCATAACCTGTCTCCCAAATCTAAGGGTCCAACCAATAGTATTCTGAGCTACAAAACTAACAGGTCATGCTTGCCTCTGACTCTGTACTTTAGTTCCCTTTGACAAGGAACGCCTCCTCTGAGTGGTCACACACCGTGAACACTCATACTGATACCATCTTTGGGTTCCTCAAATCTAGACTTCTTCTGCCAATTCCTCCTGCCTCTAATTTCCATCACATCCCTCTCAATCTGAAGTGTTATATCCACCAATCTGGCATAATTCATATGCCTCATGTAAGATATTTTTGATCAAATCTTAAAACATAGTTTATTTATGAACTTCTTACACTTCTTCTCTTCTAGGTCTACCATTTTCAGTACAAACCTCGACAAAGCCACAAGTCTCTTATCACACTGAGCCATAATTAATATATTTGTCTCAAATAAAATCTCTATCTTGTTGAGCTCTAAAGGTCTAAAGAAAAATATTTATCAAGGAAAACCTTCTTAAACCTATTCCAGGTTAAGGGTCTATCAATATTTATACTTACCCTGGGAAGAATATCCTCCCTCCATTCTAGGGCCTTTCTCTAGCTTGAATGTAGCAATGGCGACCCTCTACCTGTCAGTTACTCATAAAATACCAAAAATCTCTCTACATGTTTCTCCCAAAACTCGGGCTTAAAAGGGATTCATAGATCCTTTAAAAAACAAGGCATTCAGTTTAGTATATCTCCCTGCATCTCATGCATAAACTCACCTTTCCCCCGTTTTAAAACGTCTATCATTATTAGATTAACAACCTCAGGCACTGCTCTAACATGTTCATTAAATTTATGCTAAAAGCTATCAACTTTATCATCCGTTACATTTATTTTCTCAAGAGCATGTGTAAGAGCTTATCTTAGCTCATTTCTTTCAACTTCAGATTCTCTCACACCTTTACTGATATCAATTATTCTGTCAACACGTTCCTTTCTAGGAACCACAGAGTTAGACTCAACCTCGACTTGCCAAAATATTGGGGGCCAACCAAGCCATTTCAAATCGACAACTCTAACTCTAGCTCTAGCACGTCCACGTGTCATCCTCAGACTATTTAAAATGTAATTTATTTTAATCTTCCACTTTCTTACTTTTTATGTAGTCTATAGAATCATAAAACCTAATGCTCTGATACCAAAATTGTAACGACCCATATCGGGTTAGCCACCTCCATCTCGGGTTGGCCACCCTCGAGACAGTGTCATCACATTTTGAAAATCCCATCACGACACATATATGCAACAATTAAAATAAATAACACCAATAGAAAATTTTACATCAATCCTCAACCCTCAATAAGGGAGTTACATAAATCTGATCTTTAAACATTTTACACAACGTAATATGCATGAATATTTACAAATAAATTTTTATTTTATTTTCTCATTTGTCTGAGGATGTTGACACGTACGTGACTTACGGAAAAAATGATTTCACCTGACTCTCAACCCACCAGACTATTTTTCCTGCCTGCTACTTGAAATCATTGTATAATGAGGGATAAGCTTCACAAGCTCAGTGAATTAAATTTACTAGAAGTACTCAATCTGTATAAATAGTCTTTCAATATTAAATCAATTATATTTTACATAACTTGAAAATAGTAATATGCCATCACTACACATATCATAAGTCTCATTCTCTATCAATCTCTTCTACTTATTTATTGGTTCACCTTAAGACCATCAATTATCTCATAATTACCTCGCAATGAGGTTCACATCATAAAGTCTACCATTTAGATTGTTCTTATCATCATAACTATCTCTCTGTGAGACTCATTCGTCTATAAATAAATTCATAATAACACACCACATATCAACATTTCAATAATGCAAGCAATAATTAAAACAAATACAATACATAAATTACTATTATGGGAACGTCTTTCCACATGTCGACATGTTTTTATTGTCTTAGACTGGCCCTCTCCCAGTTCTTTTCTTTACAGCTTGTCCCGGCTGTCATGGATTTATTTTCAGTATATACCAACTGTCACAGTGTCCATTTTATTTTCAGCCCACATCGGCTGTCATGGTTTTTCAATTAGACTGGCCCCTTCCCGTTTCTTTTCTTTTATTTAATGCATATGCATATGCATATGAATAGAAATATAAAAACCACACGAATTCAAAATATTTAAATTAATATCCGGTCTTTCCTCAACTTTCTACCTAATAAATTTCATAATTTTCTTCTCCTCATATATCATATCAATTTATTAACCAAAACTCATCAAGATTTTATTTATCACCATCATTACTAAATCAACTCATGATTCTAAAAATATTATTTCTCACCTCTCACCTAATAAATTTTTATATGTACAAAATTCATCTTATACCTATCAATCAAATTTTTATCTACTACCAAAGTATAAGCTAATAATTTATTTAATATTATCACTAGATATTTCATTTTTATTTAGATTACTTAAAGTAAATCTAACTCACCACGTAGCACTTAAAGCTACCTGTGGATCACCTCCTTGCCTTTCCCGTTCCTCTGAGAAATTTCTCCCAGTTGCAGATCATCAACACTTGATATAATATTTGTATTAAATTTCTAATTATTTCTTCAATTCTTCATAAATCACACCCTTTGAAAATTCTCACTTTGAATTTCAGGGAATTTCATGAATGATAAAAATTCAAAAATAAACACTATATTATTATATTTTGTTTTTCTGACAGCTTCTTGTGACTCTCTATGAAATTCCACAGTAAATCCCTCAAAATTTTGTTATTTCAACATTTCATTGGGTCCCCAAATAGTTTAAGAAATAGAGAAATTGAAAGAAAACTTAACGAAAGTCGGTTAAGTATATTTACGATTACATAATAATATATATATATATATATATATATATATATATATATATATATATAAACCATATTTATTTTTCCTTCAGCAGCCCCCGCATCGCACTGCCACAACACTTAAATGTGTCCAACATGCAAATGCCTTCCTTTTGCGCTTAGTAAATGCAAACTTAACTTGGCAGCAGGTGCTGTCACATTTTTTTTAACTTTTTTTTTTAAAAAAGAATGTTTTTTTTCTTCTTTTCTTTTCTGGACGGATGTCCCCTTTTTTTTAGAAAAAAATATTTTTCCTTTTCTTTCCTTTGTAATTACACCCCCACGCGTCTAGTTTTTTTTTTATTACAAAACTCTTTTTTTCAAAAAAATTATTTTATTCAATATTAAATCTTTCATGTAAATGTATTATTTTAATTTCATGTCATATTTATTAAATTATTTTTTTATCCTTACTTTACAATTACTGATATTACAGCAGCCCCGAGAGATGACTCCAAATAGATGTTTTATCAATGGTAGCCAGTTCTGGACAGAAGCCGAACTCCCACTTCCTGACGAAGAGATAGTGATCATAGATCATCCATGGTCCTTCCTCAAGATTATACTGATAATCCTCCTCATTATGGAACTTGGCCATGAAATAACCCTCTCCTAGATTGACTAACTGATAATCTGACTTACATTGCCACTGACGATGAGTTTTTTCACAGAACCACCGGTAAGAAATTAATCGATCAATAAGCTTAACTATCATACATAACCGGAATGACCTCTGAATCAGGTCCTGGACTTGATCTATTAACTCAATACACCTCCATCTATCTAACGTAGACACATTAGCAAACTGCTCAGGTTTCAGGAAATCCAAATCATTCGAATTGTATCACCCCATCGTACTAGACTCAATTAGCTTGTCTCTGAATGAAATTGGAATCGGAACCCGAATCTGATCCCCAGTATCCATGACCACCTCTGATGGCCTCAAAGCCCCCTGAGGACCCTGCATCTCTGGACCTTGTTTCATTTTTTTCCTACTACGCTCAAGCTGGTCTTCTTCTTCGCCAGAACCCCCAACACTGCTCACGCCCTAGCTTGTCTCGATCTGACCCCTTGTTTAGGAACTTTTATTTTCACACTTAAAACTCAAATTTTATTGCACGCGATTTTGTCAAATAAAATAAATATAATTTCTTATCACACTTTTTATTGTTGGTAATACAAGAATCAAGACTAGTTCTTAACAAAAAGTAATATTATTGCTCTCCATATTAGAATTGTGAGAATTTCATCAAATTTGACAAAGAAAATTGTTAGAAATGATCACATTACGGATGAGATCAATTGAAAGAAGGCAAGAAAATGAGCAAACAATTAAATTCATAAATTAAAGTTGAAGAGAAGAGAATAAAGCTTCCAAGAAAGGCATTGGATAAAGCACCCCTCTCTCTCTGATGCATGCACTTAATTGAAAGAAGAAACTGGCAAAGCACAACCCTAACAATATTTTCTTCTGTCATAAGCTTTTATCCAAATGAAGAAGCTAATAAAGAGAGAGAGAGAGAGAGAGAGAGAAAAAAAAAGATGCGTGGAGTGGAATCAGCACTATCTTCAGCCAGTGGTGTAGCACAGCTCCATGATGTTCAACTTCAAAGTTTAAATAAAAAATATTTAACAAACAAATGAAAATAGTAAGAAAAACACAAAATCCAAAACGGAAGAATCCCCATGTAAAAATATTTAACAAACATTTTTGTTCTCAAAAGTTAAAACATGCTATCTTGTCTTGTGGACAACCTCCTGAAGAAGTTTTCGGGTGCAGAAGGGATATCAATGCGTAGAGTTGGATGTCTCATCACATAAAAGCCAAGAAAAAAGATTGAAGCTCTCAAAGGAATAATGGACATCAGTGTACCAGCAACCAAGCAAAAACCAACAAACACAAAAGTAGCTCTAGGATCTCGCGAGCTCAGTAAAGCCTGCACTCTCTCTACTTGATTTACCAAGTCTTCGATCACCTCTATGGCCCTCCTTGCCAAAACTCTCAATCGACCATATCTCATTCTGAGAACATCAGCCGGTCTGGAAGTTGGAAATGTATCAAACTCTTCATCCAATTCATCAGGAAGCGCGACATCAACTTTAGACAACTTGACATCCATGTGAGGAGGAATCCTATGCCTTTTATTGTATTGCCAAAGCCCACCAAAAGAACAAGCGTAACACACCATAGGCAGTACTAATCCTGGTTTAAAATAACAATCATGTAAAAGAGATGAATCATAACAGTTAAATAAATATTCTTCCATTTACGCACATAATCAAACCATTTCTATGCAATGACAACTCCATTGCAAGATGTAATGAGTCTTTCAAAAGTAGCTTTTCCTCTTCTCGTTCTCCACATGTTGGAACCAACATCAAGCATATAATCCACAACTTCTTTCCTCAATGGTGGCTCAGCACGACTCAGATTCAAAGCGGAATGTCAGTAGCTTGCTTTCTTAACTCCTCGAGCTGCTTAACTGATAACGGGTGAACATAATGCATTCTGGGCAACAAAGGCATTGTGTAAGCTTGTAACATATTGCATCTAGACGAGCAAGTAAATCTCACTGCCAACTGAATCTCTCCAGTCTTCTTCACTCAATTGGGTTGAATGACTACAAGGGGATAAGAATGCGAGTAAATCCTATCAATTTCAAGCGTAGATAAACGAATCCTTAGCTTCCCAATTATTTCATCTCTCGCTCCTCTAGGAAAATCAACTCCTTGTAAATTGCAGTTATCAAAAACCCCAATTGTAATAATTGTATATGGATCATAAACTTCCCAGCTAGATTGTTCATTCCATTTCGGAGCTAAACTGTCAACAACTGTCCTTGTCTTCACCCATTTCAATCCATCACTACAAGAAAAAAGGTTATCGCCAACGCTTTTTTTTGCATATATTGGCAATTTAAAGCACCGGAATATGCATTTCCGGTGCTTTTTGTAAGCGCCGGTATGTATGGTGTCGAAGAGCAAATACTGGCGCTTTCTCAAAGCGCCGCAATGTGTCTATTTTTTCGATGCTTGTAAGCGCCGGTACATTGCGGCACTTATAAGGGCCGATGTACCGGCGCTTACAAGCGCCAGTATATATAACAGTTTTATTTACACCTCAATATACTGGCACTTATAAGCGCCGGTATATATAACTGATTTAAATTTTTTTTTCCATTATTTTGGTTTAATATTGTACAATAAAATGAACCCTTCAATATATAAAATAAACCCTTCAATATATAAAATAATGTACCATAAAATTTCAAAATGTTCTTCAATATATAAAATATATCATCATCCATCAAAATTCTTTTACTCAGTACAAAAGTCATATCATGTACAAAAAAAAAAAAAAAACAATCATAAGGCATCACACTTGACATCAATTTTGAGGTCCTCTACTAATCAATTGTTT
The DNA here is from genome assembly GCA_023935145.1 of Bretschneidera sinensis. Classification (NCBI taxonomy): domain Eukaryota; kingdom Viridiplantae; phylum Streptophyta; class Magnoliopsida; order Brassicales; family Akaniaceae; genus Bretschneidera; species Bretschneidera sinensis. The sequence continues at coordinate 51,090,414 of CM043704.1, forward strand.
TAGTAAAGACTTCAGCTCATCCATTTGAGATTACATACTGTTCATTTTATCATCGTGCTTAGATGTAATTTCTTGAATCAGATGGGACTGTTGTTCAATCTGATGCGACTGCTGTTCAATCTGATGCGCATATTGTTCAATTTGATGTGCATGATGTTGATTGATTTCTTCCATTTGTGCTCTCAGACTATTAATCTCTTCAGCATATGCCCCTTGATATCCCATTTCATTCCTCATTTAAGCTGAAAGTCCAAACACAGCAGAGGGTGTAACTCCAAAACCCTGACCTCGGACACGACCGGAACTCTCTTCACCCATAAGCTAGGTGAAGACTTCATTTTGTATTGCTAAATTATTGCTAGCATCAGAGGATCCTGAAGCTGTAACAAGTTCAGCAACACGAGCTTCAGCTGTCACCTACAATTAGGAAACAATAAAGATTAAACTTCTCCGAATATATAGTAGCTAATTACAGCGAAATATACATAAAACAAAAGGTGCGTATCATATTTTATAGAAAACGGGCAGAATTTCCCCTATTTTTCCATAAAACCTCTTGCAAGAAAACCAAATATACAATCCATACAATGTAGCCAATTCACAACCAATTTTAACTGCTTCCTACATTTCTCTGTTTCCTACTTCAAGCATTTCAAAGTAAAAAGAAGAAAGCACTACAAGGGGAAACCAACCAAAGTTCATTTGAAAAGAACCAAAATCTTAATATGCCATGGACAAAGGGGCTGCATATTGATTGATCATCCAAAGGCTTAAGGCCAAATGACATGGAAACATTACAATTAAGCAAAACCACAAGATGACCCATAATGACATGAGAGAATTAATAAAAAGAAAAAAAAAACAATTTGTAAGAGGTATCAGAACAACAAATAACCCTGTTCAGAAAGTCTCCTGCCTGGTGGTAGGTTTGTATAGATGGAGGAATGATCCAACAGAAGAGGAATCAGATGCATCATATGTCAATAGAGACTATGAAAAGAATTGTCAGCTGAGTATGGAACACATCCATCTAAGGAGGGGCCATGTCCATGTTAGACGTAGCAAACATGTACACATCTTAGACATGGTGGGAACAAGTATGTCATAACCAGAACATCTCCTTACTGCGTTCACATTCGTAGATAATAGAATAAACTAACAAAAGTAACTCTAAGATATGAGGTGTAATGGTTGGTGATCAAAACGATAGGTTTTAATATAGTGAGAATGCTAGTGACTCACTTAGTTACTTTTAGAGATCATAACAGAATATTTTCGAAAGTTAGATGTAAGAGTAAACATTTTACACATCCAAAATCTGAGCAGTAAGAGCCATTGTCGGATCTTTTCCCCTAAACTGGTCCACAATTTGATTAAGGATAGCACATAGGTTGACACATGTAGAAATATTGTCTAATTCCACCATTTAATAAAATGACACAGTAATAAACAAAACATTTTAGCAGCACTAAGCAGCTAGTAAATGAAACCACAAAATGAAACCTTAATTAACAAGAAGTAAATGAAAGAGCTACTAGAGAGAATGAAGAATATGCAACAAGAAATTGAAGCAACAGCAGCTAGTTCAAATCAGGTGAATATGGTGATTTCATTGTGACAGACTCTTAAATATAAGACTACATGTGTAACTGAACTTAACGAAATCCTGAGAGGAAAAATCAAACAAGTTGTTGCAGCTTGAGGATGGCCCTTAAGACTAAATAGGAGAGAGATATAGGGACGCAAGAATTCTAGTTAACATACAGGTTGTTGCAGCTTGAATCCAGTACACTCAAACTGGAGTTGTTTAAAATTAAAATCTTAGCCTGCTATTAGTTGGTACGTGAAATCATTTAATTGAAATCCAAATGTGACTACACAAGCCCACCAACTCAGGCCTAGATCCATAAAAATATTTTCACTAAATACTAAAATTGGTACGAAGCATAGCACTTCAACACAGAATCAAGCTCGAAATTTCAAAACTTATTTTCCATTCAAATTTTTGTTCAAATGTATCATCCAATCAATGGATATCACCCCCACCCCCAATTGTCCTCTAAATAGCATTAGGCAAATAAAATTTTTTTTAGCATTTTAAGATTCAGCAAATGGCACCATTCATACTATCAATAGTTAAATAAAACGCCAAACAACCGCTTTTCAAGTGTAACCATTGGCAAATAGCAATTCAGTTATTCAATTAAACCAAACTAAACCATCAACTCATACTTCAAAACAGTAAAAAAAAAAAAAAAAAAAACGCACTGCAAACAAAGAAAATAACTTCATAACCACACAAAATCCAAACTTTCCCCAAACGATAGAAAACAACACTATCACACACAGAGAAACACATAAAGAGAGAGAAAAGAAAACAATTAAAACTGATGGCAACATGGTAAGCATTGACAAGCTTCCAAACAAGATTTTCAAGTTAATAGATGCTTCATCCCTCAAGTTGCACTCTTGTTCAAATAGTAAATTACCCCAAAAGTAGCTTAAGCAAAGGTCAGCAGGAGTTACACACACAGAGAAACTCATGGTTTTCTGCTAACCATCGACGATGACCTATAGCAAAACTTTCCCCCGTGCTTTAACCATACAGAATGCATAGATTCCCCACAACATGGACAAGCAACCCGCCCCTTGGTGCTCCAACCAGATAAGTTTGCATAGGCTGAAAAATCATTAATGGTCCAAAGAAGAGAAGCGCGAAGCTTAAAGCTTTGATTGGTGGACGCATCAAACGCATCAATACCATCCCATAATTGTTTCAACTCGTCAATTAGAGGCTGTAAAAAGATATCAAGATCATTACCGGGGTTTCTCTCACCAGGAATCACCATTGAAAGGATGAAGGATGTTTGCTTCATGCAAAGCCACGGTGGCAAGTTTTATGGAACCAAAAGAACGGGCCATGTGCTATAAATTGAACTCATTGTTCGAAAGGGATTGAACCCATCACTAGCTAAGCCAAGCCTAACACTCCAAGGATCAGCTGCAAAATCGGGATACAATCTATCCAATTCATTCCAGGCTAATCCATCCGTAGGGTGTCTTAAAATCCCATCCTTTGTCCGATCTTTGTCATGTCATCTCGTCAACGAAGCCGTTTTAGATGACATATATATCCTCTTCAATCTTGGTATTAGCAGAAAATAACACAATACCTTAGCTGGCTTTTCCTTTTTCGATTGACCATCCATCTCATTCAACGGATCCTCATCATTAATTGTGTTTTTGACCCACCGTGCCACTCCACACACATGACAAAATTCATCATTCAAATGCTCACCCCAATACAATGTGCAGTCATTAAGACAAACATAAGTCTTCTCATACCCAAGACTCAATCCTTTGATAATCTTCATGGCTTCATAATAATTTGATGGCAATGGTGCACACATCAGAAATGCCATGTTGATAAACTCAAGCAACATAGTCAGAGATTTGTCAGACCACCCATTCAAACATTTGAGGTGTAGTAGATATAACATGAAACTTAACTTTGTGAAATTCTGACAACCCGGATAAAGTTCAGTATCGTAATCTTTCATCAAATTGCGATACTGAGCCGTCTCATCAATAGCAGAACGAACTGGATGTTCGATGTTTGAAGGATCACCACAATTATTGAACTCAAACCCACCATGAGCCTGTTGCTCTTCCCCATGCTCATTTGAAGATCCCACTTCGATTCCTAAACTTAACGGTTCATTGTTTGGGTTTTCACAAGTAACCTGGAAGGCACCTCGGAGCAAACCCAACACGTCATCTCATCCCATGAAGCCACCTGGAACACTAGTGGGTTGTGAACTAGTGTGAGTGTGGTCTATACGAGAGACTTTCTCCCTATGAAAAACCCACTCGATGTAACCTGGACTAAACCCATTATACAATAAATGCTCCTGAACAATTTCTGGTTCAAATGAATAACAATTACCACATCTCCTATATGGACAAACAATAATACCATGACCACAAGCTTTCTGACACGCAAATCTAATGAAGTTTGCAACACCATCCATATAGGCGTTACTCGACCTCGGTTTATCTATCCAACTTTTATTCATTTTTAGATGACGCTGATAGACTTTCCTAAAACAATGTTAATAAAGTCAGTATTGTAATATTTTTGGCAAAAGAAAGCATAATCACAAACTTCGATTTGATTGGTAAGTGGATGAACTGAAATTGATAACAACAAATTGATACAAACTCAAGTTGGCAATTGGTCTCAACAAATAATTAATATTAATGATTATTACAGTCTTAATATAAATTAGTAACATAAAAATTATTGAAATAATAATAGTAATACTATAATAATAATAATAAATACATATAAGTATTTATAATAATTGTATGATTTTATAGTAATTTATTATAAATAATTATTATTATTACTATTATTAAAATATGATTATTACTGATTTCATATTATTATAATAATTTATGAAAATAATAATATATTATTTTTATTTAAATAATACTAAATATTATTACTAAATATGAAATTATAAAATTATTATTTTTGTTAATAATTATTATATTATAATAAAAACCTTATTAATTATAATAATAATTAAAAACTAATATAATAAGTAGAAATAAAATAATAATAATAAACATTATAATATATATGATCATAATAATAGTATTACGATATAATAAGATATTTTAATATTAATATTCATAATAATTGTATTATCATAAAAAATAATTATTAATTCTAAAAATTATTTAAATTAGCATAATAATTATTATTATATACTGTCATTTCCTTTTAATCTTAATTATTATCCAGAAAATGTTACTTGGAGCCAGAGGACTAATCCAGAAAAAAAAAAATTCAAAACAGCAATAAACTGTGGACAACAATAACATGATGTTATTATGACATTGCAACCAAAAGCAAATGCACATTATCATACTGTCTTACATGCAAGCTATACATGATAGGGTATCAGGCCAGAGAGAGCAAATACATCCAAGAAAAAAAAAATATCTACATTGTGCTTTAGTTAGAAGTTAGGCTAGAACTAAAATTATAGAACAATCAATTATCTTCTCTATATTCACAGCTACTAAAATGGATAACCCTCTGTTTTATAAACTAGCTTTTTTTATAGGTAAAAAGAATATATTTGTTCTTAAATGAAAATCTAATAATACTAACTAGAAAGGGAAAATAAGTTCTTCTAAAAAAAGTTCCTGACCAAAAGAAGAAAAAAAATAAAAAGGAGAGTGTAATAAGAACAGGAAACAGAAAGCAATAATCTCCACACAATTAGTCTACTTCAAAATAGTTCCAATTTGTTAAAATGGACAAATACGGAGAGGAGAATTGCAAAATGCATCAAGGAAACCTACCATGGTGAATGTGAGATTTCCCTTGACAGATACAGAAACCAGGCTTTTCAAAAATGAATCAATCTCTTATTCTGACATTCTTTTGTTTCTTCACTGATTGATAATACAAGGAGCAATGGCTGGACAAGAGCTAAGACACATACACACCGAACAGACAAAGGGAGAGGGTAGTATTTAGAGAAAAACATATCACCAACGTCAATTAAACTAAACCAAATAAGTAAATCATGCCATAAATTTTGTTAGTTGAACTTACAAACTGCAAAAGTAGCTATTCTATAATAGTCCACACTGTTTATTATACAGCATACCCCTTCCAGGGTATGCTCTTTAGGTATTTTTCCCCTCTTCCTAAAATTATCTCAGATATTATCACACTATGCATATGTTAATACATTGAGGTGTTTTAGACAGATAAACTACTTTCCAGTATTCATAAACCTTTCCACTACCCCACAAAATCAATGTTGAACGTCTATGTTGGTAGAATATTTTTAGTTTGAACTGAAGGCACAAGGCTCTAAGAGTAATGTATTTGGGCATTACTCCACCATATACACCTAAGAGAAAAAGCTTTTTTGAATTTCATTATGCATTTGAAGCCATTTTACCAAGAGATGGAAGCTACTGATTTTTCCTTTTTCAAGTCAATGTTTAATAGTTGAATGCTTGGAACCAAAATTTAGATGACAACAAAGAGAAAGGAAAAAGAAAATCCAGTTTCTGAAATATTAACTAACCTTCAAGGGAGGCTTTAAGAGGCTCAATAAACTCTGAAAGCTCGATTTCTTCAAGTGCTTTTAACACATCATTGGCATTCAACGTTTGCCTCTTTGATTCCTTACATATGCCATTAGCCCTGCAAGTTGATTTTATTCAATAAACACTACCATGTAACAGTAATCATCAATATGAACCATGATTCAAGCTCCTGAGTCATAAATCAAATTTTCATATCATAAATGGCCTCTTTATGTGCACTATAAATCTAAAAACAATTGTAAGACCCAAGAGTGACCTTCCACTTGAATATTACTATAAAAACTTTATACAGTGCAAAATCTTGTTTTCAAATTCGCAGTAATTGATCCAATTCACTCTAATCTTCCCAATAGTGATACTTTTTCGAGGAGCATAAAGATGACCAACATTTCCAGCTCCCTTAGCGATTTCCACTCGTGGTAACATTTTTATAGAAATCAAGCTAATCGTTTTCCTTATATAATATCACATGTTTGTTTGCTCTCAATTTAATTAAGCTAATCTATCGAAACACAAAACCAAACTTTGCTAATTTCATAACCTAATGAAAACTAATCCACCATAAGAAAAGAACTAGTAATTGTCTCAAAAATCAAACCCTAGAAAGAGAAGAAGAAGCAGCGAGTTGAAAGGGGTGAAATTGATTAAAACGAATCTTGGAAAAAAAATCGTAAAAAATAGGATTTTGTATATTTGCTTACGTAGCGGAGAGGTAATGAATGAAGATGCGCGCGCTCTCTGAGAAAGTGAGGAGTGCTTCTTTGTGAACGTGAATGTCGTAGTCGGGAGAGCACTCCGACAGCTACTTTTGCAGTTTGTGGAGCTAAGGGCGAAGTAGCAGAAATTTTTTGGGAAACAGCGTGGTGGAGCAGGGCAAATTTTTTGGGAGAACGGTGCGGGGGAGGGAAGAGCAGCAAAAAAATTTTGGGGGAAAATTCTGGCGCTATATTATATATATTGGAAATTACCGGCGCTTTAAAGTGCCGGAATATGCCCATTCCCACATTTTGGCGCTTTTAAGCGCCAGTATATGCAGTTTACCAAATCATGGCGCTTCTAAGTGCCGCTATTTGTATTAAAATTCATGTATACCAGCGCTTTGAAGCGCCAGAATATGCTCTGTGTATATTGCGGCGCTTCCTTGAAAAGCCACAAAACAAGCGCAGACGGTTCTTCTATTGCGGTGTTTTTGGGAAGCTCCGGAATTGAAGCGCCGGCGTATATCAGTTCTGTTGTAGTGCATACTTCACCACACAATACGCATCAATAGTACCGCGTCTATCTCTCAACTTCATTGGAAGCAAACCACTAGCATTCAAGATTCTTACCTCCAAAACCCCAATCTGTGGTGTCCACAAGATCTTAGAATATGGCCTATAATCACTGCTGTAGTGAATGGATTCATCGAAAACATGATAACCCTGATCTGAACAAATTCTCATATTAAGCTTGCTACTAAAACTCTGCTGAATCCCTCCTCCCTCCATCAATTTAGGTGGATCAAGTTTATACCATTTTGCCCCCACAGGTATAGGAAGTGTCTTCGCGTACATTCCTGATAGTTTAGTCATAAATGTCCCTAAACATTCCTCTTTACCTCCTCCCAACTTATTCACCACATTCAAAACTAGATAATCATCTAGTGGTTCTGTTGCAACAAAAATCAGATCCTCATTCCATGTTGGATTTAAACTCTTTTTTGGTGAAACTGTACTCTTCAAAACAGTCTTGTTCCCATGAATATGTCCATGGACATAAATTTGTGGGTTCTTATTATTCTTGTCTCCAAGGACCAAATTCTGTGCTTGAATGATATTAACTCGAATGTAACAAAGTTTAGGCATTTGATAAACGGTCGAACTATAATTGATGATGCATTCACCACTAACATTTGTCACCTCTGATTGCCAAGCAGAAGGGTAAAATTCATCCTCTTGAGTCCCCATCCAAATAGAAAAATTCAACTCTGCTGGAATCCTTGTCTTTCGTATCTACCAATGCATACCATTTTGGTGCTAAGGAACCATCCGGTGGAACATGAGTAGGAATCTCAGCTAAAGCAATTTGACGCTTACCAACGATGATGGCTTCATTGACAGGAGACGGCCTAACTGTCAGAGTAATGTGCACAACTGTATCTTGCAACTTATCCTTTGCAAAAGCAAACACTTGGTTCCATTCAAGATTTGTCTGCGGAAGGTACTTTGTTCTTGCCTTATAGTTTCCAATCCTGATTTCAACAAATGCTTCACCCCTTGTATAGTTCAATAGCAAATTCCTTGCTTTCACAAGTCTCACATACAAAAAGTACATCTGTTCAACAAGGTCAAATGATGAGGTGAGCTTTTTATTGCCAGAGACTCTCCCTCCTCCGATTTTTGGAGCTGTCACCTTCAAGGAAAAGTCTTCTTTCTTTGCCATTGTTTCAAACTGCAAGAATTTAACAAAATCAAATTAGAGAATTTTTGAAGGGATAATTAAGAATGAAAAGTTAATAGACTTAACAACAAAGGCCCATCAACAAAAAAAAAAAAGTTGAGCAGGATTTAAGCACCCAGAAGAAAACAATATTTTGAATGACCAATAGATTTTAGTCTTTCTTGCCATGAAGTCTATAATCATCTAACTAATTCAAACTTAATTTATAACAACTATATTTCCATCAATAGCAAGTATTAGAAGCAACAAAAACCATCAACAAAAAAAAGTAGACCAACCAAAAGAAAGCGCAAACAAAATCATGCAATTACTTACAGCAAGACAGCAAAAACACACTTATATCTAATGACATACAAAATCTTCAAGAACTGCGGAATATCAAAAAAAGAACTAAGTTAATCAAAACCATCAATAATCACAGAAATCCATGCCCCCATCTTTCAAGCAGCAAAATTTTGAATATACTTTCATTTTAACTTTACAGCATTATATGATCATCAACTACAATTCTTATGGAACCAAAGATGAGTTTTTTACTGGATCAGATAAAGGAAAAACAGTAAGTGCTAGAAATATCAACTAAATCATAACCCAAAAGAAAATTTAGAGCCTAAACTATAAATTTACTTTATAAGTATCATTACTGATGAGAAGAAAAAAATAAGAAAACCTGAAGATAAATTCAAAATGGAAATTTAAAAAAAAAAATCCAATAAATTCAAAGCAAACGGTTCTACACAAAGTTTTCAGTTTAGTCATTGAGGTTTAAATGAAAAGGAAAAGCAGAGTATTAGATTAATTGATTCTCCTAACTTAAAGAATTGTGTAATTTATTATAATTTTAATTTCTTTTAAATGCAAGAACAAAACTACATGAGACAGGCATTTGGAGTATCTCATATAAGGCATCCTTTTTAATTTTGAATTAGTGCTTAGATTTGAGAGTTAAAGAGTTCATATATTCAATTAATAAATATTCAAATAAATAAATTTGGGTTTTAAAATTGCTTTTAAGTTTATACTCACAAGGCAAAATAAACGTAGAGCTCAGTTTGCAAAAAGCATCTACTTTTACTTGTTTTGTTAATTGCTGAATTTTATCAAGTTTGTACCTTTTTTGTGATAAAACACAAGTATCTATTGGAAAAGAAGAAGAAGAAGGAAAACATAAATATAAACTAACTAAACCAAAGAATATACAAATTCAAAAAACAATAAGAAAAACAGAATATATGGAACAGAATTGCAACAAACCAACAAAACAGAGAAGAAAAAAAAAATAGGGGGATGCTTACTTGGTGAAGGAATACTCTTTTTTCCTAGTAAGAGGGAAATCCTAAGCAGTGATGAATGAGGCTAAACTCTAAAGAATAAGAACCTTGGGGTTTTATTTTTCTTTCATGTATTTATAATTTATTGACAAAGAGCGATATCAAAAAAAAAAATTTATGGACAAAGATCTAAAGAAGGAAAGTCTTTAACTGAGGAAACAAAGAAACTCATAAGAAGAAACAGGAGATGTGCATAGTTTTATTTCCTTTTTTGTTCTCTTTCCTCTTTCTCTCACCTGATTTCTTCTCTTTCTCTGCCGTAACAACAATGTCATCACTATGTTATGCAGAAAACCTTGTGTAGTTGAAATCAAAAGTTTTCACCAAGAAAATTTACATGTTCTAAATTATTAGGAGAAAATCTTTCATGTTGATCTTCAGCCATCATCAATTTTGACAATCTTAAATTTTTATAGTAAAACTATAAAAATGTTTACTAGTATTGCATGCAATTGCTGGAAGGGCAGAAGATAATGATTTACCTTAAAATTTGTTCACAATTGTATAAATTAGAATCATACCGTTTGACCTAGTAGTAAAACTTATAAATTGTTTAGAGTTTTGTAAAATCAGTGAAAACAATTTTTTTATACAAATTCAGTTTTTTTTAAAATAAAAATTATTTCATAAAACAACATGGATATTTGGTCTAGTTTTTACTTATAGGAAATAAAAACCGTTTCATAAACTCTTCTAAATGGTATAAGAAAAGTAAGGTTATCTAAAGGAATATTTGTGACACAAATTTTTCATGTTTCCAAAAGGTTTAGTATCCTTTTTCTTAATGGGCCTAAAGTATTGTTGTTACCCAATGTTTATTAGGGTTTAATTTGCTAGTTTCATCTAAATAATGGATCTAAATTAGATGCTAGACCCTATTATGGTGGGCTGGTGTCCATTGTTGACAAAAAGAATTGAAAAAAATTATGTCTTATTGATTAATAATTTGAATACAATTCAACAGTCTTTATATAAACTTACTAATACCAAACTTATAGGATTATGAGATACCAACTAGATAAGATAGATAAAAGAAATAATAGCTTGAAAAAAGAATATATATATATATATATATATATATATATATATATATATATATATTATATTTGAGGGAATAAAAAAGGTAAGATATGTACTTATCATCAATTTTCGATCATATATCATTACAAGATTATTGACGTGCGCTGGCACTTTCTTTAGAAGCGCCGCAATGTGAAAATATCAACGCTTCTAAGCACCAGAATAAGCAAAAACCCATTTCATATTGCGGTGTTTCTAGGCGCTAAAATATAAGGACTATACTGACGCTTGGAAGCGCTGAAAATATAGAGGCACTTAAAAGCGCCACTATGTGGTCCGATCATGTATCAGCGCTTCAAAGCGCCACTATATACATCATATATTGCCGCTTTCAAGCACTGAAATAGGACAAAGAAACACAGTTAAATTACCCGTGCGCTTAAGCATTCATAGGACAGAAAGTTAGAATGATAGTGCGCCACCGTCTTCTTCACCAATCAGCTCGTTTATTCGTCAATCCATACATGGATCGTTCGAATCTTGTATGTACTCTCCTCATCTCTTAATCTCTAATAGTTTTAGTTAATTTGTAGACTTTTAGTCTTTATTTTCAGTTCATTGATTTGTTTGGCTTCGGGAAAAATTGGAGTCGTTAATCTATTGGTTTTTTGGTTCTTGATTGGTTTAAATGGAGTAGATATTAGTATATTTCGTCTGCTCCCAATGGGAGAAATGAGTATTTTTACTTTGGATCATCTACACTGTATTTAACGAAGTTTGCTTTGTGGGAGTTGTTTGTGCCTTTGAATCAAACCATTTTTGTTTAATATTTCGTTATTTTTTTATCGATTGTGGGGTGCGTCCAGAAAAAAGATAAGAAGGCAGGAGTAGTCCTTCTAGATTTGCCCTGCAATGTTTAAGAAGTGGTTCCAGGATAATACAACTTTAAAGCTAATCAGCCAAGCAGAGATAGAATTGAGTAAGCAAAACAACTAACATGTAACAGCCTGTCCATGCCTTGGTGTATATTTGGGTTCAAATTTTATTTGAAGATCTCTTGTTTTAGTCTAGTTGATTACTATACTAGGCAGCTATTGTTCAATGTAAATGTTGTCCCCCTTTATAGAAGTGCTCTCTCAGGTATTGATTAAAACCCACCAAGAAAATAGAAAAAAATAGTTAAAAAAATGTAGGCTTTTAGTCTTTTTATACAGTTTCATTGAGTTGTTTGGCTTTGGGGAAAATTGGCGGAGGAAGGATAGTGCTATCTCGCTTTAGGTCAGTTATTTAGCTAAACAGTACCTTATTACTGTTTCACTTTGTTTTGTTTGTTTGCTTGCTTTGGTTAAGTAGTATTCCATACTCCATACTCCATACTCCATACTCCATAGTAGTAAAGACAAAAAAGAGAGACAAACTGCCAAACAGTATAAAAAGAGGCATGTGATACAAGGGAAGTCAATAATATGCGCAAAACATTTGGTTGCCTCTTAGCGAAACACAAAACCCAAGTTTTTTACATTCCTTTCTATTCTACTATAGTTCCACAACCACAGTAATGGAGTTAGAATTTTTTTAGTTTTTGTGCTTGGATTCTCTGTGACAATGAGAGATCCCCAACTTTGTACTTCAAGTAGCCGATCTCATCACATGACATGCACTTGTGCTTTAGGCCCCACAATGTATAGTTTTTATCTTGGGAATTTTTTCTTCCATGTGGGTCCTCCTTGTATTAGGGTTTGGACTCGGTTGATATCATACAAATTACATTTTCATGATTTTGATCAATATTAATGAATGCATTCATGGCGTCTCTAGTCACTTCTCTTATGAGTTGTTCTCAATTTTTATTACAGGAAAAAAAAAAGTATTTAATTCTTCACACCTCATCATCTCTGTATCTCTAATAGTTTTTAGTTAATTTGTATGTTTTTAGTATTTTTATACGGTTTCATTGAGTTGTTTGGCTTTGGGGAAAATTGGGGGAGATAGGATAGTACTATCTTGTTTATACAGGAATGAATCAAGCTATTAATAACATATATTTTCATGTTTCCCATTTGTTTTAATTTTCTTTTGTATCATTTTACTGTGTACATTGGGACAGAGATTTATCTTATTACGGCCCGTTTGATTTGTTGAAATTGCTTTAGGCCTATATCAATTTCAATGTTTGGTCTGCTCGAAAGACTTAGATTGCCTATTCTAGAGAATACTCAATTCCAAATAATAAAAAAAAAAGAAATTATCTTTTCACTGTAGAATTTGTGAACTCCAAATAATTAATCCAATAAAACTTCAAAACTGGAGTGAAATCAATTATTTTGATGCTCAAAAGACTCAGGTTGCCTATTTTGAGTCTTTTCTAATTGTATAAGTGATAGTTCCAGCTGTTTTGGGTCTCTAAATTAAAGCCAGGTCAAGCCATCCACAAAACAAATTTCTTCTTCCTAAAGGTTTTTCCTAGTACCTAAACAATCAAGGCTTGGTTTTTAATTTGACTTGAGAGGAGAAAAAATATTTTGGAGGAAGCTAAACGAGTGTCAATCAATAATAAAAGAGTAATAAGAGCTGTATGTACTTTTGGACCCTGGCTTCCTAGTTTGACTTTAGGGATCTGGTTTTCAAGTTCTGACACGTCTTAATTTGCAAGTGCTGAGAGTTAGATGGAGATCACTTGTTAGAATACCCAATGTAGCAAAGCAGGCAAGTAAAAAAAATAGTAGCTGTTTTAGGGAAACCAACTAGTTTTAATTTTCATTTTTTAAAACAACTTCACATAGACTTTTAGGGCAATGTGTCCACTGGTTTATTTTATTTTCTTGAACTTCTTGTTCTCTCATCCTATAAAAAAGGATAAAAAGTACAATGGTGCCTAAAATCTTTTGATTGCACTCAAGTTTCCTTGTGGTTACTGTTTTATATATTTGTGATTTATCCAGTGCAAGTAGTGTCAAAACAGCATTCAACTCATTCTTGTTAGCTGTAGCTTCCTCTCACTGCTTCCCTTTATCCATAATGCTTTCTTAAAAGTTACAAAGAATAAAAAAGCAAAAATAAAAACTAAAGAGAATACGTACTAATAGTAATTTAACAAACATGAGTATGACGGGCTGCTGCAAAGCAGCGCCCGTGCAGGGTCTGCTGCACAGTAGCACCCGTTTTGATAATTTGAATGCATGTTTGTGTTAGGTTGGGCTGGTAACTTGTGCATCGAAGGTTAAAATGTTGATTGTGCATATATTAGATATCAATGTTAAATGTTAACTGCTGGTCTGGATATGCTAATTAGGTGATACACAAAATTATTAGTAAATGAGCTGCTGCGAGACTTAATTTTTTGCATGCCTTGATGTTGCTTGCTATTTTATGGTGCCATATTTTCTAGTGATTCAGTTGATTTCTTATGTTCTCAATTTTTGGAAAATGCAATGCTTTCTACTCACAATCTCACATATATTTGGAATTCACTAGCTTTTTTTTCTCTTTTCTTCCTCCACAAGTATCTATGTGACCAAGGAGCACCAAGGTAACTTTTGTATTGGGTGTATGAATTTATGGTGTCTCTTCTACTGCTACTTGTTAAATTAGATGGACATAGTTCGTATATCTTGTATTGTCATAACACTAAACCTCTTCAAATGAAGAATGACTTTGCTTAATGGTAATTTTAAGTTGTGAGATGATGGGATCCATAAGAGAATACTTTCGTAAAGAATAGTACCTTAATTAATTGGAGAAAACAATATAGGAAGAGAGAAAGGGCGGCTGCACAACAGTCCCTGTGCAGGGGTGGCTGGAGATGCGCCCGTGCAAGTCATCAACTTAGCAATCAAGTCTAAGTTTGTGATTATGTCTTCTTTTTCCTTAAATTGTTCAATGTTGACTTTATTAATATTGTTTTAGGGAAGTTTATTGGCATCATCTTAAAATGGATAAAAGTTAGATAGATAAACCGAGGTCAAGTAAAACTTATATGGATGGTGTTGCAAACTTCATTATATTTACGAGTCAGAAAGCTTGTGGCAGTGGTAGTATTGTTTGTCCATGTAGGAGAAATAGTATTTGTTCTTCATTCGAACCAAAAATTGTTCAGGAGCATCTATTGTATAATGGGTTTAGTCCAGGTTACACCGAGTGGGTTTTTTATGGTGAGAAAGTCTCTCATATACACCACTCTCCATTTAGTTTAGAACCCACTAGTGTTCCAGTTGGCTTTATAGGACGAGATGATGTGTTGGGTTTGCTCCAACGTGCCTTCGAGGATACTTGTGAAAACCAAAATAATGAACCATTAAGTGAAGGAATCGAAGTAGGATCTTCAAATGAGCATGGTGAAGAGCAACATGCCTATGGGCTGTTTGAGGACAATAATTGTAGTGAGGCTTTATATGTTGAACATCTAGTTCATTCTGCTATTGATGAGATGACTCAGTATCACAATTTGATGAAAAATTATGATTATGAACTTTATCTGGGTTGTCAGAATTTCTCAAAGTTAACTTTTATGTTATACCTACTACATATCAAATGTTTGAATGGGTGGTTCGGTAAATCTCTTACTGTGTTGCTTGAGTTTATCAACATAGCATTTCTAATATGTGCTCTAATGCCATCAAATTATTATGAAGCCATGAAGATTATCAAAGGATTGGGTCTTGGCTATGAGAAGATTAATGTCTTTCTTAATAACTGTACAGTGTATTGTGGTGAGCATATGAATGATGAATTTTATTATGTGTGTGGTGTTCCACGGTGGGTTAAAAATAATGCTGATGAGGAGGATCCGTTGAATGAGAGGGATGCTCTGTCTAAAAAGAAAAAATTAGCTAAAATATTGCGTTATTTTCCTCTAATACTGAGATTGAAGAGGATATATATGTCATCTAAAATGGCTTCCTTGATGAGATGGCATGATAAAGAGCGAACAAAGGATGGAATTTTAAAACACCCGAGGGATTGATTAGCTTGGAAAGAATTTGATACTTTGTATCTCGATTTTGCAGTTGATTTTTGTAGTGTTAGGCTTGGCCTAGCTAGTGACAAGTTCAATCCATTTCGAATAATAAGTTCTATTTATAGCAGATGGCCTGTTCTTTTGGTCCCATGTAACTTGCCACCATGGCTTTGCATGAAGCAAACATCGTTCATACTTTCAATGGTGATTATCGGTGAAAAAGGCTCTAGTAATGATATTGATATCATTTTTCAGCCTCTAATGGAAGAGTTGAAACAATTATGGGATGGTGTTTATGCATTTGATGCGTCCACCAATCAAAGCTTTAAGCTACGCGCTTATCTTCTTTGGGCCATTAATAATTTTCCTGCATATGCAAATTTATCTGGTTGGGTCACCAAGAGGTGTGTTGCTTGTCCATGTTGTGGGGACTTTACCCATTCTATATGGTTAAAGTACGGAGGAAATTTTTGCTATATGGGTCATTGTCGATGGTTAGAAGAAAACCATGAGTTTTGTTTCAAAAGGGTCAGTTTGATGGTACCATAGAGTTGGGATCTGCTCCTGTTCCACCATTTGGAAGCGATGTTTTAAGTCAACTAGAGGGTGGAAACTACATCTATGGTAAAACCTCGAAGCCTTCTAAAAAGAGGGCAAAAGAGGATGTTGGTACTTCTATGGGGTAAGTACTAGTGTATGAAGTTGATAATCTTCCTGAGGGTGTAGACAATTTCCTAGAAAATGTTGATAAAGAGGATCTTCCAATGGATGAGGGAGTTGTACAAACTTTGTGGAAAAAAAAAACATTTTTTTAGTTACCTTATTGGAAAAACAATCTCATTTTTCATAATCTAGATGTTATGCATATAGAGAAGAATTTATATGATAATTGGATTGGAATAATATTGAATATAGATGGTAAGACTAAAGATAATAAAAAGGAACGTCGTAATCTCAAGGAAATTGGTATTAGAAAAGACCTTCATTTAGTTGTTCTTCCTAATGGAAAAGATCACTTGCCTCCAACATGCTACACTATGTGTATGAAAGAGAAGGGCAATTTCTTGACAGTTTTAGCAAATCTCAAAGTTCCTGATGGGTATGGATCAAACATCTCAAGATGTGTCAACCTAAAGGAGCGTAAGTTGTCAAACTTAAAGAGTCATGATGGTCCCATATTGATGCAAGAAATCTTTCATATTGCCTTGAGAGCATCTTTGCCTAGACATGTTGTAGCAGTTGTTTCTGAGTTATCATCATTTCTCAAAGTTTTATGCTCTAAGGCCCTTGATCCCCAAGATTTTGACATATTGGTGTCGAGTGTTGCATTGAAACTTTACCATTTGGATAAAATATTTCCCCTGATTTTTTTACCATTATGGTTCATCTAATCATTCACTTAGCCTTAGAGGCTAGACTTGGTGGTCCAGTACACTATAAGTGGATGTATCCTGTTGAGAGGTTAAATGTTCAAATCTCATTTGTGAATACTTAATTTTTATTTTAATGTCTAGTAAATTTATCTTTTAATTTTTTGGCTTTGTAAAATATTTAGTGCCCTTAAAATCTTATGTATGTAATAAAAGTTGTCTCAAGGGGTCAATTACTGAAGGGTACAGTAGAAAAGAGTGTCTAATATATTGCTCACAATACTTCAAAGGTGTAGAGATAAAATTCAACCTACCCCAGAGGAACAATGATAATGTAAATTATCTGGATGAGTACATGTTTTCCTCTGATGGACGGATTATAGGAAAGATTGTAAGTGTTGAGCTCGATGACATGTCATTGGCTCAAGCACATCGCTATGTGTTGCTCCATAATGATGAACTTTCTCACTTTTGTAGGTTAGTATCAATAAAGGAACTTAGTAATGTGGTTAATTTTAGTAGTTATGTTTTGTTATCCCTGTGAGGGTTGACAGTTTAATAAAATCGATTTTTTACAGCGAATTTTTGACTGCTCAAAGATTAACCAACCGTTCTGATAAGAGTCATAAAACGCATCTTTATAATACTTAATTGTTAGCATTTTAGGGTTGATCTAGGTTTAAATTACACTTTTATACCTTAACAACTCTAAAGTGTCATTCTTGGATCATTGATCTATTTCGACGCATTTTTAGGTACTTTAAGTTCAAAAGAGATTGGAAAGCTATCATTGCTTGAAGTACAATGACTCGATGAACACCGGAGTGAAGGTTCACAAGCACTTGGAAAGGAGTTTCACTAAATTGCCAGAATTGCCCATACAGATCAATCATTTTTGTAAATTAAACTGTATTGATGCAAGAAGAACCAGGAGATGAGCCATATATGCTTAGAAAGATCCGGAAGTCTATTTTCTGGAGAATTTTATGGCTTATAAAAATGATTTTTCTAGAGAAAGTTATGGCAGTTTTAGTAGACAAAGGTCAAGCCTCCAGAATAGCACCAGTGTGCCCCGCGGTCTGGATCAAGCTAAGGTGCGGCCTGGATTAGGCTGGGTCACAGCCTCCAGAAAATGAAGAAAACAAGGAAAAGACTGAGCTGCGGCCTGGATTAGTGTGAGCCACGGCGCGAGCTCGAACCCCTGTTTCCGAGTTACGACTTAATTAGGGTTTTAATGATTGTTTAAACCCTAAAACACCCTTGGACCTTATGTATTATAAATAGACCACTTAGGGTTTAATATTTGACATTCATCATTCATTAAATAATCAATCAAAGGCTGGAAAACTCAAGGGAGGCTGCCGCACTCTCCCCCATGGCCAACTAATCTCCAAGCAATGCGAAGGGATGAATCCCTAGGTGTAGTTGTTCTTATTTTCCTTCTTAATTCAGTTATAATTTGGATTTATTGCTAAACATTGTTTATGATTTATTCTTTGCTTAAACAAGAAGAATTAAGGTTCATGTGACAGCTGCACTGTATGTTCTTCTTATTTTAGATTTTCTTAACCCGATGATTGCATGCTTCCTCTCCATATAAGTTTAGTCAAGCTATTCATATGTCAAGTTGTTTAGATGTGATTAAGTCCGGTAGGTTTATCTTTTAGGCTTTTCTATTACTGTGATATTGTCATATAGATATATTGTTGTTTCTTAATAAACCTATAGGATAGGTCGTGTGTGCTTGAATCGAAAGTAAAGAGTACTTCATAACAATTACATTAGGGTTTACATATACTTTAATTGAATATACACAGATTGCTCGTTTGGGATGTGAAACTTGCAATCGAGATAAAAACAACTGAATCGAGATTGGAATAAGGCAACTAACCTAGGGAGGATTCCCGGAACCTTATTGTTTCCTTATTATATTGTTCATTACAAATACACAATTTCCTCATAATACTTTACTATCAAAACTCATATTTACTTATTTGGATTTTATCATTTCGTATTAAAGTTTACACTTTTCCTTATAGTTAACTTGTTTCCTTGTGGAATCGATACCCCAAAGCTGTGCTACAACTACTGCGTTACTCTTTGGGCGTAATCAAATTTTAGTACCGTTGCCGGGGAGACACGCTTACAACCAAAGAAGATTGTCAACTTTGAGATAAGACGGTAATATCATTCTTTGCTCTTTGTTTTTATTTTTATTTTATTTTCTATGTTATTTGTTTCCCTCTAATCCCTTTGGTGTATGCTTATACCGAGAGATTCGCGAGGTAGATTCATTAAAAGACCTGAAATAGAGTTACCCTCTCCTTCTATATCCATTAGTGAAACCTCGCTTAGATCGAACCATAGTGCACACCCAAGTGAGAATTTAGACGATTTTGTTAACATGGCCGAAAATAACAATGAGAATGTTGCTAGGACACTTAAAGACTACTTACATCCTAGCCGAACGGCCACACTATCTTGTATCATGCTCCCCCCTAATGTTCAACAACCTGATTTTAAGCCGAGCAAGATCCAATTTCTACCAACCTTCCATGGATTTGAGAATGAAAACCCCTATATCCATATTAGGGAATTTGAGGAAGTGGTAGCTACCTTTCAAGGTAGGGTTGATATGTTAGACACCGTTTTTTCCCTTTTCACTTAAGGAAAAAGCCAAAGTTTGGTTGTACTCGTTAAGACCTAGGTCTATAGGTAGTTGGGATGAGATGACATCAGTTTTCTTCCAAAAGCACTTCCCAACCCATAAGACCAATAACCTCAAGAGACAAATCTCAAACTTTGCACAAAAAGAGAGTGAAACCTTTTATCAAGTTTGGGAATGTTTCAAGGACCTGTTGAATTCTTGTCCACACCATGGGTATGAGAGTTGGTGCGTAGTTAGCTACTTCTATGATGGACTTCTAAGTAGGGAGAGGCAGTTCATAGAAATGATGTGTAATGGGGATTTTCTTCAAAAATATCCTGATCAAGCTATAGATTTCCTAGATGACCTGTAAGAAAAAGCCCACACTTGGACAGGACCAAATGCCATGGAAAGTACTAGGAGAAATCAACCCGCTGGGATTTATCAACTTAGGGAAGATGACAGCCTTAAAGCCCGTTTAGAGGCCCTAACTAAGGAAATTGAAGCCTTAAAAACTAAGGATGCTAGAGCCCCCGAATTTGTTGCTAGGGTAGAGTCTCATGAACCTTATTTTATGTGTAATGGGGTAGATCGTCTACCTAGGGATTGTCCAGCTTATTTTGAGATGAAGGGGGAGTATAATGCTTTAGATACACCCTTTAGGAAACCAGACTCACCCTACTCTAACACTTACAATCCTGGTTGAAAGAATCACCCTAATTTTAGTTGGAAATCCGATATACAACCTCCTACCCAAACTAGTAACCAATGGCAACCAGAAACAACCTCATTTAATGCTTCTCAACAGTCTTTACCTTTGAAAGATATGTTTAAATCATTTATGCAGGTACATGCCAAGAGTGTGGAAGAGCAAGGCAAAATAAATCAACGGTTGTTAGAGAAACAACAAGCAATCAAAGAGGAACAAAAGGTGATAAAGAGTCAACTCACCAAGTTGATTAGTTTCTTGACGATTCAAGAACAATGTTGTTTTCCTTCGCAGCCACAACCTAATCCAATGGGACAACATATGGCACAAACCTCCAATCCTGAAAATCAAAATATTAGAGAGGTTAATGGCATAATCACTCGCAGCGGTAAAAGAATTGATGGGCCCACTCTACCATTAAACTTGTGCAACAAGAATAAAACCCCCGAGGAACAAGAGGCCCATGATGATTATTCTCCACTACTGCCTTTCCCTCAAGCACTCCTTAAACCTAAA
The DNA here is from genome assembly GCA_023935145.1 of Bretschneidera sinensis. Classification (NCBI taxonomy): domain Eukaryota; kingdom Viridiplantae; phylum Streptophyta; class Magnoliopsida; order Brassicales; family Akaniaceae; genus Bretschneidera; species Bretschneidera sinensis. The sequence continues at coordinate 51,111,541 of CM043704.1, forward strand.
GAGATAAATATAGCATTAAAAGGTGAGATTCTTGAACAACTTCAGCATGTTAAAATTAATCTTCCTCTTCTTCATGCCATAAAACAGATTCCCAACTATGCTAAAGTCATCAAGGATTTATGCACACTCAAGAAGAGGAAAAATGTTAAGAAGATGGCATTCTTAATGGAGCAAGCAATTACAGCAATTGACAGCAAGACACTACCCAAATATAAAAATCCGGGCTGTCAAATGGTGGCTTGCCAAATTGGAAACAAATCTTGTGGTCAATCATTGCAAGATTTGGGTGCTAGTGTGAACCTCATGCCATACTCCATGTACTTACAGCTCGGTCTAGGTGAGATCAAACCAACCTCCATAGTACTTCAATTAGTGGATAGATCAGTAAGAAAACCAAGAGGTATTGTAGAAGTTGTTTTGTTGTAAATTGATAATTTCTACTATCCTGTTGATTTTTTGGTTTTAGATATTATTTCTACTATAAACACGGAGTCAAAAATTCCTTTGATACTTGGAAGACCATTCCTTGCCACCGCCAATGCCCTCATTAATTATAGGAATGGCCTAATGACATTATCATTTGGAAATAGGACTCTAGAGGTAAATGTTTGTCGAGTCTCATGGCAGCCACATGAAGAGGATGAGTACATCAAAGGTAATTCTAAATCTTCGGAATTCATTCCTAATAATTTTGAATTCAATAATTCTTCAGTTTATACCCATGCCATTAATGTTGTTGATGTTTTTGATAAGCCACAGGAATTTATTAAGAAATCTTGGCAACCATGCTTTGAGGAGTTGCTTGAGAGAAGTCACATGGATGCGGGAATCAAATACCCTACTGTTGATAATAAATGGGCATCACCAAAAACACTTGAGCCACATGTGGTGGACTTTAAGTATTCCTTGCCAAAAGACTAGCACTGAGGCCACTGAGTATGGAGCCTCATCTTCAGCACTATAATGAGGCTAGCAGTGAGAGTGGTGCAGCGTCTGGCTGAAGACGTAAAACTTAGCGCTCATGGAAGGCAACCCACAACATATCCTTTTATTTTTTTTGTTTTTCATATTTTCTTTTCTTGTTTATTATTATTATTTTGCTGTTTTCCAGTTTTACTTTCGTATTTCTTTTTCAAGGACAACTATACGAAGTAGTTCAAATGGTGGTGCACAATTTTTTGCTTCTTTGCACTTTTGGCTACAAAAGAAGTTTCTTTAACTTTTGCTTTCATATTGAGGACAATGTTTATTTTAAGTTGGGGGTGGAGGAAAGGAAGGAGGAAACATATTCCTATTTTTCATATTCTTTGAACTGCTTGGTGTCATTTTCCCTTTTGTTTGTTTTTAGCATGCTTTGTGTTAGCCTTAGAGTTAATTCACATGTCAATCATATGAGCCTAATTGAGATAGCATATAGCGTTTAGCAGTAGTTAAATCTTGTTTTGGTTTGAAATTAATTTAAGTGTCAATCTTCATTTGGTTTGAGACTCTAGTTTATAGTAAGAATGTGTGATTACTCTTAAACATTTAGAGAAATTTTATGTGTGATTGTTTTATGAATACTTTTGCGGTCTCGACAAGCTCTAGAACTTATTTGATAATCACTTGAGGAAAATTCTTAGAATGCACATTACTTAGGATATGATATAGGCCCTTTTTGGACCGTTTGAGCCTTTTGAACTTACCCTTGCTATATTCATCACTAGTCACCTGTTTGAGCCTTTTTCTTGAAAAAGAATTTGAGCCTTGTTTCTTTCAATAGCCCATTTACTTACCCTTATGAGCCTTAAAATATTTTATCCTTACCCTTCTTTTAAAAGAACTTAGTTATACACATTTGTTGAGAAGCACTGAAGAGGAGTAAGGATGGAAATATGAAAAATATTACTACCATAACCTAAGTATATTAAAGGAGATAAGTTGGGGGTTGTTGAAAAGAAAAAAAATGAAAAAGGAGGTAAATGGTCTTATGCTAAAAATACAAAAGAAAAATAGAAGTGAAGCATGGCAAAGAAAGAAGAAAAGAAAAGAAAAGTGGTGACTTATCAAGAGATATGCTCTTATAAAAAATGATTGAAAGAGTTGAGCGTTGAAGTAAAGTTATCTGGTGCTTAAAAGTGGTTGGGTTTAAGCTAAGAGATTGAGTTCTTTTACTTGTGAATCCTTTCCGTTCTATCTTAACCTTTACCTTAGCCTAACATTACAAGCTTATTAAAATACCTATTTATCCAAGGTGGTGTGGTTTTTCTACAATAGTGGAGAGCGATTTGAAAAATAAGCCTATGGAGTTTGTTTATGTGATTGATGTCACACAATTTGTTATGTTTTTAGAGGCTAAGACTTGTATTCATGAATTTTGTGCATAAAATCATCCAGGTGTTTGGATTAATGGATTGTGGTAAGATAGATGTTAAGAGTCGATAACAATTTTAAGATTGATGTTTAGATTACTTTTGGACTTGGGTGAAATTTAATGATTCTATGTGCCATGTGTTATGTGCGATTTTTGAGACAAAAGTGAATTACTCTTGGTTTAACACTAACATTGCTTTACTTTGTTTTAATTCCCACCATAGAATTCATTTCTTTTTTCGCTTGAATTTCTAGGGACTAGCAATAAGCTAGTTGGGGGTTATGATGAGAGTCATAAAATGCATCTTTACAATACTTAATTGTTAGCATTTTAGGGTTGATCTAGGTTTGAATTGCAATTTTATACCTTAACAACTCTAAAGTGTCATTCTTGGATCATTAATCTATTTTGATGCATTTTCAGGTACTTTAAGTTCAAAAGAGATGGAAAAGCTATCATTGTTTGAAGCACAATGACTTGATGAACACCGGAGTGAAGGTTCACAAGCACTTGGAAAGGAGTTTCACTAAATTTCCAGAATTGCCCGTAGAGATCAATCATTTTTTGCAAATTAAAATGTATTGATGCAAGAAGAACCAGGAGATAAGCCATATATGTTTAGAAAGATCTGGAAGTCTGTTTTTTGGATAATTTTACGGCTCGTAAAACGATTTTTCTAGAGAAAGTTATGGCAGTTTTAGTAGATAAAGGTCAAGCCTCCAGAACAGCACCAGTGTGCGCCGCGGCCTGGATCAAGCTGAGGTACGGCCTGAAGGGCTGAGCCGTGTTGGAATGATTATCTACCTAAATAAATATGCAAATAATCGTTTTAGTTTTACTTGCAAGTGCACAAGGTCTGTGGTAGCATAATGTGCAAGTGCGAGATCATTTCCACAGGGATTGGTGAATTTCGTTTTAGAATTAGTTTCTTCAAGTTTAAAAAGAGAAATAGCAAATTTGATTGTGAGTAAATAACAATAATGAGAACATAAGACTACGATATCCACCCTAATTATACTTTTCCACTAAGTAAAGCTTCAATGCTCTAGCCTTATCATGAATATCTAATGGTTGCCAACCTAAGGGCTTGGTCCACACCTTAGGCTATTGATCTCCCTATGCAATGAGTTAGGTATGGTGTATACTCTAACTCTTTTCTCTCTTAAGGGATTCAACATGGGTGTATACTGAGTTGTTCATTAAGAGAGCATGAGGGCTGTGGAGATCGACAACCACACAGGACCTAGGGCTTGGTCCGCTCCCGGTTTCCCATGTTGATTAACCCAGGAATCCGGTGTGGATATCCCTTGTTACTAATGTCGAATCCAGGACTCGGTCATCCAAATTTATTCGACTAACTTATCCATACCACATGCATACGTTGATCAGGCACATACATATGAGGAATGTAAATAAAAACAGGTATTAATCAAGTTAAATATTCTAACAAGGCTATAGCAAAGATAATCAATGAATGAACATATGGAAAAGCATAACTAGGGCTTCAATCAAACCCTATAGGAGTTTAGTTACACATACTAAGTAAACTAAACATTCTAAACATAATGAAATAAAAACAAAAAACTAAAACAGAAGAAGACTCGGGAAATGAGTCGTCAATTTCTCTCCTAAGCTCTCTACTTCAAATCTAGAACAAAAGGTATGGTTTATGTGTTTTACAGGGCTATTTATAGGGTCCTCTTGGTGTCCCGAAACCCTAATTCCTTTTTGGAGTTGGAAGACTTCTTTCCATACCTGGCTCTGCCGCCTCTGGAGTGATTGTGCTTGAGCATATGCGGGATGCACTCGAGCGCAAGTGTGCGCTCGAGCCTTCTTCAAGTGCGCTCGATCTCAATGGGGTACGCTCGAGCACAATTTGTTGGATGGCAGATCTTGACTTTTGCTTCTAAAAGCTCCAAATTATCATCTTTTTGTCCAAGTCCTGTGAAAAACACATAAAATACAAAAATGAAGTAGAATCCATAGAAATAGATAAATAAATAGCCTAACAAGTGTAAATTAAGCGGCTTAAATATGACTATTTAAGCACTTGTCACACCCCTAAACTTACATATTGCTAGTTCCTTAGCAATACAAAACTAAAGACTATGTTAGAACAAAATTTAAAGATAAATTCATTTCCATGATATTCAAAAATTTGGGTTGTGCATAAAACTATGATAACCGTTCATGAGTAAGCTTAAAATAAAAACACATTTTTGTATTAAAAAAGGATTTTCAAAAGCTCATGTTACTTATCTAAGGCTGGCCTAAGGCATCGCAAGTTTGATTCATGTGTGATGAATTAGCACATATAAGATGGAGCTTCCACATAATTTTAGTGTATAGGGTTTCGATGCCCAAACCTTTATCAAATTCCTTATCAACAAGAACAAAAATGGCATAATACTTGCTTCTTTTTCTTTTTCTTTTTATCATGCGATCTTTGCCATGTTAAGTTCCATCGAGCTTTCTATTTAACCCTTGTAATAAGTGTTTAGCCAATGACTCCCAAACCAGATGGTTTTAGGGCATTAGGTGTAAAGACACCCCTAAGGACTTACTAACTCGAATCAAAAAGGCTATGGAACTAACAGGTTTTAATGCTTCTAAATGAAATTTTCACCTTTTGATGTGAACACTCAATGCTTACTAAGGAAAGAGGCCCAATTACTCAGTGGAAATTTGTTATTATGATCATTAAAGGCTTACTTCCCACTTTTGACGTGAACACTCAATGCTTACTGAGGCAAGAAGCCCAGTTACTCAGTGGAAAGTTTTTAATGATCATTAGAATCTTTTTAATCACTTTTTGCATGATGAACATTTTTTTTATCTGTAAATAAGGATTTTATTGATCAAAAAGATTTACAAAAAACACTGGGCATACCCCAGGGATTTACAAAGAGAGCTTATACAGAAACAAAGACTAAATAGCTTACAAAAGCTGCCTAATCAAATCATAGAAACTTACAATGATGCTAGTCAAGCCCAATGAGTATACAAACCTTGGAACAAATACAAGCATACAAGCATATAAGCTGGACTTACAGTAGCAGCCTAACAAAAAGTCACTGGGCATACCCAGGAGATAAACAAAGAGAGCATACAGAAACAAAATAAAAGACAGCTTACCCAAGAAGACAACACTTTACAAGGAATGCTAACTAAGGTACTAGGCAATTACAACAGCAGCCTAATTTCTGGGCAAGAGGCATACACAACCCTATAGATTACAACTTAGATTTTCTTAGCTAGACTAGATGGTAGCACAGCAACTTGATCAAAAAGCTTAGCATTCCTGGCCATCCAAATGTTATACACAGAGCAAGCAAGGGAAATTCTTTTTGCAATGTCTGGGGGGCCAGTTCCCTTGACCTTTTGAGTCTACTTGATTGCACTTTCAATTGTAGACATTTGTCTTCTCCATCCAAGCCATTCTTTGATAGAGTTCCATGTTTCCTTGCTGACCCTGCCGGTGCAGAAGAGGTGATCCCTGGATTCTTCTTGATATTTCCATAGGGGACATGGTTTGTCCCCCCATTCAAGTTGGAGTTTATCTTTGGTGAGAAGTCTATTCTGAATAGCTAGCCAAAGAATGAAAGAATGTTTAGGAGGGCAGTGACCATTCCACACCAATGTGGCCCAGCTGACCTCATTACCTTTCTGTCTGATGGAGTTATACACCTTCTTGATGCACAGATCATCCTGGACACTCGAGTCCTTAAGTCTGTCACTGCCAAGCTGACCAGTGGGTGGATGATCAGATAAGCTATCCCTAATTTCAAGAATTTTCTTCCAAAGAAGGGAGTCACCTTTAGCAGCCCTGGTCTCCTAGATGGATCTGTTCATTAGGTAGTAGTGTTGTACCTATTGAATCCATAGAGAGTCCTTCTTCATGTGGATATGCCATAAGACTCTAGTGAGGAGAGCTTTGTTCCAAACTTTAAGATCAACCAATCCTAACCCACCTTCAGACTTGAGTCTGCAGAGGGTAGCCCAAGCAACAAGAGCCTTTCTCATGCCACTACACTTACCATTCCATAGGAAAGTCCTGAACATCCTGATAATTTTCTTCAGGATGTTACCAGGGATAGGGAAAATGGCCGGCCAGAAGCACTCAACACCTTGAAGCACTGACTTGATCAGTTTTGTTCTGCCAGCATAGGACAATGAAGATCCATCCCAGACATTGATGTACCCAGCTATTTTGTCAATGAGGGGGGAATAATGTGTAGCATTTAGTCTGGCTGAGGCCAGAGGAACTCCCAAGTACTTGAAGGGAAAGCTGCCCTCCTCCATTCTTGTAATTCTTCTTATTTCAGTCTACTCCTTAGCCTTAACTCCAGCATGATAGATGTTAGACTTGGCCAGGCTTGCTTGCAGCTTAGAGCACTCACTGAACTGGTTGATACACTCCATTAATAGTCCAACAGATTTACCATCCCCTCTAGCAAAGAGAATGAGGTTATCTGCAAAAGCTAAGTGTGTGATCTTAAGTTTGTCACATTTTGGGTGGTATCTGAAGCCATCCTCTTCCTTTAACCTCTCAATGAGCCTGGACAAGTACTCCACCATCAATACAAACAAGTAAGAGGAGAGGGGATCACCCTTTCTACGGCCTCTTTTTCCAACAAAGAACCCAGGCATACTCCCATTGATGGATAGGGAGAAGGATGTAGTGGTGACACATTCCATGACCCAGCCTCTAAATTTTCCAGGAAACCCAAGGCCCTCAAAAAAATTGTCTAGAAATTCAAATTCAACAGAATCATATGCTTTCCTGAAGTCTATCTTGATCATACATCTTGGAAAGATTCTTTTCCTAGGGTACTTTCTAAGGAGTTCCTGAACCAAATAGATGTTCTTTGTCATACTCCTTCCTTTGATGAAGGCAGTTTGGGCTTGGTTAAAAATGAGGTTTAATTTTTCTTATGCCAAAGTGTTCTTTTCAACAAGTCTTTTTATTACAGTTAGGTTATGGAAACATATATAAAATAATTATGTGTTATACCCCACACAAATGCGTGCTAAATGTGCTTATGCAAATTTGGATCAAACTTGTGAATTCTTTGGTGCCTTGAGATAGGTAACTAACTTTGTAAAATTCCTAATACAAGACTACGTGTTCTAGTTTTTAAGTTGAAGTGTTATCAAAATTTTAAATCAACCAACATTTTTGTTACCAAATGAATATGCATTTATCTTTTTTAAAAAAAATTGGGACTTAGTGTGTGCATGTGTCTTAAGTGTGTGTGTAATAGTATCTAGTATCTCCCATGACTCCCAAACTTAAAATACACATTGTCCCCAATGTGGTTGTGGTATGGAAAGATCTGACCTGGGAGATGGAGAACTAGGTTGCTTGCTTGTACATGCCCCCAAACTTGAACTGGATGCACACATGAAGTACCTGACAATGAAAAATAAATGTTGTTCTGGAAAATAAAATATAAATAATAGACATGTAAATATAACTATAAACAAATGAAAAGTACTAAAATGAAAAAGGATATGTCTGGGGTGCTTCCCATTAGCGCTAAGTTTTATGTCTTCAGCCAAACGGGGTATCCTCTCACTGCTGATCATCTGTGGGTGTAGTCGAGGAGGTACCGGGTGCAAGAGGTCGGTTCTAGTGTGATCGCGCTCGATCGCAAGGGGTATATGCGCTCTATCACAGATATTGTTCGCTCGATCATACGAGAGGTAGTATGCTCGATTGCTAATACCAAGCGCTCGATCGCATTTGGTCAGGCAATAGGTCGAACAGTTGGCGTGCAACAAACACTCGAAGCTATGGAAAAACCTATGAGCTCGATCCTATCCTCCTGCAAGCATGAAATAGAATAGCCAATTACACAAGATAAATGGATAATACGAGAAAAATATAAATGAAAAACCTATGTGTGCTGGTGTGCAAGTAAAATAGAACAAAATAGGTTTGCATACCATGGGGGGTTAGGAGAAATTCAGGGGAAGGTGGTCGTGCTTGTGGAAGGGTGATGTATGGTGGTAGGTGGTGTTTGTGACGGACGGTCGGTGGTTTGGAGGCAGTTACCATGCAAGATTAGGGCAAGAAGAGGCTAAGTGCGATAGTGAGAGTGAGAGTTGCGCTAGAGCGTAAATGAGGGGAAAAAGGAAAATTGTTTATAATATGCACGTACCCTCTCTGCCCCGAGTGCACTCGAGCGCATTTGTGAAGTGCGCTCGATCGTATGATGCGCAAGTGCGTAGGGTAATGTGTTCGTTCGCACTGAGGTGTGGGGGATGTGCGCTCGAGCCTAATGATTGGTGTGCTCGAGTGCAATGCAGTATGAACAGTGTATTTAAAACTTTACCAAAAACAAATTTAGAATGATACAGTCATACTGTATTTTAGTGGCATTCAGTACCACCAACCTTGATAGAGGCACTTGAGTTATATGTTATGCAATTGGAATTTGCTCAAGTGCTCTCTGTGGTAGCTTCAAGGCTATGTCTTTTGAATGAGGCATTTAGAGCCCCCATAAGGTGGTTCCAGTGCTGTTGACAACTGCTTTGTCTCCAATTTTGGCGCATGGTCAATAAAATAAGGAAAAGTCATATTAGTAAGTTCAAGATTTTTAAATTGAGGATGACATTTACTTGAAAGCTCTGGTGTTTTCTTGATGGTGTGCACAGCTCCATTAATATCCTTAATCATGTTATCATCATCTGGCCTAATGTCCAATCTTGTGTCAGTATGGTTGTGGATGGTCTCTAATGGCAATGGACTTTAGACACTTTTTCACCGATACCTTGCATGAAGCTCACATTATAACACTCATTATTAGTTTTAGTAGAGTCTAATGTATTAAATATTTTAAATTCTACCTCTTCATCATTTACTCTCATAGTGACTATGCCTCTTTTCACATTAATGTTTGTGTCAGCAGTGATCATAAATGGTCTCCTTAAGATGATAGGGAGTGGTACATGTATATGACATTCCTCCATGTCTAATACAATAAAATCGGCAGGTAAAATAAATTTACCTACTCTTACCAAAACATCCTCGAGGATATCTCTTGGTCGTTTAATGCTTCTGTCAGCCAATTGTAACGTAATGGAGGTTGGTTGGAGTTCCCCCAAACCTAGGGTCTCGTATATACTATAAGGTAGAAAATTGACACTCGCTCCTAGGTCCAATAATGCATGCTCGAAAAGCTAGTCACCTAGCCTGCAAAGAATAGTAAAACTACCCGGATCTTTTAGTTTAGGTGGTAATTTTCTCAATAATACAGCACTCACCTCTTCGATCAAGGCTACTGTCTCATGCTCCTGAAATTTCCGTTTGTTAGTGCAACAATCTTTTAAAAACTTAGCATAAGCAGATAGTTGTCTTATTGCATCTACTAAAGGAATATTTATTTCCACCTTTTTCAAGGTTTCGAAAATGTCAATCATTTTAGTTTCATTTTTAGGCTTCACTAACTTTTGAGGGAAGGGTGGAGGTGTATTTACCTTTTCCATCTCTCTTACCTTAGATGTAGAGGTTTGGTCTGGAGATGCTTGTGTAGGCTCATTGGTGCCGACGATCTTACCACTTCTTAAGGTAGTTACAGCATTTAGTTGCTGATGTCCTTTTGGATTAGGTAGTGGCTGGGCTTGGAGCTCTCCTTGCTTTCTGCTACTCAATTCCTTGGCCAACTTTCCTATTTGTACCTCTAGTCCTTGAATGGCTTGATCATGTTTTGCAGTGATTTGCCTCATTTCAGTCCGAAATTGCCTTGACTCTTCCATGAATTATTCATGTTTATTCAGGATTTGTTGTTGCTGAGTCGCTAGTTGCCTCACAAGACTTTCAAGGTCATTCTTCTTTGGTTCAGGAGCAGATTGAGCTGCTGGTTGGAAGTTTCTTTGCTGCCCTTGACTGTTTTAGTTGTTGCTCCACAAGAAATTCGGGTGATTTCGCCATCCAGGGTTGTATGTGTTAGCATAGGGGTTGTTCTTCGGGGGATAATTATTTGGTCCCACAAATTTGGCTTGCTCATGATCTGCAGATGAATACAAGGGATATGTATCAGTATTATGATCAAATTGTGACCAAATAGCACATACCTGGAGTGGTGTAGCAGGTGGGTTCGTTGAGGTGTTCTGAGCAGCCATAGTTTTCACTAATAGGTCAAGTTTCCTCTCCATAGCAGCTATTTGAGGAGATAATCCTCCGTTTAAGCTTATCTAATACATACCCTTACTTTTGGTTATATGTCTACCTCGAGAGGAGAACTGTTGCGTGTGTTCACTTAGGGTTTCAAAGAGTTCCATAGCCTCTTCGCTGCTCTTTTCCATCAGCACTCCTCCACAACCTGAATCAACAATATTTTTGTTAGAATCACTCAAACCTTCATAGAAAGCTTGTACCAGTTCGTCTTGGGGTAGGTTGTGGTGTGGGCGCTTGAGTAGTAGCTCGTTGAAGTGTCCCTAGGCTTCAAAGAATAGATCACTATCCTTTTGTTGGAATGATTGAATTTCTTTTCTCATTTGCCTCATCTTTTGGGCTGGAAGAACTTCCTTAGGAATTTGCTAACGAACACCTCCCAAGTGTGGATGGAAACTACAGGCAAAGAGTTATACCATAATTTAGCATTATCTTTCAAGGAAAAAGGGAAAAGAATTAACCTTATTCCTTCTTGATCTAAGCATCAGATGTGCTAGAATTTGCAAAGGTCGAAGAACTCTCGAAGGTGCAAATGTGGATCTTCACTAGGTGTACCCCTAAAGTGAGTCAGTGCACTGAGTATCTGTGGAGATATGTAGTAGTTTCCTTACGCCTCAAGTTGAGATGCGATGCACGATGGTTGATCGAGGTTCTACAAGATGAAGGATTGCTTCATCAGCATCCGCTCAGGTGGTTGTTGCTCGGCTATCTGTTCAGCCATTGGTGTGTCTTCCTCAATTCCTCATTCGTCCTCTTCCGAGTTGTCTATAAGTCTTTGTTGGATAGTTCTCTCTAGCTCGAGATCAAGGGGAAGGAATTCTGGATGCTTGGATTGTCGTCCGTGCATGAATCGGTGGCAGTTACTTGAGTGCAGCAGTCAAACACTGCTGCTTAGATTACTCTCTGCCTCAATTGTGCTCGATCGCACAGAGGGTGCGCTCGATCGCAAGTGGCACAGAAAGCTCTCCTGGAGTACCTGAAATAGAAAAAAAGAAATTGATTAGGGTTTTTAATGAAGCGAAAAATAAGATAAACACAATAATTTAGAATCGAATAAAAAAGAAATAACAAAAATTAAATTAAATGAGAAATTAATTCTAAAAATAAATTTTAGTGCAATCCTCGGTAACGATATGATGCAAGGTGTTGTTGAGCAAGCTTTTTAGGTCCATCCCATTGCTCCATTTGAGGTCACCCTCACTCATGCTTTCACAAGAAAAGATATTAAGCTAGAATTTGCAGATGTTACTAATGACATCATTAAAGCTGTGCACCTCCTAGAGGCCTCTCCAAAGCATCCAAGCACCAAATTTGGCATTAAAGTAGTTGCTGGTGCATTCAACTTATGCTTTTCTATGAGGGAATAAGAGTGTCTGGCTGAAGACGTAAAACTTAGTGCTCATAGGAGGCACCCCACAGCATGTTCTTTCATTCTAGTACTTTTTTTATTTATCGTTAGTATTTATTAACTGTTTATTATTAATATTTCTTGTTTTCCCGTATTACATTAGTTTTTCTTTTTCAGGAACATAATGCGTGCATCCAGTTCAAGTTTGGGGGCGTGCTATAAGCCATGCCAGCCATCTAGTCCTCCATCTCCCAGGTCAGATCTTTCCATGTCACTCACATATTGGGGACAATGTGTTTATTAAGTTTGGGGGCAGGGGGAGACACATTCACACACTATGTCCCAGTTTTTTTATTTTTGAAAAAAGATAAATGCATGTTCATTTTGTTTTGAAAATTTTGGTTGATTTAAAATAAATATTATGATAAAACTTCATCAGTAAGATTAAAATCTATAACACATAGTCTAGTAATAAGAGTTTTAAAAGTTTAATTACCTACCTCAAGGTACTTAAGAATTCACAACTTTGATCTAAAATCTGACATGAGCACATTAGCACACAATTGTGTGGGGTATGACAAATAATTTTTATGTATATGTTTCCATGACCTAACTATAATCGAATAACTTGTTAGAAGAACACTTTGGCATAGAAAAATAAAGAAAAATGTTTATCATGCAAAAAGAGAAATGCTCCTAATGATCATTAAATAAACTTTTCACTGAGTAACTAGACCTCTTGCCTTAGTAAGCAGTAAGTGTTCACGTCAAAAGGTGGGAATTATGCATATAATGATCATTAAATAAATTTTCCACTGAGTAACTGGACCTCTTGCTCAGTAAGCAATGAGTGTTCACATCAAAATGTGGGGATTTTTACTTGGTAGCATTAAGACCGTAGATTTTTTTACCCGAGTTAGTAAGTCCTTAGGGGTTTCTTTACACCTAATGCCCTAAAACCATCTGGTTTGGGAGTCATTGGCTAAACACTCGTTACACGGGTTACTTAGAAAGCTTAATGGAATTTAACGTGGCAAAATTCTCATCATAAAAAGAAAAAGAAAAGAATTAAAACTATGCCATTATTATTCATTCTGATTGGAAATTCGATGAATGTTAAGACATCGAAACACTATATATTAAAATTATTTGGAAGCTTCATCTTTTATGTGCTAATTCACACACACTAAGACGAACTTGTGATGCCTTAAACCAGCCTTGTGTAAGTAATTAGAATTTTAAACCCTTATTCATTGCAAAGATGTGTTTATATTTTAAGTCCTACTCATGAACAAACATCATAGTTTTATGTGCAACCCAAAATTTCAAAAATCATGAATGACGAATTTATCTTTGATTTTGCTTTTCAATTAGTTTTCGTTTTGTATTGTTAAGGGACTAGTAATATGTAAGTTTAGGGGTATGATAAGTGCTTAAATATTCATATTTAAGCCCCTTAATTTACAGTTGTTAAGCTCTTTATTTATGTATTTTAGTATATTCTACTTCATTTTTGTGTTTTTTGTGCTTTTTACAGGTTTTTGAAGAAAAAATAACATTTTGGTGTTCTAAGGAAGAAAAATGAAGATCTGGAGCCTACTTGGTGCGATCGAGTGCAAGCCATTTGTCATCGAGCGCACAAACACTTGTGCGCACACCTAGCAGGCTTGAGCGCACCCATATGCTCGAGTGCAGAAGCACGTGATCGAGCACACACGCACAGAGAAGCGGCAGAGCCAGTTTTGGAAATAAGTCTCCGAATCTTATTTTGGAAATTAGGATTTCGAGGCACCCTTAGAACCCTATATATAGGCATGTAAAACATAGAAACTTCATCTTTAATTTTTCCCTTTAGTTTTAGTTTTAGGTTGGGAGGCAGGAGGCCAGAGGGGATTTCATAGAAGAATTGACAACTCTTCAACGATGCTCTCTCGGATTTCTTCTTTCCTTTATTTTATCATGTGTAACTAAACTTTTAGTAAGGGCTTGATGGAAGCCCTAATTATATTTGCTCAATAATTCAGTATTGATGCCTTTGCGATATTTATGTTGTGATGTTTTAATTGATTAATGCCCATTTTATTTAAATTCCTCATATGTGTTTGTCTGATCAACGTATGCATGTGGTGTGGATTAGTTAGTTGAATCAATTTGGATGACCGAGTCCTTGGTTCAACAATAGTAACAAAAGAAATCCACGCCGGGTTCTTAAGTTAATCAATATGGGAAACTGGGAGCGGACCAAGCCCTAGGTCTCGTGTGGTTATCGATCTTCACAGATCCTATGCTCTCTTAAGGAAAAACTCAGTATACACCATGTTGAATCCCTTAAGAAAGAGAAGAGTTAAAGTATACACCATGCCTAACTCGTTGCTTAGGGAAATCAATAGCTTAAAGAGTGGACCAAACCCTTAGGTTGACAAACATTAGGTACTCATAACATATTTAAAGCATTGGCATATTGTTTTATTGTGGTAGCATGATTGGTGGTGGATATCAAGTCCCTATGCTTTTATTATTATTATTCCAAACTCAATATTTATTTCTCTCGTTATCTTTTTATATTGCGAAACTAATTCTAAAGTTAAATTTACCAATCCCTGTGGAGATGATCTCGCATTTGCACACTATGCTACTATTGACCTTGTGCACTTGCAAGTAAAACTATTCGATTATTTGCTTAATAATTTAGGTAGTTAAACGCACAACATGCTCTCTTAAAACGTCCAATAATTTCTCCTCTTGAGCATCAACTAAATTTGAAGCTATAATCACAGGCAAAGAATCTGCAGGACCTAGGAACTTATACTTAAGATTGTCCGGTAAAGGCTTAAGTTCCTTGTGGGGGGGGCTTAGGTGTTGTGGTCTCCTCCGTCTCACTGCTCTTCCAAGGAGCAGACTCCAAAATGGCATTTGCTTGCTCAAGTAACTTATCCAACTCCAAATCCTCTCCAAACTGAGCAAAGCATGCCTCCAGAATGTCCTCAAACTTCCCTCCTTTCTTCGATGCTTGTAATCTCTCAAGGTATGGCACTTTAGGTACAAACGACCTAGGAAGATCCTTAATAGTAGGTGTGGCTGTAGATGGCTCAGCATCTCTCTTCTCCTTGTTGTCACTTTCTTGCCCTTGCTGCATAGATGGTTCTCTTCCACTTGATTGTCCACTTGTCTCCCAGACCTCAATGTGACAATCGATTGCACTTGTTCCTGCCCATGCGTAGGAGTTGATGCATTTTCAACCGCAAACTGTTCCTTCGGGTTGGGCACGACTTGACTGGGGAACTTTCCCTTCTCTCCTTCACCCACATGACTTGCAATTTGACCCATTTGACTCTCTAGCTTGGCAATCACTTGGGTGTTTACTATTGTCGAACTCCTTACTTTGCTGATGGATTGGCCGGTCATATTCATGAAATCCTTGAAGGTGTCCTCCAATGACTGTGAAACCAACGCTGGCACTTGAGTGGGAGCTTGGTAAGCGGGTGATGGTGCTGGATGGGTTGAGCGACCATGACTTGGAACTAGGTGGAGGAAATCTGGGAGGGTCTTGATTGTGAGCATGATGAGGGGCTCCTCCCTGATTCATCGGTTGGTTCTGCTTCCATGAAAAATTAGGGTGGTTTTGCCACCCTGTATTGTAAGTCTCAGAGTAAGATCCATTTGATTGCTTCCGATAGTCATTGAAAGCATTCACTTATTCCATGGGATACTCGGCAAAAGCCGGCATAGATGGACAATTCTGTGCTAAATGCATAGGACTAGCACAGATGGAATAGCTATTAACATTGAATGTATTGGCTGCATTAATGGACTGGTCGGTCATCTTCATGAAATCCTTAAGGGTGTCCTCCAAAGACTGTGGCTTTAGATCAAAATGGGTAGCATTGGTTGGTGACAACACTATACAAGAATGGGAATTAGTCGCAACGGGTGCGAACACATCCCTAAGGGATGCAGTGAAGTCCACGTTCCAAGCTCTAGCTTGCTCTACATTCTCCAGTTGATTTGCATTCCTTAAATTGTCCCCCATCTCAATCATCTCTCTCTCAACAAGTGCTCTCTTATTTCTCTTAAGAGTTCTTTCTAATTCGAGATCTAGAGGTATCAATTCTAAGTTCAGGGATCTCCGACCAAGTGTACACCACACAAAAAGCAATAAAATAAACTAACTAGCAAAAACAAATAAGTGCTTAGAGAAAACAAAAAAAATAAAGGAAAATGTAAACGAAATATGTAAGAAATATATATATATATATATATATATATATATATATATATATATATATATATATCATACATTTTTCTCTCTTCAGCAGCCCCCCCCCCCCCCCCCCCCACCTTTCTTGTTGCCACAACATGTGAGATGTGGCTCATATGCACAAAGAATTGGCAGCAGGTTGCCACCTGCTGCCACAAAATTTTTTTATTTTTTTTACATAACCTTTTTTTTCTTTTTCCTTTTACTATTCACGAAATATTTTTTTTCAAAAGAATTATTTTATTCAATACTAAATCCTTCTCGTAAATATATTATTTTAATTTCATGTCATATTTATGAAATTACTTCTTTATCCTTACTTTACGATTACGGGCATTACAATAATTGATTCTAAAAAGGAAAATAGGAAGTTAGATGAAATCTTGGTAGTGAAAGATTTTCATGATGTGTTTCGTAATGAGTTGTCTAGGTTGCCTCCAAGTAGGGAGAATAAATTCTCTATTGATGTGATACTAGGATCATCACATATATTTAATAGCAACCTACAGAATGTCGCCAGCTGAATTGAGAGAGTTGAACGTACTATTTTAAGAATTTTTGGATAAACAATTTTTCGGACCTAATATAGTTGGGGAGCCCTTGCGTTGTTCGTGAAGAAGGAAGATGGAACAATAAGAGTGTGTATAGACTACAAATAGTTGAATAAGAACAAATACCTTTTACCCATGATAAATGAATTGTTTGAGCAGTGCAAGGAGTGAGAGTGTTTTCTAAGATAAACCTAAGATCAGGTTATTACCAATTGAGGATAGAGAAGGGAAACATGCCTAAGACTGCTTTTAAGGGCACGTTATGGTCATAAGCTTTTTGTGATGTCATTTGGATTAACTAATGTTCCAGAAATATTCATGGACTTGATGACTAGAGTGTTTAAACTATATCTCAACAAGTTTATGGTTTTATTTGACTTTCTGATATAATCTAAGAATGAATAACAACATGTGAAACATTTGACAGTGTGTTGGAGATTCTGGGGAGAGAGAAATTATATGCAAAGTTCTTTAAGTGTGAGTGTTGGTTGAATGAAATAACTTTCTTGGAACATGTAATATCAGAAAATGGCATAACAGTTGATTCACAAAAGGTAGAGGTAATGTTAAGTTGGGAGAGACTAACTAGTGTGACTAAGATTAGAATCTTCTTGGGGTTAGCTGGTTATTATTAAAGATTCTTTCAGAAATTTTTCTATTATTGTAATACTGTTAAATAGATTGACTAGGAAAGAGGTGAGATTTGTATGGTAAGGGAAGTGTGAGAAAAAATTTCCAATTAATAAAGGAGAAATTGACTACAGCTCCAGTATTAATGTTGTCTTCTGGTGATGAAAGGTTTGTGGTGTATAGTGATGCGTCACATCAATAATTGGGATATGTGTAACATAGGAAAGCTGTGGCCCATACTTCTAGAAAATTGAGGATTCATGATAGAAAATTTTCCTACCCATGACTTAGAGTTGGCTGCTATAGTGTTTACTTTAAAGATTGGAGACATCATCTGTATGGAGCCACTTGTGAGGTATTCATGGGTTGTAAGAGTTTAACATATTTACCTACCCAGAGAGAGTTGAATTTGAGGTAAAGATTGTAGATTGAGTTGATTAGTAATGATGGTTTTACAATTCACTATCATCTAGAAAGGGAGAAGGTGATAGCTGATGCATTGAGTAGAAAGTCTACAATAAGGTTGACTGCTATGGAGAGTCCTGATGTGAAATTGATGATAGATTTAAAGGAGATAAGAATGAAATTGAATATCAGTTATAGAGGATCATGGTTAACGAATAAGGTTGTACAGTAATTCATAGTAAAATGTTTTAGAGATGCAAGGTTGAGATGAAGAGATTGAAAAGATTAAGCATTGAGTGCTTACTAGAAAGCATTTTGAGTTCAAACTTTGGAGTATGGGTATTTTGGTATTGGAACATGGATTTGTGTTCCCAATAATGCAAATTTTATAAAGGAGATAATGAGATAGGCACATGATGATGTAGATTCGATGTAACCAAGTAACAATAAGATGTGTAGAGGATTAAGACAAAATTTCTGGTGGTCAGGATCGAAGAGGGATGTAGCTGAGATTGTGGGGTTGCATAGAGCACCATTAAGCATAGTGTCAAATAGAGATGCTAGATTTACATCTTGGTTTTTTAGAGGCTTTCAGAAAGCCACGGGTACACAGTTACATTTTAATATAATTTTTCATGCTCAGACGGAAAGGATTATTATAGTACTAGAAAAGATTGAAGAACCATAACATTACATATTGCATTAAAAAATTAAGCATTGATTTATTATTAATGAATTTTCACTTATTTGACAATGTAACTCATTTAGTCCTATTATATACAAATTAAATATTTTTTTAATTAACCATAAATATCTATTTTGTTAACTCAACTTGACCCGACCCAACCCAATATGACTTGAGACCCAAGCTCGAAATGACTTGAACCCAAATCCGACCCGACCCAACCCGAGATCGATATGACCCGAGATTGAAATGATTTGAACTTGACCAGACCCTAAGTGACCCACGACCCAAGACTCAACATGATGCGAACCTGATCTGACCCGACCCATTTGCCACCTCTAATTCTATTACTAACATACTTGGGGTTTACTATTAATAGAGAGAAAACACGTTAGTTGCTTGCACAGCTTCATTATTTCTCTTAATACATTAGGTGGCAGAATTTTGATGATTTTTTCAATTTTAAATGACAAGGCAGTTCATCCTACCATTAGGGATGGCAACGGGGCGGGTAATGGGCGGGGTTGGATTTCCCATCCTTGCCCCCACCAAGCTCACGGGGCAAAAAATTTCCCCATCCTCGCCTTCATCCCTGTAGGTGGGGAAATATTTTTTCCCATCTAAATTCTTCATGGGGAATTGGGTCCCCGCGGGTAATTTTCCCCATCTTCTGTAACTCCCAATAAAAGGCCAAAAAACCACATGAATAGCAAAATTATCATCACACCTCAAAATATCTAAACTTTGTCTCTGCCATAACCATAATATCCTCAATCCCGAAGCCAAACAAGAACTGGAAGGCTAGCCACAATGGGATGTTATAGAAGCTCTTTTGATGGATAAAAAATCACATAGAATAACTTTTTGGTGCCTTGAGTACATATGAGAGAAATAAAACATCACTTTAAAAATAAAATTAAAAAAACAAGCAGAATTTAAAGAGCAAGATATACCTGTGGTGATGCTGAAAACACCCAAACAAAAAATTCTCTAAAAAATGTAAAGTTTAGACCTTGATTTAACTTTGTTCAGAAGCCTGAGAGAGAACGTAGACTCAGCAAGAAAAACTTGCAATTTAAAGGGAGAAGAAACATTACAAGAGAGAGATTGAGAGAATGAAGAGAGAGACATCGAGGAAGTGAAGAGATAGAGAGAGATCAAGCAAGTGAATAGAAAGAGAATGAGAGAAACTTACCGATCGGCGGCGACTGTATAGTAGTAGACTGAGATTAGAGAAAGACTGAGATATTTAGGGTTAGACTTTAACAATGTTTATATAGTACTGAGTCAAGTCAGTGAGTCTACGGTGTGAGTCATTGAGTCGTGTGACACATAATACATAACATTTGTATTCGATGATAGTTTAGGAAATCCAGGGCTGGTATCTATATCCTCATCTCCGTCCCTACGAAGGCAGCGGGGAAAAGTTTTTCTCCATCCCCGTCCCCAAACATGGCAGGAATTTTTTTTCCAAATTGAGGCGGGACGGGGCGGAGCCCTGCAGTTTCGAACAAAATTGTCATCCTTACCTACCATTAATAGTAAATATATAATAATATTTATGATATGTATAAAAATCAATTTGATGGTAAGAAACAGATTTTGCTAATAGGCAAACTATATCCTAATTTCTCGTTTTGACTAGATTTTATGGATCGAAGGCAACATCAGTCTTTCAAATTAATGGGATCCACCTCATCTTATTCCGATCTAAATAAGAATTTCTCATCATAAATCAAATCATCTGCATCATATATTTTAACCATAACCAAACGGCATATTTATAAAATGGATTCAAAGATATTGATTTAATTGTTTGACTCAAACCGTTGGACAAATTCCCATTTCCCACTCTCCTTCCTGTAAACCCAATTTTTACATCGAATAAAAACTTCATTGATAATTTTAAAAAATTTCATTGATAATACCCGTACAATCATTATTCACATTACCAGAGAAATTATCTAATCCAATGTAAAAATAGAATCTTACATCCGATACAAACAAAAAATTCACTCTTGCATGGGGCTAACACGCCCTTCTCACTCTCCCTCGTTTTGCATAATTTTTTCGATTCCGTTGTATGTTTCTTCTTCTCAAACAATTGCGCCGGTGCTCCAACCTTTTGCTTAAATCGTCTATTATCCTAGTCCTTTTTACCACATTTTATAGTCTTGTAATTTTCTTGTATGTTAACCATTGTCCAAAGGAAAGCAAGACTGAAATAAAAGTAAGAAAAAAGGGGAACGTACCTCAAACAAAAACCTAAAATAAGCAGAAGGTTTTGTTTTTTTTTTTTTACTTTTGTTTTTTTTTTCTTGGGACTATTCTATGGTACCCATGGTAATTTAATAGTTAAGGTGGACCTGAAACTTTGAATCCAGTGTTGAAGTCATCTAAGTAACACGTTTTATATTTGTTTCAATAAAATGAAAGCATCAAGGAACTGAACAACATGATTTTCATTCCACACTGAGCAAAAGAATATTGATCTCATGATTTGAATCCATCTCTGACTGGCTTTGAGCAGTTCAACCCTGGTGAGCTGACCGCTGTGAGAACTTTGACCTGTATTTGCTTTTTACCATTATCATGTGAAGTTGCAACAAGAGGATGCATGGCAGTGGGAAGCCAAGACCATCATGGGCAAAAGGTGAAAGATGACGGTCCAAAAATGCAAATAATTTTGCAACGATCGAAGTTGAATGTCCAGACAACAATGTCTGCCCAGAAAGAAGCAAACCAAAAAAATTTACCAAGCAGAGACCTATAAGCTAACTAGAAAGAACTAAATAGGTTGGAAACAACCACCTACTTCCCTCACTGTCGTTCAATCATCCACCAGGATAACCATGCCCATCCTTTTAAGTGCGCTTTACAAATTTTCACACTTTAGTTAGCACGCTCGTGCATGCGCACACACTGAGAGAGAGAGAGATCATTTCAGTTCTTTACTTTTCATTATAAAAATGAAAATATAGTCGGATACCCACTGCTACAAAAGAACATCTGCAGAGGCCCTAAAAACAATCATTATTTGCAGATCCACCATACTAATTTTTCTATTATATCAACAATTCTGTAGCTTTTCACCAGTATCTACAACATAAAATCTAAACCATCAATTGATGGCAACCCATCATCTAACAACTCGGCCGCCAGGATGGTATGTATAACCTAAGCTAAGAAAACTAAAATTTGCAAATGGGACCATATGGTATAGGCAAGTGCACAGCCATCAGTTAAGCATTGAACCAACATTGTTACCTTGGCTGTTGATCTGGTCCAGCAGCAGTAGAGATGCTAGGACCCGCACCATTTTCAAGTGGAGGTGACAGGCCCCACTTTCCCTCTGATTCTGGTGGCTCCAGAACATGGACTCCACCATCAGTAAGTCCAACTGCAAACTGATTGGGCTCAGATGGATGAGTTGCAATGACAACTGGATATGCCCTTGAGCTGCCAAATAATAACATGAGTAGAAAGAAGAGAAAATTGGAGCATCTATGAATTTACCTAAGAGTAACCAGTAATCAAAAGACACCTGAGATTTGAAGCTAAATATGCACTGGGGCTA
Organism: Bretschneidera sinensis; assembly: GCA_023935145.1. NCBI lineage: Eukaryota > Viridiplantae > Streptophyta > Magnoliopsida > Brassicales > Akaniaceae > Bretschneidera > Bretschneidera sinensis. The sequence goes on from CM043704.1 coordinate 51,133,527, forward strand.
ATCCGGCACCTCAATTGGAGGGTTGTGGCAGTTAAAATACTCACACTTCCATCTTCAAAGCCTACATAGATTAACTGGCTATCACATGAATACACGGCATCCATGATTGAACCACTTGATTCTTGAGTAACCCACTGTCACAGGAAAAATTCCTTGATAGGCTCATAACAATTATGATAAAAGTTATAACCAAGCTATCTTGAAACATAAGAATTACAAATCTTAAGGAAAAGAAAAGAAACGGGTTGGGGATAGGGGTGGGGAGATAGGGGGAGGCTGGTCCTTTTGCATGCACAGATAGATACTCATTGTGAGAACCATGTGAAAAAAGGAATGGAAAACAAAAGAAAAGATATTCAGCATAACCATGATATATTTATCAAGATGGTGACGCAACAAGTAATAAGCATTTCATCATCAGCAGTTCAGATATTGTTACCAAGATCCCTAATATTCTGATTTGTGGTACGCACCGGATCCCTAAAATTGTCAATACAAAATTTTCTTAATAGTTAAATAGAAAACAAAAGCAAAGATATTCAGTACAACCATGATATATTTGTCAAGACAGTGACGCAACAATTAATAAGCATTTCATCATCAGCAGTTCAGACATTGTTACCAAGATCCCTAATATTCTGATTTGTAGTACGCACCGGATCCCTAAAATTGTCAATACAAAATTTTCTTAATAGTTAAATACAAAAATTATTTCTAGACACAAGAAAGGAAGAAGAGACTCACTTATTCTAAACTTATGTTTACTAAAATTATGTTTATCCACTTAAATTATGTTAATCGACTTTACCAGTTATCAAAACTCATATTATCCACTTAACTGTTATCGTGCATACAACTTTTTATTTAAATTAGATACATCTAACATTTTAATTGTATACGTGTTAATACATAATAAACCATCCAAGTCTACCCAGGCACACCACGTACCGGAAGGTAACATACCACGTTCCTGTTCCTGTTCCCGTACCCGTACCACCAACCAGGCATATCATTATGTTAGTAAAACTATGGTGAAGGAAATAACAATAGAATCTATTGCCTGACATACCTGCTTAAGGCACTCTAGCTTTGGTGCTTCGTATATGGCTATCTGAGTTGCATGGACAACCAGCACATGTATTTGATCTTGGTGAAAATGAACACGAGTATGCGCATGAGGATTTGGCACATGCCCACTACCACTAGGAACCTGCAAGAATTTACTAGCCTGCTTCTCCCATCCATCCATGGTCCAAACACACAGCTGGAAACAATGAAAGATCTTAGTATTCCATGATACTACTAGTAACACTGGCATCCAAATAAAATCAAGGAATATACACAATAAGCTAACTATTTTTCTTCCAGGGCCTGAAAACTGCAGCATAACTATGAATTAGGCACATGTAAAAGTAGTTACTCCTCATTGTACCCATGATTCATCTATAGCCTTCCATTATACAAACTGCATGTCTACTGAGATTTGAAGTTTCGTCCAAACTTACTGAATCAAGTCAGGAAATGTAATCTCATATTACAGGATTTATTTTCCCTAGACCACATGTATAGCATACAATACCAAATAAAAGGGAGACTGAGTACCTTACTCTTCATTAAAATAGTAACTACATGTTCTGGATTTTATTAACAAAAAGCATGTACAATAACATCTGAAAACCATGAAGAAACTAGATTTTGACAAAATCCACACATCTGATAATGATGATATGTTCAATAAGAAGTCATCTTCTTTCACAGCTGTGTACCCCAGTAGGGTCAAGACAAAGTTAACATTCACACTACACACTAAGAGCACATTTTCCCATTAGATATACAAAAGGCCGCCTGAATAGACAGGGTAATGAAAGGTTAATTTGACTGTCCCCATGCTTGAAAAAAGAAACCCCTGCTTCAGACATATTTCACTGAAACATAAAACATATGTTCTCTAAACAAATCAATATTACTAAAAAGGAACATATGGGATTGAAAAGCTTTATCATATTTGCAGACTTAGCCGACTAAGAAGAAAGGAAAAAGATTTAAAAATATGAGATATTAGTTCCTTTTTTGGTAAATATAAGAGATGTTAGTGTCTTTTGACAATTATCATACTGCAGTGCCCTTTTTAACAGATTTATTCTATATTATTAGACAGCTGAAAGTGAGTTTCTTGATATCATGCCAAAAAGAATTAAGGAGTTATATGGATGAGAGGAGAGGGAAGAGAGGGAGGAGAAAGAGGCACACCAAGTCTCAAATGGAAGGGTCAACATAATTCAAAGAGAACCCTTTTTTTAAATGAAAATGATATTTATAAATAAGTCACACGTGTAGCCAACTGATATTTGTGCGGAGTAGCCAATAGGAAATAGATGTGTCCAATTATCACAGCATTAATAAGTGTTTAGCATTTTGTGGCATGCTTATGACACAACATAAATGCACAAGTGGTGCCTACAAGGTATGTGCAAAAGTTGGATATCAATTAGGACTGTCAAGTAATTTCATCCATCTAAAATTGACCCCCCTCCCTATGAACAAAATTTCAAAGACATTCAGTAAGGTAGCTTTTGGTAACATTCCTAGTTTCCTATTTACTGTTTCTCTTCATTGTTTCATTCTGTTTTAATTTCAGAATTTTGGAAATAAAAACACATTTGGTAACAACAATTTGTTTAATGTTTCTTAAAATTGAGAACAAAAAATAATTTTATTTTACTTTTTTTTATGAAAAAGAATTACTATAATTTAAATAAAATGTTGAAAAAATGTAAATCAAAATAAAATAATTGGTGTTTGTAAGTGGATAAATAACCCTATCTACCGTGGAGTGGGTTAGTGATTTGACAAAAGTAAGAAAAGATGAAATTGGGGTTTTATCATATATGCACCCTACACATTGGGGTAGTGCTTTCACCAGTTTGGGAATAACAAAAGAGAAAATATAAGAAGCTTCGTACAGGTAGGATGGTAATTTTTTTACTGTTTCTCTTCATTGTTTCATTCTGTTTTAATTTCAGAATTTTGGAAATAAAAACACATTTGGTAACAACAATTTGTTTAATGTTTCTTAAAATTGAGAACAAAAAATAATTTTATTTTACTTTTCTTTATGAAAAAGAATTACTATAATTTATATAAAATATTGAAAAAATGTAAATCAAAATAAAATAGTTGGTGTATGTAAGTGGATAAATAACCCTATCCACCGTGGAGTGGGTTAGTGATTTGATAAAAGTAAGAAAAGACGAAATTGGGGTTTTATCATATATGCACCCTACACATTGGGGTAGTGCTTTCACCTGTTTGGGAAAAACAAAAGAGAAAATATAAGAAGCTTCGTACAGGTAGGATGGTAATTTTTTTATAGAGGGTGGGCAAGTGCATTGACCAGGGGAGTAATATAGAAAAATGAGAGAATATAAGAAAATCTGATTTGTTGCCGAGGTGTGAGTGAGTTGAGTGATGGTAACTTTCTTGGCTCATGCAAGCCTCTGCTCCTGATCTCATAATTGTCTCAAAAGCAATAGCAAAGAACAATTTTTTATTTCCTTTTCTTGAAAACCGTTTTCATTATACACAAACTAGAAACAAAAACAAGTCACCAAACTTATTTTTTCGTTATGATTTTCAATTTTTCCAAAACAAAAACAAAAAGACAAGAAACAGCAATGATACCAAAATATCCCTAATTTTGTTTTTCTGGTCCCAATTTCTTCTCATATTAAATAATCAATAACGGCCATTTAATAGGCCAGATTCCACCATCATATGTAGGCAGCACCCACTTGTTATAAAAATGCATGATGCATCTTTAATTGAGACTCAAGGTGTGCATACGCGCGCGCGCACACATACAGACACACACAGCGCGCGCACACATACAGACACACACACAGAGAAATCTTGTCCCATACTAAGTTATACAGAACACACCTGAGAATCAGCTCCTGATGATACAAGGACATTTAGAACATTAGAGAATGCAAGGCCAGTTACTCTCTTCTGATGACCTTTAAGCTTGCTTTTTACCTGTCCATTTATCACATCCAAAATTCTCAAATGTACTCATACCAGTTAACTAAAAATATCAGGTCTGAATTCAGGCTAAGCACCTCATCCACCCGCACATTATAGATTTGAATTGATGAGTCCTCCATGCCTATGGCAATAATGTTATTGTCCTGAGGATGGAAAGCAAGAAAAGTCGCTGCAGGAGGTGGGGCCATGAATGTCGTCATCGTCTGCAGATAAAAAAAAGTTATCAGTTAATGAAGGGAAAAATATAGAAGAATAGGCAGCAAGCTATCCAAAACTCCAAGCAAGTGGACCCACAGAGCCTTTATAAATTTAATTACCTTGAAAGTCATCATATTAAATAGGGAAACTTTTCCTCCTGAAGCCGACATAACATAAGAATCATTCTTTGAAAGAGCAAAGCACGGGACAACATCCTCTTGGTTTGTCTCACGTATATCATTAGTCATCAGTATTCCACTAGATGGTTGCCATAATTGTGGTGCCACACCACTAGTTGCCTAAAGAAGACAAAGCATATGTAGGAGAAAAGCTCACTAAAAATAACTAAACTGGAAGATGTGCCACTCCGAGAAAGTTTATATAGAGATACCTTTCCTGAGAGATTTCGCTCATTCTTCGGCCATTTCCATAACTTATGTACAGCATTTTCAACTAATGCCAATATGGCACCTCCTGAATTTGTGTATATCAATCGAACAACCTGCATTGAGAAGGAAAATGGTTAGAACAATGAGAGAAAAGCATCACATGTAATATAAGGACATCCTACTTTTTTTTTCTTTTGAAAAAAATCTTACTAATCTTAATGCACATCTTACTTTAGGATCATTTGATTCACAGGTATAAGAAGCTTTTACATTGAAACCAAGAGCGCCCAAAGGTTTGCCCATGATAGAAAGGTAGAGGCTATGTTACACTCTTCACTTTACCCTGTTATACCCGTGTTGGATCTTTGACACTTAGACAAAGGTATGACACTTGGACACTCCAAATTATAGGAAAATTTACGAAAAATTATTAAAAAAGACGAGTCCGACACTCGGAAATGGGTACATGTCCGACACTCGAACACTTACTCGTGTCCGACACTCATACCCGAGTGCAGGTAACATAGGCTAGAGGTGGTTCTTAAAATCTTATGGAGGACTTGAACAGTATAAAAGTGGTCTAGTTTAGGTTTACCCAAACAGAACCCCTATAGAAATCCTAAAAGGCCAACACCAAATCCAGGACTAAAGAGTGTTTTGAAAATATTTTTCTAACTAGCAAAGCATAATATAGTTGTTAACATAACGTAAGAACACATAAAGCAAGCAATTCTATGAAGGCGTGCATGTGAATATTCACAACTGTTTTTAAGCATGATGAGGCCCAGCCTTGACAAGGGACAAAAAAAGAGTAAATGAAGTACTTTGCTGCAATACCATCAATAAGACCCGAAAGAAGCTGACACCATAATCAGGTTCTAATTGGACTTGGCCTTAAAAAAACACACACACACAGACCGGACACAAGTGAGACTCATAACAGAGGAAATACATACTCTTATTGGAAGCAGGCTATCAGGAAGCCGTAATGAACAAAGTTGAGAAGATTCATTTATTTCCATCAGCTTCCAGATCTTAGATTTCTCTACCTCGTCAGCAACTCTTTGTTTCACATCTGGCAAATTCCGGCTATCTCCATTCTAAAGAGTTGAAAAGGTTAATAACTGTAATCCCAAGAGTTACAGTGGAAATGCAATTGAGAATCTCAAAGACATGCACCTAATACCAGCATATGAAGTTTTTCTTCTAACCATGAAATCTATGTTAAAAATCAAACATCAGGCATCAATAGTTACCAGTCCAACAACAGATGTCATTGGTCCACTCCTATCCGCAATCACAATGCTCATCCCAGTGGTTGAACCTGAAGTGCCAAATGTACCAATAATAGGTCCCTGGGAGACAAAACAATGCATTCAATGTCTTTGTTTTCATTGGACGTCACCTAAGAGAGAAAATCCTATAAAAAAAAAGGAAGAAAAAAATCAGCTTACCTTTGCAGCAGTCCCAGAGGCAACTCTGGAGGCATCATGAGCACGATTTTCAATGGAGCGCAAAAGTCGAGCACCATCAGCATTTGCAAGTATTTTAATTCCATTATCACTAGTTGAGACAGCCAGCAGTATTCCTTCCTTGTTAAATCTTACGCAAGCGGAAGCCTGAATTGTATTAAAGTTAGTGATTGTTTACCTATAAGGGGTCCTTCAGAAAGATAACAATTAGAACAAGAAGCAAGCCATTACCGGTAATCCCCCCTCTGCATCTGCGACTTCCAAGAGTTTAACATTGTCCATATCCCAAAATTTGATTTGGAACTCATCACCAGCAGCCAAGAACCGGTTCTTAGTTGTGTCAAATTGCACAACCCCCACAGACCGTTTCCCAAGTCCATGATATGTCCGCTTGACAGCTCCCTCGCTTTCATTCCATTCTACAATGTATGATTCTCCTTCCTTATTCGTACCACAAGAGAACAATCTACAATGTGCATGACAAGATGATATGAATGTAAGACATCAACCTATCACCTTAAAGAATTAAAAGAAGTTAAAAACAATTGATATACCATAGGGAACAATAAATATCATATGATACCTCGTCCCATCAGCACTGTAAGCCATCGTTGTGCAAGACCGACCTGGTGCATCATAATCAACTCTTGAACCAATGTTATCATATAACCAAGCCTTTATTTTCCCATCAATAGCCGTAGAGAAGATGAACTGATGAAGAAAATAAACCCAAATAAATTATAGAAAGACCTAAATGACCAAAATAAATTGTTTCCTAAATCCTAATTTATACGTCATAGTTTGACTAATCACACATTAAAGAAAAGTAATTTCCTATTTAAACTTTTTCTTGCAAAATTTCCACTGAAATTACATTAGGATGTGGAAAAATTAAATTAACTTAAAGGATAGCATAGGAATGTAAAAATTTGGATGCTTTGACTTTATCAAAATGGCATTCATTTTGGGACAAATAAAGGAGAAAAACTACTTAATTTGGGACAGAGGGAGTAATAAATAAAAAGCAAGTCACAGCATGAGGACCTAGAAGTAGTAACCCAACTTAAGAGCGAGTACCTTTCTTTTTTCTTTTTCTTTTTCTTTTTTTTTTCTTTTTTGGATCAATAGTTTAAGTGCGAGTGTTTTTTGATAAGTAAAAATATATAAAATCTTAGGGTATTGAACCATCTAACATGGATTGCTTCCAAAGGCCTCCCCTCATTGTCAAAAGACCTCCTAATTCTCTTGTTCCACACAAGCCAAAAAAATAAAAATAAGAAAATGAACTATTAATTTGACACGGAAAAGGTTAAAGAAGAAAGGAACAGATTTTCTAGTCCAACTTATTTTGATGGACTTTATCATGATAAAATACATGAGTCACCCACAAGCATAGTCTACGCACATATCACGTGCACCACAAACTTTAAGCGCAAAACTGCCAAGAAGAACCATGGCATTTATCGTCAGGCCTTAAACTCACGCAAGCCAGAAGAAATAGTTTGATGCCTCTGAAAGACAATATTAAGCAAAGATAACTATTCAATGCTGTAAATAACAACGAATACCTGAATATTTTCCTTGTGATGTGGGCACACAGAATAAACAGGTGCTTCATGACCTTCAAAAGTGTACAGCTTATTACCAGTGACAGCATCCCATACCTGCACACAATCTTTTACAATTGCAGTCTGTAGCCTGGTTATTCCAAAAAAGAAATATGGAATACAAGACAAACCTTAATGGCTTTGTCCTCTCCACAAGTTATGGCGCATAATAGTTTGATTCGGTGAGAGAAAGCAAGATCACTAACATAACCAACATGAGCATCAATCTGACAGAATAACATAAACAGAAAGCCAATCAGCAATTAATAAAAATAAAAGGTAACTATATTAAACGGAATAAGATATCTTCTTTTCTACCAGAAAATTTCTGTTCAGGTGCCAGCTACCTTAGATGGTTAAGTCTTCTGGTGGTTGCACCACAAACTTCAAATCAAATCCCGCTTTTAGCAGGGATTTGTGGGGTTGGGATTATGGGATGGCAAAACACCAGTCCATTTGTGTAGCCTAGCAATTAGGCCCCAAGCCAAAACCCAATAAAGTAAAAAAGAAACACCTCCCTTTCAGAAAGCTACATGCTTAAAGTTACAAACAATGGAGCAACCACACCTCTCTCTACCCACACGGGCCTCATCCTGTACACCCCAACACACACATATGCAACCACAGACAGAAGATCACTATCATCACCAGTAGACAGTAGGCCACCAGCTTTCACCTCTTTTAAACATCAGTACATCAAGCCACACATCCGTAATGCACATCATCTCTAGCAGTGTGTACCATAGTTGTTAAGCGTAGGCTCACCCAGGCTCCAAGGCCTGCGCCTAGACTAACCTCAGGCGAGGCGATCTTCATCAGGTGCGCACCTCAAAGCGCATTGGGCCAGGAGCAAGGCTCTAAAAAAACGTGCCTCATACATATGTCCTTTTCTTTAGTTAATTTTATTTATTATTTATCTCAATAATTGTGTGTATGATAAATAAACATATGAGGGCCACATGGGAACAAGTCCCAAATCCAAAAGTCAAAAGAAAAGTAGAAAAAGATTCAAGATATCCCCTATTTCTGATGCATATGTCCTTTCTCTGACTTCAAGCTATGTCTGTCTCTCAAGACCAAGCCAGTCCCTTTCTCTCTCTTCTTCTCTCTTTCCTCTATCTTTCTCTGTCCCCACTTTTTCCCCTTTTCTCCCATCTTCTCTTCTTCATTCTACCTTATTTCTATGTCCTCTCTTTATATTTTCCCCTTTCTACCCTCCTTTCTCACTCCTGGTCTCTCCTCTTTCTCAGCTACATCTTCCAAAAAACATTTTTGCTTTTTCTAAAAAAATTATTTGTACACTTGTGGATTGGTCAAAATTGGCCAAATTTTTTTAACTCTGAAGGTGGCTGCAATTTTTTTAAATCTGTTTTAATAGCTGCAATCAGCAATGCATTGTATTTCTAAGATATTTTTTTGGCCGATTGTCAAGAGAGAAATAGTTGCACACTAAAGATATTTTTAATTTGTTTGCATTAAAATAATAGTAATAAGTTATTTAGAAATTAAAACCCCTGATTTCTTAATATAGTTTGTTTCATATGAATTACAAGCATTGAGGACAAGTTTCGAGTCCAAAAGTCAAAAAGAAAAAATATAAAAAAAGATTCTAGATATGCCTTATTTCTGACGCATGTCCTTTCTCTGTCAAGACTTAAGCCTTCAAGCAACGTCTCTCTCAAGACCAGGCCAATCCCTTTCTTTCTCTTCTTATTCTCTCTTTCCTCTATCTTTCTTTGTCCCCACTTTTTTTTTCTCCCATCTTTTCTTCTTCTTTCTACCTTCTTTCTCTGTCCTTTCTTTCTTTTTTTCCCCTTTCTACCCTCCTTTCTCACTCTTGGTCTCTCCACTATTTCTTTCTCTATGTCAACTACCTCTTTCCAAAAACAGTTGCTTTTTCTAAAATATTATTTGTACAGTTGTCGATTAGACAAAATTGGCTAAATTTTTTGAACTCCCAAGGTGGCTGCAACTTTTTGAAATCTATTTTAATAGCTGCAACCTGCAATCAAGAATGCATCTATTTCTAAGATATTTTTTTTTGGCCGTTTGTCCCCTCAATCAGCTTTGTAGAGAAACAGTTGCACACTAAAGATATTTTAATATGTTTGCATTAAAATAATAGTGACAAGTTATTTAGAAATTAAAAACCCATGATTTCTTAATATAGTTTGTTTCATATGAATTATAAGCATTCTATACATATTTTAGTAAATTTCCACCTCACCTTCTTTAGGGTCATGCTTGTGCCTTGTGCTTAGGCTCCAGGTACCCTTTGCGCCAAGTGCACCTTGAGCTTTTGACAACTATGGTGTGTACACACACCAACGACATCCAACAAGTAATAAACCATTTCATTACCACCATTTTTGTTGCTAGTGGCAGGATTGCAGTCTAAATAGTACTTCATGTGGCCAACTCTAATTTTACGAAGGAGTGGGACAAGGATGTTTACATTCTAATTGGTGTAGGGTCTCAGGGGTTTTGGACTCGCACTAACAGTTATGGATTTTCTTGATATCTACGTTTTATTCAGTCAGATTTAATGAAAGATATGGATATTAGTGGATGCCATGGAAGACTTTTTTTTAGGGTTATATTGCAATGTTAAAGAAAGAATGTAGATTCAAGTTAGATATGCAATTGACCACGATGTGGGGGGAGGGGGGGGAAGCTGAGATTACAGCTGGATGATTTCTAGAGCAAGTTATGAAAATGATACAAACCTCTAGATGATTCCGTAAATCACCACCACCATGATACGAATATATATGCACAATATGCTTGGAATATGCAACACCTGAATCAAAATTTGGAAATATCAATACAACGGGAAATCTGTCTTTTATTTTTTGATAAGAAACAACCGCCAATCTGCCTATTAAAAGTTTCATCTCCCCCATTGTAAACGTTGGGAAAAATCAAATTAACTAATAATCCTAATAGAAATGTCAGCTCTTAAAGGAAAACCTAGAAGGATGAAATAGAAACTTCAATAGAGGTAAAAATATCTTCAAAAAATTATAAATAAGTATAAATAAAGACTGACATATAAATCAACTTGAGCATACCCAAAAGAGCACCATCAGGACTCCAGATAACACGGTTTACTGCTCCAGTATACTCTTTGGCCAGGGATGCCTATCACACAGGATAAAGATAGATTAGCCTTTTGATGGCACTATGAATCACATACTATATTCTTTTATAAGTAAAAACTATTATAGAAAGGGCATCAAGGAGGTGCAACCAAATTACAAAGAGGCTATCTACAACAAAGCAATTCTATGAACTCTAAAAGATGAAGTTCAAAAAAAAAAAAAAAAAAAACAATCCTCATCCCAAAAACATTAGAAGATTAAACTACCCTCTTTAAAAGAGGCATTATCTCTCTCCACATTCCCTAAAGCTCTTTTGTTTCTTTCAGCCAAACCATCAACATAGTGGAAAGGGGATTAAAACAACAACTTTCCTCTTCTCTTTAGAAATACATATACCACTTCAAGTCCAAATTTCCTCAAGAACGGAACTGGCACAACCCCAAGAGGGGATAACCCAAATAGCCATCTCCCAAAGTTGACGGGTGCAAGAGCAATGAAGCAAAATGTGGTGGATGGATTCGGCTCCCTCCTTGCAAAGGTAACATCAGTTCACCGAAACTTTTTTTCTTTTTTTAAGATTGTCAATGATCAAAATTCCTCCCCAAGTATCCTCCCATGCAAAATAAATAAATAAGCCACTTTAGAAGATGCACAAGTCTTCAATGTAGCTTTCCAAGGAAAGTTAAAATTTCCTTCTAGAGGCAAATGAAGGGCCTTGTAGAAGGAGCTAACTCCAAACCTCCCATCAGTCATAATGCACCATTTCACCCTATCCTCCCTTTGCAAATCAATCTTTGCTTGATAAATCTTCTCAAAAAAGTCTTCTAATTCTTGTAAGTTCCCAATCTTGCACGTTTTGGCTAAACAGAATATTCTAAGCCACCACACCATTAGTCAAAGAGGCACAATAACAAATCAAAGCATCTTTATCCCTTGCTAGAGAATTAAGCAAAAGGGAGATCAATCTTCCAAAGTGGTATCCCCACACCACATATCATGCCAGAAACTAATAGTATCAACATTCCCCACCTCAATACACACCCTAGGAAGAAAATCATCCCATTCCTACCTAATCCACTTCCAAACCCCTACCTCATATGTCCTTCATACTTCTTTAGAAATCCAACCATTATGGTCCTCCATTTATTTGGCACAAGCAACTCTCCTCTAAAGATGCTCCTTTTCATTTGCCACCCCCTGTGAGAAGAACATAAAGTAGATAGGAAGGCTAGACAACATGTTCTTAATAAGGGTCAATCTTCCCCCCTTAAAAAGATAATGTTTTTCCATCCCGGATAACTTTCTCTCGAACCTCTCAAGAATAAAATGCAAAATAATTTTCTCTAAAATTTAGCCCCCATATTTTATTGGAGGAGTTTTCACGGAGCACGACAATAGGCTTGCTAGAAAATCCCCATCCACGTTCTCACCAATGGGAATCAACACACTCTTTATAAGGTTGATCTTAAGATCGGGCCACTTCAAATTCGGTAAGAACGTATCTAAGATTGCGAATTTGTTCACCTTCCACTCCACAAAAGATAATTATTTTGTTAGCAAAGAGGAGGTGTTAGACTACAACCTTGTTTCCACTCAGACCCACTTGAAAGCTCCTCCAAAAGGTCAACATCAATTGCTTTGTACAACTAAACGCCTCCATCACCAACGTGAACAAGAAAGAGGATAAAGGGTCCCCTTTTTGAAGACTTCTAAAAGCATGGAAGAGCCTAGATGGACAACCACTGATCAAGATAGAGAAAGAAATGAAAGAGAAGTGTTTCTTGATCCATGAACACCACAAATTTCCAAATCCCATCTTCTTCGACGAATATAAAACTAAATCCCAGCTCCAAACCCACATGATCATAGGCCTTTCCATATCAGATTGCAAATAATAGCCTCCCTTTCCTCCTTAAGGTGAGAGTCTACAACTTAATTAGCAATAAGAGCAGCATCCATTATTAGTTTCCCTCAATGAAAACATTTTGATGCGAGTTCACCATTTTCCCAGTCACTATTTTCAACCTAAGTGCTAACATATAAATGAGTTTGTGATCCAGTGGGGGCTTCAACAGAAGGAGATCACCTTGGGCCCAAACAAAGGGATAAGGTCTTGCTTCTGCAAAACTGGCCCCAATGCACCCTGTCGGCGCGTGAGTCCACCTCTCATCTTCAGCCTCTCTCCCCCAGCCTGAAACCCTAGCCATCACTTCTGCCTAGCCTCCCTACCTATTCCTTCCACCCAATGAACCTATCTATTGAGCCCCCCAGACTAGGGATTTGAGAGCTCTTATATTTTGATATACTGTACCCACACAGCTCAGCAATGAACCCCCAAATTTTCCACCAGCCCAAAGCTTCCACTCTGTCAGGGAAGATAATCTATCTTGTGCTCCCACCATTCACCTTCATAAACACAAGAAACCTACCAGGACTGTTCCTTCTCATGATGAGGAATAAGGACCTGTCACACATTCTCAGCTTACGCAACCATGGTGACTCCGTTTCTTCCCAGAAATCTCTCCAAGAATCACAGAACCACTTCCTTTCCCAGGTAAATCAAAGTACGGCCACCATGACAGTTATCTGCAACACAGAGCAACTGAACCAGTCCTCCTTCCACCACAAAGTCAAAGGATTTCTTTTCAATCACAAGATATCTTAGCAACCCAGGCACCATAACCACCAACAGCCCAGAACCAAAAAACTTACAAAGAAGAGGGGAAAGAGGAAGAAGAAGATTGAAGAGAACAAAGGCTAAGCCCCATTGAAAAAGAATGAAAACAAAAGATCATGTTCAAAGAGTCTAATGTTCACATAATATATAAACAGGGAAAAAATAAAGTTATGGCACATTAACCTATACCTGCAGATTCACTGAACATGAACCAAGGTCCCAAACCTTGAAGTTTCGAGAAACAAGCCTCTCCCTGCTACCTACCTCCCAGATTGTGATATCACCAAGATTTGTCCCAACTAAAATTGGAGAGCCAAAAAAATCACAAAGCAAACACATTGATAAAACTTCAGCTCAAAACCTCCAAATAACTAAACATTTGATAGGAAAGTGCAATACAAGAAACAAACAGATTCTCCGAGTAGAAGCAAACCAAGCAGCAGAGTTTGTTGCATTGGATGAAAGTCCATGCTCTTAATCGCAGAACCCTGACTTAAATTCCTTAGAACATTCTTGGGCAAGTCATCAGAAGAGTACATTGCGTAGGCACGGCTCTGCCCCGGGTATGTGACTGGCAAGATATTAACTGGTAGATTATTGGCCTGCATGGGAAATTTCAGAGAACTCTTAACATTCTGTAATAGAGAAAGAATGAAAACATTATTGAAATATTTCATAATAACATTAAACCTTAAAACTCCTAGAAGTTGAAATCTTCCATGTAAATAACAAGGAAAAGTTTAACACAGTATATATGATACCTCATCTGAAATCCCAAAAGGTCTTGATCTCTTCAGTACACTTTCAGAATCTCCAGTTTGATAGTCCATTCCCAGGCTATTACTTGGAGGAGTCCTAGGGCGCTTTAGCATAGAAGCTATAAGAACAAATATATACAAGATATGATGATAAGATCTACTTGAACATGAAATTTGGAAATGAAAAGAATTAGAATTTGTCTGTTTCAGCTTATTTCACAATAAGCAGCACTTGCACTCAATTACTCAAAAACCAAAATTCCATTTGGGGTAGTTTATCAAATGGTTTCTGCTTCCTATAAACATAAGTTAAGCCAAACAACCAGTAAAAAACGATTTCCAGAAAGAATCAAACGCTGAAAAAGTTTATAAGATACTGAATTTGTGTTGGAACAACTTTTTTCACAACTGTTTTTATCAAAAACAAAACAGTTTTTAGCTCCACAACTGTTTTACCAAAAACTGTTCCAAAAACCATTTAAACAACCATAAACTGAAACTGCAACTAGACCAAACATTACTTATATCAAATAACACTAAATCAGTTTAAAGTTTCAACAATTAAAGCATTTGATTATAATTTTAAGTTGAAAATAAACAAAACCAAACGAATACTTAAGATTTGAGTAAATTAGGACCATATTTATAAATAAAAAATAAGTGGATAGGCATGTAGCAGATGAATGTAATCATGAAAGGCAGCTAAAACTTATCAAAAGAAGAAAAAATAAAAAGAGAAACATATTTCCTAAATGTAAATAAAGAGATAAAAGTAAAAATATTCTTCATATCAGAGCAAAGAAAAAGCAAAAGGAATACAGATGCAACTATCCTTGAAGATAATGTCAAAAGTGAAGGTAATGCAAAGACGAAAGATATGATTTGTAAACAGCCTGCTCAATCTACCCCTTGGTTTCATGTCCGAATATCAAGTTATCAGGAATTCGCACCTAACTACAAGAGTAATTAAATCATATTTAACAAACAAATATTTGCAAGAGTCTAATTGCGAATATTTTCTCATCATAAGGGCATTAAGACCATAACCCAAAACTGAATGCTCTCAAAATTAGGATAGGTATCCAGTAAATGAGCCAGACTCTCAAAAAAGAGATGAGGGTCGACATCTATTCCACAGCATCAGTTATATTTTGAACCGTCCAAAAAAAGTAATATTAACTACGTATTTAATAAATAATGGAAGATCGGTATCAATTGTGCATCATTTTATACAGGTTTATTTATTCCCTTGATTCCATATTGCTACCCAGGAAAAAGATAGGGGGAATATAGATTCTACATTTCTAAGAAACGTAATGGTCTTCATATACAGTTTCATCAGTTGAGATGTAATCATAATAGCAAAAGTGAAGAGTTCTAATTGACACTCTTTATTTTAACTCTTCCAATCTTTCTTTAAATACGAATGCGTTGCAGGGGCCTACCTTAAATCATAACTCATACCTCACAAGTTCTACTTTTAGCTAATCATCTAGTAGAAAAGCAGTAATAACCAAACTTCAGCCGTGGAACAAGAACAAAAGTCAAGGAAAATTGCCTGCATTATTGGGAACAGTTAGGGCAATTGGCCCTGCAGAAACTCCTTGATGCGGCACAGCAGATGGATTAGCCATCCATCCTGCAAGAGGTGTCGTAAGTGTTGCTGGAGTTGGCTGAAAAGGCTGAACAAAAATGTAAGGCAAATGAACTTCAGAAAAGAAAAATGTAAACAAATGAATAGACAAGTCAAATTTCCTAATAATAGATTTCATCCCACATAGTAGTTTTTATCTCATATAGACTTACACCATGAGCACCTAGTGGTGGGAAACCACCTACTTTAGGAACGGAACCCATTAAAGGATTAGTTGCAGGGGAAGTAGCACGAGCACCATTTGGTGGCCCACAAATATGGTCAACAAACAGGGTTTTTATATCAGGATTAGGCTTTGGATTCTTGCAAAGTTGATGCTGCCAGTTTAAACTGCAAACCAACAAGAGTGACAGGAGATAGAATCTCAATTGCAATGCATCATTTAAATTAATTTAATTGAGACAGTAAAAATAATAATATAGTCATAGATAATCTAGTTCACATTACCTCTGATTGATTAAAGTCCTCAGCCTTGAGTTCTTTAAGCTGGGAAACTGAAGCTTATCTCGGAAAAGTGGATTTGCCTCAATTAATTTTTTTAATTCAACAAGCATTATAGCCCTGGCAGACTTGGTATCTCCATATTTAGAGAGCTGTTCATTCTCCCTGAAATTTTTTAGGAAAAAGAAACGTCCCCATAGAATTTCAAATAGAAGTATATTCAGATAGATACAACATTATGACACAATCATAATTTAACAGATAACCACAAACTTCTGTCGTTTTGTCCAGCTTTCTATAATGCGTAATAAATCTGAACTTGCATCACCTTAAAGGCCCATTTATAAGAGTTCCTCAAATCATTTAAAGTAAAACAGACATTCATTGTTGTTTTGAATGGAGGCACAGTAATTTTATGTCTTAGTCAGACTATTTAAGTTTAGCAAAAACAATCAGACTATTTAAGTCAGTTTTATTTCTCTATGGGGATGACCTTTATATCCAAATATCAAACATCCAGAAATTATGCTTCGCTGTTTGTAATCAATTACCAGTTTGAAACAAAATTATGCTCTGTTATTAAAGCCATTACCAGTTTACTCCAATCTCATAGTTAAGAAGCTGTACTAGGCAACCCAGCCTTGTCTATTTATTCGTATGGTGTCAGGAAAGTTGTACAAGAAAATAATTCTCCAGAAAGTGAAAAGAAAATAATTTTCCAGTGTTTCGTTTACAATAAAAGGTTGTGTTAAAAGCTAAAAGCCTTCCTTTTCTTTATTTTTCCTATAAAAAATGGAGGATGAGATTTGAAGGAAATACTTTCCAGAAGAAAAGGGTTAGTGTTGGGGTCCATATCTGTTCATGTTGACCAAATACAAAGAAAAGTGTAGAAAAAAAATGTTAGTTTCCTTTTCATGTCCACCAAACAGCACATAAATCTAACCAACCATCTGAGCAGTTTCTATTAAGTGACAATCTTTGTGGGACAAAGGGAGTAGTACTTAAAAACTGGAAACCTACGTTTCTCCAACTCGGGTGCAAATTCATTGTTCGTTTTAATATTAAATATAATATACTAATCGGTGTATCACCATGCAACCTATGTTGCTCGGACTCAGGTGCGGGTATGTACCTAATCGGCTGGAGGGCATTAAAAGAAGATTCCTTTGGAAAAATACAAGGAGGAATACAAGTATCATTTGATTAATTGAGGGTGGTTAAACAACCGTTGGATAGAGAGGATTAGACCTAAAATCTCTCACCATGTTCAACAAAGTGCTTCTTTGAAAATGGTTATAGAGATTCTTGGTAGAGAAGGATCATCTTTGGAGAAAAGTGGTTGATGCTAAATTTAGGGTAGAGATTAGTTGGTAAGTAGGCAGGGCTAATGGGGTGGGGGTTTAAAAATGGATTTGAAAAGGGTGGGATAACTTCTTTCCTTGTGCTTCCGAATTGGTGAGCAATGGAGAAAGAACCCAACTTGGAACGACAGTAGTGTAGTGGTACTTCTTTTAAAACTCCAATTACTATGAGATAAAGATGTCCTTATTAGTTCTTGCATTTCGTCTTCCAATGATGTGATTTCTTGGGACGTGCCAATTAACCGCGATGTCCATGATTGGGAACTCAAGTGTTGGTAATTTTTTAAAGCATTATATAACACCGGTCTTGATGTGAGGATAGAGAATTTGGCAAAATGGAAGGGTAACCCAGATAAATGGTTTGAGGTGAAGTCTGAGTCCTTTTGGATGAGACTCCATTAGAAGGTTCTTCCAACTTCCCTTGTAAAAGGTATTTAGAATTCTTATGCCCTTAAAAAAAAATTGGTTTTTTTGTGTGGAAGACCTCTTGGGAGAAGCACCTAACTATTGATAATCCTCGAAC
Source organism: Bretschneidera sinensis (assembly GCA_023935145.1). Lineage (NCBI taxonomy): Eukaryota > Viridiplantae > Streptophyta > Magnoliopsida > Brassicales > Akaniaceae > Bretschneidera > Bretschneidera sinensis. The sequence goes on from CM043704.1 coordinate 51,151,752, forward strand.
AAAGGGGAAAGCGCTTGTTGGGTGTTATATTTGTAAAGATTGAGCCAAGTCCGTGTTTCATCTTTTGTTGGGTTTCTCGTTAGCTAGAAGTTTATGGGAGATGACTTACTGTTCTTTGGGTATCTTTTGGAACCGTGAGGCTTAAAGTGGTATACAAACTTCTAAGAGTTGAAGAAGGTTTATTTTTAATCCCCTCTTTATTGTTTGGCTTGTTTGGAATAAGAGAAATAGAAGAGCTTTTAAGGAAGAAAAGAAGTCGAAGCAACAAGAGAGAGAGAGTTCAACATCTTTAGATTTTGGTTTAAAGAAAATATGGGTAAATGAGGATGACCTCTTAGATTTTGTGGATTTCTTATTTGTACATAGTTTTATATTTGGGTTGCATTATCTTGGTTCTTTGTTTATACAATTTTACTTATAATAAAAAAAAAGGTCTAGAAAGTTGAAACGTGTACATGGACTTACTTGATATTTATGATTCTAAATAAGCAAAGAAAGTAATATGAATTCATAATTCAAATTTCATGTCTTGGGGACTACCTGAGTTGATGTCCACCAAGTTAGTGGAGACCAACTTAGTAAAGATATGTAAAAGAACCATTTAAAAAAAATCGGGAAAAGGACATACTTAGGTGGCATTTTAGTCAAATCAATATAGGTAGTTGAAATCGTAAAAATAATAAATAAAAGTAAAAACGCATGCATGAGTAATTTTCCACAGCTCTACTTTCATTTTGATTTCAACCACTCACTAACTACACCATAAAGACATAAGCCTATCATCTTTGAACTCTATATAAATTTATAATCAAAATATGCTCTCTTACTTGCCTCGAGTCAAAGTAACCCTCCTTTAACTCCCATTCATCTTCTAAAAGACTAGAATAAGCTAATATGAAAGGTTTGACATCTCATGTCTACCACAATAACGTTATTGGTCACATGTATGTTCTAAACCATCAAGGAATGCATAGCCCAACTAGATGATGGTTGAAATAAACAATGGATCATGTAAGTAGAATTGCTTGAAGAGGAAAGCCTTTGATGCATCACTCCCTGCATGGAGGTGTAGAATTGCTTTCACCTTCTTTCACTTGAAGGAACTAATAAGAATCTCTTATAATGATTGACTCCTACTGGTGAACTGTTTTATAAAATTACTCACAAAAAGTTAAGTATGTGTTGTTAATGTCAAAAATTACATCTGTTATACTGATACATACATATTTATAAACGTTTTGCAAGTACAGTCGTCATTCTTCACTAATTAGTGTATTGTAATGTTTTTCCAAGTTAATCTCTTGCTCTCTTTCTTGCCTTAACTGTACAGGAAATAAAGAGAGAAAAGAGCAATACAACACATGCTTATGTGTTTTAGGGGTAGTAGCAATTAAAAGGAGTGGTTTGGGCTCACATGAACATAAACATAATTTGGGCTCACATGAACAAAAATATCCATAAGCCCACACCCCATGAATTCAAGCAATTTCAGCCCATGGTTTCGTTTTTATATTTACAAAAGAGAAGGTGCAGCCCATTCATTCAAGTAGTGTACATTTGTGTCATCTCTTCTCTATCTGTTCTCTACAACTCAGGCCCCACTCTCTGTTCTCTGCAGCGATGTAATGTGTCAGCGACCCAGCCCTAATACAACTTCTCCTATTCTCTCTTCACTGATTTGAACTCGAACATTCAATTTCCCCTTCAAGAAACATAGATTTAGAACTATAAAGTTCTTTCCCAAAAAGAAAAAAGAAAAAGTTTGTTGAAAGTTATATGATTTGATTCCATACATTGGTTTTGGCAACTTCCCCGCATCACTTCAACAATTAATCTATCTCTTGATTCCAATCAGCAAGGAACATAAATGGGTTCTCAGTATCTCAATTTCTCGTCCTTTCAATTTGGAGAGGTAAGCTAAAATTTTTACTTATTTTTTTGTCAAATGTCGCAGTATCATGGATCTCAAACATATAAGATGAGTCTGTGCTGCCATTTTTGACGAGTCTGAGCCACATGGCACACAACTAACTGATATAATTAAGTCATTAAGCCAACCCCTTTACACACACTAGTGTAGAAATATATTCATTCTGCATTATACAGCAGAATACATCCCATATTTATCAAAAATAAATTAGAAAGTTATGTTTTGCACCCATAGTCCAATTTCGAGCATAAGTCGTACACATTTCAGTACAACATTCTCATCAATGAACAATACTTGAACAAGAAATCTTCAACGTACCTAAAGTTCCCCAAAGTCAGAAGCATTGTAATTTCCTTAAAAAGGTCTTCATTAAATGTTGAGAATACTTTCAACTCCTTCACAAGAATGTCCACAGCTTTGGCTTGATCACTCCTGCAAAAGCAAAATAAAAATAAAAGAATATCTAGAATACAGAAAAGCCATAACTCTCCTTTAACTTAACAACACTTGAATTAGCGTACATACAGACAAACATTGAACTTACTTGTCAAGTGCTTCGAGATACTTCTGCTTTCGAATCTCAAAGAAAATCTTCATTGAGTATCTATTATCATCAACTTTTGTGAACCCAGATAGGTACTTCTCAACCTCATCCCATTCGCCATTTGTCACACAATCTTCAAAGTACCTCGTATTGAAGAAAAACCCCGACTCTTTCTCCAATCTTAACCCACACGATGCACAGAAAGTGACACGATCAGCAATAAAAAGGGCCAAACTCATAAATTCGATACTACAAGTTTCTTTTGGTTGCAGAGAATATTTTAAGAAAAAAAGTACATTCAATATACAAATAATCGTTCTTTGGTCCCGAGTTAACGCAACTACTTTCTTCCTAAAGTGATAGAGAAATTAAAGAAGAAGAAGAAGAAGAAAACATTCAAATCACTTCACATCATCCTTTATAACGACACAAGATTCGGAATTTAATTATCTTTATCTACTCTTTTCCCCTTTTATTTCCTCATTTTTCTCGGCGACCAAACAAAATCAAACTGAAATTAAAATTCCAAGAGAAAATAAAAAAAGAAAAAAGAAAGCAAAAGTATCAACGAAAAAGGTAATGAAATGAGAACATCATCCTTACTTGTGAACTGTCTCTTTGAATTTCTCTTCGTCTAAGAACTGGAGTATGAGAAAAACCAGTTCTCTGCTAAGCGACGACATTTTATCCCTCCAGCAGATCGATCCAAAAACACTTACAATCACATCACAAAATCACCAAATTAGGGTTTTAATTCCCCAAATTATCATCTCTAATAATACATCGATACAAACCAAAACAAAAACACACTCAATACACAAAAACAGGCTCGTACATTTACATAGCATACAGTGTTATATAAGCATCTATACATACATATGTACCTTTGCTAATTGAATTGACTTAAGAGGGAGAAAGTGCAGAGAGAAACTTCTCAGCTGAAGGAGAACTGCGGATTTTATAGTGAAAATGGTATCACAATGTCAATGAGGAAACATACAGTACGGCGATGACACATCGTCATGTATATGGACATGCATTTGTTTTTAATACCACAGGAAGGGATTTGCATTTTTTTTATGGCTAAATAGCCATTTTGACCACTGAGATTTAATTGTTTTAATATTTTGACTCTGGTTGACTATTCCGTTTAGTATCGAAGGAAAATATGTCTTGATTTATTAAAAACTGAAATGAAATTTAATCTATAGTCGAATTGAGAAAAATATTATAAATTCAACTACATGTAATTTATCCATCGGCTCCATATAAATAATTTTAAAATATTAAAAATCTTAATAATGAACCAATTTTCCCTCAATTCACACAAAAATAGAGAGGAGAGAGGATTTTCCCTCAATTTTCTCTCTTGCCAAACACCCCCATTCACTCTCAGTTTCCTCCATTGAATCCCAAAAAATGAACCAAAGAGCTTTCTCTTTCTCTCACCACCATGTCGTGCCGTCGTTATCATCTCCTCGCAGCCAAAACCCACCACTTCCTCTCATATCACAAACCCATTTGAGCCAACAACCTCCACCATTGCGCCACCAGTTGCAGCGCTCTGTCATCCCCAACGTCATACTTGGCCCAGTCAAGCAGCAAGCTCCACTGTAGTGCCGTCGTAGCAAGGGGCTAGTAAAAATCCATATTTTACCTTAAAACCACGTTTCTCTCAAGCATTTTATCAAACAGAGCACAAGCCATGTCCATTTTACCACATTTTGCATACATATCTATAAGATCATTGTTTAACATCATATCAAAACCAAATCCTATTTTCGCTACAGCTCCATGAACTTGAACCCCTTGATCAAGTAATCCATTCTTTGAGCAAATGACAATCGGTTCATTAATGGCAACGAGAATAGGTGCCTCGAAAACCAGAGAACTAGAAGATCTCTTTGTACCCGTGTTGAAGAATTGCGTTAACGTATCAGAACTTAAGAAAATTCATGCCCACATAATCAAGCACTCGTGTCAACGTATCAGCAACGCCATATCCACTATAGCCAGCCATCATCACTTCTCCTGGCAGCCGTTATTTAACGATTATCGATATTGGCAAGAAACTGATCCAACCCACCATCATCCATCCATGCAAGAAACTGTTTTGAGCTTTGTTTTTGAAATTTCTAGGTTCCATAAATATTTAGATTCCATGAAATTCTTGTGATGAAAAGACGAATAAGTGAGATAGTGAGAAGAAGAAATAACTTTTTGGGTTTGAAAAAGAAGAAGTCAAGAAAATTTGTTTGGTTCAAAGAAAATGAAAGAGAACTCTCTAGATTTCACAAGCTATAAATTGAAAAAGGATTGTAAAGTTTATTTTGGAATTTTACACAGAAAAATTATGTTGTTTAACATTATTATTTTATTTTCAATTTTTTATTTTGCAAATTAGTTTATTAAGATTTTTAATTTTTAAAATTTATTTATATGAGAACGAATGGGTAAAGGGTGTGTAGTTGAATTTGAATTTTTTTCTCAATTGGATTGCTGACTAAGCTCCATGTTAGCTTTTAATAAGCTATAACACATTTCCATTTGGTACTGGACATAATAGTTAATGGGAGTGGCTTGTTTGTTAAATTTTACAAACGTTAATGGTCACTTTACACATTTTTAAATTTCAGTAGCCAAAATATAAAAACGAGCAAACCTCAGTGACAAAAATGTTTATTTATCCTATTATATATATATATATATATATATATATATATAAAATAAAACCATAGCACCTTTTAATGTTTGTCCGAATAAAACATCAGTTTAACCCCCTCACATAATTAACAGGGATAAAAGCATAATGAAAAACACACAGAGCAACTTCACTCTCACAACACTTTTGTAACTTCCACCTAAACACTATCATTTGCAACTTTCAAGTTCATCTGATAAGATGTTGCAATTGAATGTTCTCTATTACGAACTAGATTGGAGTGGATGGTGATTCTTGGTAGTGAGGAAGATGAAGATGGATTTGATGGTGAATTGTAGGGAATATAATGATAATTGGTACTAATTAATGGCTAGTGATCAAACCCCTAATAAAAATAGAGGAAGAATGGAGAAACTATAAAACTAAAAGGTTTATTTATTCTTCATTAATTCCACTAATGAAATTTATAATAACTTTTATAGGCTATGAAATGAATATAATGATTAACCAACTACCAATCCTAATTACTTATTAGCTAACCAACTATTAACCAATTAATTCTACTCATAACTAGCTAATCCCTTATTCAATTAAATTGCTCTGCTACTCACAATTATATCTGTTTCATTTTTATGCCCATCAAAAAACTTTGTCTTCAAGGTTTAAGTAATGCCTTTAATCCAATAATCAATTTAACTTAAGCAATCATTCTCATGCATGTGTAGAATTATCATAGGGGCCAAGTATCCAGTTGGACCATTACCAAGAATAAAGAGATTGGGAGGCTCAAGCAAGATCTTGACCATGCTGTTTTCATTCAAGGCCCGAGGCTTCATGATCGTCTCCATGTTAGCAATCCACCCATACTCACCACACTCACCAATCTCATTAATCTTCATGAAGATGGTGATCTTGGTTATTTTTTCAAGTTGCTCTCCATTGGTGTCTTTTTTAATAGTGAAAGAACCACTAGCTTAGGATCCCAAGATGTACTGGTCCTCATCATTGTGCTTTGTACAAACAGTAACTTGTTCTGCCACCATGTAAGCCGAGTATAATCCAACACCAATTTGCCCATTCATATTCACATTAACTCCAACATACAAGGTTTCCATGACTTCCTTGGTTCCAGAATGCTAAAAAAAACACAAATTTTACCTTATCTCATTATTGAAAAGCTCAATCAAGATCCCAGCAGTATGGTTCGTCTATTCAACAATCATAAGTGCAGTCTTAATCTTCTATAATCCTGAAACTTTGAGTCCATTTCTCTCATTTGATCATTTACCATGTTGTACCAACACTAATTTTCTTGCTAAAACCAATATTTTGGCCCAATAATGCCATGTTAGCAATGACTACATGAGTGCAAATTGGAATATACTGACCAACGTCAACTCCAGCACCATTTACCAGCGTCAATCAAACCCCAATTTCTTGTTGATGTTGTAGTTGTGCAGAATGTTAGAGTTGAAAATCAAGCTCAAAAATCGCACTTGTATCATTTGTTGTCGACCTTTGCGAATCGTTATGCCTCATTCTTCTTCTTTGCCTTTGATGTCGTATTTTTGCACAATTTTTAAATATATAATGAATCTTTTTCTTCTTATTGTTGGAGTAATAATTAGAGAGTAGAGAGAAAATCTTGAATTTCTTCAATACTGGATACGCCCGAGATAATACGCTCTATTTTTTTGTTTTGTTATAGTAGTGTAGGATTATGATTGTGGTGTAATACTCGTACCCTTGATATATGGGTAAAGAAGTAATTTGACTTATATACATTGAAATTATACATACATTCATGTGAAAAGGAAGTTGAATTGAAATTTGAAAGAAAATGTTAAATGAAATTGAAAGTTAAGTTTGAAATAATTGTTGAAGAAAGATGTTAAAAATTTTGATTTGAAAAGAGTTAGAAATTTTTTGAAAGAAAGTTAGATTTTTTTTTTAAAGCTTAAAGGATGAATCAGTCGACTAGGGGGTCAACTAGTTACCCAATTGGTCGGTTGGTAAGGGTAACCAATCGATTTACTATAGAATGGCATTTTGGTGATTTTTGAAAGAGTGGTGGCCGGTTGGCTGCTAGACCGGTCGGTCGACTGGCAGAGGAGCCAGTTGATCGACTAGTTGATTGGTTGGAGGACCAATCAGCTGGCAGAGGTACACTCACATACCTACATATGAAACCTATTATACCCAATTACTACCAATTAATGATCCATGAATAGAACTATATTAAATAACATCAAAGTATAATAAGTTGCATACAAGATAATCATGGTGCATCAGGTCTATGGATCACATGCACAACTATAACATAAGAACTACCTATTGACAAGCAAGTAAAACTCGATTAGGTGTTCTTTAGTCGAGCCATGTTTAGTGAACTCATTCTCCAATGAGCACTCACATACTTGTTTTGGTATCTACCACACAAGTAACATTGAGATCAGTCATTCTCCTAATGGAGCAAACACAGTATGTACCAGTATAATCGAATTATTAACATCCATTTAGTATTTTAAGACCAAGAATATTTAAGAGAAGAGAAGACTAGGTCTCAAAATTATGTTCTCGTCATAATAATATCTCCATTGCTCTTACTATATGGACTTAATCATTATAATGTAATTAAATAAATATTCATGATAAATAAACTTGTCATTAATTTGATAATAATTTGAATAAGATTATTTTACAAATAATATGATTAGATATCAAATGTCACTTCTGGTCGTATGATACTAATTGAATGCATACTATGTTTACTCAATTAGGAGGATAACTGGTCTCAATGTCACTTCTATGGGAGACATTAAAATAAGTATGTAGGTGCTCATTGGAGAATGAGTTCACTGAAGATGACTTGACTTAGGAACATCTACATGGAGTTTTACTTGCCTATCAATAGGTAGTTTTTACATTATTGTTGTGCATGCGATCCTTATACATGAAGCACCATGGTTATCTTGTATGTGGCTTATTATACTTTGATGCTATTTAATATGGTTCTATTCATAAATCATTAATTAGTAGTAATTGGGTATAATGAGTTTCATATAGAGGTATGTGAGTATAGAATAAGTGATCATATAATTCTACCGATATAGAAACGCAGGGGAGATTTAAAAAAATTTATATCGATAAAATTAATCCTAAGAAACTCTCTATAAATGAATTAGAACGAGATGATTATCTCCATACAAGGGTAAAGATTTATATCTTTAATCAACGGAGACTATGGTTGGATCTTTGGAGATGAGTTCACAAGTTGTTCAAATGTTTGACCTATTGGGAATTTGTCTAAGAATTAAAGGATGAAAATTGCAGCATCAGGTGCAGGTTGGCACCGCAGCATAGGTGGTATGCGTTGTGGCCTCCAGCAGGTGGAGGTGTTCTCCCCTGTTGTGCATCGCGGCCTGCCCTGTTCTGAGCCACGACGCAAGGCACACCTGATACACCTATTTCAGCACTCTTCAGCTGGTGTGTTGATCTTGATTAAAACGCATAGGTTCACTTAGACTCTTAGAGAGCCATGAGTATTTGGTTCATGAGATCTAAGGGTTGAGATTGGCTTCAAGATTGGTTGAGGTAGTTATTACTCTATATAAAGGGTCATCTAGGAGCAATAACAACAACATAACAAGGAAGAAACACAAGAAGAGGTTTCATTCCAAGAGTGGTTGGTGTTTAGAGAGAAAAACTCTCAAATCTTCAGAGGTGTTTCTAGTGAGAGAATGCAAGAAAGATTAGGGGTTCAAGGGCTTTGTAATTGAAATTTTCTTGGGGAAAATTCCAGGGAAACACTTATTTCTTATCTCATTCTTTTCTCTTCCCCCATTCTTTAAGAATATGATGGTTCTTGAAGGGATGTTGCTGTAATTGTAAGAACTCCATTGATTTAGTGCAGAGAGCTCAGAGGAGCTCATGGGGACGTAGGCAAATTGCCGAACCTCGATAACAATTGCTTGTGTTTTCTCTTTTTTAGTTTGATTCTCATTTAGTACAAATCATTCTGGATTTGGGGGTTTGGAAAGATCACAACCTAGGCTCTTGAGGTGATTTTCCAACAGTGGTATCAGAGCTTTGGTTCTAGCAACAGTAGTATCAGAGCTAGAACAGTGGTATCAGAGCTTTGGTTATAGCAACAGTGGTATTAGAGCTAGAACAACGGGTATCAGAGCAAGGCTCCAATAATCAAAGAGAAACTTCTTGGGTGATTCAAGAACGGTGCTGGGATCAAGATCTGATCGGGTTCTTAAGGCTCAAGAACGGTGTTGGGATCAAGATTTGATTGGGTTCTTGAAGTTTAGAAGTTTGAGAGAAGATGGTTGGAAAACAATTGTGGGTGCTGCATGAATCTTCGGATTTTTTCGGCAAAATGGGTTCAAACTTTATTGTTGAGAAGTTTGATGTAAAGAGAGACTTTGCCCTTTGGAAGTGGAAAATCAAAGTAGTTCTTATGCAACAAAAGAGGGACTTGGCGATTGGAGAAGATTATGATTTTTCAGCAAGTATCACGGAGCTCCAACGGAATGAGATGAAGAAGATGGCGTACAACACCATCTTTCTGCATGTGTCGGATAGTGTGACCAGGGAATACAGAGATACGAAAGATCCAGCTATCATTTGGAAGAAACTAGATGAGTTGTTTCTTACCAAAACTCTCCCTAATAAACTCTATCTTCTAAAACGAATCTTTGCTTTTAAAATGGATCCTGATAAAGAGTTAGAAGATAATCTTGATGTGTTTAATAAACTAGTTCAAGATTTGGCTAGTTGTAGTATAACATTCCCGGATGAAAAATTGGTTGTTATATTGTTGAATTCTCTTCCTGATTATTTTGAAAGCTTGATTAATGCTATTGAATATGGAAGAGATACACTAACCAATTAAATTATGATTAATGCTATAAGGGCTCATGATTTCAAAACCAAGATGAAGGAAGCATCAAGTGGAGAAGTGTTGTTCATTAAAGGAAAGCCTGCAACTCAGAATGACAGCAACATCTATGGCAACTACCGGGACAAACTAAAGGGTAGAGAGCAGAGCCATGGAAGATCGCATTCTAAACCAAAGTTTGGAGGAAAGTGATGTTACTACTGTAATAAGGAGGGTCATTTCAAGAGAGATTGCAATAAGATGATAAAAGATGAGGGAGGAAGAGGCCATACCAAGAATGGAGAGGTTTCGATTGCCAAGGGAGAACAGTAAGATGATGATGTTCTTGTTGTGTGCTCAAATGTGAGTGAAAGGTAAAGCGGCGAGAGATGGATCTTGGATTTCGAGTGCACTTATCACATGTGTCCTCACCGAAATTGGTTCAAGAATTTCAAGGAAACCAAAGGGGGAAAGATTTTCTTGGGGAATGATACTTCTTGCCAAGTGAGGGGCATAAGAGACATCCAATTAAGGTTGTTTGATGGAGTTACAAGGCTGCTGCGGAATGTGAGATATCTTTCAGATTTGAGAAGAAATTTGATCTCATTAGAGTAGCTAGATTCCATGGGGTATACATACAAAGCAGAGGGAGGAAATATCAAGGTAACCAAGGGATCTTTGGTAGTGATCAAAGCAGCAATAAAAGACCGTCTCAATGAGATGATTGGAGAGACGGACATCAAGGATCAAGCAGTAAGCTTGATGGCTGAGATGGATAAGGCGGTTCTTTGGCACAATCGCTTGGGATATATGAGCGAAAAGGGCCTGCAAGTTCTCAGCAATGATGGTTTACTTGATGGTGACAAGGTAGAAAAACTTGATTTCTACGAGAGTTGCATTCTTGGGAAGCAATATCGGGTCAGCTTCAACACCAGAATGCACAAATCAAAGGGTATTCTTAACTACATTCATACCGATCTTTGGGGACCAGTAAGAACACCAACACAAGGAGGTAATCTTTACTTTCTTTCTTTAATTGATGATTATTCTAGAAAGGTTTGGGTTTATTTATTTAAAACTAAATCAGATGCTTTGAATAAGTTTGTGGTGTGGAAAAAGTTGCTGGAAACTCAAACGGGTAAGGTAGTTAAGGTGTAGTTAAGGTTTTAAGAATCGATAATGGCTTAGAATTTTGCAATCAAGATTTTGAAAAATTCTGTTAGTTAAATGGGATTCTAAGACATAGAACGGTTGTGAAAACCCCTCAGCAAAATGGAGTTGCTGAGAGGATGAATATGACCCTTATGGAAAAGGTTAGGTGCATGATTATTGGTTCCGGGTTACCCAAATATTTTTGGGGAGAAACTGTGTCTATTGATGCGTATTTGGTTAATAGATCATCCAATAGAGCTTTGGATCTTAAGACTCCCGAGGAGATGTGGAATGGTAAACCCCTTGAGTTAAGCAACCTTAGGACTTTCAGATGTGCTGCGTTTGCACATCAAAAGGATGATAAACTTAGCCCAAGGTCTAAAAAGTGTATGTTTCTAGAATATGGTGAAGTGGTTAAGGGGTATAGGTTGTGGTCCTTAGAGGCAAAAGGATCTAAACTCATAATAAGTAGGGATGTCATTTTTAATAAGCTATTATTTCCCTATTTGAAGAAAACTAACCCTACAGGGGATAATGAGCAAACCAATTCGGTTTATGTGGAGCATAACATCAAAAAAAATTCAGTTCAAGTAGAGCAAAGAAGGCAAGAGAGTTCAGATCAGGTAGAGCCCATTGATGAAGGTCAAGCTCAAGACACTCAAGAAGAGACTGAACTAGAAGGGGATGATGCAGCAAATCAGAATAATTATCAGCTCACAAGAAACTGGGAAATGAGTGAGATATGGCTTTGCGAATGCTAATGTAGCAGCTCCTTATTTAGAATGAGGGATAAATGAACCAAAAACTTACATTTGATGCCATGGGATGTAAGGATTTATCAAGATGGAAGCTAGCTATGGAGAAGAAAATGCATTCTTTGAGGAATAAAAACTCTTAGGAATTGATGCCCAAACCAGAAAAATAAAGAGTTGTGGATTGTAAGTGGATTTACAAGATCAAAGAAGGGAACACTCCAGGGGATAAAGTCCAGTATAAGGCTAGGTTGGCAGCGAAAGGGGTTCACATAAGGAGAAGGCATAGATTTCACAGAAATTTTCTCACCGATTGTGCACAAGGTGGAGAAAATGGTGATTATCCTCATCTGTGTTGATGATATGCTGTTGGTTGGTAACAGCAGGGAGAGGATAGAAAAGTTGAAATCTCAACTCAGGTCGGAGTTTGAGATGAAGGATCTTGGTCATGCACAAAAGATCCTTGGGATGAGTATAATCCGGGAAAAGGAGAGAAACAGGTTGAAGGTTTCTCAGTCTTCCTACATAGAAAATATGATATCTAAGTTTTCTATGGAAGATGGTAAACCAGTAAAGATTCCCCTTGCTGGTCATTTCAAGTTCTCCAGCGATCAATGTCCTAGAACGGATGAGGAGAAAAAGGAAATGAAAAAGGTCCCTTACTCTAGTGCAGTTGGATCTGTAATGTTCACCATGGTAAGCACTAGACCTGATATTGCTCATGTCATTAGTGTTCTCGACAAATTTACGAGTTATCCCAGAAAAGAGCATTAGCTTGGGATGAAGTGGTTGTTGAGGTACTTGAAGGGAAGCTCAGATGTAGGGCTTGTTTACGAGAAGAGGGGTAAGTCTATCTGGTTAGAAGGTTATGCTGATTCGGACTATGGAGCAGACCGGGATAAGAAAATATCGATTACCTTATACTTTTCAACTTAAACAGATGTTGTATAAGTTGGAAGGCTTAGTTGTAGCCGGTGGTAGCACTCTCAACAACCGAGGCAGAGTATATAGCAGCAACGGAAGCGATTACGGAGGCTATGTGTTGTAAAGGGTTATTGGAAGAGTTGAAGGTCATAAAAGAGCAGGAGGTGGTGTATTCGGACAGCCAAAGTGCATTGCACTTGTGTAAGAATCCAGTGTTCCATGAGAGGACAAAGTATATGAATGTTCGGTATCATTTCATTCGGGAAAATATTACGGAAGGATGCATTCATGTGGATAAAGTGGTAACGGAAGAAAATCATGTAGATTTAGGCACTAAAGTTCTACCTCTAAGCAAGTTCAATCATTGTCTTGGACTTCTTAGAATTGGAGTCAGATGATATGGTGACTCATGTTGAGTTTGGATCCTAAGTTCTCTGTATAATTGGTTCAAGTTTAATTGCTTAGACAAAGGTAGAGTTTGTTGAGAATTTGTCTAAGAATTAAAGGATAGAAATTGCAGCATCAGGTGCAGGTTGGCACCACAGCATAGGAGGTGTACTTCGTGGCCTCCAGCAAGTGGAGGAAGTCCTCCTCCAGGTGTGCACCGCGGCCCAGCCCTTGGGCGTCGTGACCTCCAGCAGGTGGAGGTGCTCTCCCCTGTTGTGCACCGCGGCCTGTCTTGTTCTGAGCCGCGGCGTAAGGCACACCTGATACACCTATTTCAGCACTCTTCAGCTGGTGCGTGGGTCTTGATTAAAACACACAGGTTCACTTAGACTCTTAGAGAGCCATGAGTCTTTGGTTCTTGAGATCTAAGAGTTGAGATTGGCTTCAAGATTGGTTGAGGTAGTTACTGCTCTATATAAAGGGTCATCTAGGAGCAATAACAACAACATAACAAAGAAGAAACACAAGAAGAGGTTTCATTCCAAGAGTGGCTGGTGTTTAGAGAGAAAGACTCTCAAATCTTCAGAGGTGTTTCTAGTGAGAGAGTGCAAGAAAGATTAGGGGTTCAAAGGATTTGTAATTGGAATTTTCTTGGGGAAAATTCCAAGGAAACACTTAGTTCTTATCTCATTCTTTTCTCTTTTCTCATTCTTCAAGAACATGATGGTTCTTGAAGGGATGTTGCTGTAATTGTAAGAACTTCATTAATTTAGTGCAGAAAGCTTGGAAGAGCTCACAGGAACGTAGGCAAATTGCCGAACCTCGATAACAATTGCTTGTGTTTTCTCTTTTATGGTTTGATTCTCGTTTAGTACAAATCATTCTGGATTTTGGGGTTTGAAAAGATCACAACCTGGGCTCTTGAGGTGATTTTCCAACAACCTCTAAGAGTATCCACATGATTGACCACGGATGAGGATCTCTTTATCTGAGATGTCAAACACCACGTGACGAAGAGGACTAAGGCTGACCAAAATCTATAAGTGTTAGCTCTAGAGTTTTCAGCTTTCAGAGAGAGATAGGGAATGTGTGTCTAAAATCTTATTTTATTTTCACAATTTCTGTATTAGGGTTTCTAGAAAATAAAGCCTTTATGTAGACTCTTTACTCCTAAAAGCTCTAAGATTTTTAGAATTATAATTAAACCCCTAGTTTAATTAATTCCTAAAAATCTCTTTATTAGCCCATTAGTTTTCCTTAGTCTTGTAATTACCTTATTGTGTGTGACCTCTTAGATTCAATATCGTGCCAGCAATATGTCGTAACATTTATGTAACAATTGGATCACATCTAATTAACTAAAACTTTTTTTATTATTAAATTCAATTTTAAAACTCCTTATCTTTCATTAAGAATTAATTACAATTAATTTTTAAGGGTTTCTACAAGTCATGATTTACGCCTAGTAGTATATCATGACTACCTAGGTAATATGAATTAATGTGAACCTTTCCATTATCAGTTACTATATAATTCAACCATTCTATCTTACAATGTCCTTGATTAAAACTATGACATGAATTTACTATCAAACCTTAATTATTTAATCACATGTATCTCGATCTCAAGTCTATAACCTAAATGGTGAAATTATAATCTCCTTTCTAATTTTCACCCCACCTTATCCAAGGAATTTTCAAGATATGACTTAATCAGATCACATAAGACGTTCTCTCTCTTTTACGAAGAGTGGTGGATTTTCCATTGTACACTCATATACCTCCATTAACAAGTGATCATACCCGATTACTACCATTTTGTGACCCATTATTATAATCACATTTAAGTAACATCAAAGCATGATGGCATATTCATAAGGCATCCATAATGTCTCAAGTCCAAGGATCACTTATACAACTGCAACGTAAGAACTCCTATTGACAGCCACTAAAATGTCCATTAGTAATTTCTTGTTCAAGTCAGTTTGGTGTATCTATTCTCTAACAAGAACCTACATAATTTGTTTTGGTGCCTTATACATTAGTGATTGTGAGGTCAATCTCCCTTAACTCTTTGAGAAAACATAGTATGTATTAATCTATCGAGATTCATTAATGCCCTTGTTAGTGATCCTATTATTAGGAACATTTAATAGTAAAGCTTAAGGAAATACATCTCACTTGCAAGATCTCATTATGGTGCTTATTTTCATTTTTTTTATTCTATGGACTTTATCATGTAATGAACATGCAGTGATTTGTCATGAAAATGATAAATAAGATAATTGTCATTATTAATATTTATTCTCAATAAATAAATAAGATTAATTACAAGTAACATGCCTATAACATCAAATGTCATTAGCTTGTAGGGCATACTATCAATCTCCCATTTGCACTAAAGCTAATAGCACAAGTATTTCATATGCATTGCTATAGATTGTGGATCCACAATATTATTTGTTGATGAAACTCTTTCAATCTTTACATAGCTTGTTCCAATGGTTCCTCTAATCAAATGGAATGGCTGTAAAATATTTTTAGATTTTCGATGAGACCTTGGTTCCTACACCTACACAATAGTGTCATTGTTGTCACTGTATTCTAATATTGAATTTACAATGTTAGAAACTATTTCAAGCTCAGTAATGAACTTATTTATCCAAACAACTTTACTTTCATCCTTAGATACAACAATGTATTTGGCCTCCATGGTCAAATCTGCAATGGTCGCTTGCTTGGAACATTTCCAGCTCATTGCTCCACCATCTAAGGTGAATACTTATCTATATATTTACTCACTGTCATGTTTTTCAAATTGAAACTAGAGTCTGTGAAGGATTTAAGTTTCAAATCCTTTTCTCCATATATGATGAACAAATCTTTAGTTCTTTTTAAGATCTTAAGAATGTTCTTTGCAGCTATCTAGTGACCCTTATCTGGATCAGACTGATATCTGCTCGTAACACTTAGAACTAAGAATGTCATAATAGTCCCACTGACCTTCCTTCACACATATGGTCCATCCTCATTTTTCATAAAATTAAACGATTTGATTGTTTCATCAAAGCAGATGTTCCAACTTCTAGAAGCTTATTTTAATCCATAAATGGATTTTTAAAGCTTGCATACCTTATGGTCACTATCACTAGATGTAAAAACCTCAGGTTGTGTCATATACATATCCTCCTCTATATTTCTTTTGAAAAATTCAGTCTCTACATCCATTTTCCATAACTCATAGTTATTGTATGCAACTATAACAAGTGAAATCCTAATGGATTCAAGCACGGCCACCAAAGAGAAGGTTTCATCAAAGTCAATTTTTTGCATTTGCTTGAAACCCTTTGCTACTAGTCTCACTTTATAGGTTTCTACCTTTTAATCTACTCCAATATTTCTCTTAGAGACCCATTTGAAACCTAGATACTATACCTTCATGTGCATTAACCAAAGTCTACACTTTGTTGGAGTATATGGAATCTATTTCTAAATTCATGGCTTCTAGCTACTTCTCAAAATTGATGTCTAACATCACTTATTTTTAGTTAGCAGATTTCTTATCATCTATAAGGTGTACATTTAGGTCACCATTTATGAGAAATCTAATCTCTCTAGAGCTTTAAGCATTCTGATAGATCTACGAACTAGTTGTGTAATAGTAAGATCCATTGAATCCGGTTTCTCAATTTGAATAGTACTAGATTGTGATTCTTATGACACTTCATTAATATCTATATTTCTCTCACTGCTCCTTTCTAGCATAAACTTATTTTCTAGGAAGATAGCATGTTTAGAAACAAACACCTTTTGTTCTGATAGATGATAAAAAAAATATCCTAAACTTTCTTTAGGATATCTTACAAACCTATATTTATCAGACTTAGTTCCTAACTTGTTTGTATGTAACCTCTTTACATATGTGGGACAACCCCAAATCTTAAATTATTTAATATTAGTTTTCCTTCTTTTTCATATCTTATATGGTGTCTTAGGTACTGCCTTTGAGGGAACTTTATTCAATAAGTATGCGCCGGTTAAGACAATATATCCCCAAAAGGATATAAGAAGATCAATGTAACTCATCATGGATCATACCATATCCAATAGGGTATGGCTCCAAAATGAATCCACTATGAGAGAATCTCATTCTCTTTGAGATAATTGAGAAAATCATTAAATAAGTATTTGCCTATTCGATCAGATCAAAGAGCTTTTAATACCATTCCCACTTTGTTTCTTTGAACTTTTCAAATGATTCAGATTTGTACTTCACTAAGTACATATACCCATACCTATAGTGATCATTGGTATAGATAATAAAGTAGGAGTAACCTTCTTTAGCATTAACTGTTAGGAGTCCATACACGTTAGTGTGTTTTAACCCTAATACATCCTTGGCCTTTTCTCCATGTCCACTAAATGGAGATTTAGTCATTTTCTCATGAGACAAACTTCACAAGTTGGATAGGATTCAAAATTTGATAGATCCAAGAAGTCATCTTTCACCAATTTGTTTACACTATCTTTATTAATATGACATAGTCTTAAGTGCCATATATAAGAATGATTTAGATCACAATCTCATTTCCTTTGTTATTCAATATGAAATACTTTTTTATCTACTTCTAGATGGTAAAACTAAGTAATAAGTTCCTACGGTTAATGTAGCAATGCTTGCTTCATTTCCAAGGCGAAGGTTGACTCCTACTTAATTAGTTTCTTGTTTTTTCTCAGCGCCTACAAACTATTGCAAATACGAGAATCATACTCAGTAACTAATACCCAAGTGGAAGCATTATTAACTAATAAGTTAATTTCATAAAAAACAACTGAGACATGCCTTCCAAAAACTGGTCTTGCAAGGTACACTACAATAAAAGTGCTAAAAGTGAGAATTTCTCAGTGAAGCGTGAAATTCTATCACTAAAAATGCATCTACAGTGACGAAAATTAGATATTGTCACATATTTTTAGGCGTGTTAATTTTAGGCGACGCAATATAACGTTATAAATTAATGTCACAAAATGTGTGACACCAAATTTTCCCTCCAAGAAAAGATGGAGGGAAACTTTCTTGTGACATTTAATGTATATTTATGACAATTTGTTTTCGTCACTAAATGATTTTAGAATTTGTGACGGAAATGTTAGCATCGGTGATAATTAAAAAAATTTATGACTCATAATTATCATCACCAATAATCAAAGTTAAAATGTGTATATTTTTAGGTACATTATCAGTGATGAACTTACGTTACCACCAAAAAAAAATTATATTTGGTGACATATCTGTTTTGCGTCATGTATACTACAAAAAAATGAGTGACAATTTACTTTTGTGACCAATAAAAAAGGTTTTTTTTTATCACTTATGTTGAATTTTGTGACGAAAACAATGTCTCATTAATAAATACTATATTTTATAACATAAGTATTTAGCACCACTAATTATTTAAATTTTTAGGAATGTTTAATTTTTATAAATAATAAATATGATAAGAAGAATGTATTTATATGTGAACTATTGGTGATGAGATTATGTGTAACTATAATATATATATATAATAATAATAATAATAATAATAATAATAATAATAATAATAATAATGATATTCAATCGTCATAAATAATCAAATTGATATATTTATTGGTGAGCAATTAATTTGCCATAAAAGGTTTTTTATTCCACCATGAAATATTTAGTGTCACTAATAATTAAAATATACGATGACTCATACTTTTAGTCAACAATAATAGGCCAGTTTAAACTAAAGCCCAACATCTTTTTTTTTTTTTTATATATAACAAAACTATTTGACCCCTAACTTGATTTTAATGATGACAAAACAATATTAAATTATGTTAACCAATTCATTAAGTGTTTAGAGTTGCAAAGATGTTGGTACAAAGACAACTAGAACTTAAAAATCTAAGTAATCAATCTTGGAACAAGTTTGAAGATCAAGAACAGAAGCTTGAAAGTTTATTTATTATATTGTAAATCTTCTATCAATTTCATAGCTTTTTGTATGGCTCCATTACAAAAACATTTTAAACAAATTGATTTTGATTGCCATTTTGTTTTAAAATAAAAAGAAATAGAAAAAATCTATTTCAAGCGATCCAGTCGACTGAATGAATCATTCAATCGACTGAATAAAAGCAATAAATTTCTTGCCTTTGATCCAGTCAACTGAATGAAGGACAAAAACTTCTGGCCTTCTAATCTAGTCAACTGAATGAAACATTCAGTTGACTGAACACTTCTTACTTGAAGCTTGATTAATTGATTCAATCGACTGAACAAACATCCATCGACTAATAACTCGATTATAACAGCTATGATTTGACTTTAAAGCATGGTTCACAGAATTAAATGCTCTAAACTACTCCAAAATGGGATTATTTTGTGAGTAACGACTATATGGGTTTAAGATTATATGAACTCATTATAAATGAGCAAAACTAACAATCTATAAATAATTAATTCATTATTGATCTCATTTATTGTTTATCAAAGCTTCCAAAAATCTTCTTGAGCCAATGTTAAAGCTTTGTTTTTGAAATAGAGATAATTCTTATCTTGTAAAGTATTTATTGCAATCTTTTGTGTACTCTTCATTCAATTTCAATCATTGTAAAGAGATAGAGTTAATGTAACTCTTAAAAGTGTTTAAGTGTTAAACACTTTCTTGTACACTTCCTTAATTGGAAAATATCATTGTAAGGTTTGGGCAACATTCGTGAAGTTGCTTAACTATTTCTAGTGGAATACTTCAAGGAGGTTCCTTAAAGATAGTAGATATAAGGTTAGAGATATTTCAATATTGTCGAACCGCTATAAATGGAGTTCGTATATTCTCTTCCTTTACTCCTTTAATTTTCAACAATTATTTTGTTGCGTTTGCTTTAATTGATTAAGTTGTTAAACTTGTTTGTTAATTGCAAAAAAGTTTTTAAAAACCCAATTCACCCCTTTTTGGTTTTGTACCTTTGTTTACAATTGGTGTCAGAGCCTCGTTCTCATTAATAGGCTTAATATCCTTGAGTAGATCTTATGGTTAATAACAGTTACACTGAAGGTCACTCATATACTAGACTTCCTTTGTTCAACAGAACAAATTATAATTATTGAAAAAACAGGATGAAAATATTTGTTAAAGGCCAAAATTATAATTTGTAGAGAATCATTGAAGAAGAACTTAAGATACCCATAAAAAGAGTAACTGTTGGTGAAATAAGCTTAAATATGAATTTGATGATGATGATTATATGATGATGTCTTTAAGTTGTAGAGCTACTAGTATTCTACATTGTGCTGTAGACATTAATGAATACACTAAAATTTCAGTATATGATTAGGCAAAAGAAATATGGGACAAATTCAAGTCACATATGAAGGCACTAGTGAGGTTAAAAATAAAAAAATCTATATGCTAGTGTATGAATATGAAGCTTTTAAGATGTCCTCTACCGAATCCATCTCTGAAATGTACTTTCAATTCACTAACATTATTAATGGTTTAAAGCTTCTTGATAGGAATATTGAGTAGTTTTGGTTGCGAGGAAGATTCTTAGATCTTTACTTCTAAATTGGGAATTTTAAAAAAATGACCTTTGCAGAAGCCAAGGACCTCGACAAGCTCTACATCAAAACGCTTCTTGGGTCATTATTGATTTATGAGATGGAGGTCATAAATGCCAAAGTTGTTGAGGATGAAAAGAAAAAGAAGGCCATTGCCCTCAAAGCTACTTCAAGCAAGTAAGCGGAGGAAGAAGAAGAGGAAGATGAAAGTAGTGAAGAAAATGGAGCGATGACTCTCATCACAAAAGGTTTCACGAGTTCTTAAAGAAAAGCAAGAAGCCTTACACAAAGGACAACACAACCAAAAGGGAACCCATCGTGTGCTTTGGTTGCAAAAAAACCCAAGCACATCAAGGTGAATTGTCCTTCAAGTAAGAAAACGTAAAAAAACTTCAAGAAGAAATCTTTGGTGGCTACCAGTTAGAGTGATGATGAAGAGGAGATCTTAGATAGTGAGATTAACTACAAAGAGATTGCGAACCTTTGTTTGATGGCAATCAATGATGAAGATAAGGTAATTAATTATTCCCTTAGCCATGATATTGATAATAGTGTTAATGAAATGATTGATGCTATTAATGAATTACATGATGAATTGAAGAAATTTGACGCTAGGAATGTTTCTCTCAAGAAGATAGTTTCATCTCTCACTCAAAATATGGAAGCTCTAAAAGAACAAAAAGAAAATCTTCTTTAGAGCTTAAAAATTCATCACAAGATCTTTTGAAAAATGTAAATATTGATTTAAAATAAAGTGATTGAGTTGAATAACACTATATCTATATTTGTATGTGGAAAAGAAAAGCTAGATGAAATGTTAGCTTGTCAAAGAATGAGTGGAAAAAAATCAGGTTTGGGTTATTCCTCATTGGACAAGCAAAAATCAAATGAAACTATATTTGTGAAAACAACTTCTATAGATGAACCCTCCACCTCCAAGGCTCCTAGTAAAGTCAATAATGTTCCTTGAAAAATGCTAGGATACTTAAGAATTCAAATGTTAATTCCTATGGTTGAAATTCACATGCTAATGCTAGGAATAGACATCAAAGAAATACTTATGCTCATCCTAGAAATACAAATGCTAGGTATGCACATTCAAAGAATGCAAATGCTAGGAATGCATAGAAATAAGTATCATTCTTATCTTAGAAACAACATGTATGCTTATAACTCTAATAATGCAATAAACATGTATTCTAGGAATGCTAGATATCTTTATCCAAGAAATGATAGATTTGCATACTCTAGACATCCTAGAAATTATTATGATTATCATTCTAGAATCATGCATCATCCACATTTCTATTATTATGGAGCATCTTATAGAACTAAGAAAGTATGGGTTCCTAAAGAATCCATATTTTTAAGAACTAACCCGAAAGGACCCAAGACATTTTGGGTACCTAAAAGCTCCATTGTGTATCATTGTGTGATGTAGGTATGTCTTCATATGAAGGTTGAAAGTGAGCATTGGTACATGGATAGTGGATGCTCAAAGCATATGACCGGTGATCAAAGCGTGTTTAAAGAGTTGACTCTAAGAGATGAGAGACATGTCACCATTGGATATGACACCAAGATGAAGATTATTGGACATGGTAAAGTGGGTAAAAATTATTTAACTCTTGATTATGTATTACTTGTGTAAAGCCTTAAGGCTAATTTTCTTGATATTTGTCAATCATGTGATAAAGGCAATAAAGTAGTATTTGAATCTTCTCATTGTCTTATAATAGATATCAAGAGTAATAGGATTTATTGTTCAAAGACATAAAAATGTCTACCTAGTTGATCTAAAAACTTTGCTTTTGAAAAATGAAAAATGTTTTTCAACTTTTAGTGAAAATTAATGGTTATGGCATAGAAGGCTTTGCCATGTAAATATGAATTTGATTAAAGTTCTTTTTAGAAAAGATTTAATTATTAGTTTTCTTAAAATCAAATTTGAAAGATAGTTTATGATGCTTGTCAAATGGGAAAGCAAACAAAAGTTTCTTTTGAATCCAAAAATGTGATTTCAACTACTAGACCTTTAGAGCTTTTACATATAGACTTGTTTGGTCCAATAAGCACTATTAGTCTAGGTGGCCATCAATATGGTTTTGTTATTGTAGATGACTATTCTAGATATACCTTTGTTATTTTTATCGCTTATAAGGATGAAGCTTATAAAGGATTTTTAAACTTTTGTTAAAATATTCAAAATGAAAAAAGTATTGCTGTTTCAAGAATTAGAAGTGATCATTGAAAAAAATTTTAGAACCAAAGCTTTTCAAAATATTATGATGATAACGGCATCAATCACAAATTTTCAGCTCCTAGAACTCCCCAACAAAATAGTGTTATTGAAAAGAAAAATAGATTTTTAGAAGAACTTGCTAAAACTATGCTTTGTGAAAATAGCTTACCAAAATACTTTTGGGTGTAAGCCGTAAACAACTCATGCTATGTTTTAAATAGAGTTTTAATTAGGCCTACACTTGACAAAACTCCATATGAACTATGGAAAGGTAGAAAGCCTAATATCTCTTATTTTTGTGCTTTTCCTTACAAATGCTTCATCATAAATAACAATAAAGTTAAATTAGGTAGATTTAACTCTAATACCGATGAAGAAATCTTCTTGGGTTATTCAATCTCTAGTAAAACTTATAAATTCTTTAACAAAAGAATTCTAGTGATTGAAGAACCTGTTCATATTGCTTTTGATAAATCTAACCCTACTAGTAGTAGAAGAGCTACTATTGATGATAATGTAGGTTTTAGGCCAATAATGGATGCAACCACTCCCCGTGTTGACTCCAAGGAGAATTAACCACAAATATCTCAAAGGAAAGATGAACAAAGATGTAATCAACCTTCAACAAGTCAATAAGTGGATAATCTTCCTAAAGATTGGAGGTATGTGAATTATCACCCAATTAATCAAGTGATTGGTAATCCTTCACAAGGGGTAAGAACTCGATCCTCAATGAGAAATGTATGTAATGATGTTGCTTTCTTATCTCAAGTAGAATGTAAGACTTTCAATGAAGTTGAAATGATGATAATTTGATAAATGCTATGCAAGAGAAATTAAATCAATTTGAAAGAAATAATGTTTGGACTTTAGTTCCTAAACTTAAGGATCATATGGTAATTGGAACTATATAAGTATTTATAAACAAAATGGATGAAAATGGAATAGTAACTCGAAACAAGGCTAGACTTGTAGCTAAAGGTTATAATCAAGAATAATGAATTGATTTTGATGAAACCTATGCTCCCGTAGCTAGATTAGAAGCTATTCATATGTTGATTACATTTGCATACTTTAAAATTCTCAAATTACTTCAAATGGATGTGAAAAGTGTCTTTTTAAATGGTTTTATTAAAGAAGAGGTCTATGTTGAACAATCTTTTGGTTTTGAAGATCTTAATCTTCCAAACCATGTCTATAAGCTTTCTAAAGCTCTTTATGGTTTGAAGCAAACTCCAAGAGCATGGTATGAAAGGTTAAGTAAATTTTTACTTAATAGTGGTTTTTCAAGAGAAAAAATAGACACTACTCTTTTACAAAAAACTCATAAACATGACACTCTTTTTGTTCAAATATATATTGATGATATTATATTTGGTGCCTCTAATGAGTCCATGTATCAATACTTTGCTAAGTGTATGCAAGGTGAGTTTGAGATAAGCATGATGGGAGAACTCAACTACTTTGGACTTCAAATCAAACAAACAAAGGGAGGGATCTTTATAAACCAATCCAAGTACACAAAAGATCTACTAAAGAGGTTTGTGATGGAAAATTCAAAGTCTTTTAGGATTCTCAGGAGCACCTCAACAAAGCTTGATTTGGATGAAGAAGGTAAAAGTGTTGATACTAAGAAGTATAGAAGCATGATAAGGGCTTTACTTTATTTAACTACTAGTAGACCCGATATTATGTTTAGTGTATGCACGTATACTAGATTTTAAGCAAATCTTAAAGAATTTCACATTACTGCAGTTAAAAAAACTTTAAGGTATTTGCTTGGTACTCAAAATATGGGATTATAGTATTAAAGAAAATCTTAATTTTATTCATTTGGGTACTCGTATGCTAATTTTGCTAGTTGCAGATTAGATAGAAAAAGTACTAGTGAAACATGCTAATTTCTAGGTGCTATGTTAACTTCTTGGTTTTCAAAGAAACAAAATTCAGTTGCACTATCAACCACCGAAGCGGAATATGTTGCCACCAGCAGCTGTTGTGCATAATTTTTATGGATAACACAGCAACTAGAAGGTTTTGGCACGTGTTTTAAAAATATTTTAATTTTGTGTGATAACATTAGTTCTATCAATCTAACTAAAAATCCAATTCAACATTCTAGAACCAAACATATTGAGATTAGACATCACATTATAAGAGATCATACTAAAAAAAGTGATATCAAACTTGAATTCATTCCAACAGAAGATCAAAATGTTGATATCCTTACTAAACCTTTGAATGCAGATAGTTTTAGTAGAATTAGAATGCTAATGGACATGAAAACCTTTGAATGTTTATGTGTTTGATTACATTGTCACTTATTATTTGCATATACACCATTGAATGAATGAGTATTAATTCTCATTTGATGTTTCTCTCCATAAAAAATGGCATAAAGAAACATAAGCTAGCAAATTTTCAACCTGGAGCTCAAATTGTTCTGGAAAATATTTTATCCAATCGACTGAATCATCTATTATTTCGGCTGAACGCTTCACAAAAATGAACCCTAACTTTCTACCTCTCATTTTCGACTTAATGCTTATCCAGTCGACTGAATGAACTAATACAGTTGATTGAAAAAAACATATAGTAGACTGAATGAACATGTTTTTCCACACTGAGCAGTTTTGTAATTGATTCAGTCGATTGGAGAAGAACCCAGTTAACTGAACCCGCAATTCTATAAATACAATCTTTCATTTTAAAATGTCGTTTTCACCGAATCTAAAAAGTTATTTAAACTGTTTCTACTTCTTTCTCTAGCAATTCTTCATCTTCTTGTCAGAACCGTCCACGATTCTCCCTTAAACTTAAAATCACCCCTCAAAACCCTTAGATTCACTAATTTAATTACCGAAATGTTTGAAGGAAAGAGAATGAAGAAACTCTATCCTTGAGAAGACAATTATACCAAATGAAAATGAAAAGCATCTCAAGAAGCCAAAGGAAAGGCTAAGAAGGAAGACACGAGAAAAAGGGGTTGTAATGAACTGGATGCTTCAAGCTTTCAAAGTACCGAGGCTAAGGAGATGTAAGACACTAGTATAAGGATTAAGGAAATAATGCTTGGTAGATTAGCAGACTTTACCTCTCTAAGGTTTGGGAATTTTGACATAAAACCGCTGTTAGATACATTAGGGTGGACACCATTAGTCAAAATACATGAAAAATACTATCCACAACTCATCCACCAATTTTATGCTAACCTACAATAAACCACACCCACTGCCCCTTGTTTTACTACAATAGTTATGGACAAAGAGTTTGTTGTCCCTGCTAGCCTTTTACTTAAAGTCCTAAATTTGCCCACTGATGGAATTACATATGTAACCGATGGATGACCTAAAGATTTTAACTATGAGAAAGCATGCAGAGTGATCAAGGGGAACCCAAACTACACCTATAATATCCAAACCTATAACACATACTCTGATCTGCCCCTGGACTGTAGGGTACTCAATCTTATAGTGAATTGGACCATTAACACTAGACTAGGTAATAGGATCAGTTCTTCTAAGTTGGACATCCTACTAATCTACTGCTTAAAGACAAACACTCTTTACAACCTTTACCCTCTCATCATTAGTATATGTGTTGTGAGTTTTAAATTACTCGCAAGTGCACGAGTCATTTGCAATATAGTGTTGTGCAAGTGCGAGGTCGAATCCACGGGGAATTGCTTTGTGAAAATATAATTTTATCTAAACTAACCTTATCTTAACCTAGTTCCGAATTTTGAATTGTATTTTGCAAAACAAATATAAAATAAACTAAAATGATTTAAAAATAAATGATAAAACACTAAGGTTTCTGAATCCACCCCACCAAAATAAAGCATGTATCTTCATGTTCTATATAAAAGAGATTTATCAAATGATTTCATGAATCCAACTTTAAACAAATCACAACAAATATCCTAATTAAACCAAAACCATCCAATGTATCCGTTTAATTTACAAATCACAAAGGATATCCAATTTAATCAAAATGATTCAATGTATCCATTAGATAAAACACACGGAATATCCAACTTGAACAATTTAAAAACTATCAATCGTAAGAATCTCAAACAATTGAAATAGAACATTTAATACAAAAAATATCATAATTGTATGAACATATCTGAAAATATAATGCTAAACAATGGAAAGGTTTCATCTTCAACCTTAGCTGAATATTTTAGCCACTCATAATTATGAAACTAAATTTCACAATTAAAGCGCTAAGCATTAAAACTAAAAAAGAAATAAATTAAAACTGACTATACATTGAGAGAAATTCCACTCGTAGTTGTTGAGCAGCGCTTCCCCCCCTTTGTAACAAAGCCCTTGGAGATCCACCAGCATGCTAGTAGAAGTCCTCCAAATTGCACCAAAATGGCACCAAAATGGCACTTGGATTGCTTACTAAAGATGAAGTAAAGAGGGGCTTATATAGGGAAACATCACAAGTGCAATATGTTTCCAATCCAATGTGGGATACTGCAGATTCCAGCTTTTACTCTTTGACCTTTGTCTACTAAAACTGCCATAACTTTCTTTAGAAAAATCATTTTTTTGATCCGTAAAATTCCCCAGAAAATAGATATCCGGATCTTTCCAAACGTATATGGTTCATCTCCTGGTTCTTCCTGAATCAATACAGTTTAATCCTAAAAAATGGCTGATCTGTCACGCTGAAATCATGCATAGCCTGACCTTTGTCTACTAAAACTGCCATAATTTTCTCTTGAAAAATTATTTTATTAATCCACAAATTCCTCAAAAACTAGACATCCAGATCTTTCCAAGCATATATGGCTCATCTCCTAGTTCTTCCTGAATCAATACAGTTTAATCCTAAAAAATGGCTGATCTGTACGAGCAATTCTGGAAATTTAGTGAAACTCCTTTCTAAGCTTGTAAACCTGTAAAACAACGAAAAGCAACTCAAAGTAACAAATTCCTAAGCTAACAAATGTAAATTAAGGGGCCAAAATATGCAATATTTGGCACTCATCAAATACCCTCAAACTTACATTTTGCTAGTCCCTTAGCAAAACAAAATAAAAGACTAAATGAAAAACGAAGAACATAAAGATAAGCTCATCACTCATGGTATCCAAAAATTTAAGGAGCACACATCACCATGATATTCATTCATGAGCAAGTATAAAAAGATAAACCCATCTTTGCAATGAATAAAAATGTTAAAATCTAATTACTTACCAAAGGCAGGTTAAGGCATCACAAGTCTGACACTGTGTAAAGTGAATTAGCATATAAAAATAAAGCTTCCAAATAACTCCAATATGTAAGGTCTCCATGTCTCAAGATTCACCGAATTTCCCATCAGAATGAACAAAAAATGGCATAATTTTTATTTTCTTCTCCCTTTTTTTTTATTATAAGGCTCTGCTATGTTTAGTTCCCTTAAGCTTTCTAATTGACCCATGTAGCGAGTGTTGAGTCAATGACTCCCAAACCAGATGGTTTTAGGGTATTAGGTGTAAAGACACCCCTAAGGACTTACTAACTTGAGTAAAAAAGGCTACGAAATTAAACTGGCCTTAATACTACCAAGCAAAATTCTCACATTTTGACGTGAACACTCATTGCTTACTTAGGCAAGAGGTCCAGTTACTCAGTGGAAAGTTTATTTATGATCATAAAAAAAATTATTTTTTATTTTTTATACTTTTTTATGCCAAAGTATTTATCCAAGAAGTCATCCAGTTTCTGTTAAGACAAGGAAATGTACACATTAAAATCACATGTCATACCTCACACAATTTGTGCTAATGTGCTCGTGTTAGATTAGATCAAACATGTGAATTCTCAAATGCCTAAAGTAAGTAATTAAATTTTAAAACTTTTTCACCAAATCATGTATTCAAAATTTTAAGCTCACCAATGACATCACATCACAAAAATTGTTTAGATCAACCAAAATTTCAAAATAACACGAGCATGCATTTACATTTTTTTTTCTTTTTTTTAAATTAAGAAAAACAACAACAAATTAAGACAAAGTGTGTGTAATGGGTCTCCTATACCCCCAAACTTAAATTACACATTGTCCCCAATGTATGAATATTATGGAAAGAGCTGACCTGGGAGATGGAGAACTAGCTGGACCAGCATGGCTCATAGCATACCCCCAAACTTGAACTGAAGTATGTGTTGTCCCTGAAAAATAAAAACTAGAAAACAAAAGAAACACTAGAAATAAACAATAACAAAAAATATGTAAAATAATAAACAAACATAAAAGGTATGCTGTGGGGTGCCTCCCATGAGCACTAAGTTTAACGTCTTCAACCAGACCCAACATTAGTAATCATGCCCACTCAAGCACTCTACCATCTGATCAATAAATGGGAGTGGAAAATGATCATTCCTTGTGGCAGCATTCAACTTACGGTAGTCTATACTCACTCTCCATCCTGACTGCACACGAGTTGGAACCAACTCGTTGTCTTTATTCATCATTGCCATCAATCCATCCCACTTTGGAATGATATGAATTGGGCTCACCCACTCGCTATCAAAGATTGGATAAATGATCCCTATATCCAACAGCTTAATCACTTCAGTCCTCACAACCTCTTGTATAGCTGGGTTGAGCCTTCTTTGTGGCTCCTTCGATGGCTTGGCACTCTCCTCCAAATATATCTTGTGTATCACCACCGAGGGGCTCATTCCCTTGATATCCTCAATAGTCCAGCTGATAGCTTCCTTATGCTCTCTTAAAATGTCCAATAATTTATCCTCTTGAGCTTCAACCAAATCTGAAGCTATAATCACAGGCAAAGAATCTACTGGACCTAGGAACTCATACTTAAGATTGTTCGGTAAAGGCTTAAGTTCCTTCTTGAGGGGCTTAAGTGTTGCGGTCTCCTCCATCTCACTGCTCTCCCGAGGAGCAGACTCCAAAATGGCATTCACTTGCTCAAGTACTTTATTCAAATCCAAATCCTCTCCAAATTGAGCAAAGCATGCCTCCAGGGGGTCCTCAATGCGGGATTCATCCACAATCTCCTCCGTCTCGCTGCTCTCCTGAGGAGTAGACTCCAAAATGGCATTCGCTTACTCAAGTAACTTATCCAAATCCAAATCCTCTCCAAACTGAGCAAAGCATGGCTCCAAAATGTTCTCAGATTTCCCTTCTTTCTTGGGCGCTTGTAATCTCTCAGGGTAAAGCACTTTAGGTACAAATGACCTGGGAAGATCCTTAATAGTAGGTGTGGCTATAGATGTCTCAGCATCTCTCTTCTCCTTGTTGCCATTTTTTTGCCCTCGCTGCAGAGCGGGGTTCCCTTCCACTTGATTGTCCACTTGTCTTCTATACCTTAATGTGACAATCGATTGCACTTGTTCCTCTCCATGCGTAGGAGTTGATGAATTTCTAATCGCAAACTGTTCCTTCAGGTTGGGCACGGATTGACTGGGGAACTTTCCCTTATCTCCTTCACCCAAGTGACTTGCAATTTGACCTATTTGACTCTCTAGCTTGGTAATCACTTGGGTGTTTACAATTGTTGCACTCCTCACTTCGCTTATGGATTGGCCGGTCATCTTCCTGAAATCATTGAATGCATCCTCCAATGACTGTGAAACTGACACTGGCGCTTTAGTGGGAGCTTGGTAAGCGGGTGATGGTGCTGGATAGGCTGAGAGACCATAACTTGGAACTAGTGGAGGAAATCCGAGAGGGTATTGATTGTGAGCATGATGAGGGGCTCCTCCCTGATTCATCAGTTGGTTCTGCTTCCATGAAAAATTAGGGTGGTTCCACCACCCTGGATTGTACGTCTCGGAGTAAGATCCATTTGATTGCCTCCGACAGTCATTGAAAGCATTCATTTGTTCCATGGGATATTCGACAAAAGCCGGCATAGTTGGACAATTTTGTGCTAAATGCATAGGGCTAGCACAGATGGAACAGCTATCAACATTGAATGTATTGGTTGCACTGATGGACTGGCCGGTCATCTTCATGAAATCCTTGAGGGTATCCTCTAAGGACTGTGAAACCAGTGCTAGATTCATCCACATTTTTTAAAATTTTTATTTTATTTATGGGCAATTGCAAATAGAAACAAATAAACTAAAACAAAAAAATTAAAAATTGAAAATTAAAATTAAAATTAAAAAAATAAAACAAAAATGCTAACTAAACTAGTAGAAAAATAAAATCAATTCAGACAAAAATTTCACAAACAAAACAATTCTCCGGCAACGGCGCCAAAAACTTGTTGTGAGTTTTAAATTACTCGCAAGCGCACGAGCCGTTTGCAATATAGTATTGTGCAAGTGCCAGGTCGAATAGATAGGGAATTGCGTTGTGAAAATATAATTTTATCTAAACTAACCTTATCTTAACCTAGTTTCGAATTTTGAATTGTATTTTGGAAAACAAATATAAACTAAACTAAATTGATTTAAAAACAAATGATAAAAACACTAAGGTTTCTGAATCCACCCCACCAAAGTAAAACATATATCTTCATGTTCTATATAAAAGAGATTTATCAAATGATTCCAAGAATCCAACTTTAAACAAATCACAACAAATATCCTAATTAAACCAAAACCATCCAATATATCCGTTTAATTTACAAATCACAAAGGATATCCAATTTAATCAAAATGATTCGATGTATCCATCAGATGAAACACACGAAATATCCAACTTGAACAATTTAAAAACTATCAATTGTAAGAATTTACTCAAACAATTGAAATAGAACATTTAATACTAAAAATATCATAATTGTCTGAACATATCTGAAAATATAATGCTAAACAATGGAAAGGCTTCATCTTCAACCTTAGCTGAAGATTTTAGCCACTCATGATTATGAAATTAAATTTCACAATTAAAGTGTTAAGCATTAAAACTCAAAAAGAAATAAATTAAACTCACTATACATTCCACTCGTAGTTGTTGAGCAGCGTTTCCCTCCTTTGTAGCAAAGCCCTTGGAGATCCACCAAAATGCTAGTAGAAGTCCTCCAAATTACATCAAAATGGAATTTAGATTGCTTACTAAAGATGAAGTCAAGAGGGGCTTATATAGGGAAACATCACAAGTGCAATATGTTTCCAATCATATGCGGGATACTGTAGATTCCAGCTTTTGTTCTTTGACCTTTGTCTACTAAAACTACCGTAACTTTCTCTAGAAAAATCATTTTATTGATCCATGAAATTCCCCAGAAAATAGACATCCGGATCTTTCCAAGAATATATGGCTCATCTCCTGGTTCTTCCTGAATCAATATAGTTTAATCCTCAAAATGGCTGATCTGTCACGCTGAAATCATGCACAGCCTGACCTTTGTCTACTGAAACTGCCATAACTTTCTCTAGAAAAGTCATTTTATTGATCCATAAAATTCCCCAGAAACTAGACATCCGGATCTTTCCAAGCGTATATGGCTCATCTCTTGGTTCCTCCTGAATCAATATAGTTTAATCCTAAAAAATGGCTGATCTGTACGAGCAATTCTGGCAATTTAGTGAAACTCATTTCCAAGCTTGTAAACCTGTAAAACAACGAAAAACAGCTCAAAGTAACAAATTCTTAAGCTAATAAATGTAAATTAAGGGGCTAAAATATGCAATATTTGGCACTCATCAATATGCTTGTTAGTCATGATAGCAACACTAGTTGTTTACCATATGGCATGCGCATAACCCTTATCCTTAAACACTATGAAATTCCCCTCCCTGAGAATGAGCCTCAAGACCTTGATCAGCTTGATGTGATTAATGAATCTTCCCTTAAGAGGATCGGTTATGTTGTGCAGAAAAGTTTTCTCATCTCCAAGCCTAGGAAGAACATCAAAATAGGTAATAAGGAACCTAAAGAGAGGAAGAGGAACAGAGTGTTCCTATAGGTACACAACAAAGGGCAGTAGGTCCAGGCAGCTCATTTGGTAGGGGGTTTCAGGATGCAATTGTACAAACTATTGCAAGCCTTCAGCTCTCCATGAACAACATGCAACAATCTACTAACCAGCATCTCCAAGCTCTAAGATGAGAGATGACCAGCATGTATAATGAGTTCCCGGTGATCAAAATCGAGACTACTAGGTCTCTGAATAAAAGTATTGATCTTTATCATCATTTTTAGACATTTATATTTATCTTGTTTTTAAAACTCATGAACAATTGCAAGCACATTTCTTTTATTTTCATGTATATTTTAAATTTCTAGGATTTATTCATAAAAGCTTTTGAATATTTGCTTATGTGAGCTTGTTTATCTTTAGTTGATATTAATATGTGTGGATGCTTCTATTTATCTATATTTTCTTTTGCTCCTTTGTTTGGCTGTTAATATTATGGATTAATGTTTCCTCATAACAGTTGTTCTATTTAGATGGATATTTTGCTCTTTTGAGCTTTTCTGGCTTTGCTTGGGAGAGCTTAAACTCTTTATTTTTGGCTAATGTTCTGTATGAATGCTCATTAGCTATATACTAGACTATCTTTGGTGGTTGCTCTTCATTTTTTTGTACATTTTATGCTCTTTAAACCCCTTTTTATGATGATGGCAAAAATGGGAAGAAAAATGAAAGTTTTTAGTAGTTATGTATAATGTATTCATAGATTAAAAGGGAGCTTTGCTCCTTAAGCTTTAGAAATGCTTTATAAACTGTTGGGTTGGGTAATTTGAATTGTTTTTAGTAGGTTTTTATTGCAAAAATAGAGGTGACTCTGTCCAAATTTTTATGAAAACCTAACATTTAATTTTTAAAAGCCTTTTTCTTAAGATGGTTTTTTCATCATAAAAAAGGGATTGTTGACCCCTAACTTGATTTTAATGATGAAAAAACAATATTAAATTATTCTAACCAATTCATTACGTATTTAGAGTTGCAAATAAGTGGGTACAAAGACAACTAGTACTTAAAAAGCTAAGTACTCAACCTTGAAACAAGTTTG
Organism: Bretschneidera sinensis; assembly: GCA_023935145.1. Classification (NCBI taxonomy): domain Eukaryota; kingdom Viridiplantae; phylum Streptophyta; class Magnoliopsida; order Brassicales; family Akaniaceae; genus Bretschneidera; species Bretschneidera sinensis. Next base: position 51,185,757 of record CM043704.1, read on the forward strand.
AAGATCAAGAATAGAAGCTTCACAGACTATTTATTATATTGTAAATCTTCTATCAATTTTATATCTTTTTGAATGGCTCAATCTGATTACAAAAACATTTTAAACAAATTGATTTTGACTAAGTTTTTGTTTTAAAACAAAAAGAAAACAGAAAAACTCTGTTTTAGGTGATCTAGTCGACTGAATGACTAAATGAAAACATGAAATTTCTTGCCTTTAATCCCGTTGACTGTAGGATCTATTCAATCAACTGAATGAAGGAAAAAAAACTTCTGGCCTTCTGATCCAGTTAACTGAATGGATCATTCAGTTGACTGAATGCTTCTTACCTGAAGCTTGATCAATTGATTTAGTCGACTAAACAAGCATCCAGATGCCTGAATGCTCGATTATAACGACTATTATTTGAATTTAAAGCGTTGCTCATAACATTTAATGCTCCAAACTACTCCAAAATGAGATTATTTTGTGAGTAACAACTATATGGGTTTAAGACTATATAAACCCATTATAAATGAGCAAACCTAACAATCTATGAACAATTAATTCATTCTTGATCTTATTTATTGTTTATTAAAGCTTTAAAAAATCTTCTTGAGCCAATCTTAAAGCTTTGTTCTTGAAAGAGAAATAATTCTTATCTTGTAAAGCATTTATTGCAATCTCTCTTGTACTTTCATTCAATTCCAATCATTGTAAAGAGAAAGAGTTGGTTTAACTCTTAGAGGTTTCTCTTGGGTTTGCTCCTTAGTTTACAAAAACCAGTTAGGATATTAGTTCTAACCTAATACCAATAGTCTTGGCCCAACTTAAATAGCTCCCAAGTCCCAATCCTAAGAAAATAAGAAACCTTATTGTCTTCTTCTTCCACAACGATATCTTTTTCTCTGATTTTTGTCTCACCAAAATTACAGCATCAATCGATGACGCCAGAAGCTGACATTGTTATGCCATCAGCCACTTTAAGTTTTATCTCACTTCTCTCTTACTTTCTTGGTTTCTCTCGCTCTGCCTTTGGTTCAAGTTTTCTCCTTAAGCTCAAAGGTGTGGTATCGTAATTTATTCTTTTGTTTATATATATTGGATGACCTGTATTTATCATTTTTGTTAAGATTATTGAATAACATGTTGAGAACTCCATTGACACTAATATTAAATGCTGAATCAAGCTCTTCAATGGTTTTAAAAGCCAAATGCTTTAAGACATCGACCATTTTCTTGGCCTTTTTCTTTTTTTAAAGGTTTTGTTCTTGGTATTTTTATTTGAGTATTTTAAGTGAGAAGATGAGGGAAAATATATAGTCGATGCATGTGGCAGAGAACAAGGATGTAAGCACAACAAAAATTGATTTATATATGATCTACTCATTAACTAAAAAAAAAAATAGAGCATGGTGACTGATGAGTGAACAATGTATTAGCCTAGTTTTCACTTGGATAACTATTTAACTGAGGAAAACAGATTAGAGGTTTTAGATGCCACCAAGGCAGGAAACCGTAAATCTTGTTCTACTTTTGCAATGTTGATTTCTTGACTGTTGATTGAATAGTTTGGATCATGATCACCAGTGGGATGATCATGTGATGGAGAAGGAGGACAACTGGATCCTGAGACAGAAGATGGCAGATGTAATCGTTAAAACAAATACTATTGAAAAACAGTTATAAAAACAGAATTAAATAATGCAAGTTTTTAATGAGAAATACTTTTTATAGATATTGAGATTTATACAAGGAGAGGTTTCTTACAGTGCTTTACAGAGAAAGGGCACGCTTGTGAATTACTTGGCTTTCACACTCGTGTTTATACAAAAACTCTGAAGAAAGAAACTCTGCCTCTGGCAGATTTACAAACTAGTATATATACAAAGAAATCTTGATTGATTAATTATTGCAGGTGTTTGTGTTGATCGTTGATTGGAGCCTAAAAGTTGAGCTGACAAAACTGCTGTGGATGAGCTGTCTTGGCTAAAGCTACTTTCGGCTGAGAATCTTGCTGTTGGATTGTCGTCTTGTGTCGGCAGTGGATTACTTTTGAGCTGGCACTGTCGATTGTTGATGGATGATTGTCGTCTTGTGTCGGCAGTGGATAAAGACTACTTTTGAGCTGGCACTGTCGATTGTTGATGGATTGTCGTCTTGCGTCGGCAGCAGATGAGGATTGCTTTTTGAACCGGCTTTGTTGACTTCTGATGGATTTTTCTTTTGAGCTGGCAGATTACCTTTTGTCTTTTTGTGTCGGTAATCTTCTTTTGAGATAATTGATTCTTGCTTTTGCTTTTGCAGAAATTAATGGGGGCCTTTAATGCTGGCAAGATCATAATCGATGTCAGCATAGGGATCTTGGGCCCAATAATCTGGAGCAGGAGGAGGAGAAGCAGAACTGTCGTGTTCACTTTTATCTGAGTCAGATATTTGGGATAACTCTTCTAAAAGTTTTCTCCTTCTTTCTCTTCTTGAAGAACTTGTCACTGATATTGATGGAGTTCTGGTAGTCATTTTCTTGAGTTGCAGGGGATTCTCTTGAAACCATGTTTTAATGGTGTTTAAATTGGAATATGAGCAATTATATTTTGCCCACCATTTTATTTTAAAAATTCTTTTGAGGGAATGAAGTCCTAATTGTGAAGGGGTAATGATATAGTCCCAGGCAAAAATCCAGGGGATAGCAAATATTGCTACAAAGATAAGTTCTTGGGCATAGGGTTTTTCATTTGAAATATGGGACTGAAAATAATTAAATGACTGTTGGGTTATTTCTGGAAAGATAATGGAATGAGAGCCAAAAAGGGACCACCAATCAAAAAACCATGATGGGAATTCGAAGCGGACCTTTTTGTCAAAAAAGATGAACCAGGAATGGGTTTTTGGTTTAATGAAAAACATATTAAACCAGGCTACTTGGTAATCATGATAGGTATAAGTGGGAGGCACAAAGGAAATGGAAAATGGTCTTGGTAAATAATGGTCAGGAATTTGGTCTGGGTTGATAACTCTCAAAATTTTACATTTGGAGTAGATGATTCTAGAATGATCCAGAGGATCATGGGTATGGGTGATCTCGGCTGATTTTGTGTCAATTAATATTAACTCATAAAACCTTTGAGTTTTATGAATGTCATCAGGAATAAACTGGAAACCTGCAGGAAATATTTTGTTAGCATATAACCAGTTTAAAATTTTATTTTGATCAGCATCATTGGAGGGTATAGGAAGAGTAGTACTTCTAATGAATTCTTGGTTAGGTTTTTCATAGTATTGTGAAGGAGGGCTTTTTGGTAAAGGTGATGATACTATTTGAGAAAAGGAAGGGTGTTGTGGTAATTCTGGGAAATTTTGTAAATCTTCCAGTGGGGAAAATTTATTGGCTTTATGTGGGGTAATAGGAGCCATAGGAGGTCTTGGATGCTTTTTGGGAGAGGTATAGTAATCTGATAATTGTTGTGGTTGAGAAGGGCTGGCCTTCTCTTTTCCTTTATTTGTCTTTTGGGATGTTGACATCCTCTTTTTTGTCCTGTAGAAATTCACGGGTAAGGAAGTCAGGGAGAGAATTATCTTCTCCTTTAATGTACTCTATCTGGAAATCAAAGACACTTAATATTGCTTGCCATCTTGCAAATATTTGTTTTGAAACAAGGTTTTGAACATCTTTTTGTAAAACCTCTTTTGCAGATTTGCAATCAATGCGTAGTAAAAATGTTTTTCCATATAAATCATCTTGGAATTTTGATATGCATAAAACAATGGATAAAACTTCTTTTTTAATGGTCGAATAATTTTTTTGTGCTCCAAGCCATATACCAGAATGATAACGAACAACTTGTTCAACAGACTGACTTGGAAGGACTTGTTTTAATATTCCACCATATCCTGTGTTGGATGCATCAGTTTCAATAATGATTGATGCAGAGGGAGACAGGATACCTAAACATGGAAGACTAATGACTTTTGTCTTAATAAGTTTGACTACCTCTGTATGAATGGTAGACCAAGGTTCTGGGTTTTTACGAAGCCTTTTATATAAAGGTTCGCATAGTTGTCTCATGTGAGGGAAGAAATCCGAGATGTAATTAAGGCATCCTAGAAATCTTTGTAATTGGGTTTTGTCCTTAATCTCATCAGGGAATTTGCTAGCAAATTCTATAGATCTATCTATAGGTTTAATTGTTCCTTGATAGATTATATGGCCTAAAAATCTGATTTTAGTTTGAAATAATTTCATTTTTGTTTCAAATAAAACTAATCCATTTATTTTAATAATTTGAAAAAATGATTTTAAATGTTTAAAATGCTGTTCTATGGATTTTGAGAAAATTAGTATGTCATCTATATAAGTGATACTAAAATTGGAATATTCATTAAAAATATCATTTATAATATTTTGAAATTCTGAGGGAGCATTTTTAAGTCCAAAGGGCATTACGTTCCATTCGTAATGTCCAAAAGGAACATTAAAAGCTGTTTTGTATTTATCTGATTCATTGATTTGAATTTGCCAAAATCCTGATTTTAAATCAAATTTTGAAAAAATGGTAGAATCATGAAGCCTATTTAAAAGGTCTTTTTTATTGGGGATTGGGTATCTTATCCATTGAAGGACTTTGTTTAAAGGTTTGTAATTAATAACTAATCTAGGGGTTCCTCGTTCTAGTTCAGCTTGTTTATTGACATAAAAGGCTGAACAGCTCCAAGGTGACTTGCTAGGTCTAATAAGATTCTTTTCTAATAATCCTTTTATCTCTTCTTGACAATAAGTTATTAATTCTTGATTCATTTGGATAGGTCTAGACTTTGATGGAATATCCTTTTCATCAAAGCCGGGTTCATAGGGAAGAGATACAATATGCTTTTTTCTTTCCCAAAAGGCATTTGGGATGTTAGCACAAATCTCTTTTTTGAATAAGGTTTCTAATTCCTTAATTTGGGTTTGGATTTGGGCTGAGCCCAGTTGTTCTTCTATTTTCTTATAATTCACAAGCGTGCCCTTTCTCTGTAAAGCACTGTAAGAAACCTCTCCTTGTATAAATCTCAATATCTATAAAAAGTATTTCTCATTAAAAACTTGCATAATTTAATTCTGTTTTTATAACTGTTTTTCAATAGTGATTTTAAATCAAATTTTGAAAAAATGGTAGAATCATGAAGCCTATATATATAATTTGATTAATTTCAATTGGTTGAACTGCCTTTTGTATCAATTTCAGTGGTATTATATAAAAATTGTGATAAACTATTATTTTTTGTTTCTTTTATTATGACTTGTGTTATTATTTCTCTGGCCATTTTGAATAAAAGTTCTTAAAAGCATTTGGGTATCTCTGACAAAATTTTCATCTTTGGACGAGTGTATTGTTTGAACTTATTTGCTAATATGTTGTTATAAAAGGTTTATTAACAGATTTGGAGTTGTTAATTTCTATTTAAAGCATGTAGTACAGATGCTTGACGATTTTCCTGAGTGGATTTAGTGTGATTGTTGTTATAGTGCAGTCAGTTCTTCATTTTGCTAATGATGGTTATGCCGTTTAGCATCTATCTTTAACATTTGTTTTGGCATCAATACATTTTTTTTCTTATGTATTTTGATATTACATTTTATACCATAAAAAATCTAGAATAACATTTGCAGTGAGAAATATATACACGAAGCAGTTCTTGTTTCATTGTGTTGTGCTATGTTATGTTTTTTTTTCTCTTTCCTTTTCTTTCTTTTCTTTCTCCATTTTCGTTCTTTTCAGCTTTATCACGCCTTATTTCTATTATTTATACTTCTTACACATATCAAGTTTAGCACTAAGCACAATCTTTACTAATAGTGTTTGTTCTCTTTTATTAAGAATTAGAGTTAAAGCATTAAGGTTATGCCCTTGAGATATTAAAAGAGCTACTTGACCTACACATACACATCTATGGTAAGAAAATTTTATTAAGTTTTTCATCTTTATGTTTTTTGTAGTTCCATCATAAAATGAAATCTTACATTACTCAGGATGGAAAAATCATAAATATCTTGTAAACTTATTAATCTGCTGGATTAGTGTCTCACGCACTAGTAATCATGGGATCTATCACCCCCAACTTTAGGAAACATAGTTTGTGCTAATATATTTTTATTCACTAGTTCCCTTCTTAGTGATCCTATGATTATGAACATTTAAAAATAAATGTTAAGGAAATGCATCTCACAAACATGATTTTATTATAGTTCTTATTTTTATTGCTCTTATTCTATAGGCTTTATCATATAATGCACATGCAGTGATTTGTGATGAACATGATATATGAAATAAATCCCATTAATAATTATTTATTTTCAATAAATGAGTAAGATTATTACACGTAATATGTCTATAAGATCAAATGTTTTTGGCTAGTACGACATACTAATATTATTCTCACACCTGCTCAATAAACGAAAGATTTCTCATTCACAATGACTATCACCCATAATTCAAAATCTCACATTCTCATCACCTCAAGAAAACAACCATCTCATAAGGATACACATGCACAAACACAATTTCCCCATAATCATCAACTCAAGAATTTATATTCATCTCAATCATCATAAAGGAGACGTTTCCCAACGTACCGACACGTTCAGCATCTCATATCTGAACCTATGAAAATTCCATCCACTCTCGGATCCAAGGGACCTACTATTAAATGAATAGGAAATTTATTTGACAAGTTTTTATAAAATTTAAAAGAATTCCACGGTCCAATCTAACTCTCGAATCACTCAAAGGTCCTACTCAACATTCTCTTGTACCACTCAAGGGTCCTACTAGCCCTTCTCTCAGACCCAGAGGCTCTACTATTTATTTTCTTAATTTTTTGGTCTATAAGACAACATATCCAATATCATACAACCACAAAGAAGAACAACTATATTAGATTCAATCATCAACAACAACAAAAATATATGCACACTTTATCTACTACTAATCTAACACATCAAGTTTTATATTCCTATCACAATAAGTCCAAATATCTCATCACATAATTCAAAAATCTTGTATTCTTGTAACTTATGTATTTCACTAATCATATGTATACTTACACAATTATCCATTTACTTACAAGTCTTTTCATATAGGTTTCTATAACCACCAATTATTCCAAGGTTTAAAGTTTTTCCTTTTTGTCGAGTACTTAAAGTAATATGAACTCACCTTACTACGTAACCAAAGAAACTATTCTTGAGTGATCCTTTTGCCTTTTGTATTGTCCTTATTAGCACATAGATAAACATACTACTTAGTTTCAAAACAATCGAACATGCACGCACACACATGATGCAACACTATATGATGCTACTTTGCTTAGAATGCTATGCACACACGTACCGTGCACTACTATATGATCCTGATTTACCAAGAATGTGTTTGGCTCATCATCCTTACTTAGAAAACAATTTATAGGTTTCCTTGGAAATCGTTAGAGGAAAAAATATTTTAAGATTATAGGATATGTCCAATTTCATCAAATTTTCTCCAATTGTTTTAAAATTTTAAAGTTTATGCTTAGAAATGTAAAGACTTGTTTTTATCAAATATCATTTCAATTTACATTGTGCGATGGTTAGGGTTTCAAAAAAAAATTCCATCCTTCCATTTCTTATAACACCCTAAATGAATTTTTAACAAAGCAAAGCTTTTCTTTTGAAATTTACCCAAATTTATGAAATTAATCAAATCTAAGCTAAGTCAAAACTTTCTTAAGTCTAAAATCATTCCTTTAACGTTACCCATAACCCAACTTATACTCTAAACATAAAGGTTTTTAAGGATATTCACAAAGAACCTCCAAAATTTAAACAATAACTTCAAACAACTCAATCTTCTTCATTTTAAATCCAACTCAAACCAAACAAAACACTAAATTAAAATTTTTGTACCTATTTTAAGGGAAGAATGAGAGGAAAATGGATTAAAACTCGAAAAATAGGCAAAATTGGTGGGAAAAAAGAGAAAAAAATAGTTTTTGGGCGTGTGGGCTCCACGTGTCACCTTTCATCATGCATTTAGCATTTACCTATACCGGTGGACTCACCTCAACCTCCTTTACCTTCCTTTAAATTTTGGTGATCAAATACCTTGGGGTGTGTCGTGGGGATAATGAAAGTTTAGGTATTTTAGGTTTGTAGAAAGAGAAATAGAGGAGAGAGAACCATGAAATTTCTAAATAATGATATTTTGACCGAATGAGTGGCATAAGGCTACAATTGTAACAAAAATGGTCTCAAAGTGGCACTACAACAGAAATGATACTACATCAGTAGTGAAACCACAATAATAACTTTGAATGTAAATTATAAAGATGTCTTAGCAGGGAAAATGTATGTTCTATAGTCCTTGGAAGTATTGTATATGTCCTGAAACACATTTTCTATAAAGAATAGAACCATAGCAGAAATGCAAAGTATCAAGGGATTTTTCATGATTTTTAGAAGGCCTTTTAGTGAGTATTGGTTGTTGAATTTAATTTGTGGGCGTAACTCATTGCAAAATATAGATAAAATAATTAAATAATCTAACAAAAACATCAATGGTTGATCCTACAATCACGTGGCATACAAATTTCTAACTTAAAATTTCTTATTTCATTACATAAAAAATATGTAATAACTTAGAGAATTCAACTAACTACCAATCAACATACCAACAAAAGAAATTTTTTTTTCTTGAGAAGATTGTTTTTGAAGAGTAAAAATATACAAAAGTACTATGTGGTTTGACCTTGTTAAAATTCAATACTAAAGGTTTCAAAAAATAAATTTGAGTACCTTGAGGTCTTGTTGTAACCATATAAAGGCTAAATTAATGAAAGGATCCCTTTAATCACCACACTTCAAGTTTAATGAGTTATTACAATGGTTTTCCAGACTTAAATTATTAATACTGAACATGGGAGAAGGAAACTTGGTCGACTTAATTTTTTTATTAAAGTATAAAAATTAAATAAATTTTTTTTATTTGGGATTAAGTCACCATGTTTCATGTTATTTGGTCATTGCAATGGTTTGTGAGGCTCACAGTTATCAATATCGAATGTAAGAGAAAAAAAAAACTAGGTTAAAATTTTAATTTTTATTACAAAATAAGAGAAAAATACACAAAAAGACATTGTACTTTGGCCTTTATTTGACTATAACGAAACCACAAGATATCTAAATTTAACTTTTGAAATCTTTAGTACTGATGGTCAAACCACATGGCATTTTGTGTATTTTCCCTTTTTTCTAAATGATAAGTTTGACAATTGAAAGAATGAGCTAATTTTCTCCTTTAAAAAGGTTAAAAAGAGAATTAAGTTACAAGTAAATAATTTGACTATAAAATTTTATGAAACAATTAGCATTTTGCATAATTTAAGTGAAAGTCTAATTATATTTTGACAATTGGGTTTTAAAATGATAAAATTGAGTATAAAGATATTTGATTATGGTTGGATCTTGTTTTGTTATTTTAAATTTTAAAAAATTGTCACTCATGATATTCTAATTTGTAATATATTTCTTGTAATTTAATTTTATTGAAATTTTTTTATAGTGTTTAGAGGGTGCAATTTGTAGAATTATAGTTTTGGATAACAAAAATATATCATAATATATCAATTTTTTTTAAAAAAAAATTGGGATGACGATAGATCTTCATTGCAAGGGGTGGCACCACTAGTGCATTTCAATAAGCCATAAATTGTTCTATTGCTATACCAATCGGGTTAATTGCTATAAATTTCACATATAAGTAGCCAAATTGGGAACCGAAGCAGACAATCACATTAAGTGTACATAATACTATAACATCTATACTATTAATAACGCTAGAACTCCATTTGGTGTCCACCCCTCAAAATATCTCATAAACTCCTACTTAAATATATAAATTAAATATTTAAATAAGGTTATATATATAACTCAATTGACTCTAACTCTTCACATCTTTCTCCTATGTTTTCTCTCCAACTATCCCACTCAGACTTAACTTCTCAAATGTCTTTATCTTCTTATCTTCAACCAATGTTGATTTTCTCTATTTCTACTTATCTTCTCTATATTTTCAATTATTCTTATTTATTTTTGGTGATTCTAACTAGATTGTTCTTCTCTTGGGGTTTCTTTGCAAGTTCAGTTTTTTGATGGAGAATATGTGACCATTATGCTTGGCATGCTTATAAGTAAGAAGATAATTGCTAGCATATTGTTTTATCACATAAAAAATCAGATCAACACACGCGTAACATGTGTTGAGATGCTAGTATGAATAATTGAACAAGTGCAAAAGTATTGCTATTGTAACTAAGAAACCCATATCTTGGGGTGTGATTAAAGTCCTACATATATCTAAAATGCAAGCAAAATAAGTACTACTACTGTATTTCTCAAGTGAACGACCTAAATTATTTATGATACAATTTAAAAAGAGTATTACACTGTATTTTACACGCCTTCCTTTGCTTCTTACAACAAAAGTAACATGAAAATAAGAAGTAATATTGTTAGTTGAAATAATCTAACAAAATCTGAAGATTTATGAATTGCACCATTTGATATATTTATTGTTCATGGCATCTCCCCATCTATAGTAGAAATATGTTTAACCGTCCTTGGTGAACCGGGTTTATGTGTGTCACATTAACCAACTCCCGAATCCAAACCATCTATTGACCACTATCTGTATTGTAACATAGCCATGTATTATTATAAAGCCTAAGTGTATGTTTGGATACAGTTTTTAATTTTTCAGTTTTTGAAAACAAAAATAGAAAACAAATTTTTGAAGAAAAAAAAAACATGTTTGTATAACTGTAACTCGAAAACAATCTTCAAAAACAGAAAATAGTGAAAATTCGTTTGGATGATTTAATTAATCATTTTGAAAACTATTCTTCTTCCCCATTTGCATCTTCTTTTTCGATTTCTTCGATATTTACATTTCTTAGATCAGAACAAAAGAAAAGATAAAAAAAAAATTTGCTCATAATTTTCAATATGTAATATTAAAATAAAACATCACAAGTTGAATTGGTTTAAGCTTTGTTTATTGTCAATGGTTATAATTTAATCTGGACAAACCCAAGCAATGCTACTACTAACGATGACGACCATCAATCCGCACCTCTACACAGTTGCTAGTAACATTGTGAGCGACTAATTCTTTCCTAGACTAACTGACCGACGACGTCAAACCTGCCACCATCACTCAATCTCTAAGACTGTTATCCTTGTCGTACAATCTTCCTCCCGAAGCTAGTAGTTCAGAACTCTGGTGATAATCGAGAAATGATATGGATGGCAGATCCAGACTTCTGGGTGGATGTTTGAGCTGGGTCCTTTGGGTTTTGATTACTTAAGGCCGACGATCTCGGTGGTGGTGGCAGCCGGTAGAAGGAATCTTCAAAATAGTTAGATCGAAAGGTTGAGTCCATGGATTTTTTTTTGTGATTTTTAACAGTTTTTAGGTGTCTTTTCGGTGTGTGATTCTCATATCGATATAGGCCAAAGAATTACGATTTCGATGTCGTGGTCTGAATCGACAAGAGAATTTTTCGATGCCGGTGATGGTATAATATTTTTTTGAATTGGTCGAAATTGTTTTGCTGTTGGGAAGAGAAAAAAGAAGAGTTTTGAAAACTCTTTTTGAAAACAACTCCTAACTATTTTCAAAAACTGGTTTTCTAAAAGAGGTCTTTTAAAAATAATTTTCAAAAATCAAGTCTGAAAATTAGTAGACAAACAAGTTTTTTGATTTTGAAAATTGTTTACAATTTTAAAAACTTAAATCTGTTTTTGAAAATGGTAACCAAACATGCCCTAAGTTTCCTTCTCATCCTCCGAACCATCTCTCTTCCAAAAGGAACCAACCCAATCAATTAATTATCATTTAGTCCTAATTCACTAAGATGCTTTAAGTTCACAAAATTGATAGGAATTGAACCATTTAAGTGGTTCCTATCAAGATGAACAACATGAAGATTTGGCAATTGGCCTATTGACTCGGGGATTGAACCATGTAAATTCATGTTTGATAAAATTATGGTCATTAAACTCTTCATTCTATCAAAACCATCACTAGGAATTACTGTTGACTCCATTGGATTTCTTTTGAAGATCAAAGTTTGGAGAGAATTTAAGTTTCTAAGTGATAATGGAAGCAGATCAAAGGGAAAATTATAGCTTAAATCCATAAGAATAAATTCTTTTAGATCATCAATCAAATCGGGTATTGGACCGGTGAGACGATCATCAACATAATTTTGATTAGAGAGTGATAGTTTCTAAGGCTAGATGGAATTGAACCCATTAGAAGATTTTGGTTTAAGTCTGAAACATTCAAAAGAGGGAAGCTTAAATTGGGTATTGAACTGGTTAATTTGTCTGCTCAAATTTAACGAGCTTAAACAAGTGATTCGACTTAGTAACACCAGAATTGAACCGTTAAGATTGTTTTTATGAAGGTCGAGAACCCTTAAATAGGTAAGATTACCCAATTAATTTATGATGGGACCCATATGCCCATTTTCCTTAAGCATTAAGGTTTCCAATGTAGAGCCCAACTGACCCAAAAATGTTGGAATTGGTTGCGGATTGTACCTAAAAGAATGGTAAAAAAACAAAGTCCTAATATAAGGAAGCCTAGTGATTGACTCTGAAATATAGGACCAGGTTAGGTTACATGTCGGGAATGCAGTGTCATCTGATAAAGTGCTGAACGATAATGAAACGATGTGGTATACGAAAAATTCTTGCTTAGCAAAGATCCATGAAAGATACATGGTACAAGGGTCCATCTCACCCTTGAATAAAAATAAAATATTTCTTTCTCTCTCTTCTCATGTCATTTAATGATTAGATGGATCCTTATGTCACGTATCTTTTATGGACCTGTGCTAAGTAAGAACTTCTCGTGGTACACACTATCCTTGCTTGGTATTCCATGCCAATAACCACGGCAAACGTCAAGCATGTCAGTGGTCCAATCGTCCCCTGTGGCCCGCATTATATCATAGACTGCTTCTTGTTCACAGACCTATGTTCAGGCTCCATTCTTATTCATTGAGAATTTGGTTTGCAGCCCATCAACGAAGGTTGATAGGAAGCCTGAATTCGACATAAAGACAGTGAAAGGCCTAGCAAACGGCAAAGAACACATAGAAATGAGTAATATTTATTGGGAGAAATTTCGTTCCATTTGGAGAGAAGGTCGTGTTGATGCTTGTGGAGACTGAGAGGGATTGTGGGCTTTGAGTTTTATATAAGGCTAAGAGGTGGGGTTAATGAGATGCATCAAGTTAGTACATGGAATGAAGTGAAGCTCATTATGGGTTCATGGGAAATGGGAGGAGTTGAAATAAAATTGATGGAATTTGTGTGTATTAATGTGCTTCACCCATGTTAGGTTCCAGATCCGACCAGCTTTAGAGGCGGTGTTTCCAACTGTCTGTCTCTTTGGCTTAGGGACCGTTATTGCTACAACTATTTTGACTTTTGTCAGTCTATTTAATGAGACAACATTTTTTTTCTTTCTAAATTACTTCTATTTATGTTTCATCAATTTTTTTATATGACTCATTTTTTTATTGGTTTTTACCATACACTTCACACTAAGCACATAAAACAATGGACAACATTTACTCACCGCACCAAGTTTTTTTATTCATTTGTGGGACTCAAAATTTATTATCTTGCTTTTTATTCACTGTTCTTTTATTACGTAGTAGGCAAGTGTCCAACAAATAAGTACAATACTATTTAAGATTTAGAGAGGCAGTAAAATTATTAAAGTATGATAAAAAATTAATTAATTTAAATTTTGATTATTATTAATTTATATTAATTACTTAATATTATTTTATTAGGATTTTGATGTCCCAAAGTCTTGGGGCTTATGTCTCACCTCATTGAGGTAAAATACATTGCCCAATGCTTCCACCTTTAAAAACACTGAATATATATAGCTTCTTTCTCATTTCACCTATCCATTTTTTTTTCTTTTGAAGATAATTTGTTGACCCCACATTTGATTTTGATAATGACAAAATTACATTTAAGTGTACTAACTATCTTTTGTTTAAACTCTTAATCTTCTAAGGCATTTTGTTCAAATATTAGAAGATGTGCACACATTCAACCTTTTGTGCACGCATCTTGTTTCAACTTTTTGAGACAATTTCAAAGTTGAAGTCTTTCAAATTTAGGCTTTTTAAGGTAGTTAAAATTCTATGTACTCTCCCTCTCAATGACTTAGCTTTTAAATGGCTCAATTTTCTTTCAAAATATATTGATTAAAACCCAAAAATCTTTTATAAAAATTTGGCACAATTTTGTTTTAAGAAAATTAGTTTTGTGGGTGACCACAATTAACTGTAGGGTCTTCTCAAAACCTAACTCAAAATTTCTAGCAAGCCACACATAGTCGAATGTATGATTGTCCAATCGACTGTATAAGGACCAGCAAGGTTCCTCTAGTTGATTAGACAGAAACTCAATCGACTAGGTTTTGTCCCTAAAGCCTTCAATTTTCAAATTTAAAATACATAGTTGACTGGATCAAAGACACAATCGATTGGACCTTCGAAAATAACAATTAGTTTTCAAAAATTGAAGCGCGTGATAGAGTATTTAATGTTCCAAATGGCTATTCTTTGTGTCTAATGGTCATATTGAGTTAAGACTATAAATACCCATCATAAATGAATATTTCTAACTATTAAAAGCATTCAATTTTATCTAGAGCTCATTCATTACTCTTCAAAACTTTCAAAATTTATTCTTGATCCATTTTTAAGCTTTGTTCTCATGAGAGAGAAATTCTTTAAGTTGTAAGCATTAATTGCACTCTCTCTTGTACCAAAATCTTCTCATTCATATTCCTATCTTGTAAGAGAAATAGTTGGTGTAACTCTTGTGAATGTTTAGGTGTTAAACACTTAGTGAAATATTCTTGTAAGAGAAATCTTGTAAAAGTTTTAGCAACACATTGGAAGTTACTTGTTTGATCTAGTGAAGCCTTCGAGGAAGATCCTTTAATAGAGTGGGCGTAGGGTTGGCAGTGATTTTGATATTGTCGAACCACTATAAATCATGTTAGCACGCTTTTCTCCATTTCTCATTTAATTTCCAGCAAGCTTCATTTATTGCTCTATTTGCTCTTATTTGATTAATCTTGCGATTAATTTGTATTTGTGCAAAAAGTTTTTAAAACCTAATTCACCCCTCTTAGGTTACTTTTTAGTTAACATAATTAATTTTATAATAAAAAATGGTATCTTGTCCTTAAAGTAAACTAACAATGGTACAATCTGACACCTAATGACAATTAAAATCACAAGGAAAGTTACATATAAGCATGGTTCTAAAGGTTAGGTACTTTTTCTAGAGGTGATGTGTGCAGTAAATCTTATGTGTAATTATCTCTTTTCCCTTTCACCATGATATATGTCTGTTTCTTGATTAAATCTTTAAAAATGTAATTAGAATCAAATATAAGTAACAAAACCAATTGTCTCATTTAGAGAATAGCTTCAAATATTTATTACAAAAACTAATCAAAATTTATTATATAACAACCCAAAAATAAGATATCATAACTCGGGATGACTCATGACTACTGGATGGAAATATGAAGAACACCATGCAATAGAAATAAAAAGTTTTATGAAAAGAAAAGGATAACAAAACAGTGGAGACTCTTGTAAAAATTGCTTTGAAACCATTTAAGCCAATTTGCTTTAAGTTGGCATAAATAGAGTACCAAACATGGCTATAGTCATTTCAGCTGTAAAAAGTTATTGGTGAATATATGTGTTGTTTTATGTGCTTGGTGTGGTGTGTATGTGCAAAATCCAATGAAATGTGGGTCCTATAAAAATAGGTCGTGACAACATAAATAAGGGAAATTTAGTCGAAGAAAGGTTGTCTCATTAAATAGATTGTGGCAAAAGTCAAAATGGTTGTGGTAATAGGCGTGCTCTTACAAAAACACTCTTATAGTTTGGTGTAAACTATAAGTACACTCTCATATATTAAAAGTATACAAATATACTTTTAAATTATAACCATGGTTAATCTAGATTGATCAAAAGATATCATAAAAGTCATGTGAAAGGAAAATATTTTAATCAATTAACATTCAATTCATGATAAATGATCGTTATGGGACAGTTTTTACGAATTTGGACTATTCATGATTTGGATTTAGAAGTGCATCAATATACTTTTAATATAAGTTTATGCAATTGTAATTTATACTAAACTATAAGAATGTTTTTATAATTTTCCTCAATTATTAAGAACTTTAAAATTCTTTTCACTTTGAAAAGCCTACTGTTGAAGTTTTTTTTAATCTGTCGTTTTGCTCAAAGCTTGAAAGTAAAAAATATATTTCACTTTTTTCATTATTTCCTTCAAATTAGCTAAAAAAATATTACAATATTTTCTTCTTTGTCCAATGGAGTAATTATTTTGTCTTGTCTTTTATTTAACACTAATATTATTCTTTTCATCAATTTAATGCAATAAAACAACCAAATTTAAAACCGTTTTCTTTTTAAGAATATAATGCTAGCAGTGAATTATATATATTCTCCGTAAAGTTAGAAATAATAATAGCAATAGAAATTTTATATCTTAAAAAAGTGATTGCATGGTTCCAAGGAACCATTCTTATTAATTCATAATTACATAGAGAAAACTTAATATCCGCTCACAATATTTATCACATTTGCATGTTGAATTTATAGTGCTTGCAATATGTAAGAAATGTGAAATAAAAAAAAAAATTGATTTTACAACCACAAAAAGAAAATAAATAGCAAGCTTATCTCCTTGATAGTTGAAAAGCAAATAAAAAAAGATTTTATTTAGATCTAAAAAAATTGCTAAAGTCGTAAAAAAAAGTTGTTACATAATGAAGCAAAAAACTACTACGGGTATTTTTTTCGTTACAATAAAGAGATTGAGCTCTTAATAGTTGTCGACTTTTTCTCCATTTTTCACCAACTTCTTTGACAGTACTGGAGATGTTAACTCCATTAAAGGTAGTGCTAAGGGCAACCGTTAACTAAATCTTAAAAAATACTGTGGTAATAGTTATCGGATGGGTCTTATTACCATTGTCCTTAGGCAATGGTTAAATTACAAGTAACATGATGATTGAATTGTAATAAATTGTGATTTTTTTTGTAAAGCTTTTTTGTAGTGGAGAAGGTTTAACACACCCCTACTGTTTATATAAAATAAAAAAAAAATAAACAATGAAAAATGAGGGGGACATAAACTAGAACCTCGCAAAATCCAAATTGATAAAAACGTGAGCCATAAAGCTACCAACATAGTACGTAAAGCATAATAGAAAAAACACAAGCAAAATCAAGGGCAACTATTTGAGTCTGAAATTTGAGATACAAGCACGATCCAGTGCTACCTTCACTTGACCATGGAGGGAACAGCGTGCAGGTTATTAAAAGATCTAGACTCACAATGAGAGTAAGGCCGGCCCCTGTCCATGTCTAGGAGGAAAAGCACGAAGAGATACATGCATAGTCTGCAAAATAATAATATCTAACATAGAAGAACCCACAAAAGGATGGAAGAGAAGACATAAATCTTGAACCCAGTTGATATAGGGGTGAATTCTTTATCCAATAACCTGATGACACGTGGCTCTCACAATCACTCTCCTAATCGAATTCTGCTCCGAAGCACTATATGAGGGACTCTCACAATCAAAAGGTACACATTTATTTCACTTTTTATTCACAGCTCTCTATTTTTACACGGCACTCCATATTCTCGAAAGCCCTATTCTAACTTAGGAATCAAAGAGTCCCCTCGAAAGCACAATTCCTCCGATCCTCCAGTGACTTTTAGGATTTCTCCTTGTTTCATATTTGTAGGTACTGCATCCCAGCCGTTCAAATTCTTGGTAGATTTTCAGCATCAACAAATTGGCATCATCCGTGTAAAACATATTGTTTTCGAAGTATAAAGAACTCATATGTTTTGATGCCATCTAAGAATCCTACCAAGAACACCGCTGGTAGTAGTTCAGTAGCCACCTAGGCTTCTAGTCACAGTCAGCAAGTTGGTTCACGGTCCCTGCCATTTTGGAACATACAACCTCCGATCAGAACCACAGTGAACCATCTGATGCCCGAACCAAGCACGAGTAGTCCTTCTGGTCCAACCCAATAGACCCCAATGCCTAAGGGAGTACAAATATGCCCTCTGTTCCAAACCCAACCACACCAGTAACTCAAGAACAGTTCTTAGAGCTCACTTAACTTGTCATGAGTTTGGTTGCCAGACTTTGGGGGCAAAATCGTCCTCCTTTACCTCTACCTCTGCCTCTGCCTCAGCAAAGCCCTCAGCCAATGAAGCAACTTAATCCCAACAAGTCTGCTCATAGCTGCTCCACCACTAGGTCTTCCCCCCATCATGAGTCGAAATCCCGAGGCCTCTCCGTCTCCAAGAACCACATGATCTGGACAAAAAACTAGAGGAGATGGATAGAAGAATAGGAGAGGCTTTCAGAGGCAGAAATGCTAATGTTTTGGATAAGCTCAACTCCCAAGTTCCCCCCTTCACACAGGACATCCTTGATGCTCCACTCCCACGGCATTTTCGAATGCCCTTCATAAAGGCCTACGATGGTTCCATATATCCTATGGACCATCTCCAACTTTACAAGACAACAATGATGTTGCAATGCCACCTAGACGTTGTGATGTGTTGAGCCTTCCCTCTAACTCTTGAAAAGGCTGTCAGCACCTAATATTCACACCTTAAGCCTGCTAGTATTAGTTCCTTCCAAAATCTAAATTGTGCCTTCGCGGCGCATTTCTTAGCAGTAAATGACCTCAAAAACATTAGAGAGTCTCTTCAGCATTATCCAGCATAAGGAAAAAAAGCTCCAAGAATACATCTCGCGGTTTAACATCACTGCATGGGAGATTTCAGGTCTTGATCCCACGATATAGACTCTGGCATTCAAAAATGGGCTCAGGTCAAGATCTTTCAGTTCCAAGCTCACTAGGCACCTCCCAAGGACATGAACAACTTCCTCGCTTGGGCTGAGGAGTATATGATTGCTGAGCATGATCAGACATTCCAAAGGAAAAGAGAATTAGGAATAAAAATAAGGAAGAGGGACCTTAACGAGCGAAAGGACAACTCAACAAAGAAGCCCTGCTAAGAAATCAAGACCAACCGTCTGATTGAAAATTTCACCCCATTGAACGCCTTTAAGACTAATATATTGATGAGTTTTCAAAATAGAGAAATTCTAAAATGGCCTCAGAAACCCCTCTACCCCAGCGAAAACAAAAATCGAACTAAGTGGTATTGCTTCTAAAAAGATTATGAGCACAACACCAAGGAGTGTCACGCCCTCAAAAATCAGATTGAATCCCTCATTTGCAGGAGATATCTAAAGGATTATACGGGGCCTCATCTGTTCTAAGACAATGAGGGCCACTCCCAGTGAAGCCCTAGAAATTCATATAGGCAGCTTGTTGAAAGACTGAATCACGAAAGGAGTAATCACCGAAGACCTAGGCGTAGTCCTAGATGGAACCCCAAGCCAAGTTCGAGAAGAGATGACCAAAGAAATAGACATCCTCAGAGTAACTAAGATCACATAAATACAGTAACAAGGACAATCAAAACTATTTATAGGAGACCTGCAACAAGGGGATAATCCTCACATGTAATAAGAACTTACACTCGGTCAGTAGCGTCCGTTAGTAGACCTTATAAGCGGGTCAAGATAGATCAGGTAATCTCCTTTACAGAAGATGATTTAGAGAGGTTACAAACCCCGCTTGATAATGCGATGGTCGTCGCACTTCTCATTTTAAATTACAATGTCGATATAATCTTAGACGGAAGCTCAGCCGATATTCTCTATTACGACGTCTTCAAGAAGATGAACCTAAAAGATGATCAGCTCAAACCAGTGTCATCTCCACTATATGTCTTCTCAAGAACGTTAAAATTTGTTGAAGGCTGCATAGTTCTTCCGGTCACTGTGGGGATAGCTCCGCTACTTATTAATGTAATGACTACGTTTCTAATGGTTAAACATGCGTCCTCATACAATGTGATCCTTGGAATGTCGAATTTGAATAAAATGAAGGTAGTAGTCTCAACTTATCACCTAAAGATCAAATTCCCTATTAACCATGGTGTTGGAGAAGTACAAAGGAATCAACAAGCTTCCCGATCTTGTTATTTGAATTCTATTAAAGGGAAGAAAAAGGTCAAAGCCTTACCTTTGGAGATCGAAGACCTACGTGATGAGCTCAAGACTCTATGGGGCTAACTTGTGAAAGAACTAATAATTGTCCCTTAGAATGAGGGAGGTTCTAAAACTGTATAGATCCAGTCTAACCTTCTCGAGAACCTCAATGAGTCATTGATCTCTTTCCTCCGGAGGAACCATGATCTATTTGCATGGTCGGCCTCCGACATGCCCAGGATTAATCCCCGAGTCATCGTCCACAGATTGAACTAGGATCTAAACCACAAGCCCGTTGTTCAAAAGAAGAGATCTTTTTCTCTACAATAGTAAGAAGCCATAGAAGAAGAAGTAGACAAGCTCCTTGTGGTTGATTTCATCTGGGAGGCCCACTACCCGGATTGGGTCGCCAACGTAGTCATAGTAAAGAAGGCAAATAGCAAGTGGAGGATCTGTAAAGACTTCACCGATTTGAATAAAGCATACGCAAAGGATAGCTTCCCTTTACCTCATATAGACCAATTGGTTGATGCCACCTCAGAGCATGAACTACTCAGTTTCATGGATGCATATTCAGGCTACAATCAGATCCTCATGCTTGAATCTAACTATCTCAAGACTATTTTCGTCACTGACCAAGGTTTGTACTTGATTACGCCCAAAGAATAATGTGGTAGTTGTAGCACAGCTTTGGGGTGTCGATTCCACAAGGAGACATATTAAAAGAATGGTAGAAGGTACAAAGAAACTAAAGAAAAATATCAAGTGACTAATGGAGAACAAAGATTGATTGTAAATGCAAATTTAAAACAAAGTAAAGTGAAACAGTAAAGTGTCGGGAATCCCTTGCACAAATATGATATTTTAATTATTCTTAATTCATTGAATAACTCAATTGGGAACTCAATTCCAAAATTCCCAGTCGGAAGGTGTAAATTTATGAACCAAGATTAAACCAAATGTAACCCTTTGAAATATCATTCACCACTTTTAAAATACATAAATTATTATCACTATTGAGAAAATCCAACGACGACAATATACTCAAGAAGCGATATTGCAGTAAAGAACTAAATCAATATAGATAAATAATCGATCCCAGCATAATCAAAGAGCTAATCCATTTAATAGAAAAAGCATGACTGAATCCATAAATAGAATAAACTTTATGACTATTCGGAAAAAAAAAACATCACTAATAAATTGCGAATAATAAAACAAAAGAGTTTTAATAATTAAAGATCAAATACATAAATTAAAAATAAACAAAAATACTGTCAACTATGCAAGTTCATCCCTCGGCACACTTGAGAATTTAGTTAACCATAAATATAATGGACAACAAAAATCTCTAGGGAAAATTTGAACTCTTCGTGAGCATCCCCGCTTGGTAGTGGAGATTCCCCAGATTGCTCCCAAAAGCGCTCCAGATTGCTCTGAGTAGTAGCAAAGTCCTCCAGACTGCACACTGTTTGGTAGCAAAGCCTTGGAGATTGCACCCTAATTGATGAAGTGAGGTGGGGCTTTTATAGGGCAACTCCACGAGTGCAATGTGTTTCTAATCCGATGTAGGATATTGCGCGAGTGCGATCAAGTGAAGGTGCACTGCAAAGTTTTTCGAATCGATGTGGGATGTCACGGGTGCGCTTGATCACAGTCTTGTGCACTCGAGCGCAGCATGGTGCACTGCCTGACCTTTGTCTATTAAAACTGCCATAACTTTCTCTAGAAAAATCATTTTTACGAGCCGTAAAATTTTCCAGAAAATAGACATCCATGGCTCATCTCCTGGTTCTTCCTGAATCAATACAGTTTAATATGCAAAAATGACTGATTTGTATGAGTACTTCTAGCAATTTAGTGAAACTTCTTTCCAAGTGCTTGTGAACCTATAAAACAATGAAAAACAACTTAAAGTAACAAATTCCTAAGTTAAACATATAACACCCTAGAAAAACACAGTAAATACAGAAATGAGATAAAATAGGATGAAATAAAACAAACTAAGAGCTTAACAAATATAAATTAAGGGGCTTAAATATAAATATTTAAGCACTTATCACACCCCCAAACTTACATATTGCTAGTCCCTTAGCAATACGAAACTAAAAACTAAATGAAAAAACAAAAAACATAAAGATAAATTCATCATTCATGGTATCCTAAAATTTAAGCATCACACAAAACCATGATATTCAGGCATGAGCAAGCTTAAAATGTATACCCATATTCGCAATGAATAAGAATTTTAAAATCTAATTACTTACAAAAAGCAGGCTAAGGCATCATAAGTCTGACTCAGTGTAAAGTGAATTAGCATATAAAGATGAGGCTTTCAAGTAACTCCAATGTGCAATGTTTCCATGTCTCAAGATTCACAAAATTTCTCATCAAAATAAACAATGATGACATAGTTTTATTTTCTTCTCTCTTTTATTACAAGCCTCTGCTATGTTTAGTTCTCTTAAGCTTTCTAATTGACCCATGTAGCGAGTGTTGAGTCAATGACTCCCAAACCAGATGGTTTTAGGCATTAGGTGTAAAGACATCCCTAAGGACTTACTAACTCGAGTAAAAAAGGCTACGAAACTAAACTGGTCTTAATGCGACCAAGCAAAATTCTCACCTTTTGACATGAACACTCATTGCTTACTGAGGTAAGAGGTCCAGTTACTCAGCGGAAAGTTTCCCAATGATCATTATGAATAAAATTCCTACCTTTTGACGTGAACACTCACTGCTTACTGAGGCAAGAGGTCCAATTACTTAGTGGAAAGTTTATTAATGATCGTCATGAGCATTTTTCTATTTTTGTGCAAATTTTTTTATTTTGTTTTATTTTTATTTATACTTTTCTGTGCCAAAGTGTTTCTCCAATAAGTCATCCAGTTTTAGTTAAGTCATGGAAACATACACATTAAAATCACATGTCATACCTCACACTATTTTGTGCTAATGTGCTCGTGTCAGATTAGATTAAACATGTGAATTCTCAAATGCCTAAAGTAAGTAACAAAATTTTAAAAATCTATCATCAAATCATGTGTTCAAGATTTTAAGCTCACCAATGGCATCACATCACAGTATTCGTTTAGATCAACCAAAATTTCAAAACAATCATGAACATGCATTTATCTTTTCAATAATATATATTAAAAAAACTAGGACAAAGTGTGTGTGAATGTGTCTCCCATACCCCTAAACTTAAAGTACACAGTGTCCCCAATATGTGAATAACATGGAAAGAGCTGACTTAGGAGATGAAGAACTACCTGGATTGGCATGGCTCATAGCACACCCCCAAACTTGAACTGATGCACACATTGTCCGTGAAAAAGAAATGCTAAAGTAATCCCGGAAAACAAAAGATACTAAAAGTAAATAGTTATGAGAAAAACAAAAGATCAACATAAAAATAAATACTAACAAGAAATGTGAAAAATACTAAAAATAAAAGGATATGTTATAGGGTGCCTCGCATAAGCGCTAAGTTTTATGTCTTCAGCCAGACACTCTTATTCCCTCCTAGAAAAACATAAGGTGAATGCACCAGCAACTGCTTCACTGCCAAATTTGGTGCTTGTATGTTTTGGAGAGACCTCAAGGATGTGCACAGCTTCAATGATGTTATTAGTAACATCTACAGATTATGGCTCAATATTTGCTCTTGTGAAACCATGGGTGAGGGTGGACTCCAATGGATTAAGGTGATGGACCTTTTCCATGAGTGAATCAATTATGTATACCTGGTGGCTCTCGTCATCATCTTCTGATTTGTTCGTTGTTGGGATATGTAATGACTTACCACTTCGTGTCACAATGGCATTCATATCCTTCAAAATCTTTTGCGCCGTGTGTTAACCATGGGGTGTGGACTGAGCTTGAGAAGGGAACTTACCTTGCTCATTCACACTCAAGAAGCTCATCAATTTGGACATTGGCTCTTTATCTCCTTATTTTCTTCAACAATCTGCGTAATAAAAGATTCCCATCTTTGATTAGTCTTACCCTGTGCCTCAATAAAAGCATGCAAAGTGTCTTCTAAAGGACTCCTAGAAGATGTAGGTGCATGATATGGTACAGGATATGATCTAGGGGGTTTTGCAGGCGGCTGGTTTTCAGACTTCCAGCTAAAATTGGGGTGATTGCACTACTCCGGATTATAGGTATCAGAGAAAGGTTTCTTGTTCATACCTAAGGCATTACATTGTTCCTCATACATCTCTCTCATCTCAGCAAATGTGGGACATTCTTGGGCGAGATGATCTACCCTGCCACACACAAAACATGGTCCAAAAGACTTTGCATGATTAGCAATATGTGTTGGTTTTAAGCCCTTAGTCTTTAACACATCTAGTTTCCTAGTGAGCATCTCGACCTTAGCCTTTAGGTTATCCTCTTCCCTAAGATGGTAAATTCCACCACCATTTGGGTTTCCTGCAGGTCGTGACCTATTTGTGCTTTTAGTAACACTAGGTCCAGTCCAAGTGTGAGCTTTTTCAGCAAGCTCATTGAGGTATTCTATGCCTCATCAGGATCTTTTTGTAAGAACTCACCATTACACATCATCTCCACAAATTGGCGCTCTCTATATGTAAGTCTCTCATAAAAATAGCTCACTAAGCGCCAATTCTCATACCCATGGTGAGGGCACATACTCAATAACTCCTTAAATCTCTCCTACGACTAATACAAAGTCTCACTGTCCTTTTGTGCAAAGGTGGAGATTTGTCTTTTTAAAGCGTTGATCTTATGTTGGGGAAAGTATTTATTAAAGAAAACCTGAGTCATTTCATTCCACGACCCAATAGATCATGGTCTCAGTGAGTATAGCCAACTCTTAGCTCTATCCTTCAAAGAGAAAAGAAAGAACTTAAGTCTCACAATGTCATCAGTTGCATTTTGACTATGGAAAGTCACAACTACTTCCTTAAACTCCCTAATGTGCACATATGGGTTTTCATTTTCTAAGCCATGGAACATAGGGAGTAACTATATCATCCCTGTTTTAAAATCCAGTCGGCGAGTATTAGCTGGAAACATGATACATGATGGTGTGGCTATGCGTGTAGGGTGGAGGTAATCCTGAAGGGTCTTAGTGGGTTGATCTCCATGTTCACTCATTTCTTTAGGACTAGATGGATTGTCAAATAAAGGATTTAAAAAGTTTGATTCTGACTCTAGTACAGGCCTACAAGCAAATCTACCCAAAGTGTTTCTATATCTGTGCATGCAAGGTCACAAAATAATAAAAAATACTATGAAAAGAAAGAAGAGAAAAAAAAATAATGCAGCAAGCTAAAAGAAAGAACGAAATTACCGCCTTTACAAACTGCTAAAAAGAAAAACTATCTAGTAATTCTTCTATCGTCTCCCCGACAACAGCGCCAAAATTTGATGACACCCAAAGAATAATGCAGTAGTTGTAGCACAACTTTGGGGTGTCGATTCCACAGGGAGACAAATTAAAATAATAGTAGAAGGTACAAAGAAACTAAAGAAAAATATCAGGTGATTGATGGAGAACAAAGATTGATTGTAAATGTAAATTTAAAACAAAGTAAAGTGAAACAGTAAAGCGTCGGGAATCTCTTGCACAAATCTAGTTGTAATAACTCAATTGGGAGCTCAATTCCAAAATTCCCAATCGGAAGGTGTAAATTTATGAACCAAGATTAAACCAAATGTAACCCTTTGAAATATCATTCACCACTTTAAAAATACGTAAATTATTATCACTATTGAGAAAATCAAACGATGACAATATACTCAGGAAGCGATATTACAGCAAAGAACTAAATCAATATAGATAAATAATTGATCCCAACATAATCAAAGATCTAATCCATTCAATAGAAAAAGTATGACTGAATCCATAAACAGAATAAACTCTATGACTATTCAGAAAAGAAAACATCACTTATAAATTGTGAATAATAAAAAAAAAGTTTTAATAATTAAAGATCAAATACATAAGTAAAAAATAAACAAAAATATCGTCAACTGTGTAAGTTCATCCTTAGCCCCACTTGAGAATTTAGTTACCCATAAATATAATAGACAACAAAAATCTCAAGGGAAAATTTGAACTCTTCATGAGCATCCCCGCTTGGTAGTGGAGATTCCCCAAATTACTCCCAAAAGCCCTCCAGATTGCTTTGAGTGGTAGCAAAGTCCTCTAGACTGCACACTGTTTGGTAGCAAAGCCTTGGAGATTGCACTCTAATTGATGAAGTGAGGTGGGGCTTTTATAGGGCAACTCCACAAGTCCAATGTGTTTCTAATCCGATGTGGAATACTGCGTGAGTGTGCTCGATCGTAGCCTGGTGCGCTCGAGCGCAGGTGCGCTGCAAAGTGTTTCGAATCGATGTGGGATGTCGCGAGTGCGCTCGATCATAGTCTTCTGCGCTCGAGCGCAGCATGGTGCACTGCCTGACCTTTGTCTACTAAAACTGTCATAACTTTCTCTAGAAAAATCATTTTTATGAGCTATAAAATTCTTCAGAAAATAGACATCCGGATCTTTCTAAGCATATATGGCTCATCTCCTGGTTCTTCCTGAATCAATATAGTTTAATATGCAAAAATAACTGATCTGTACGGGCAATTCTGGCAATTTAGTGAAACTTCTTTCCAAGTGCTTGTGAACCTGTAAAACAACGAAAAATAACTTAAAGTAACAAATTCCTAAGTTAAACATATAACACCCTAGTAAAGCACAGTAAACACAGAAATGAGATAAAATAGGATGAAATAACACAAACTAAGAGCTTAACAAATATAAATTAAGGGGCTTAAATATGAATATTTAAGCATTTATCATTACTGTAACAAGGTAATGCCATTCGGGCTAAAAAATGCAGGGGTAACCTTTCAGAGACTGATCAATAAAATCTTCAAAAAACATATCTAGAAAAACATGGAATTGTACGTTGATGACATACTGGTTAAGAGCATTAAAGCCAAAGATCATGAATCTTACTTGGAGGAAGCATTTAGAATACTTTGACACCACTATATGAAGCTAAACTCGGGAAAATATGCTTTCGAAGTCACCTCTGATAAGTTCCTGGGATTAATGGTTACACAGCGAGTGATAGAAGCTAGTCCCGATAAGATAAAGCCAATCTTAGACATAAGTCCTCCTCAGAATATCAAAGAAGTAAAAAGGCTAACTGGACACATAGCCACCCTCAACCGTTTCATGTCTAAAACGAGCTAGAGATGTTTGTCTTTCTTCAAAGAATTAGAAAAGAAAAAGACTTTGCTTGGACTAAAGACTACCAAAAAACCTTTGAAGAATTGAAAGAGTATCTGAGTTCATCACCGTTCCTAACTAAGCTGGTCACTAGATAAAAACTATTTTTTACATATCAATGGGCCAAGACATAGTGGTCCCAGTCTTGATCCGAGAAGAAGGTAGGATTCATAAACCCATCTACTATGTTAATCGAGTTCTACATGATGTTGAGGTAAGATACCTCCCCATAAAAAAGATGGCCTATGCCCTTCTGATCACAGCTTGGAAACTCAGACCATACTTTCAGGCTCGCACCATTACTCTATTGATCGACCAGCCCTTGAGGCAAGTACAACAAAAGCCAAACATCTCCGGAAGACTAGTAAAGTGGTCTATAGAACTTGGAGAATTCGACATCCGGTATAAACCTTGAACAACTATTAAGCAACAGACCTTAGTAGATTTTTTAGCAAAAACCATGTTTCCCAAAATGCTCGTCGAGAGGTAAGATTCTGAGGAAGTTGAATAGTCACTGAGTTGGAAGTTGTATGCTGATGGAACTTCAAACAACACGGGCAATGGAGTCGAACTTATCCTTAATAGTCCTGAAGGCTTTGTAGTAGAGTACACCCTCAGGTTTGAATTCAAAGCCTCAAACAATGAAGTCGAGTATGAGGCGTTGCTTATAGGGATGAAACTGGCAAAGACATTGGCCGTCGAAGCTTTGGAAGTATATAGTGACTCACAACTGGTAGTCAATCAACTGACCAACAAGTATGAAGCCAGATGTACGAAAATCATTAGGTATCTCGAGAGTGCTCTCGAGCTTGTAGTAGGCTTCAAGAGGTTTCAAATAACACAAGTGCCCTGAGCACAAAATTCAAAGGCAGATGCCTTGGCACGACTTGCCTATTCTAGGCAGTCTGATCTCACACAAGCAGTCTACCTCAAAACCCTTGTGTGTCCCATGAAGTACCGGTCATACCCGTGACCGATGATCAAACCTGGATGGACTTGATCCTCCAATACTTAAGAGATGGAACACTCCTCTGTTAGAGGAATGAAGCTAAAAAAATCATCTCCCACACTTCGTGGTATATTATAATCGAAGAAAAATTGTATAATTAGGGCTTAGAGGTTGTTTATTCCACTTGAGATAGGGACGCAATATAGATTTTCAGAAAATCAATTGATGAAGAAGCCTTGATGAGAGCCATAAAATGCATCGTAATCGTACTTATTTGTTAGTGCTTTAGGGTTGATTTAGGTTTTAATTGCATTTTTATTTGTTAACAACTCTAAAGTGGTATTCTTAGAGCATTAACTTATTTCAGTGCATTTTCAGGTATCTTGAGTTAAAAGAGATGGAAAAGTGATCATCATTTTAAACACAAAGCTTCAATGAATACTCAAGTGAGAGAGTGGTCGTGGAAGAGCCAAGATGAAGAGAAACTAATAAATAAGTTTTCACTAAGTCGTTAGAATTGCCATACAAATCAATCATTTTTGCAAATTAAACTGTATTGATGTAGGAAGAACCAGAAGATGAGCCATATATGGTTAGAAATATCTGGAAGTCTAGTTTCTAAAGGATTTCATGGTTCATCAAAAGGATTTTTCTAGAGAAAGTTATGGCGATATTAGCGGACAGAGGTCAGATCTCCTGAATCAGCATCAGGGAGAGGCGCACCTTGGATCAGTTGAGGCGCACCTTGCAGAAAGAAGGCCAAAAGACGCTGGAAGAAGCATTAGGGAGAGGCACACCTTGGATTATTTGAGGTGCACATCACAACAACACACAAGAAGCTTTACAAAGCCAAGGTGCAGCGCAAGAAATCCAAGGTGCAGCGTGCACACTCCTCCTGTTCTCTGAGTTAGACCCTAATTAGGTCTTTAATGATTTGTTCAAACCCTAAAACACCCTTAGGCCTTGTACAATATAAATAGACCACTTAGGATTTGTAATTAGACATTCAAAAACCTATAAAACTCAAGGGAGGCTGCCACACTCTCCCCCATGGCTAACTAATCTCCAAGCAAGGCGAAGGGATGAATCCCTAGGTGTAGTTGTTTCTATTTCCCTTACTTGATTTAGTTGTAATAGAGCTTTAGTGTTCAAACATTTTTATGATTTAATTTTTAATCTAATTAGTAGATTTCTTATTAGTCCGGTGATTGCATGCTTCTTTTCCATATAAGTCTAGTCATGCTCTTCTTATGTGTATTTGTTTGGGTGTGATTGAGTCCGGTAGATCTCTTTTATAGATTTATCCATTGCTGCGGTATTTTCATTTAGATATATCGTCGTCTCTTGATAATTTATAAGTTAGGTCATGTGTGCTTGAAAGTAAAGAATAATTCATATCAATTACATTAGGGTTTATACATGCACTTTAATTGAATATTTGCCGATTGCCTGTTTAGGATGTGAAACTTGCAATCGAGATAAAAACAACTGAATCAAGTTAGGATTAGGGCAACGAACCTAGGGAGGATTCCCAGATCCTTGTTATTCCCCTATTATACTTCATAATCTACTTTACACAATTGTTCACTATCAATTTCAGATTCTCTATTTAATTTTATCATATCGTTTCAGATTAAAGTTTACACCTTCCTTTATAGTTGATTTGTCTCCCTGTGGAATCGACACCCCAAGGCTATACTACAACATCGCGTGTGTTTTGGACGTAATCAAATTTTGGCGCCGTTGCCGGGGAGACGCGCTTACAAACAAGGAAGATTGTCAACTTTGAGACAAAACGGTAATATCGTTCCTTTCTTGAAGTTTTGATTTTCCGATTTTTTTATTTATTTTGTTCTTTGCTCTTTGTTTTGATTTTCTAATTTATTTATTTATTATTATTATTTTTCTTTATTTAATTTTTTTGTTTTATTTATTTCCCCTAACATGGCCGAAAATCACAATGAAATTGTTGCTAGGACACTTAAAGACTACTTGCACCCTAGCCGAACGGCCACCCCATCTTGTATCATGTTCCCCTCTAATGTTCAACAAATTGATTTTAAGCCGGGCATGATCCAATTGCTACCAACCTTCCATGGGTTTGAGAATGAAAACCCCTATGTCCACATTAGGGAATTTGAGGAAGTAGTAGCAACTGTTCACAGTAGGGCTAATATGATAGACACCATTAAACTTAGTTTTTTTCCTTTTTCACTTAAGGAAAAAGCCAAGGCTTGGCTGTACTCGTTAAGGCCTAGGTCCATAGGTAGTTGGGATGAGATGACACGAATTTTCTTCCAAAAGCACTTCCCAACCCATAAGACCAAGAACCTCAAGAGACAAATCTCAAACTTTGCACAAAAAGAGAGCGAAACCTTATATCAAGTTTGGAAACGTTTCAAGGACCTTTTGAATTCTTGTTCACACCATGTGTATGAGAGTTGGCGGGTGGTTAGCTACTTCTATGATGGACTTCTAAGTAGGGAGAGGCAGTTCATAGAAATGATGTGCAATGGAGATTTTCTTCAAAAAGGTCCTGACCAAGCCATAGATTTCCTAGATGACCTATCAGAAAAATCCTACACTTGGACAGGACCAAATGCTATGGAAAGCACTAGGAGAAATCAACCCACTGGGATTTATCAACTTAAGGAAGAAGATAACCTTAAAGCCCGTTTAGAGGCCCTAACTAAGGAAATTGAAGCCTTAAAAACCAGAAATGCTAGGGCTCCTGAATCGATTGCTAGGGTAAAGTCCTATGAGCCTTGTTTCATGTGTAATAGGGTAGATCATTTACCTAAGGATTGTCTAGTTTATTTTGAGATGAAGGAAGAGTGTAATGCTGTAGGTATACCCTTTGGGAAACCACACTCACCCTACTCTAACACCTACAATCCCGGTTGGAAAAATCACCCAAATTTTAATTGGAAATCTGACATGCAACCCCCTGCCCACTCTAGTACCCAATGGCAACCGGAAGCAACTTCATATAATGCACCTCAACAATCTTTACCTTTGGAAGATATGTTTAAGTCATTTATGTAGATACATGCCAAGAATATGGAAGATCAAGACAAAATAAATCAACATCTGTTAGAGGAGCAACAAGGGATCAAAGCGGAACAAAATGAGATAAAGAGCCAACTCACTAAGTTGACTAGTTTCTTGGCGATTCAAGAGCAAGGACGGTTTCCTTCGCAGCCACAACAAAATCCAAGGGGAGAACATATGGCACAAACCTCTAATCCTGGAAATCAAAATGTTAAAGATGTTAATGTCATAATCACCCGTAGCGGTAAGAAAATTGATTGTCCCACTCTACCATCAAACTTGATCAACAAGGATGAAACCCCCAAGGAACAAGAGGCCTATGATGATTATTCTCCATCGGTGCCTTTCCCTCAAGCACTCCTTAAACCTAAGGAGATAAATTCAACATCAAAAGGTGAGATTCTTGAACAACTTCAGCATGTTAAAATTAACCTCCCTCTTCTTCATGTTATAAAACAGATTCCCAACTATGCTAAAGTCATCAAGGATCTGTGCACACTCAAGAAAAGGCACCATGTGAAGAAGACAACATTCCTAATGGAGCAAGCAAGTGTAGTAATTGACAGCAAGATACCGCCCAAATATAAAGATCTGGGCTGTCCAACAGTGGCTTGTCAAATTGGAAACAAATCTTGTGGCCAAGCATTGCTAGATTTGGGTGCTAGTGTGAACCTCATACCATACTCCATATACTTGCAGCTCGGTCTAGGTGAGATCAAACCAACCTCTATGGTACTTCAATTAGCGGATAGATTGGTAAGAAAACCAAGAGGTATTGTAGAAGATGTTTTGTTGCAAATTGATAATTTCTACTATCCTGTTGATTTTTTGGTTTTAGATATTGTTTCTACTGTAAACACGGAGTCCAAAATTCTTTTAATACTTGGAAGACCCTTCCTTGCCACTGCCAGTGCCCTCATTAATTGTAGGAATGGTCTAATGACATTATCATTTGGAAATAGAACTTTAGAGGTAAATGTTTTCCGAGTCTCAAAACAGCCATATGAAGAGGATGAGTGTCTCGATAATCACATGGTTGATAAGCTCAATTTAGAGGATGAGTACGCTAAAGATAATTCTAACTCTTTGGAATTCCCTCATAATAATTTTAAGTTCGATGATTCTTTAACTTATTCCCATGCCGTTAATTCTATTGATATTTTTGATAAGTCACAAGAATTTATTAAGAAATCATGGCAACCATGCTTTGAGAAGTCACTTGAGAGAAGTCACATGGATGCGCAAATCAAATACCCTACTGCTGATAGTGAGTGGGCAACACTAAGAACACTTGAGCCATATGCGGTGGACTTTAAGTATTCTTTGCCAAAAGATTAGCATTAAGGCCATTAAATTGGAGCCTTATCTTCAGCACCACAATGAGGCCAGCAGTGAGAGTGGTGCAGCGTCTGGCTGAAGACATAAATCTTAGCGCCCATGGGAGGCAACCCACAATATATCCTTTTATTTATATATTTTTTTTCTTGTTTATTTTGCCGTTTTCCAGTTTTACTTTCGTATTTCTTTTTCAATGATAAATATACGAAACAGTTCAAATGGTGGTGCACAATTTTCAACTTCTGTGCACTTTTGGCTACAAAGGGAATTTCCTTAACTTTTGCTTTCACATTGAGGACAATGCTTATTTTAAGTTGGGGGTGGAGGAAACATATTCCTGTTTTTCATGTTCTTCATTGAACTGCTCGGTGTCGTTTTTTTTTTATTTGTTTTTAGCATGCTTTGTGTTTGCCTTAGATGTAATTCACATGTCAATGATATAAGCTTAATTGAGATAACATACAACATTTAGAAGGAGTTAAATTTTGTTTCGGTTTGAAATTAATTTAAGTATCAATTTTCATTTGGTTTGAGACTCTAGTTTATTGTAAGATTGTATAATTAGTCTACAACATCTAGAAAAGTTTTATATGCGGATTTGTGAATATTTTTGCGGTCTCATCAAGCTCTAGAACTTATTTGATAATCACTTGAGGCGAATTCCCAGAATGCACACTACTTAGGATATGATATAGGCCATTTTTGAACTATTTGAGCCTTTCAAACCTACCCTTGCAAAATATATCACTAGTCACCTATTTGAACCCTTTTTTCTTGAAAAAGAATTTGAGCCTTGTTTCTTTCAAAAACCCATTTACTTACCCTTATGAGCCTAAAAATATTTTATCCTTACCCTTCTTTTAAAAGAACTTAGTTGTACACATTTTAAGAGGAGTAAGGATGGAAATATGAAAAACCATAACCCAAGTATATTAAAGAAGATAAGTTGGGGGTTGTGGAAAAGAAAAGAAAAAAATGAAAGAGGAGGTGAATGGTTATGTGCCATCTAAAAAAAAATGAATTATGGCAAAGAAAGAAGAAAGAAAGAAAAAAAATGGTGATTCGTTGAAAGAAATGCTCGAAAAATGGTTGAAAGAGTTGGGTGTTGAAGTAAAGGTTACCAAGTGCTTAAAGTGATTGTGTTTAAAGCTAAGAGATTAAGTTCTTTTACTTGTGAATCTTTCCCGTTCTTCCTTAACCTTTGTCTTAGCCTAACATTACAAGCTTATTAAAGACCTTTTGATCCAATATAGTGTGATTTTTCTACAATAGTGGAGAGTGATTTGAAAAGTGAGCTTATGGAGCTTGTCTTTGTGATTGATGTCACGCAATTTATTATGTTTTTAGAAGCCAAGACTTGTATTCATGAATGCTATGCATAAAATCATCCGGGTGTTTGGACTAATGGATTGTGGTAAGATAGATGTTAAGAGTCAATAACGATTTTAAGATTGATGTTTGGATTACGTTTGAACTTAGGTGAAATTTAATGATTCTATATGCCATGTGTTATGTGCAATTTTTGAGCAAAATATGAATTACTCTTGGTTAACACTAATATTGCTTTTCATTGACTTTGATTCCCACCATAGAATTCATCTCTTGTTTTCGCTTGAATTGCTAGGGACTAGCAATAAGCTAGTTGGGGGTTGTGATGAGAGTCGTAAAATGCATCGTAATCGTACTTATTTGTTAGCACTTTAGGGTTGATTTAGGTTTTAATTGCATTTTTTATTTGTTAACAACTCTAAAGTGGTATTCTTGGAGCATTAACTTATCTCGGTGCATTTTCAGGTATCTTGAGTTAAAAGAGATGGAAAAGTGATCATCATTTTAAACACGAAGCTTCAATGAATACTCAAGTGAGAGAGTGGTCGTGGAAGAGCCAAGATGAAGAGAAACTAAGAAATGAGTTTTCACTAAGTCGTTAGAATTGCCATACAAATCAATCATCTTTGCAAATTAAACTGTATTGATGTAGGAAGAACCAAGAGATGAGCCATATATGGTTAGAAAGATCTAGAAGTCTAGTTTCTGGAGGATTTTACAGTTTGTCAAAAGAATTTTTCTAGAGAAAGTTATGGAAGTTTTAGCGGACAGAGGTCAGATCTCCTGAATCAGCATCAGGGAGA
This sequence comes from Bretschneidera sinensis, assembly GCA_023935145.1. Lineage (NCBI taxonomy): Eukaryota > Viridiplantae > Streptophyta > Magnoliopsida > Brassicales > Akaniaceae > Bretschneidera > Bretschneidera sinensis. The sequence continues at coordinate 51,220,728 of CM043704.1, forward strand.
GGTGCATCTTGGATCAGTTGAGGCGCACCTTGCAGAAAGAAGGCCAAAAGACGCTGGAAGAAGAATCAGGGAGAGGTGCACCCTGGATTATTTGAGGTGCACCTCACAGCAACACACAAGAAGCTTTACAAAGCCAAGGTGCAGCGCAAGAAATCCAAGGTGCAGCGCGCACACTGCCCCTGTTCTCCGAGTTAGACCCTAATTAGGTCTTTAATGATTTGTTCAAACCCTAAAACACCCTTAGGCCTTGTACACTATAAATAGACCACTTAGGGTTTGTAATTAGACATTCAAAAACCTAGAAAACTCAAGGAAGACTGCTACACTCTCCCCCATGGCTAACTAATCTCCAAGCAAGGCGAAGGGATGAATCCCTAAGTGTAGTTGTTTCTATTTCCCTTACTTGATTCAGTTGTAATAGAGCTTTAACGTTCAAACATTGTTATGATTTACTTTTTAATCTAATTAGTAGATTTCTTATTAGTCCGATGATTGCATGCTTCTTTTCCATATAAGTCTAGTCATGCTCTTCTTATGTGTATTTGTTTGGGTGTGATTGAGTCCGGTAGATCTCTTTATAGATTTATCCATTGTTGCGGTATTGTCATTTAGATATATCGTCGTCTCTTGATAATTTATAAGTTAGGTCATGTGTTCTTGAAAGTAAATAATAATTCATATCAATTACATTAGGGTTTATACATGCACTTTAATTGAATATTTGCCGATTGCCTGTTGGGGATGTGAAATTTGCAATCGAGATAAAAACAATTGAATCAAGTTAGGATTAGGGCAACAAACCTAGGGAGGATTCCCGGACCCTTGTTATTCCCCTATTATACTTCACAATCTACTTTACACAATTGTTTCACTATCAATTTCAGATTCTCTATTTAATTTGATCATATTGTTTCAGATTAAAGTTTACACCTTCCTTTATAGTTAATTTGTCTCCCTGTGGAATCGACACCCTAAAGCTATACTTCAACACCGCGTATGTTTTGGGCGTAATCAAGCCCTTAGGATGAACACCGATTTGATTGATGAGGCAAGATATATAGCCCAGATCAAGGTTGTTGCATACCACCAGAGGCTGTCGAGGTACCATAATTCTTTAGTCCGAGGAAAATCTTTCAAGTTACATGACCTGGTACTTAGAAAGAATGAAGTGTCTCGCCCTCGAAAAACAAGAAAGCTCCTCTTGAACTGGCAAGGACATAATTGCATCAAAAAGGTCTGTTGAGCCTGGATCTTTGGTTTGGAAGACCTCAACGACAATTCGATACCTCGGACTTGGAATGCAGAAAACCTCTGCAAGTTTTATTAGTAGAAGGTTAGCAAATTTTTTATTTCAAATTCATTTATGTAATTTCCAGATATTATTAGTAAGAGGCTAGTTTTATTCACATATTTGTCTATATTTACTTTGGAACTAAGTGAAGGGCCTCGAGCTCCTTCCACTTACACAAAAGTTCAGTGAGCCCCGAGGACTTCTTCCTCGGATCCTTCCATTTTATCGATGTTAAGTAAAAATCCTAGAGCTCCTTTTACTTAGATAAAAAACAAGGAAAAAGCCCCAAACCTTTCCTCTTCAAACTCTTCTAAGTGAACAAATGCTCCATAGAAAAGACCCCCAAGCTGTTTAGCTTCGAGCTCTTTATACTTGGCTAAAATTTAAAGAGGAGGCCCTGAGCCATTCTCTTTCATCTGCTTGAAACTAAGGGTTAGAAGCCTCGAACTTAAAAGATCTCAACAACAACCCCATTCCTCGAATATAGAATGTAGAAGGCCTTTGCAAATTCTATTAGTAATACTTATCCTTCTTAATGTATAATTCTTAAAAGTGATTTCATTATGTTTGAATCTTCAAACAATTTCAATTAATATTCCGAGTTGGAAGCCTCAAGATCTTTCCACCCTCTAACTAATTTCAAGATACAGTTTGAGCATAGAGCCCTGATCTCTTCCCACCCTCAGAAGCATTTCAAGATATATCTCGAGCTTAGAGCCCTAAGCTTTCTCTAACCTCGAAGCCTATTCAATTCATATTCCGAGGTAAGAGTCCTAAACTCCCTACACCCTCATAAACATTCCAAGTTAAAATCCCAAGAGAAAATATTTAAAGGCAAAGGAAAGATAAAAGAAAAACACAAAAACCAATTGTGTTCATAAAAATATTAAGTCTAAGGCACTGCTGGCCTATTAGTACAAAATGTGGTATAGGGCACTACCATCCCTTAAAATACATAGAAAAAGGAGAAAAAGGTAGCAATGTCTACTCATCCCCTATAATATAACTTTCTCCTCAGTCCTTCTCACATCGATCTTAACCTCTTTACCATCCTGTACGTTCTGATTCTCTCCAAGCACCACTGCTGAGAGGTAATGCTCAGGAAAAAAATTGTCTGCTTTGGCCTTAGCATCCATAAAGCCATCCAAATATTGCCTCACACTCCCATTCTTTAGTTCAGTGCGGTACTCTATAGAGAGTTGGAAGTCCTCTAAAGCCCTTCGCCATGTGGCTTCACTCTCTCAGTCCATGGCCTCGAAATTCTTGAATTCTTCAACGACCTCGCCCTTGGCTCCAACCACCTTTGCCTTAAGGACGGTGTAAGCATCTTGGGAGCTCACCAACTATGTCCTCGCAAGCTTAAAGTCCTTTTCTTTTGGCCGGATGGAAGCTCTCAAATCAACAACCAAGGCCATTTGCTCCTCCAATCTTTTGTTGATCTCAATGAAATGCTGAGGCAACACACCTGTGGCCACACTAGTCTGGTTTAGCAAAAAACAAAAAACGAACAAGTCAAAATACACAAAATATTGAAATCACAAAGGAATGTAAATAAAGGTATTACCTTGGCCTGCAACTCCTCTAAAGACCTCAAAAGCCATTATGCCAAGCTTGGTCCTGTCCTGAGAAAGTATGCCTCTAATTAACCACTCTCTAATGATCCAAGCTCCACCCATCATCAAGTCCATGACCTTTATGAACCAATTAAGGTGAAACACCTCTGTACCAATGGACGAAGCATTGGGAGATCTAAGTCCGAGGACCACAGTGCTTAAAGTAGTAAGTGTCAATGGAAAACCTGTGAGGCCAGCAATAGGGGATCGATGAGGCAATTGATGACTAGCCTCATGACCCTTAGAATTAGAAGAGTCATGCTTCTTCTTCCCTGAACATTTAATGTTGGTTCTAGCCCCAACGTCATCACCTTTTTTACTTGCTGCCCTTTTGGCAGCCTTCAACACTTGTGAACAACTTAGAGTCATATTAGTACCAAAGAAGAAAATCAAAAGGATCGGAGTCAGTCAAGAAACATTTGAGGAAAAAAAATGAAAAAAAAATATAACCTCGAGAGGACAAAGGCTAAGATTAGCCTAATTAGTATTATTGCTGAGATCAGCAGCCTCTACGGTCCCAACCACCATATCTCTAACGGTTTTCTCTTCCGAACTCCTAAGGGTTGGACGACGGCTTTTCTTCAAAAAGGTCAGATTTCACACTCGTGGGATTTCAAAACTAGTATCGCTATTAATAAAAAAAGCTTTCTTTTCAATTTCTTTAAAGAGGAAGAGTAATTCTTCACAACCGCTCTCTTGGCCCTCTGACTCAAAACAACCCAACTATGTTCCAAATGACAATTCATAGAGAAGATATTCATGGAAAATATCAAGGGTCAGATATGCACCAACCTTCTCGCAAGCATAAATAAAACCTACCAACAAATGAACAGAGTTTAAAACTAGTTGAGAAAGAGCTATGTTACAGTACTTAAGTACGAGACGGATGATAGGGTGGAAAGAAAATCTCATACCAGCTTTCAAAAAATAAGTATACACACAAACCTCATAAGGAGGATCCTCATGAGGATTGTTGCACTCCCTTTCTCCAATACCGGGAGTTCTAAGGGAATGCTCAGCCGGGATCCTATATTTTCCCCTCAACTTCTCCATACTGGAATCTTTTAGCTCATTTGGTACTCTCTTGGCCCCATATTTAATCTCCTTAGTACCATCGACCATATCATCCTAAACATCATTCGGGGTAGGCTCAACTTCGACTCTGGCCTCACTACTAGGATCTATTACTACTCTCTCTACATGAAATTCAATCTAGAAGTTTTTCTCCTCAGCCTCGGATGAACTAGAACTAATACTAAAAGAAGAAATTTTTGAAAAGGCAAGGAAAGAAAGGACTTACCTAGGAAAGTAAAAATATGTCAAAGTGTTGGACTGCGAAGACTAAGGACTCTCTCTCTTGACTCCGAGGGCTCTCCAAAGAAATGTTAGAGTGAAAACTTGAAAGTGACGTGAAAATGGTTAAAATTCTCATCCTTTTTATAGATCAACGGACAACTCAGATCATTCTGAAATGGAGGGTTAGGATCGTGTCATTTCATTTACCGAGGAGATATGTCTTGTTCACTAAGAAGCGCAACCGTTCAACACATCCTCTTATAGGTTTTAGAACCCCCTTTAAGACTCCCACTTAACAGGCTTTCAATAACTTAGTGGGCTTTAATCCACTTAATGGGTCTTCATCAGAGGAAACTTACTAATGTGTTTCCCCTCTTTTTGGGCCAAATGCCCACAACTACAAAACAATAATTCTTCCCTTCAAACCAGAAGCTACAGGCTAAACATTCCTATAGCTGGGTGACATAAAATTTTCTAATTGTTTAAGACTCGAAAAAAAAGAAAGAAAAAGAGTATGCCAGTTGCGAGGTGGATGCCCCGAGCAATCTCACTCCTCAAAACTTATTTCATTAAAGTCCAAGGGGATAGGGCTGACCTATCTCAAACCTCATAACCCTTTAATCAAAAGTCTGAGGAGATAAGGCCAACTTATCTCAGTCCTCATACACTTTTCACAAAAACTCAAAGGAGATAGAACTAACCTATATCAGCCCTCGAACCTTTTTCAATCTCAGCCCTTGGATCATTTTCACAAAACTTTGAAGAGGATGCCCCGAGCAATCCCAACCCTCGGATCCATTTCACAAAAAAAATCGAGGAGATAAGGCCGACCTATCTCAGCTCTCATACCCTTTTCGCAAAAACTCCGAGGAGATAGGGCCAACCTATCTCAGCCCTTAGACCTCTTTCACAAAAACTCCAAGGAGATAGGGTCGATCTGTCTCAGACCTCGAACCTTTTTTCACAAAAACTCCGAGAATATATGGCCAACCTATCTCTCCCTTTCAGACCTAACTCCATGACTCTAGGGAATATGATCCATAAGTATCCTCCTCGATCCTATTCACCCAAAGTCGAGTCCCTCAGACTTATCTTTTAAAATATTGAGGAATTCATAACTTAGCTCAAGTCTGCACCACTCGAACTCATTATCTACCTCGCTTTAAGGAACTCGGCTTAAGTCCGTATCACTCAAACTCATTATCTACGTTGCTTCGAGGGACTTAGCACAAGTATGTGCTTCACAGACTCATTACTTTCCCTTCCGAGGAGGCAGTGCGAAGCTTTGAGGTCTCCTCAGAATTTACATTCTCTTCCGAGAAGGTAGTGCCTAGATATTAATCCTCCCCGGACACAAGACATTCAAAAGATGGCCATACACTATCCCTCACATTGCTCGAACAAGTTCAAGTCTCTATTTTTCGCCTTCTTAAGTACCTGGGTACCCATACAATGTCAAACTTGATCTGAACTGCATGACACAGAAAGAAATCACTCCAAACAACCTATTTCTTCAATTTCATAACTATACTCAAAGAAGTGTAGGCCATCAGATATAGGGGAAAATTCTTCATCCAATAACATGATGATACGTAGTGCCCGTCAAAGGGTAAAATGATAAATTCATGGACAAAGTTCCCTATCCAACAGCACGATGACATGTGGCACCCGCTAAGGGTAAGGCGGGAATCCTGTGAACTAAGCAGACCAACCAATCAAAAAGCTACACCTCGATAAGGGTATAACAGTAAATTCACACCAAAGCCCTAATATTGCTACAACACTCAAACTCATGGATAAACTATTATTTAAATAATCTAGCTTATTGATAAAATAATCCAGCATATAGATAACCCAATCTTATCAATATATGGGAATCTCATTCCTATCATGATACTTAGTGATCAATCACTTTCCTAATCGGACTTTGCTTTGAAGCACTATATAAGGGGGCTCTCACAATCAAAAGGTACACATTCAATTCGCTCTTTATTAACAACTCTCTATTTTTAAATAAATATCCATATTCTCAAAAGCCCTATTCTAACTTAGACATTGGAGAGTCCCCGTGGAGGCACAGCCCCTCTGGTCCTTTGACGACTTCTTTGATTTCTCATTATTTCGTGTGTGTAGGTACCACATCCTGACCGTTCAAATTCTTGGTAGAATTTCGGCATCAATGCTAGTAATTCACTCCACAAATGATATCCTATAATTTCATACATTGATCATCAAACGACACATCGTTACAAGCACACCACAGTTCCCAACAAATACAACAGAGCACTACCCATTTTAAAACCCCATTTAAGACGTTGTATCAACAATCCAAGTTTGCTAAGGACAACATATTATTCACAACCTGAATTTGCATTTAGCATAAAATAACCCCAAACCTCGAATTCTATAGAGCCATATAGAAATAAATAAGGAAGTGTTTCCAAAGAAGGGAATGAACAACACCTACACTTGGAAACGAAAAGGATCCCCAATGCTGCAAATTATAATCTACAACTATAGCATTGTGGAATAGATTCCAAACAAAACCACTAAGTTTCGTTGGGATTTGGTGATGCTAAGTATGAGATAGGCAAGTAGTTGCATGACCCTTAATCCTAGACTTAGTCCATTAATACTCCTTAAGTCGTAAAGAAACCATCAAAAAATTTTGTCCAAACAAGTTTATCAATTTTGGCAGGAAAAATTCTTTCCTAGCACAGGTCCATGAGAGATACATTGCACAAAGGTCCATTTAATGGTGAGATTGACCCTTGTGCCATGAATGCTAGGCAAGAACTTCTCATTTGATAGGGTCCAAAACAATATCTTACAGCTTCATGGAATACGTAAGAGAAAATAGATCCAAAACCATGTGCATGAAACTACTATCCATTAAGGCATCCTTCATTAAGATATAAGGTAATATTGGATATGATAAATGAAAGGACAATCACCCATTTAGAATGCCAAAAAGGAATTTCACCCTTACCTAAAATCCATTTAGAATGCTGTAAAAGATGTTGGATATATATATATATATATATATATATATATATATATATATATATATATATGTGTGTGTGTGTGTGTGTGTGTGTGTGTGTGTGTGTGTGTGTGTCTGTGTGTGGCTAGCAAGCCTTCCAATAATGAGAATGCTAAGAGGAAAGGTCGTGACTTGCAACCTTGAGTAGGGTTCCATATTTTAAGTTCATAAACGACGTCTATAAAGATTTATCTTCTAAGAAACACCACCCTAACTTGGCATGAAGGGAGAACATAACCTCCTTCAAGGTTAGTAACCCTAGGCCACCTTCTTCATAAGGAGAACAAACATGACACCAAGAACTCTAATGATTTTTGGCTTCCCATTTTTTAGACCAAAGAAAATTCACAAAGAATTTCTCCATAGAATTAAGCAAATTTTTAGGCAACGGGATGACAAACATTATATAAGCACGAATTGAAGTGAGAACACTATTAAGAAGAGTCATTTTGCCTATGAAATAAAGAAAATGAACTTTCAACCCCTCTAGCCTCTTTCTAATACTCACCTTGTAAAGTGAAAATAAGAGGCCTTAGCTCTCTCTTGAAACAAAGGAATTCCCAAATAAATGAAAGAAAAAGTTTTAAAAGAGAAACCTAACCAATTAGCGATAAGGTTTCTTTTAGACAACTAGCACCAAGAGGAAGTATAGGAAAGAACTCTTGCACCAATTAACTTGCTGGTCTGAAACCTTTTCATAATCTCTGTATAGATTGACCATAGAGAAAATTGAAGATTTAGATCCTTTCAAGAAAACCAACATATCATCAGCGAATAACAAATGGGAGATCGGATTGCCATTTTTTTTAACATAGTATCTCCCAATGGAACCTATTTAAACTAAAGAGTTTAAGGCATGACTAAAAGCATCCTGTGCAAGATTGAAAAAGAGCCAGAGAAAGACGATCTCCTTGCCTCAAGCCTCTGGTAGAATTCAAAAAAACCATGTGACAATTGATTCAAATGACTGGAACACCAACAGTTTGAAATAGATTAATATATAAGATTGCACGACCATTCAACAAACCCAAATCGACATAAAACAACCAATATATAATTCCACTCCATTCGATCATAAGCCTTGGACATATCCACTTTAAAGATAACATTTATGCCATGATTTTTTTGTCAATATCATACACCAGCTCATGCGCAATATCAATGTCCTCATGAATGAGTCTACCTGATACGAAACCTAATATGTTGGATAAAATCTTAGCTAAAATTTTTATATAAAAAACTACACAAGCTAGTAGGTCACAACTCTGTAAAAGATTACGGTTTTTCATTCTTAGGAATAATTACGCGTAAAGCCATCCACACTCGAGGAATTATCTGGATATAAGTCTCAAACAATAACTTTAATCTCATCCTCAAGAAGAATAGCACAAAGCTTCTCATTAGAAGTTGTCCCCAACAAAGAGGGAATAGCATCCAAAATATAATAATCATGCTCACACTAAGTGGAATAAAAAAGATTGGAAAAATGATCCATAATACTTATGATGTTATCATCTTAACAAAGTGAACCATTAGCTAAACGCAGCTTAAAGCTGGGCTTAAATACTCTCTCCTTGATAGAAGCATGACAAAAGGTTGTATTGTTGTCACCACCTACAACCAGTGAATACAAAAAAATATCACGTACAAGACTTTCCTTTAGTTTCAACAATTGAGTCAATCGTTCCTTTTTTTAAGATACACCCCCTTGTGGTGGAGGGGGATTTGGCATAGAATCCTATTTGTTTATTCAATAAAATAAAAGAAAATACAAAGAAGGGGGACAAAAGAGCATAATAAACCTGAAGGGGACATAAAACATAAGCTTAGAAGCGACCCTACGCCTTACTCGAAAAAAAAAATTACAACATCTTATAAGAGGCAAGACCTTGGTGATCAACCCTTAAAGCTAGTTTACAAATTTTAGGAAGAGATATATTTGACCAATAACGCTCAACATGTTCATGGACATGACCATGTTTAGCAAGATTGTCTGCCAGCTGGTTGCCTTCACGAAAAATATGATCAATTCTAACATTAGAAAGAAGAAATTAAAGCTTTAATCTCCCGAATGCAATAAATTAATCCCAATGAGCATCATAAACATTTTCAGAATGTTCACTATAACTTTGGAATCACTTTTAGTGAAGTTCAACTAAATATTGTAACTTTAGCTAGTTTGAGACCATTAAGCAAGGCACTAGCTTCAACTTGCATGTTTATGAAATGGCCATAAAAGTGAGAAAAAGATAGAATAATATTAGAATTAGCATACCCAAAAAAAAACATCGCCATCGTCTCCATTATTCATACCAGAACCATCCCATTTGAGTTTAATCATCCTTACATCCAGTCCATTCCATCTAATCCATCTTCCACGTTGGGAAAGAATAGTTCTCACTGTCAATAAAAGAGCTTGCAAACAAGTAATATCATGGAAATTAATAGCATACTTAGGAACAAAAGATTGCTGCAATTCAAAGATCCAATTTAATATTTACCAATAATGACATAAGTTATCATAGCAGTTGAATCAAAACAAGCCATGTTTTTTTCAACCCATAATTCCCAACACACCATACTAGTAATGATAATTTTTGTAAACCCTATCTGAGTAGCAAGGCTAGAACTTTGTAACCAAGCTATATCTAAACCAAATAAGGAGCATGCTATGGTAACATTCAAGCGATAACCAAAAAATCGCCAAATCTGAGTCACCACCTCACTGCAAACAAAAAGATAAGCAATAGATTCAGTTTTTGGATGATTACAGCAAATGCACTGAGATGCCAGATTGATGCTAAGACATTAGATGTTGTTGTCTACTAGAAATCCTCCATGAAATAGTTTCCAGATCAAGCATGAAACTTTTGTAAAGATAATTTTGTTCTAAATTTTTTTATGCCATTTGAATAGTGGGCTATTGATTCTGAATTTCTCCTAATATTCCTTAGCAAAAACAAATCTTAAGCCAAATGATCTCATACCAGCTTATTGGGAGAGTTGTCCATTCGAACAACATCCAATGCAATAGAATAGTCTGGACAGAAGTTTCAAACCACATGGAAGAACTTAGATCAGTTTTGAGTATAATAATATTCTCATTAACCTCTAAAATTTGTTTGTTAATTTCTCCAAAGACATCCCAGTTCCACTTCTATAAATCCTACGAAAAGACTTGAGTTTCTTATGTAAAATGACCATAAGAGGACCTGGAACTGAATCCTGCCAAATGCCCTTCACAAAATCTATAATAGTAGGATGAGAAATCCACATCTTCATATACTTGAAAGAAACATGTTTAGAACAAGTATCAACAAGAGAAATTAAAAGAGGATGGTGATTAGAAAATACCCATAGAAGATGATGCACTTTTATGGTTAGAAAATTCAATAAGAAAACATCATTGACAAGAACTATATCAAGATGTTGCCAAGTGTGAGAACTCGCATCGTGATCATTACACAACATGAAAATGCTACCCACATAGCATGAATCATATAAAGTAGACATCTGAATGAAATCGTTAAATTCTGAAATGACACCAAAATCTAATTCTCCACCACCTACTTTTCTTTAGAAAAAGTGACTACATTGAAATCACCCATAAGAAGCCAGGGAAGAGAAATCGTAGAAGATAATTTCTGCAACGAGTATCAAGCTCAAGTCTTTCTGTAACGACCCATCCCAGGTTGGCCACCCTCGAGACGGTGTTGTCACATTTTGAAAATCCTAGCACGACACATATATGCAACAATAAAAATAATACTAATAGAAATTCTTTTACATCAATCCTCACTCTCAACAGGGGAGATACATCAATCTATTATTGACTTAAACATAATATACAACGTAAGATCGATGAATATTTATAAACAATTTTTTATTTTATTTTCTCAAAAGGATGTGGACACGTACGTAGCTTACAGAAAAAGATTTTGTCTGAACCTCAACTTACCAAACTATTTGTCTTGCCTACTAGCTGAAATCATTGTACAATGAAGGATGAGCTTCATAAGCTCAGTGAATTAAATTTACTAGAAGTATTCAATTTGTATCAATAGTCATTTAATATTTAAATCAATTATATCTCACATAACTTGATAATAACATTCTATTATACTACACATATCATAAATCTCATTCTCTATCAATCTCTTCTCCTTATATATTGGTTCAACTTAAGACTATCAATTATCTCATAATTACCTCGTAATGAGGTTCACAGCATAAAGTCTACCATTTAGATGGTTTTTATCATATCATACTTTTATGTTTCTTTCTTACCATAACTGTCTCTCTGTAAGACTCGTTCATCTATAAATAAATTTACACAATAACACACAACACATCAGTATTTCAGTAATGCAATCTATATTTAAAACAGATGCAATGCATGAGTTATTATTAGAGAACGTCTTCCCACATGTCGACATGTTTTTATCTTAGACTGGCCCCCTTCCAGTTCTTTATTTCCAGCATAAACCGGCTGCATGGTATTTATTTCTAGCATATACCGGCTGTCACAGTTTTTCAATTAAACCGGCCCACTCCCAGTTCTTTTATTAATGCATATGCATATGAACAATGATATGAAATATGCATATGAACAATAATATAAAAACAACATGAATTCAAATATTAAATTTAGCTATCTTGATTATTCTCAAATTATTATTTGAAAAAAAAATTCACTAAATTTCTCTCCTCATAAATCACATCAAATCATCTATCATGGCTTGTCAAAATCCACTAAATTTCATCTCCACATAATTCGTATCAAAACATCAACCATAGCTTATCAAGAATTTCACTTATTGCTTTGATTATTAAATCAACTTATTATTCCAAAATTATTATTTCTCACATAATAATTTTCTACATGTCCAAAATTCCTATCATACCTATCAATCAATTTTTCATCTACCGCACTCAAAGAAGATGATTAATCCATAAAAGAGACCTTTTCCAAAATCACATGATTCAAACTTAAATAACCGCAAGAACGACTTCAAATGATAGACTTGTTATCCTGAAGATTGAAATCCATACAATCATCCATAAATCGGCGAGAAATAGACTAGCCAAGCAAAGAGTTAACTGTAGGGAGCTCACCAGAGAATAAAAAATTAGAATCAAGCAACTGTAAAATAAATTCCACATCAGTCAGACCTTGATCACAAAGAAGGAACATTCAATAATTCTGGGCTAGAATTATTTCTGCCAAGCTCAATAGATGAAGCATTCAAATTTTCACCCTCAACAACCTCAATATCTATTAGTCATACAATAGGAGCTACTGTAATCTCATGATCGCTATCTACGCCAGTTGAATTTGTAGGGTCTACGATTGCAACGGATTTAGGATCGCTGGAGTTTCCCATATTTGAACAATCGATGATAAGATGGACATCCGAAAGAAACTTACCCTTTGACACCTTGTTTTTATTATGTTGGCTCTCCAAACTTTTTGCGCAGGTTCTAAATTCTTATGTTTCCCTTGTTCCTGCAACGGTGCCTTGGAGGAACCTATTATTAGCTGCAAGATCTAGTTATTATATCTCCCTTATTAACATTTTGATGAGCCTCCATTGGCTGGGCAACTTGGGAAGGGGTTGTATTATCGTTATGATGAGTATTATTATTTTGAGGCTCGGCCTTCTGACAAGAAGCAATATCATGACCTTGTAAACAACAAAATCCACAATAATCCACGTTACCCTCACAAGAGATATTCTGCGCCCGAAACACGGCTCAGAATCTAGAAATAGCGAGTAACGTCTTTTTTACTACTTTTTTTTGTTCTCCCGAATATACCTTCATATACACATGACACATATATACACATACATATATTAATACATTATACACACACTTATATAGGCTTGTAATCAAATCAAATTTAGCTCGGATCGAGATACATCCAAGTCCATTTGTTAAAAATTTATTGGATTGGATTTGGATTGAATTATTTATTGGATATTTTAAAACTCAATCAATATCTTGATCCATCAGAATTTAAGTTATAATCGAATTATCGGATTACTTAACTAATATTTGAAAAGTTTTTATATTATAAGATGTTTAAAAAAAATATATCAATATAAATTTTAAAAAAATACATGTATTTTAATCCTTTGACCAAAACTTGTATTTTAAATAAGTTATAACATATCTTAATAATATTAACTTATAACATATAAGTACATATTTTTATGTTATAAAAAACAAAACAAGTACACATAATACAAAGAATAATACATATTATATAATATTAAAACCAGATTGGGTCATTATTGGAACTGATCAAGATAAGTCGAAATTTGATTTGTTTATAAATAAAGTAACAGATTCATATCATAATTGAATTAGTGAATCAAAATTTCTATTTATATTCGATTACATGAATCAGATACGAATCAGATTCAAACCAAAATATGATCAATTGATAAGCTTATACATATGCGCGCGCGCACACACATATGTCACAATGACTATTGACTTGGGTTGAGAAACATGAGAACTTAGGAAGGAAAAGTAAAATAGTCATATGTCAATACTGCATGCTCCTACAAATATAAATTATAAAAACCTATAAATATTTTATAAAATAAATAAATAACCATAAAAATATCTTCAAAAATCTAAACATAACAACAAACTAATACCAAATTTGCTACAAAATCTTTACTAGTTACAGTTTTTATATCATATCTAACACAAACAAAAATAAAATGAAAATAAATATCATGTTCTTCTTTCACTTTCTTCTCTTATCTCCATATATGCACTGACCACCCACATCCTCCACAAGGTCTGAAACCCCCAAGTCCCACCTGCTCTCCCCATAATGAGCCACCTCTATCTCCTCCTTAAGAAACCCCTGGCACCGATCCCTCGTCGAGATCTCACCCCAACAGAGCGTCGTTCTCCTCCTCCGCTTCGGTTTGTTGTCTCCTCTTCGTCCGCTACTAAGGAATGCTTCACCAGAAACGACATCGTCTTCGCCAAACGCCCATCTTGCCGCCTTGCCAGAAAGCACTTGGGCTTGGTCCCCTTACGGCAACCGCTAGAGAACCTCTGTCGGATCACGTCCCTTGATCGATCTTGAGACTAAATTGAAAAGTGCTTAATTGGCTATTTAGATATTTTGACTGCCAACTTAACTGATGCAGCTTGGAACTACTCTGAACTTGATGTAATTATTGAATAAGCTGAGAAATATACTTTAAACTTCCAAATTTTTGTTTCTGTTTTTAATTTTTTTTTTTGGATAACGGACCATTACGACCGCCTCCACAATCCTTGCCTTAGGACTCTGTGGAGGATGTAAATCGCAGGATGTGTAGCGCAGGATAGGACTCGAACCCGAGACCTTACGGGAGAACCGCAATCTCGAAGGCCAAACTTACCACTGCACCATATGCCCTAGGGGCATTCTGTTTTTATTATTGAATGTATACAACGTTTGGGCAAGTAATGAGGAAGAGGACAAGGAGGAGGAAGAATTTTTTTTATAAAAAAAAATTCTTTTAAATTTTTCTTGTTTTGAAAAAGGAAGAAGAGGATGAGTTTTTTTTTTAACATTTTTTTATTTTTTTTTCAAATTTTCTAGTTTTGTAGAGTATTTAATATTTTTTTATTTTTTAAAAAATTATTTTATATGGGAACTAACATATGAAAGACATTTCATATTAATATTTTTTTTGTTATTTTTAAATATTTTTAAGATCACTTCTTTATTTTCTAAAATATTTATATGTTTTTTATAATTTATATTTATAGGATCCAATGCATTGATATGGCTATTTTTCTTTCCGTCAATCACTAGTGTGGCGTTAAGTCAACTATTTTCGTCTGAATTAATGAAAAGCTTGATGATAAGGACTTGATTTTTAAAAGATTGAAACCTTAATCCCAACATTGTATAATTTGGAAGGTTAAGGACTTGTAGATACTACTCTTTTTCGTTAATATCCACGATTCTTGACTTAATACCCAAGGTAGTATCTTCGACGAAGGACGGTATAGCAAGGGTGCATATTGAAGTGAGATGACATATGAAAAAGAATGAAACCTACCAAGTTCAACAGTTTTTTTATAAGTAATAAAGGGGCTCTCATTATAAGTGTGCTTTCAAGTAGTAGACTAGTGGTTATTGTCATCTAAGCACGAAATAAGAATGACGAATAAGGTGTCATTATTTGACCTTAAAGAGGTTCAAATCATTTGTCATTAGCCTGCACGAGAGATTCTATGACTCAGGAGATTTGGATACAAGAGAGGAAGGAATTAGAGCTCCTCCACTTGCCTAATCCAAAGTTTAGCTTTATGTTTCAAGGAAAATATCTAAATTTTAAACTAAGCAATTTTATCATACGCTAACATTCAAACATGCATTTATAATTTATATCATCCAAAAAGTTATAACAATTATCAAATCGGAATAAGGTAAACACAACAAAGAGTAAACAAAATCAATCAATCCATTGTGACAGGCACATCACTAAACTTTTTTGAATGAGAAACAAAAAGAAAATAACTAAAACAAGAAGCAAGGAAACTAAAACAGAAAGCACAAATGTCAAATGTATGCTTTTACAATGCAATTTATAACGCGGATTGCAACAGGAGATCACGAGAGGTCTTCTGTGACACACAAAATTTAACAGGGGACCACGGGGTCTTTCACGACATGCAGATTGCTACTCAAGGCCGGGGACTAAAATAACAAAACAAAAAAAGTACGAAATGACATAACTAAATTAATTAGAACTGAGCACAAGTTAAACATATCGAGATAATGCAATTATTATGTGAAAAAAAAACATTAGTTCCTCCCTATCCACGAAATAGAAAGCAATACCAAGGAAGTTTCGTGTGTATTCCAACATGGGTCTAAGGGGGTCCTCTTTAGCTAGCGCGAATTGCAATATGGTACAAAAAAGGAGGGGAGGTACTCTCATTAAGGCAGATAAGGAAAATAAAGCGAATAAATGGTAAAAACAATAGACTCAATCAAAATCTAAAGATACATTAAATGTGCTAAAACAATGATATAATGGTATGGAAAGATAAACAAAAAAAACATAAAAGTGTTTTTTGCCAACAGATAATCGCATAGTACCTATTAAGGAAGGTGATACAAGGCAAGAATAAAACTCAAATTCAAAAAGAAATATGGAAGCAATCTGCAGCAACCATCAAGCCAATAATCATGCTATGACACCAGGCAAGAATAAAATTCAAATTCAACAAGAAATTTGGAAGCAATCTGCAGCAACCATCAAGCCGAGAATCATGCTTTGTAACTGATGCATTTGTTGTATTTTAGTAAATAAAATCAGTAACTGATTTAAATGTTATTTCCTTAGCTGTACAATTCCTTACATAGATTTGTAAGATCTGTATAAAAATCATCCAAAGGATCAATACAAAGGTGTGTTGAAATTTCCATTGTGAGCTCTAGAAAGATTTACTTTTCTATATGGTATCAGAGCAGCAAATCTCCAACGAGAATTTGATCCTCATGTCTTCTTCAAATCAGCTTACCTCTTCCTCAGAAATCCTTCTTGTTGTTTTTAACATCACAGCTCAGATCAGCGAGAAACTCACACCCTTTTCTTTTCCCCAGTGGCGAGCTCAATTTGAAGCTCTCCTAATTGGCTATGATCTAATGGATTATGTCAATGGCGAATCGCATTGCCCCCCCTCAGATGGAACCCCACCATCTATAGCCAAGAAACACCACTGGGTTAGACAAGATAAGCTAATTCTTAGCGCTATCCTTACATCTACTTCTCCAACAATCATGCCCCTTATTGCCATAGCAAAAACCTCCTATGAAGCTTGGAAAAAATTATTGACTATGTATGCAAGTAAATCGCGTACAAGGGCAATGCAACTCAAGGAAGAACTGACCTTGATTCAGCGTGGAAATCGCTCAATTCCAGAGTATCTTCACGCGGTTAAAG
Organism: Bretschneidera sinensis; assembly: GCA_023935145.1. NCBI lineage: Eukaryota > Viridiplantae > Streptophyta > Magnoliopsida > Brassicales > Akaniaceae > Bretschneidera > Bretschneidera sinensis. The sequence continues at coordinate 51,237,945 of CM043704.1, forward strand.
GCCTGGCTGATGAGATAGCTCTCATCGATTACCCAATCTCCGACGACGACATCACCCTCTATGTCCTCAACGAGTTAGGGCCCGAATTTCGTGAGATTGCTGCACCTATTCGAGCTAGAGAAAAATCTATTGCCTTTGAAGAGTTCCATGATCTACTTGTTGGGAATGGGAATTACTTGCGAAGGATGGAGGTTGCTACCCAGCAGCTCATGGCTGCTGCGAATTTCACAAGCCATCGTTCTGGCTTCTCTGCAACTCAGCAACCAAAAGGAAATAACAGGGGTCAATGGTCTTCACGTCAACAAGACCAGAATCGTTTCTCCAATGGCCCACCTCGTGATCAACGGCGTACCAATAACTCGGGCTGTTCCAATTCAAACTAAAAACGATTCCAGCCCAAATGCCAGTACTGCGATCAAGTGGGCCACATAGCTAAGGCCTGCCCCCAGTTACATCTTTCTGAAATGACTGTTAATTGTGCAAGAACATCTGCTGGTCATGAACATAAATGGTTAATTGACTCTACAGCTTCTACAATATCACGGGTGATATACAAAATTTATCAATTCACTCCGAGTATGATGGCATTGATGAAGTCATTCTTGGTGATGGTACAGGTTTGGCAGTTACACATATTGGTTCTTTAGCTCTACCCACACCTAAAAAAATCTTTCATTTACATGATACATTTTGTGTTCCAAATATTCACAAGAATCTCATTTCTGTTCATCACTTCACCAAAAAAAATGATGTTTTTCTTGAATTTCACCCGCTTTATTTTCTTGTGAAGGAACGATCCACGGGGGCGATACTATTAAGAGGAGCGTGTGAGAATGGCGTCTACATGTTTCTGAACTCAATGGTGGCTTCTTCCACTCCCAAAATGGTTGCTTACGTGCATGAACGGACTTCAATTGACGGGTGGCACAAGTGTCTTGGATACCCTTCGATTAAAGTTGTCCAAAATCTTGTCAATCGTTTTTCCCTTCCTCTTACCACAAATAAGTTACCATATTCATGTACTTCTTGTTCAATAAATAAAGCACATCAACAACCATTTGGCTTTACAAGCTTTCAAAGTCATTCTCCACTTGAGATTATATACACTGATATTTGGGGTCCTACTCACATTACCGGGTACAATGGCGCACGCTATTATCTCATTTTTGTGGATCATTATACCAAATACATATGGTTTTACCCAATGTCTACAAAATCTCTTGTTTCTAGCATTTTTCTCCAATTTAAAACACTTGTTGAAACAAGGTTTAAATCCAACATCAAAAGTTTGTACTTGGACAATGGAGGAGAATTTCTAAGTTTAAAAAAATATTTGTCCGATCATGGTATAAGCCACTACACCACCGCCCCCTATACCCCCAACAAAATGGCGTTTCCGAAGGACATCATCGTCGTCTTGTAGAGACGGGTCTTACTTTGCTTCATGATGCTTCATTACCTCTCTCTTATTGGCCTCATGCATTTCAAACCGCCACTTATCTCATAAATCAACAACCAACTCCCCTTCTCTAAAACAAGCCTCCGTTTGAGGTTCTTTTTGGTCAACGACCAAATTATCTCAAACTGTGAAAATTTGGATGTCTATGCTACCCTCTCACAAGGCCATACAATACCCATAAATTATAACCAAAATCAATTCCATGTATTTTCATTGGGTATTCACAAACACAGAATGCTTATAAATGTATGGATCCATTAACAGATCGGATATATGTTTCTAGGCATGTGACATTTGATGAACTGCAGAGCCCAATTTTTTCAAACTTCAAGCACAGCCCAAGCTCCAGAGAAAGCCCATCTGTCGATCCCCATTTTCTTCTTACACAGAACCAGTGCCCTAATTTTCTCCCCTCTGCTCCTTCAATTCCTGCACCTTCACAAAGTTCCGATCGCTCATCACAGCCACCTCTGAGCTCAGAACATGCTGCCGTCATCTCTATGCCACCTTCAGGTATATCCCCTTCTATCTCTACTCTTTTTCCTTGTAAATCACATGAAACCGAAGTGATGTGAATTTAAATTCAAACTTGGATGCTGGTTTAAATGTTATTGCACCGCATGCTTCATCATCACATCAACTTGCATCTTCTTCTGTTGCTGATTCACAATGTCCTGCGCCAAATGAAAGCTCCTCAATCCGAACCCATTCCATGACTACTAGATCCATGAAAAACATTTTCAAACCCAAGCAACTGCACACTGTCTCTAAGCATTCTCTTCCGTTACCTCTAGAACCAACATGTGTGAGTCAAGCCGTATCTCACCCTGAATGGCGTCCAGCCATGTCTAGTGAATTAACTGCTCTCATGTGGCATGGTACTTGGGATTTAATTCCCCCACCCAACAACTGTAATCCAGTGGGCTATAAGTGGGTGTTTAGAGTTAAACGGAAAGCTGATGGCTCAGTTGATAAATTCAAAGCACGGCTTGTTGCAAAGGGCTATAATCAGCGTCCTAGGGTTGATTATAAAGAAACTTTCAGCCCGGTGGTCAAACCAGCCACAATAAGGACCGTGCTGAGCATTGCTGTCATGAATGGGTGGCCTCTGAGACAAATGGACGTAAACGATGTTTTTTTGCATGGAAATTTGACTGAAATTGTTTACATGATGCAACCTCCGGGTTTTAAAGATTTATCTAGACCTGATTATGTGTGCAGGCTAAGGAAAGCAATTTATGGTCTCAAACAAGCCCCAAGGGTGTGGTACTCAGATTTAAAAAATGCTTTCATAACACTCGGGTTCCATAACTCTAAAGCTGATTCCTCCCTATTTGTTTATCATTGTGATTCAATTATATGCTACTTCCTTGTTTATGTTGATGATTTGGTCATTTCAGGTAATGATACAAAGTTTGTAGCTCATATTGTTGACAAACTTGGTGATCAATTTTCCTTGAAAGATATGGGTTCCCTTCACTACTTCCTAGGTGTGGAAGTCATCCCAACTACTGCAGGTTTATTTCTCTCACAACATAAGTATGTTCGTGACATCTTGGAGAATACGAACATGGCTGGTGCAAAGGAAGTTTCTACGCCATTGTCAACTACTCAATCTCTTCATTTGGTGGATGGGACGGTTGTAGTGGATAGTACAGAGTATAGGTGTGTCATTGGCAGCCTACAATATCTTTTCTTAACCCGTCCCGACATTTCGTTCGCCGTCAATAAACTTTCTCAATTTATGCACAAACCAACGGTCACCCATTGGACAACTACAAAGAGGCTTCTTCGGTATCTTAAGAATACAATTTTTCACGGCATTCACATCAAGAAAGCTGCAGCACCATGCTTAACAACCTACAGTGATGCCGACTGGGCTGGAAACATTGATGATAGAACCTCTACATCGACTTACATTACATTTCTGGGCTGCAATCCCATCTCATGGAGTTCAAAAAAACAACGAGCTGTTGCTCGGTCCACTACGGAAGCAGAATATCGAGCCCTCGCAAATGGTGCATCAGAAACAATGTGGTTACTTGCACTCCTTCAAGAACTTGGATTTCCATTAAAGGTGCCACCGTCTCTTCTATGTGATAATCTTGGAGCGACTCATCTCAGGTTTAATCCGGTCCAACACTCAAGAATGAAACATATTCAAATTGATCTTCATTTTGTGCGTGATCAAGTTCAGAAAGGTACACTTAAAGTGAGTCATGTCCACACTCAAGATCAATTGGCAGATTTACTAACCAAGCCATTATCCCGGGAACGCACAGAGTATTTACGAGCCAAAATTTGCCATACTGATGGAAGCTAAATTTTGCGGGAGAGTATTAAGGAAGGTGACAGAAGGCAAGAATAAAACTCAAATTCAAAAAGAAATTTGGAAGCAATCTGCAGCAACCATCAAGCCAATAATCATGCTGTGACACAAAGCAAGAATAAAATTCAAATTCAACAAGAAATCTGGAAGCAATCTGCAGCAACCATCAAGCCAATAATCATGCTGTGACACAAGGCAAGAATAAAATTCAAATTCAACAAGAAATCTGGAAGCAATCTGCAGTAACCATCAAGCCGAGAATCATGCTTTGTAACTGATGCATTTGTTGTATTTTAGTAAATAAAATCAGTAACTAATTTAAATGTTATTTCCTTAGCTGTACAATTCCATAGATGGATTTGTAAGGTCTTAATAAAAATCATCCAAAGGATCAATACAAAGGTGTGTTGAAATTTCCATTGTGAGCTCTAGAAAGATTTACTTTTCTATAGTACCAAGGAGTTCCTACGCAGATTAGAACATGGTACAAACAAGGAACCACACAGTAATTATACCACAGGCAAAATGCACTATACATTTGAGAGAATGTAAAACAGAGGAAAGGACGTGCAGATTCGACATGAAATATATTGAAGCAAAAATAAACTAAATCACCAAGTCTATTTTTAAGGAGGTTCAAACGTACAAAGTATCTTCGTACTTCTACTTTTTAACCAAAAGAAAGTTATTAAGAAATAACTTTACCAACCTTTTTGGCTAATGGATTTTCCATGCGGGGATATTATCCTCAGAGATTCTTTGCCCTTTTGGAATTTCAAGTTGAATTCAGAGATTCGGTTTGCTTTTGGACAAAAATTAATTATAAAGAGAGCAGTTTTGACTGGTAATTTGTGTAGAGAAGATTGTTCTATGGTAGGGATGAGTGTTTTCTAGCAAAACCAAACCCAGTATGTAAGTTAAACCTGAGTGTGCCAAAAGGAAGCTTTGCAGTATGACAGGCTATAATTTAAGCTTAGCAAAGTATACTATATTTTATGTCGTGTTTTGCTTTACCTTTTTGGGATTTGCTTTTAAGTGCATTCTTCTTATATCTAGGCCTATTAGTCATCTCCTATTGTCTGTTATAAGAGAGGTATTTATAAGGGGGAAAGGGTTAGGACATAGGAGTGATAATAGTGAGATGGGAGTGAATCGCCATTGGCAAACAGATTTTAAGGAAGTGATGGGGCGCTACAGGTGGAAGAGATGAAAGTGACTTGATCTGAAGATGATAAAGGCGTAGTGATTGTAGAGAAAAAGGTCACTCACTTTCTTCTTATGTGAGGGAGAAATTAATGAGACATTTTTGGGGTTTGGAGCTAAGGTCCTGCAGATGGTGAGAGATTTGTGGGATTTTGGTAGTGCAGTGCCAAATCTAGTGAAGCATGAATCAATGCGCACACGCTACGAGTCCACAAAGCATGGTTTTTTATCTGCTGCAACACATGATTGGAGAGAACTGTTTGTCATGGTTTTAGTTTAACCCACTAGCAGAAGAAATAGCTAGGTTCCGAAAACGAAGAGATGAGTTTGGATTTGCTGTGGCAAGCGTGAAACTGGTGAAGTGTGCACCTATCCACGTGCGTAAAAAGCAATTCTTTCACCTATTGTAGCACGGGTAAGCTTTTGGGCTCAGTTTCAAATAGGTTTAAATGAGTGTTGGGCTATTATAGGCTTAATTTAAATGAGCTGAATAATGGGCCAAAAGGGGCTTTGCGAGTTTAGGCTTGAATAGATTGGAAAGAAGGGTCCGAATGGTTTGCGTTTAGGGCGGATTTGATGAAAAGGCTTGAGTTTGGTGAGGCTTATCAAAACAGGGATTTTGGTTTGTAATTGGTCTCACTCCAAAATTAATTCAAAGTCTCTAATTTCAACAATTGTGAATGCATTGGGACCAAAGTTTGTCATAAGACCCTTCGCAGGGTCCATTCTAAATTTTGAAACAAAATTGAGATTCAATAGTTAGGCCTTCCTTTGATTAGGGCTTTTTTCAAAATTTCAATTAAAGTTTGTGAATGGCCATAGTTTCATTTCAAAATTTGGGGTGGTAAATATACAATGCATGTTAAAGATAAACAAGTTGTTGGGCAAAGTTTGCTCAAGGGAACACCCATGGTAGTGATACGTAGATGTGGTGATGAGCCGATTTATGCTTTCTTCGAGGGCTTAAGCTTTATTGGGATTAGATTGTTAGGGATTCTTAGTCTAAATATGCTAGGAATATCAATACTTAAACTAAGATAGAGAACAAATAATTCAGGGTTAGGATTCTATGATTGGATTGAAAGTTGGCTATTTCAAGATCTTTTAATTGATATGAGTGTTTCCTATTTAAAGGTTTCTTGAACGAGAAATAAGAGTTTATGTTTAAAAGTCTTTCGATTTGTCATGAGAATTCGCTGTTTAAAAATCTATCGGTTTGAAATGAAAGTTTTCTGTTTAAAGGTTTTGACTAGAAATGAGAGTTACCTATTTAAAAGTCTCTATTAAAAATAAAAATTATCCATGGTCTCTTGGGTTGAGATTTTAAACTTTGGTCATTTATGAGCCGATCCTACGAAATCCAATCTCGTTGCCTCACCTTGAGGCCTTTGAATTTTTGCGAGCTGATTCTGCAGAATACGTTCTCTTTTAGCTAGCAATCTTAAGTCTTGATTAAACAGATACACTGAAAAAAAATAATGAGATAAAACCAAGAAACAAATAATAGAGAAAGGGTGTGCTTATCTAAATGGTTTAGGTGGACCTCGGCATGGCTTTTTGAGATTCCATACTTTAAAAAAGAAGACATGACAACAAAAGGAAGTACATTTACAAGCTATTAGAAAAAATATAGACTTTTAAACAAAAAAAGGGTTGTGGACTTCCTATCACAACGCGAGACTTGACATGTTGCCATGCCGCGCGCTGCACTGCAGAGGAATCAACAAGTTTTCTTTTTTTTTTTCCTTTTAATATTTTACACAAGACTTTTATTTAAGTTCCACTCTTCTTCCAAACTTGGTACAGATCATCGAGCAGTTTTAAAAAATAAAATCTAAAGTCCCATTCTTTAAATCGCCATGGAAGCTCAGCTCAAATGACGTGTTGGATGGATAACTCTTCTCCATTTGGCTTCAACACATTATTTCCTCTCAAAATCGTTAAGATTTTATGGAACTTGATAGCGATTTCAGGTGGGATCTTAATACTCAAGTTTACAGATTCGGTTTTCACAAAAATTTCCCTACATATGTAGAGTTTTGCATGCTTATTCATTGGAAACCATCAAACAAAATTTTCATTTCTTAATTTGAAGACCGTAACGGCACTGTTGCTATGGAATTGCTCAGAATTACAAAATCTCGAGCTTGGGCTCTTGGTGGATGATCAATTCGATAGTACACTTTTGGCTTTTGAGCTACTTTGGCGAAGGTGAGGGGTCTTTCTGTTCACTACCGAAATATGTTGTTCTTGTGGATTTTGGCTATATTTCTTTATGAGGAAACTAGGCTTAAGTATCCACGAAACACTTTTAGATATAGTGAATCAAATTGGTGAAGGTTTTTGTCCAATGGGGGCTGCTTTGGCCATGGTGCTGAATGGTCTTGACGCTTTTCGATGCCGCGAAACCCCTTACCTTAATGGAAGTCCCCTGTTGCTTTTCTCTCATAGCTTCTGGTGACTTTTTCCTTCTGATATGGTTGTTTGATAAGTTATTGATAATAGCTCTACTAAAACACTTGATGCCATGTATAAACCAAGGCATTATCGCGACCACAAACTTCTAATCAAGCAGGATTCAATTGAAGGGTGGCTCAACTGGTTCTACACACAAAACGCCTTGAAAATCTGCTAGGTGTACGCTTCGTGGCGGATTACAATGGCCATTTATTCCACTTTTAAGAAAGGTTGTGTGGTGCTTGTTGGTAACACTCATTGCTCGTACTACTTTCCAACTCGAATTCTTAGACAATATGGGCAATCACAAATCATTACGCAGCTTGATCACGGCTACCACACTCGTTTGATGAACAAACGGCTAGCTGGGCGGATTAAAGACACTTGGAAAAAACACGCCATGATTCAGGTACCCTGTGCCATTTTTGTAGCCTGCTCCATTACCTCTGATTACTATCTCACATAGATTTGGAATCAAATGGAAACATCCCGAAAGGAATAAAGTTAAAGGAGTGCTTTATAGAAACAGGAGTCCAAAGCGACATAAAATGATGTTGTGTTCCTTGTTTTAGTTTTCGTTATGTGAAAAGAAAGTCTATAAAATGAAAAAGCGACATACCCATAAGTAAAATAACTAAAGAAAACTCAATTCATTAATTCTAGGTGGCTTATTCAATCCAAGTTTTCATCCACGCTAGCTCAAAATATCTTATTCATAGCGCTGCTTTTTGTTCTTTTAGTGATTCTTCACCAAATGTACAAAGAATGCATTTGCAAAAAAAAAAAATTTCATAATCAAAAGAGGGGGATGGAGGTTACATGAAAAATATGGCTACACCATAGTGGTTGCCCATGTATCTCAAAAAGCATAATCAAGCCATTACATAGTTTAGAGGTCCAAAATTAAATAAAATTGATCAAACTGCCCTTGGTTGGTTTTCGATTTTGTTTTTGATTTTGATTGTTCTTTTTGCCTAGACTGCCCTGATGGGTGTTCGGCCTAGCTGATTGTGCTCCAATTTTTGCCTAAGCCATTTTTTAAAGGAAAAGATAGATTGAAATGGGATACATCAATGAGGGAGGAGGTAAGTTACATGTAGTACTTTTTAAGGCTATCCAAATTAATGGGTTCGTTGAATTCATTACCGACAATATCCTCGAGACACACGACTCCCTAGATAAGATCTTTCTGGCTTGATATAAGTCGTCCTAATTGTAAGTTTATCAGCATAAAATATGCAACGAAATTTAAAAATTTTCTTAACTAGTTAGCCTGATTAGTTCATGAAATGAGTATGAAAATTAATTGCTATGAGAACTGTGAATCATTTAGTTTAATAAAAAATGGGGGAAAAGACATACATTATAATGGAAACAATTTAGGGGGAAAGAAACCATTTCTGATGCATATCAGTTATCGTCTCATGTGTTTCACGGGCTTCTATTTAAGGCTCACTAAGTCATAAATTTAATAAATATTACCTTTTTCAATAAAAAAAAAAAATCTAAGTTTTTTTAATGGGATTGAATTGAAGTTTTGAGGTTTGAGTTTGGCATGATTAATATTTTTTTTATTGCAGGCTTGTTTTTATCGAAGGCTCTCTAAGTCATAAATTTAATAAATTTTACCTTTGTTAATAAAAAATCCAAGTTTCTTTTATGAGATTTGATTAAATAAGTTTCAAGTTTTGAGTTTACCTTGATTAATATTTTTTATGCAATTTCTTTAAGGTCATGTAAGCTCGAGTTTGTTTAAGCTCGAGCTTAGGATCAAATGAGTTAGTTTTTTATCGAGCTCAAGCCAGAAAACATTTGATCGAGCTAGAGCTTAAGGCCTTTTGATCTCATATCAAACTCGAGCTCGAGCTTGAACCTTTTTATTTTGAGTGTAGCTGAACTCGAACACCTTGTTATTCAAGCTTAATTTGGCTTGATTCCACCCTTACTTCAAGAAGTCAGGAAAAATGTTTGATGTCAAGATTCTCTATCACAGCTCGATAGTCAGGAATCATGTTCTAGATGCATATTTCCACCAAGGTTCTTTCATCGTGATTTTCATAGCAATCAAGGGTAATGTCTCTGAATCTTCAGACATAGTCAAGTAGTTTTTCGATGCTACCTTGGCGAGATGTTACCTTGGAAGCTACTATTGAGGTTGAAGATAATCACCCTCCTCATTTTGGAAATATTTTCTGTAAAAGTGAGACACCATTTCTTCACAACTTTTGATGGAATGAGGAGCAAGAGTTGCATACCAAGTGTATGCACAATCTGTTAGACACTTTAAAAATTTGTACAACCGTTGATCATAGTCTCCGGCATGAGGACCAAGGGATTCAATGAATCTAATGATGCTTTCCTTGGGATTTCCTTTAATGCCATCAATTTAAAGAGAAATTTTGTGACTCATACTTCTCGGTATAAGTTTTTTGCAACATTTCAACATGATATAGGGGTCTTGGTATGAATGTAAGGTTTTCTGTTATACGTTTGATTTTTTGTTTTTCGAAAAGAGTTAGGAATTTAGCCTGAATGATATATCTAACAAGAGCAAGTTCAGATCGATGAGTTATCATATTAGTTAACGCTCTTTGGAGAGTCTTTTCTCGAGATTCTTTTGCCGAAGTGTTAGGTACAACATTAAGCTCTAGTGTCGAACACAATGCATTCTTTAGTTCTCGAACGATTTTCACCAACTAAATCTGATTTTAGTGAATGGTCTTGATGATAGAGATAAGGGTAGGAATAGGTTATTCTGATTATCTTAGCTCTTCCACTGAGATTATTTAACAAACATTGTGTGAGAAGTTATCATCATCTTCGAGGTCTACAGCATTGTCTACCTAAGATTCTTCAGGCAGCATTTCAATGCTTGTCACATTTCTATTCTTCTTTGGGCAAAGTATTCTGGATACAAAAACAACCTAATCCTTAATGGAGTCGCTAATTATGTTAGGGTGGATATTTTTTATTCTGTAACATGTGGTTGAGAGGGGGATACGTGTTTGTGATCTGGTGGAGCTGACCGAGGTCAGTGAGTTCTTAGCTATAGGAGATTTTGTTTTCTACACTCGATCTGGTCCCATAGTCTATGACTACATATATGATGTCATAATAGATACAACTCACTTTAGGGTAAACTACGTTGCTTTAACTTACATGTAAATAAAGCTTAGAAGAACAAAAAACGACAAGCAATATAACAACAATTATATGAATCTTTCAGTAAAGGGGATAACATATGTGCAAGTGATTAAGGGAGAAGAGAAATGATTTAGTTGCTTATAAAAGCATGTACCATGCAGCAGATCACTGCAAAAGGATCTTAGAGTGGCACTATAGCGGGTGATGCTATAATGGTAGTGACACTATAACAGTAGATCTGGGCAAAAATCATGAAGTTGTTTCAATTAGGAAAACTCGTGTTCTACTGTCCTTATAAGTGCCATATATGTCCCAAAATATGTTGCCTATGAAAAACATGATCATAACACATATACAAAGTATCAAAGGAATTTGATTAGAGGTGCTTAACTGTAGGGGATTTTTTTCTGCACTGAATCTGGTCCCACAGTTTACAGTTGTAGATATGATGTCATAGTAGATACAACTCACCCCGAGGTAAACCTTGTTGTTCTAACTTGTTTGCAAATACATCTTAGAAGAGCAGAAAGAACAAACAATATAACAACAATTATATGAATATTTTAGGAAAGGGGATAAAATATATGAGTGATTAGGAGAGAAGAGAGACGATTTAGTTTCTTCTAAGGGCATGCACCATGCAACAGATCACTGGAAAAAGGGTCTCAGAGTGGCACATAGCAGTTGATGCTATTGTGGTAGTGGCATTATAGTAGTAACTCTAAAAAATCATGAAGCTATTTCAACTGGGAAAACTCATTTTCTTTGGTCCTTAAAGGTGTCATATATGTTCCAGAACACGTTGCTAAGAAAAACTGGATTACAACACATATGCAAAGTATCAAAGGAATTTGCATAACTTGAACAATTGCATAGCTTTGTGGAAAGGTTTTTTTAGAGCGTTATCTATTTTGGTAGGCTTTATATGACTACAGAAGAAGGCAGAATCATGTGAGGAGCCTTTAGAAAATCTAGGTGAGGTTCTCAAAGTTACCGTGTCAGCATTCTGTTTTTGGGTATGAGAAAGCATGGCTTTTTTAAGTGTTTAATCTCTCTTTCTAGGATAGACAAGACCGATTGGCTCTTATATTAAGAAATTATTTAAGATGTTTCTTATTGTTGAGTTTTGTTGCCCATCTTGTTGCTCTATTTTTGCTCCCTTGTTACCTTATCCTTGCCCATTTTTTAGAGAATGGGCTATTTATAAGGTTGGAGACTGTATATTCTACTTTAATCCAGTGGTCCTTGGACTCCAAAAGAACTACTTTATCCTTTGGTCTATCCTTTGCAACTTTAGTATTAGGGATTCCAAAAAATGTGCAGACTATTGTAGTCATCACGATATCATCTCACCAATATTTTTTCTTCTTGTCTCTTGTGCCCTTCTTTTTATCTCCTGTTTATAGCTATAATCTCATGAAGAACTGGTCAAAATGATGAAGCATGCTACAAGTGGAAGCTTTCTTAGTATAAGAGATTTTCTAGGCAGCTGTTATCCTTTGGACCATGGCATCTTACGGTGGTCACTAGTGATGGCGTGCACAGGTGGTGAAGGTGATAGATAAGTTATGATGGTGGATTAAGTCTTGGTTTTAGGTTTCATAACCTTGATTTTAAGATTAATTATAGCTTGAAAATGTGTTTCCCAACCAAAGAATGCCACATGTGCATAGTCAAAATTTCCCTTTAATTTGTCTCCTAGGTTTCCAAGTGGATTTTCATGTGTACTAGAGGTTCCCAAGTCACCTATAGACCACTCCATGTGGTATCTATATGGCACTATATAAAATCTCTATATCTTCTACCCTACATATGATCTATATCATTGATGATATGACTTGGAGTCCACATGTGCAATAAATAAATAGGAGAAATGAGTAAAATTGTAGATTAAGTAGCTCATACCTAAGGTTTCTTAGGGATGATTTACTTTCACTTTAATTTTAGTCCATTAGTAAGATTTGATCCTCCTTTGCTCATGACTCTTTGGGTGTTTGACCTTTTGAGATGCATACCTCTTGGGCATTTTGTACTTCATTTGGTCTCTTGGATCTCTCATGCTCTATTGTCATTTTGGGTCTTTCATGTTTCTTTGGCCTCTTGATTCCTTCATGATTGGCTACTATTTGTTATTTACCCTTAATGGGCGATATTTAGTATAATTTTATATTAATATTAAATTATATTGTGAATTCAAAGTGAATCAAGGTTGTAATGTAATAGTCATTAAACTCCTTCAAAAACGTAATGTCCATCACAATATTTTTGTATAATGGGTTTTATAATATAATACCTATCACAACCATTTTAAACCAACCAAACAATGTAATGATCATTACGAGATGAATGAGCATTCCACTACAATTTTGATTATTACAACCAAATGAAATATTACACATAAAGACTCGGATTCAATCTTTCTTTCCACTGGTGTACCCAAAAATAAATTAAAGCAGTTATGCGTTTGACCGTATAGATTACAATTGATAAAAAAGAAAATGTTAAATGAAATAAAAGTGATGCCAAATTATGAGGATTCGATGAGATAAATTTTAAAAATATAAGTTTTTTTTTTAAAGAATCAAAAGAAACATCTTGTTTTATATTACATTTCTTTCCACTAATGTACCCAAAAATAAATTAAAGCAATTATGCGTTTGACCATATAGACTGCAATTGATAAAAAAGAAAATGTTAAATGAAATAAAAATGATGCCAAATTTCGAGGATTTGATGAGATAAATTTTATAAATGTAAGTTTTTTTTTTGAAGAATAGAAAGAAACATCTTTATGTTACTTTTCATCATATCCTCTAATTAATTTCATGTATCAATCGGTCACTTGAAACAGAAGTATGATGGACAAAAAAAGAAATACACAAGAGGATGGTATGAGTCGTGGGACAATGGCTGTCAAGATTTTTTTTATAAAAAAAAACTATAAAAGACTCATATTAAGTTGACAGAAGAGATGCGATAAAGGGATCAAACGGTTAGGGCGAAAAACTTGCAAAGAAAAAAAGTAATCTTTCAAGAAAAAAAATATAAAAATATGTTTGGATCAGAAAATATATTTAATATCTTTTACAATTAAAAAATTAAAATAAACACAGAAAAAAAAAACCAAAAAAACAAATGTCTGACCCTCAAAATGTTGAGGGTGACCTTTAAATGGTTTCTATAAAATATTTGTAACCTTCCCCTCCCTCGTAAGCAATAAAACGTCTCAAATAATTAATATATAACCTCTAAAATATTTATGGATAATCTTGTATATGAATTTAAAGAACTCTTTCAAAAAGAGTGATTCACTTAAAAATGAGTATGATATAAAATTGATTATATAATATTTATTTTATAAATAATAACTAAAATATTTTTTAAAAAATTATTTTATTTAATTTATATTTTAACTATTTTTAATCAATTTTTTAAATATTTATATAAATACCTCATATAATGTAATTATATCATTGCAACATTATTAATAAACCAATTGTTCGACTATTGGATGTGGAAATGGAAACTTAATGGGGATGGAGCAGTTAAACTGAACAGGGTTTTGGTGGTATTAAAGCAGTGGTATGTGATTATACAGGAAAATTCATAGCTGTTATGGTGAAAAAATTTCCGTTTATTTCTAAGCTAGAAATCATTGAAGCAGTAGCTATGAGAGAAAGACTTGGCTTAGCAGAAAGTCTTGGTAGACAATGCCTGGAAATGGAATCTAATGCAGCAAACATTTGTACTTCTTTTTTGTTATTGATGATGTAAAAACTCTACTCCATGCTTTCACCAAACATCAAGATTTGAGCCATAAATAGGGAAGGGAATCGTGTAGCTCATTTGGCTGCACATTGTGCTCTGGTTTGCTCTGGTCATAAAGTTTGATTTGTTGAGCCTTCGGGTTTTCTTGTTTCTGTACTGAACAGTGATCTCAGTGACACAGATTAATTAAAGATGTTTGATTTTTCTCAAAAAAATTGTTCGATTATTAATTCACTAATTAAATCAATGATTTATTAATTTGACCTATTTGATATTCAATCCGATTTTGATATCTCTGGGCAAAACAGCCCAAGAATGAAGTTGACGATGAATATTTAATTTAAACAATTTTTACAATTGTCAAAGTAAAAAACGAAGTAGAAAAACTCTTTAAATATGATTTGGTAGCGTTGCACTTTTTTTGGGGAGAGGATTAGCAATTCATTTAAGAATGGTTTTTGCTTGAAACATTGAAATTGTAGCTGTCATTTAAAAAAAATATATCTAATATATACGCAATATTAAAGTTGACTAATTCACTTGACGAGTGCTTTTGTCATTACCTCTAACCTTAAGCATTTTCACTCCAAAAATACCATTCAAGTAGTACTCCATCTCCATGTAAGGAAATAATGTTAAAATTAAAACTGGAAGTCATATTTTGTTGGGGGTTTTAAACAATTTACAATCTCAATAAAAATAAGATGGAATGTGGATCCAAATTTGTGAGTTCGATCTCATTTAAATTTATAATTTTTTTTATTGAAATAATATTATATATAATAATTCAATGATTGATTTAATTACAATATAAATTTATTTTTTTATATTATTTATATAAAAGTCAACAGTACTATTATAATTAACTTAAAATGAAAAAAATAATCGATATATAAATCCGATAAATAATTTACACACAGTAAAAATTAAACTTAAGACTTTAGACATTATTTAAAAATTATTTAAATACAATTTAAATTATCAAAATTTAATGTCCAAACAAAAATTTTATATGCTTGAATTAAATTCATGATTTTATAAAAAGCTTTTCATGGACAAGGAGCATCTGCCTCTTAAAAATTTGAAGTTAGAACCAACTTTACTTGTCCCTTATTACTATATTCCTATGAAATAGACAATAAAATTTTAATATTTTCTTAATAAAAAAAATCTAAATTATACAAATATAAAAGTAGACGATGTATAAAGACGTTATAGAAAACCATAATTTACAAATTTTAATGTTTAATAATTTTTGTTATGTTTATTATTTTTTATTATTAAATTATTAAAAAAATTTAATTTCTGTTTATATATATAAATAGAGTTTAAAAATATTTTTTATATTTTTAAAATAATATATATATATATATATATATATATATATAATAGTTAAAATCAAATAAAAAAGTGATGAATGACTTAAAAAAAGTCATCCCACTACCACCATCTTTTGAAAATTGAAAACAGCTAGACCCAAACAAAAATACAAACAAAGGAATGGGTAGAGACTAGAGAACAAAGAGAGAAGAACAAACAGCTACACACTTCTTTGATTTCTCTCTCTCTCTCTATCGGTGTGTGTGTTCTCAGAGCGCAACATCCGCCTAAGAAAGCTAAAGAAAAAGAGATGTCTGCTGTAATCTCCTCCTCCAAAAAAAGCTTTACGTTTGGCATCTCATCATCAACTCTGCAACATACCTAGAGAGAGAAAGTAAACTAAAGCAACCACGAAAACACCACAAGAAGTTAGAGAGAGGTAGTGACGCACAAGAAGAAGAAGTAGGTATAAAGAGGTAGAGAGAGGGAGTGTTGAAAAGGCCTTTGATTGGTATGGCGTCTTACAAGATGTTCTGCTGTGGAAAGGGTTTCGATCGGTACGTATTAATTATGGGTTAGTTGATTGAAAGCGATGGGTTATTTTGTTTTGGCTGTTTGATCTGGTTTTTCTTTTATTGGGTATTATTCGGTCTATAGTGAAATTTGTTTTTGATGATTGGTTACGGTGTGCGCTTGTTCTGGGGTGGAAAATGGGGTCTAAAGTGGGTTAAAGATTCTGGGTTTTGCATATTACACTTCGTTTGGAACCAAATGAAACATTTTCAACTGAATTGAAGAAGGAATTTATTTAGAAATGAATTGAAATGAAATTTGTATGTTTGGCTTTCTTTTATATATATATATATATATATATATATATATATATATATATATATACATTGTTGAATTCTGTTTTCAACTGAATTCAAAAAGGAAGTCATTTAGAAATGAATTGAAATGAAATTTGTATGTTTGGCTTTCTTATATATATAAATGTAAAATTATGTTGATTTATCATATTTAAAATGTTTGGAATAAATGAATAATTCAAAAGAGGAGGGGAGGGAGGGACAGACTGTATTTTGGTCAACATAATCTATTACTCTTCGTGTTGCAGAATTCATTTGTAAATTTATCAATTTTGATAGAATTTGTAACAAGGTAGCTCAATTCTGTGAATTCATAAACAAATGAATTCCATAGCTTTCCAAACATGTCAATGTATGGACTTGTAAATGAATTCTATAAAATTTATAGAATTAATATGTGCCAAACACACTCTAAGAATTAATCTCCTGGTTGTTTGTTCAAATTTCTTTATTTTTTAAGGGTTTATTTGGAGGCTGAAAATCAGAACAAGGAAAGAAAGTGAAAATATTATCATGAATGACAGATTATTCATATGTGGAGTTTAGGTAAAGTAAAACACTAAACTAAGTGCTGGTGAAACCTTCGAACTTTAGAAACCACGATACCTTAAGTTATTTTCATTATTCATTTCACATTCTTTTTTGTCCTTACATTTATTTCTCGCAACCAGAATCCTTCCTTTTTATTTTGTTTTGATGGTACTTTGATGTTAACAGTCTGAAACTCCACAGGAAAGAGCAAGGGAAGAAACAACCAACATGGAGAATTTTTTCATTGAAAGAATTGCACGCAGCTACAAACAATTTTAATTACGATAATAAGCTTGGAGAAGGGGGATTTGGCAGTGTTTACTGGGGTCAGCTATGGGATGGATCACAAGTACTGAGCTATCATTTTCCTCGTGAACAATATTAATTATCCATTTTGTAAATTTTGGTTTTGTTGAGTTTCTATATAACTTTCCCAGTGAAAATGATCTTATTGTGGAAATATGTTTGATGGGTTTGATTGTGGATTTGGCAGAGAATTAATAGGAGGTAAATGTTGCTTGTTGGGGCATTCTGTTTTAGCATTGAATTGTCATCACTCATGAATCTCATCTATATATTCAATTCTTTGAATTCAATGAGACAAGACCCAAGTAAATTTGGAATTATAGTGGTTAGTTTCAAGTGATATTCTTCTTTACCATAGCTTTCAGATTTATTACTCATATAAGGTTCTGATAAAAGGCGTGGAAATGAGTAGTTCTATGAAGCAATAGTCAAAGATATTCATAGGCCGTCCTATTAAGAGCAGCAGTACCTGTGGAATAATAAAAATATAATGTTACCTGTGGGTTCAATCCTTCATGGATGTGTGCATTCATTTTCCAAGTAAAAAAAAAGAAATCAGGAGATAAGGATGGAAGACCAAACTAGTTACTGTACAATCATCAAGATTGCTGTCAATATGTAGTTTCCTTACCTTCATTCTGAGTTAATTGGCGGTGGAACACGATAATAAACTGGAAGCGGTCTTTTTCATTTTTCGATACTATAGGTGATTCTTTAATTGTTCACATTTCTTACAAGATGGAGTTACTTATTTTTGAAATTTTTGGATGGGAAATTCCAGTTTTAAGGGTGTGACAGGTTTCAAGTGTCAGTATTATGTTAAGGTAGGAGTTATTTATGTCGTCAGAGTTTAGATTTTGAGACTGTTTATATCCTTAAGGACAGTATATTACTTTTGATCTCTTCAGTGCTGCCATGTTCAGGATAAGCCCTGTAGTTAATGATTTTTGCCTTGCATACTGGAGTGATGTAGTGCTTTATGCAGTATATATTCTGTAGGTGGCATTTGATCAAAACTTAAGTTGCAGATCATGCAAGCTGATCTGGAAGAAGGAATAGCTTTGGAAACCCATGCATGTAAGGGTGGGATAGGATTAGGAATTGGAGCTTTCCCCATTAAATTCGAGTGAAATAAGAAAAAAATAGAAAAGATTAGGGTAGGTTAAATTTCTATTCCACGCGCAAATCGATAAGCATTTAGGACCAAAGATGTAAACACTGTTTGGTGGAAACATGACCTAAATCAATTTTGGTATTTCCTTTCCCTTGCCTCCATACCTTTCATCTCAACACTGATTCCCTTCATCTCTGGAACACGATAATAAACTGGGAGCAGTCTTTTTCATTTTTCCGTACTATAGGTGATTCTTTAATTGTTCGCATTTCCTACAAGATGGAGTTATTTATTTTTGAAATTTTTGGATGAGAAATTCCAGTTTTAAGGGTGTGACAGGTTTCAAGCGTCAGTATTATGTTAAGGTAGGAGTTATTTATGTTGTCAGAGTTTAGATTTTGAGACTGTTTATATCCTTAAGGACAGTATATTACTTTTGATCTCTTCAGTGCTGCCATGTTCAGGATAAGCCCTGTAGTTAATGATTTTTGCCTTGCATACTGGAGTGATGTAGTGCTTTATGCAGTATATATTCTGTAGGTGGCATTTGATCAAAACTTAAGTTGCAGATCATGCAAGCTGATCTGGAAGAAGGAATAGCTTTGGAAACCCATGCACCTAAGGGTGGGATAGGATTGGGAATTGGAGCTTTCCCCATTAAATTCGAGTGAAATAAGAAAAAAATAGAAAAGATTAGGGTAGGTTAAATTTCTATTCCACGCGCATATAGATAAACATTTAGGACCAAAGATGTAAACACTGTTTGGTGGAAACATGACCTAAATCAATTTTAGTATTTCCTTTCCCTTGCCTTTCATCTCAACACTGATTCCCTTCATCTCTTACTCCCTTATGATTTTTTGATGCTACATGTAATATATTTTATGAGTAAAGTATTTACTCCAAAAAATGATATGGGAGTAGATTTTGCATATCTTCATTCTTGGAGCTGTGGTTGTCCTGTCCTAGAAGTTACTGACTGATATTGTTTGAGGTGTAGCTTTGTACCAAATGGAATCTTCTACATTTGGCTGTCATTATTTATTTGCCCACTGAAGTTGTATTTTGTAGCATTAAATTTTATGTATCAAAACTATAATGCAGTGTCTCAACTTAAATATGTTTTGCTTAAGAATTATCTCTGCTGTTGCATATTTTCCATGCCCTATTCTGTTATAGCCAGTGGAGTCCTCTAAGGGTTTTTGATGCCAATTTATTTTAAATTTTGACTTTCACATAGACGAGTTTCCATTCTGAAAGAGATATACCTGCAGATTGCAGTCAAGAGACTGAAGGTTTGGAGCAACAAAGCAGATATGGAATTTGCTGTTGAGGTCGAGATACTGGCACGAGTTCGGCACAAGAATTTGTTAAGTTTGCGTGGGTATTGTGCTGAAGGACAGGAGCGTCTTATTGTATATGACTATATGCCAAATCTGAGCTTGCTTTCTCATCTTCATGGGCAGCATTCAGCTGAGTCCCTTCTCGACTGGAATAGGCGGATGAATATTGCAATAGGGTCTGCAGAGGGTATAGCGTAAGTCTTGAACCCAACTTTCTTCCCATCTTATTCAGTTATCATATAAGCTGACTTCTTAGTTTGACTGGTCCAGCTATCTTCACCATCATGCGACCGAACATATAATCCACAGAGACGTCAAAGCTAGCAATGTATTGCTGGATTCAGATTTCCAAGCTCAGGTTGCTGATTTTGGATTTGCTAAGCTAATCCCTGATGGTGCAACACATGTGACCACAAGAGTCAAAGGTACCCTTGGCTACCTTGCCCCTGAATACGCTATGTTGGGGAAAGCATCGGAGAGCTGTGATGTGTACAGCTTCGGCATTCTCTTGCTGGAGTTAGCCAGTGGCAAGAAACCCATTGAGAAGCTGAGTGCGACAATGAAACGCACAATCAGAGACTGGGCTCTGCCTTTGGCTTGTGAGAAGAAGTTCAATGAGATTGCAGATCCTAAGCTAAATGGGAAATTTGTGCAGGAAGAGTTGCAAAGAGTTGTCCTTGTTGCGCTTATATGTGCTCATAGTCGGCCCGAAAAAAGACCCACTATACTTGAGGTCGTGGAACTGCTCAAAGGAGAATCAAAGGAGAAATTGGCTGAACTAGAAAATGATGCACTCTTTAAGAATTCACACGCTGCAGATTATAATGATGGAAGGTTGGTTGATGAAGACAGCTCAGACTTCATCTCAGAAGAGAAAGATCCACAACAGGGGTTGAAGGAGACTATGCCAGGAGATGCTCATAATGGGTAATGCTATTGTTCATATAAGATGTGTATAATTGGGGTTTTCATTACTTTTGGGCCTTTGTCTACCAAAAGACGGTGGGGCTGGCTGTCCTTTTATTAAAATTGCCAGGGATTGTGGCTACCTACCAGTATTTTGGGAGTATGTTTTTGTGAATGCTGTGAGGTCGTGTTTGAATATTTCTCTTAGTTTTCTCAACATACATGAATGAATCAGTACTCTTTAGTATTTATTTGTACCCAGATCTTCGATTTCAGGAAGACTTAACTAAGGCAGTTATGTTTCTAATTTCACCCTCAACATTTCAGTTTTTGCAATGTCATCCTTCAGTGTTCAAAATAGTTTTCAGTTTAGTCATTATCGCGACCCGGATCATCTTTTCATTTCTCTTCGTCTCTTCTTTTCTTTCCCTGCTTCTCTACTCTTCCTCAATTCTAAATTTGTCCAAAATAAGTTATCATTGGTAGAGAAGAAAAAAAATGGGAGAAACAAGTCTCTGTTGATTGCTAAGTCCACTTTTTTTTTTTTTTTTTTTTCTTTCTAATGACCTAATTTTTCTTTCTTTTTCTTCTTTTCGTCTATTTTATCATTTTTTTATTAAACATATCAATCTCTTTCTTTTTTTCTCATTTTTCTTTCTTCTACTTTTTTCTTTCATCTAAGCATAAACAATTAGCTTATCCTTGACAAGGATCATACTTGGTCTCAAGCAACTTTCTAATATAATCTAGAAGCTCAATATCAATTTACTAAAATAGTAGTTTTTTTTGTTATTGTTGTCTATTTTATATCTAAATTTTTTCCTATATACATTCCCTATATGTTTTACGAAATTAACCTTGTATTTTCTTTCAAATTATAAATAATTTTATGAGATCAAGATTTATAATTCGTTCATGGTCCCAAGCAATAGCATCAACAAGTCAACAAACAAGAGAGGCAGACCCTACAAGAAATCTCAATGCTACTCAGTTCTTTGTTCAAATTTTGAGAAATCTTTGAACTTGAAATTATTTGGACCTTAAGTTTTGTAACCCTATCAATAGGATATTCAAAAACCTATTGTGATAATTTTTTTATCCAGAAAAAAAATCAAAAACCGATAAAAGTTTTAGATGTTTTGACTTTTGGGTGAAAGATGAAAAGAACTATGGAAGAAAACTAAAAACAGACATCGCACAGTGGATAAAATTGTAAAAGCCAAAATATTATCATTACCGCTAATTTAAAAGCTTCAACTCAGCCGCCCTTCTGAGTTGGCAGGCAGAAAAACCCCATAGAGAAAATACGAGAGAAATTACTCCCCTACTTTGAAAACCTAGCTAATGCCTGAGCCATTTGTTTGGCCATGAGCTTGACATAAGATACCTATGTGCAATTTTGACTCTTTTTAATTAACATTATTGATATAGAATTATATAAGAAATAATTTTAAAAACTTTTGAACTTCGTGGGGGAAAAATATCGATGAAACTAAAATAAAGCAAACAAGCAACTTCAGGCAAAGAACACCGAACAGGAAGAATCAGAGCCATCTACCCGGGGTTTAATAAGTCATGCTTTTCACTTCTCAAATTAACTCTTTAAATGTCAAAAACATAGAGAAAGGCTTCCTCTGCAAAAAGCTGAACTTCCTGTATATATATATATTTACAGCTCATTTAAAAAATCTGGTTACAGACAAGTGCATATTACAGGTGTTCTTACAACAAAAACAACTACGTAGAGTATAATATTATACCATTCAATCTATGAGAACGTATCCTCACGATCCCCCTCGGCAGTCTCACCCTCTTCCAAATTGCTGAACTCGAGGAAATGTGTTGGCCTGTGATCCTCATGGTAGTACTCTCGTGGTGCTCCAAGCTTCACCCCATATTTCATGCTCACGGTATGCTTCACCCCCATAAAGTTGTAGTTCCATGGGCCAGTATCAGGAATCTTCAATAACAGGAGAAAATACCTTATTTAGCAACTCAGAACAAATAAAGACCAAAATTTTAAAGACAAGTACTTACATAGAAAAGCATATTATTTGATAGATATGAACAGTCGCTTTGGCTTATTCTTACCATGTAAAACCCAAAGAAGCGGTCACTTAAGAGCATCTGGACCTTCTCATAATGAGTTGGAAGGTAGCCATGTGGATTGCTTCCTGTATCCTTGTTGACACGTCCCCACTCATAGCCACTTGGCGTAAGCTTATAAGCAGTTAAAGAGCAGGAACCTGGAGTAAAACTGCAGGTCAAGATGATGCATTTCTCTCCATCCCATTGCTTGTTGTTCTCCAAGATACGAGCATGACTTGTAACATCCTGCAAGAATCGCATTTGTCAGCAATTCAGTCTTAATAGCGACACCCCTTGTGCTACCACAATAAGATTCAAAGGATGAAGCAATATATATACCTGTGGTGATAACTGAGGAAGCTCATTTGGTTGTGTATGCAGCCATCCCAGAGGCTCCAGATCATTTAAGAAATCATGCTCAGGAAGAGCTGATGGAAGATGAACTTGCTGATGAGTCCCCCACTGTGGTGGCAAGGCAACACAACGAATTTCCTTGACCTGCGGATTGTCAGGAGGACTTACGCCATACAAATAGCCAGCAATTTGAGTCCTCAGATCTGCTATACAAATGAACTTCTTCAAAATGTTCTTGGGCATAATATAAGTATATCCAGTCTCCTGTATCATCAGGTGTAATCCAATGTTAGCATATGAGAGCATCTATGTTCAATCATTAATGAGAAGCAACACTCTTACCTTTATGTCCTCTGAATTAACATATATATGGTTGACTCTAAGATAGAGGTTAGTAGCTGATATTGCTCTAACACGCCAATCAGTTTTAGACCCAAATGCAGCTTGCTCATAGGGACTTGTGGTAGTGACAATGAGTTCATCACCATGCACATTTGTGGTCCTTGTTGTGACTGCTGTCAGCTGGCTGGCTTCCTTCGCCTGAAAACATAAATTACCAGTAAAAAACAAGCAAGGAACAGAAGTACAAGGCTAAATTGACAGATAACTTCCAGACCAACAACCAGGATTAAGAATAAAAATACCTGCTTCTCAATCTCCGCAATCTGTTGCCTCTGTTGAGAAGGTGGAGTAATCTCAGCTCCAAGTATGATATCGCGAATCTCAGACTGTGTCAGAGCTGATGTGTTCACATTGTTCTTTTTTGCATAGTCCGAGAGTATGAGATCCCTTAGGGCGACCTCAACCTGAAAAATGCAAGGTTTTTAGTGAACCTCATTGCAATAAAAGGATGCATATGTCAAAAGTATATCCAATAGTAACAAGGCATGAATAGACATGATAGTGGTCTAAAGCAAAGAGAAGGACAAAGATTTTATAAAATCCTATGTCCTAAAGCTACAGGACCTTTTATAATCAAATAGAAAGAAACAAAAATGGGCAGATGCATGCAGGAAAATCTTTAAATTGTTCTACAGACGTTACCTTCATCCATTGATCATCAGTGAGAGAAGGCCATATGTGGTGTTGCTCAGTAACAATTGTTTTGTCAGGCTTCAGTAACATCTTTGCCTTCTCATTATTCACATGAAGTGCACGAAGGATCAATATGAGTCTTGAAAATGCAGTGTATGATGATATACTCTTCAACCAGTCATCATAAATGTTGAACAGAACCATTTGTGGCTCAGTAGCTTTCAAAATCAGATCGCCAAATTTTTCTATCTTCAAGCAAGCCTGGAATGGTAGCTGCAGTTCACTTCCCTTAATAACTATGTTGGGGAAATCCAGCAAGTGAACCTCCAGTGGATCCAACATTCCTTTACGAGTCACAATAATTTGTTTTGGTTGCTCTTCAACAGGCAAAGACCGGACAAGAGCAGCGACCTCTTCAGCAGTCTTCCACTTAGCCAGCTGACCAAGACGCTTCTGACCTGCCCATACACTTGTGTGGATGACCTACAAGAAATCATGTCATCAAAATCAGGATTCATCCTATATTAGTAAATATAGAGAAGAGATGAAAAGAATACATTCTCGAATTCCACCTAAGGAGAAAACAAACCTTCAGGAACAGCTGTCCAGTCCTCGGGTTAAAAATAAAGATGGCACCATTAATGGGTTTTGTTGTGAGATTTCCTTCAAATGTCTTGTGGATCGTAACACGATACACGTTGGTGTCATCAACAAACCATATTATTTGATTGCTGAAGATCTCCCCATAGTTTTGGGATGATAGATATGGTTCTGTAGGCTCAGAAGAATACAACTGCAAACCTTTCCTTATTCTCTCCCTCAGTACATATAAAGCCGGATTTGACTGCAGTCACATAACAAATTATCAGGTTATTATATGATACAATGGTAGAAGTTTCAAATCAGTCGGAAAATATAACCACATGTCAAATAATTAAAAAATAAGCTACCTTCATGATCTTGTTCATCGCCTGAGCAAGTAGAGGCTTTGAACCAGGGAACCAGTTACCGAAAGCAGAATGCAAGTTGTATGCTAAATCAAGCCCAATCATTACACCTGCAGGGAACCCAGTCACGATTAGATCAAATTGAAGTATAACCAAGCACAGAATAAATTAAACACTGAAACCATAGGTAGTAAATATACCAGTAGGAGATGGATATATAGACATATTGTCAGTCGTATAATCCATGAATTTGGCCCGAGTATAGCGCTCAATATCATGAGAGTCATAATCCCCCCATCGGAGCTGTACATCTATCCAGTACTTATTGCTTGCTTTCTGATCAAACATATCCTTTGACTCAGCCACAAGGCTAGGCTTTGACATAGGCCATCTATGAGCAGCAAAGAGAAGAATATCTGCACAAGAGCTGTTCATTTTGTAACTCTTCCTTGGATGAATTGTCTCCTTCTGCACAGTTTCAATTTCCAAAGCATCCAGCTCCTGGTCCAGGACTTGACAAAGATCCATGACCACACTCTCGTGAATCTTTTGCCACAGATGAGCACGGAAGATCTGAATCAGAGATATCTTCAAGGTTGGAATCTTTCCGTGCATGAAAATTCCAGTTAGATCCAACTGAACCTGGAAACCCACATAAACATTGGCCCGGTTTATTGTAGGTGACCACCAAAGAGTAAATCGACGGTTTGGAATTTGGTTGAGACCAGATCTCTGAGCATTGGTCAGTTTCTTATATTTCATTGACTCCTCAAAGCCAGAGGCCTTCTCCCAAAAGAGACCTTCCCAAGTTGGAAAGCTGAACAAATTCAAAGTAAGCAAAATCAGTTGCTTTTGTTCTTTTGGATAAGCTAAAATACCTTAGACATGCAATCAGAAGTGTGCATGAGTGTATGTGCCTTATGTATTCAGCCCCAGGACTGGACTCAAACAGTGAAATGATAGCGTGAGACTTCAACACATTAACAATATACATAAAGCAACTCTCACAATATTAATCAAAACGTTTTACTTGCTAATATTATGTAAAACAGAAATATTTCTCCAGCAAGTGCACAAAATATCAACCTAACAGAAAAAGGGTTAAACCCCCTAATTTAAGAAGAGCATCAATTACCTAAAAAAACAATAACGGTTAATTATGGAAATTTTTGAAGATAGGTGAATTACAAAAAGAAGAAAGTAGACTTACTATGTTCCTTTGAATAAGGTATGCTCGAGAATTCCTTCAACACCTCCAAGAGCTTGGATGACATCAGTACGATAATTGTTCAAGTTCCACAATTTCCCATCATGCCTCTGATGTGTCCACCAGAAAGGGTTCTGTTTCAGAACTTGGTACTGCTTAAAGTCAGTCCGTACTCTCCAACCTTTATCATATGCCAACGTGTGCCTGTCCTTCTGAAACAGAGTATTTATACGTGGAATTCCCCTATCCCAAGAATCCTGCCAACAAAATTGGAGAAGCCGTTAGTCAATGATATTCTAGTACTTGAAATTGAATTGGTGTTCTATCGAGTAGCTATAAAGCCCTCCCAAACTCCAAAAAATGATGACATAATCATTTTCAAGATATGGATGAATGCTTAAGAGAACATAAAACTAGAACACTAACTTCCAAATCTTCAAGAGTTAAACGCCTATTTTGAGCCTGAGCTTCCTGTCTCTTCAGCGCATACTCTGCCCAGACACGCTGTGAGTCTATGAACTCACTCTCCCATGGCTGTGGAAAAAGCATCAAGATGATCAAGAACTGAAAGAAAAATACACATAATAGACGGGAGAAATGCATTTGGTTCTACCTGTATATAGCGATAAAGATTCGGAATCAGCTGGTCTTCCTCATGGCTCATTCCGCTCCTAAAGTGGGTTACACCAACATCTGTCTGCTGACTGTACCGCAGGTCACTTTGTGGAATCAATATGTGACCCATGGATAACATACCAAGTCCTCCAATTTCTTTTGGGGTATAAAAAATGACAGGAGGGAATCTGGAAACAGAAAAAGATTGAGAAACATCCAAAGGAAATACTCAACCAAAATGTAGCTTATGTGACCAAACTACCACTTACCGGCTAGGCATTTTTGAATTTAGCCCAATCTTAATCCTAGTTTGGATCTTATTTTCACATTTAACCAGTAGATCTAAGAGCTCCTGCGTATGTACAGTTGCTTCACGGAAGTAAGTCATAAGACCTGTTCAAAAAGAGCAAAAAGGGGTTCAGCAGAGAGGCTAACAATGAATACAGACTATTGGACAAGCGCAAACAAGTAAAGCGTGTACCTATCAAGGCAGTATTCCACTTATTAACAATTTTTGTAAACGTTGTTGACCCTGAAGACATTAGAATCTGCCTCACACGATTCTCGAACACCTTCATGTGTTCATCATCAACCCGTAAGAAAGCAACTGCAGTCCGCTCTTTGGTCTGTTCATTCTGCAGATTCCAAACTCCATCCCTCGTATTACTGAATGCTTCCTGTGTCATTCTTATTTTTGGAAGTATGCGAACTTCAAATCCAGACCTACAGGTCAGAAAGGAGATATGTCATTAACTGTATCACAACTGCCAGTCGCTAGTAGGCCTGGCTCTAATAACATTTGAGACAGCTGCAAGAAAACTGGACACACAATATACTGAAAGGGACATAGTAAATCATAATAGAATACAACTTGCAAGGAACATGGTAGGTAGAACAATTCAACATAAGAAGATCCCGGAATATAAAACCATGAAAAATATTGACAAAAGTAATAACAAATATACATACATGCTGAAAAGCAGATTGGGGTTGTCCTTGCTGTATACAGAAACAAAGCTGTTCTCCCACTCCAAAGTTGTAATGCTTCGAGGAAGACGATTCTTCATGTCCCAAAAAACACTCCTACCGAGATTTACTGGAAAGGGCGAATAAAAGAAGAATCATTAAATGAATCATATTTTAAAAAGAAAAAAGCAAAAGAAAAAGTCCAGGCCACCATAGGTATTTATGAAATATGCATACCATCATGTTTCATAAGCCTCATTCTTGCATCTCTAGGCCAGCACTTCTTGTTGTTATATCCAACCATGTTTTCATTGTTGGGATCAGGATGCTCAGTAAGATATCGCTGGATAAGGTCTCGAGCCTCTTCGTGAGTGAATCGAAACAATATATGCACCTTATCAATGTACCTAGAATACAGTCGTATTGGATGTCGCGTCTCAACTTTTGTGTCCCAGTAAGTGATGAACTCATTTGGCATCTGTGGCGGACCAGCAATCTCGCTGGCACGAGTCAATCCAAGAAGCAAGAGATCCAGCACAAGTCCATAATACTGTACGACAAAAGAAGCAAACTGAAGACCCCGTATAAGACCATATGAGTTTGTGTGACTCATATCTTTGTAAGACAAAACAACATTATTCTTGGCAGTGACATAGTCTGCAATGTTGTGGTCAAGAACCAAACGAAGGAGCCTGGAAAAGAAGATGAAAAGAACAAGTTATTTAAGAACACAAAGGCTTCTTTGATTACAGTCCGCAAAATATTTATATGATGCTTACCTGTTCAACATTGTCAAGTCAATCTTCTCAAAGAACTTTTCAAACTTTGTTTGAAGCATCACCACACACTGCCCCTCACTCGTGTCCCATACACCTTGCAAATTGTTTATACCTTGACACCATTTATAAACCAAAAGGGGAGGTGGCTCTGAATCTGCAGGCTTAATCCAATTAGGAAAGAGATGGCGCTTGTCACCTTCATACCACAAATATTGATCAAGATAAGCATCTGTAATTTTCTCAAGAGGCTCAATTTCATAAACTGGGATCAGGTAGCTGTATAAATCCATGAATTCTATTCCAACCTGCAACAAATAAAAATAAGTTTTAGTTGAAAGGAGTCAAAACAAAAAGTTAAGAAAATCAAAGTTCAAGGTCAATGCAATGCAAATTATCAACTCACTTCTTTGAAGGCACGCTGGGTGAGCAGGTGACGCTTAATCCGTGACAAAGCTTCATGTGGATTATCATAAGCTTGTTCAATAAGACCCAGCTCTTCTCTTTGCAGTTGGTTCAATCTAACAGCCACACTATAAGATTCCTTCAGCCTCTCCAGAGCAAGAATAAGCAGCTTAGTATCATGCTTGTAAGATAACGGAGGGAATGGTATGGGGGAGAACTTTCTTGATTCTAACCAATGCACAGTTGTCGTGTATATTGCAACTGCTTCCTCTGGGGTGACATATGGACCATCTTTCAAGTAGTTGTGTTGTCGTTCCTACAACATGGCAGATATAACATAAGAAAACAGAACAAATTAAGGAGAAAAAAAAAAGATTATCAATAAGAAAACAGGTACTTTCACTAAACTAATATAGCAGCAAGTATATGCTTTGAAGCCAAAAGTAAGACCAAGTTAAAATATAAACCTGTTCTGCCTTCAGCCAAAGGCGAGTCAGTCTTCCAAGATTCTTCCGACAAACAGTCTTATCAACTGTTGCACCTCTCCTAATACGCTCACGATTGTAATGAGCAACATTTGTCCACCAATCTGCTTTTGACTTGACATACCGAAGGATCATGTTCTCAATTGGAACAGGCAACCCAGGAACCTTCCATGGAATATTAGCTTTCCAACATCGCCATGCCTCACTGAGATGCTGCAATATAGTTCTGGCTTTATTTTGCTTGATTCCCTCTGCAAATTAGCAGAGCATTGTTAGGTAAACAAAGCACATACACTACAGAAACCAGGAAAGCAATTATAATCCAATGTTAGGAGAATAAATAAAGTCAAAAGATGATAACCTGGCATGGCATCAAGAACATCATGCATGACAGCAGCTCGAAGCTCCAAATCAAAATGGCTCTCAACACGCTGTTTGGTAACTGTCTTGGCCACTCCTTTTGAATGGCGCCCTTCAAACTGACGTGCAAGTAGATTCCCTAACCATCGTTCCAGAAGAGGCACTATACCACGAAGGAAAAACAGCCACACCCTCCACATTGGTGCCCAGAATCCACATCCCGGTCCTTTCCCAACAGGGCCAGTATTGAAGCGGTAGTAAATTAAGTGTTTTAAATCTTTGCACATCCTAATCTGCCTCATCAACCTGTACTTGTAACGGTACATGCCAGTCAACTGGCCAACATGGGAAAACGTGTATTGCAGACCATCAGCCAATTGAAAGGCATCAACGTTACCAAGTCGGAACTGGACATTGGCATCAACTACAAGCTTTGTCAAACGCAGGATCTCACGGCAAAGATGAAACGCATTGCCAAACCTCGATTTCTTGCGTTCTTTTGTAGTGAGTGTCTTCACAGGCTTTAGATTGAAGTTGTAGTCAAGGTGAAGGTAGTTCAAATTTTTCCTGTGTATCAACAGATTCAGCATGTTGTATCCTTGCTTGCAAACTTGAAGACCCGCTTCGACCCAATCAAGTTCAGTGGTCTGGAAAAACTTTGTTGCTTGGAGAGACCGGAACAAGTGCTTCTTCTTCTGAGCCTTAGGTGGTCTGTGATGCAGCTCATTCAAAACATAACATTTCAAAAGTTTCTGATAGCTTACCCGAACTTTAACTGGATATGACGGAGGACTGCATATTTACAAAACCAGTGAAGAATCAGGTTGGTTATTCCATATATAAGTAATCACATTCTTCAACAGCACAAGAAATTCAAACTCACCAGTGCTCCTTATACCACTCTGACACAAGGGGTATATCTTCTGACCGTCGCATCCGACCAGACCTCATATTGAAGGGCCGTGGGGCAAATAATAAGGAAATTCCAGCAGCTGTTGTGTCGGTATAAAGCTGAGTGTCTTTCAGAAAAGGTTCCACCCCTTCCGGTAAAGAGAACTCATCTTCATCTTCGTCATCATGAATCTTCTTGTCACGCCGCTCCTTGTAATTGGACGTTATCGGGTGTATTAAAGGATCATAATAAAAAGCAGGTAAATCAGGATCCTCAGTTTTTATGTACATCACCATGGGACTGTGATATATTCCAAGCTTTACTTTCCTGGGCCTATTGTTATAAAGATGAGGAAAAGCAATTCTGTATTCAGTCCGCAAAGGTGACCGAATAATGAGTTTGTTGATGTCATTAAACTCATTCCAGTCCTCATCTCCTTTCTCCATGTCACGATACAAAGGTTCAAACTTAGGACCACCTATAAAAGATCAAAAACAAATGTTACAGCACATACTTATTCCCAATATTTCATCCAGTATCTATTTGTACCCAATTTGAAGAAAATTTTAATTTAAAGCATATTGTAACCATCCAAAAACCAGAACAACACTTGGAACAATCAATCAAGGTAAATCTACAGATATTTGAAGTTGAGAGAGTATAGAGCAAACTCTCATAACTGCAAAGCGTGCAATGTTTTAGTTGAAGGAACTTTTGTAAAGCAAAGCCACTAGGTCATAGGTCACCCAACCCAAAGCATTACCTCTTCATATTATATGGAATTCCATGTTGCTAGTCATATAGACTAGATTCATCATAGATAGAGGTGGCAAAATCTGACCCAACCCGGTCCTGACCCGACCTGAAAACACATCAAAATAATATGACCCGAACCCAATCCTACCCTAACCCAAGTGACCCGAAACCCGAAATGACCAGGATTCAAATGACCTAAAACGACCTAAAAACCCGAAACAACCCAAAAACCCGAAAAGACCTTAACTCGAAACAACCCAACCCATAATGGCTTGAAAATATTTTTTATAAAAAAATTGCTTTCTTACACTAGGATAATAGTTAATTTATTAGTTGTCAAATAAAATAAATTATATAACAACTAATTAATTATTGATTTACATGTGTTGATATGCATGGTTCATCATCTTATTAATATGAGTAATCTCATTAATTTCAAATAAAAACATCGATAAGAATAGTAAATTTTGCATTGTTCTTCAAGTCACAATAAAATTTTATTTTTAATTGTCTTGAAAAAAACATAATGGAATGAAGTGATTATATAAAATCTAATTATAGACCATCTTTACCCACTCCAAGCATGCAAAAATGATGTACATAGGCTTAGATTTCTTGTTGGGCACGGTAACTACGTTAAGATATAAGTTAAAACATACAAAAAATAAGATCACCAAACATACCAGGTATGCACATGTTCAACGCTTTTGCCGTAAAGAACGACTGCATGTCAAACAAGTAGAAATAATTGTGGTCTATCAAATCGGAAAGCAGCTGCCCTGCAAGCCGATGAAGAGTGGCCATGATTGGTAGGGAGAGATGCCATTTGCGGTAACTTGGGCCATTGATAAGCTTTGTCTTCACAAGAGGTTTATGGTCATAAAACCATGTATATACAGCAGAATCTTCCTCTTCGTCCATCTCTAATTGAATTGGCTCTAGAGGATCAACATCTAACAAATTATCGGCATAGTCTAACGGAGGTTCCTCATCATCAAATGGCGGAAACCGCATTCTCTTGAAATGCCGACGATCTCTCTTCTCCCTTCGCATCATGATCCACATTGTACCCCACTGTAAAATCAAATAAGAAGTTACTCAATTGCCACAAAACAAATAACAATTTATGTTACACAAGAACAGAAATATGGTGAGAAAGTGTCCATATAAACCTTCAAGTCATATCGCCTTTTAAATCTCAATAAATTAACATGAAAGAGCGTGAGAGAGAGCAGATCGGCATACCTGAGCCAAGTAAATAGGTTCAACAACCCAAGGTATTTCATTCACGAATGTAATAGCTCCAGTAATATGATATAAGACCTTCACATCGCGGACCTAAAGTAACATAAATATTATAATTAAGTTGAATACATGTGGATAAATTGAACCAGTGAACACAAAGGCAACTACTGAGAAAAATCAAAAGAGCGATGCCTACCTGTTCCCAGGGCATTGGCATATTTTCAAGGAGCTTGTAAACTGCATGAGGAATGAATTTGAGGGCTCCAAGATATACGCGTTTATCGTGACGATATTTCTTTGACGACATGTCCCCATGGTCTCTGCAAAGAGAACATCAAAAATAGTAATCATGAAAATTAGGTTCCACTGCTAACCTACATCACACAAGGATTGTAAGAAACACCAAGATATACTAAATCGACATAAAATACATAAGGATCAGTACATTATCAACACTACAACGAAGCCAAATCACAAAAATCTTGCTATTCCTGTTGAGAAATTAAACTATAAAATCTAAAGAAGCATAAGTACAGGTGCTACAAAGTTCTTCAGCTTATCGATCCCAAGTCCTGAAATGCAGGATAACCCCATAAAGCAATAGATCTACATAATCTTTCTTTTCCATCATATATTTTATTATGGGATCAAAACCCCAACATAACTATATACCAACCAGCCACAGCTTTCAATTTCCTACTTCTAACCTACTATGCTTACCAAACAATTTCAACAAAATAAACTTACTCAAGATAGAGATAATCCAGAAAAGTCACGTATGAGTATAGGACATCACATGTTCTCAACGGTGAAACTAAAATGTACCTAATATTACTGGTAATTTTTTGTTTGAGAACAACACCCATGTAATTTTACTGCAGGTAAAACTTTTCTAGAGACTTGACTAACGGACAACAGCAAACCCAGCCAGCACAACTAAGAACCTCAAAGCCTACCAAAAATCACACATCACAAAGAACTCCCATAATAGGGAACACAAACCACGAAATCCTGCTCAGGGTAAATCCCGAAAAGAAAAAAATAAAAAAACTGCACTATTCCAAGACTCCTCCCTATCAAGAAAGTGACAAATTTAATACCGAAAACAAGACATAACTAACGAGCAAAAAGAATATAAACCAATAATCCAAGGACTCACCTAAGAATCTTCATTCAATCGCGTTAAACATACCCAAAACCACCCAAAAAAGAAACCAAACTTATCAGAAACCGAAAACACCAACAAATCTCAGCGAAATTAACACCACAAAACAGTAAAAACTAACCTGATAATCTTCCTGACGTGCTCGGGGGGCATGTCCTCCTTCTGAGTTTCAACAAACCCGAACTTCCTCTTGTCTCCATAGCGCTTAGAGTTAAGCTGCATCCATTTCCTAGCCTTCTCTTCGAGCTTCGCCTCAGCTTCCTGGGGGGACGGGTTCGGCCGTGGAGTCGGATTAGGCGGCAGCACCGTATACGAGGGCTGCGCTGCGGGCGGAGGCGGTATAACTGAGCCTCCGGTCCCCGGTGGCGCAATCTGCTGACCTTCGTTGTTGTTCCACATAGTGTTAGATTTCAATTCAATATAAGCGAAGAGATAAATCCCTAACAAAACCTTCTGGTGAAGATGAGACCAATATCTCTATATATCTACACATAAGTGTACATATATGTGTAGATTTAGAGTTCAATGGCTGTTTCTAGGGTTTTGGCGTCTGATGTGTTTTGTCTCTCTAGCTGGACCTCTAGAGAGAGTGAAATGCAAAATTGTAAGGGTCGGGTTACGCTATTATATGATTTTGTTGGAGATAAAGAAAGACGGTAGCACGTGAGTTGGCACGTGATAATAGGGACCGCCTTTGATGATTCATGGTCGGGTAATATCCGTTTAGCCTAGCTTATTGGTAGCAGCTTATGTTGGCAAATAGCCAAATATTTATTTTATCTGTTTTTATGTTTTAAAAGATTTTTAATTTTTTTTTGAAGTAGAAATTGACAAAATAAAAATAAAAATAAAAATAAAAGTTAAAGAAAAAGAATCAAAAAGATATATTTTTTTATTTTAACAAAAAAAATTATTAATTTTAATCCAAAAGCATAAATTGAGTTTTTTAAATTCTTAATATTTGATCGATATGCTTATGTGTCATTTATGATTTTGAATTTTGTAAATTTATTATATTTTATGTGCATTTTTTTAATTAAAAGGATTCAAAAAAATTAGAATTATGAAAATTTTCAATTAATATCATGCTAATTAGAAATTACAAAATCTTCCATTAAGTGCTGAAGCATTTAAGATTCCATATACATATATAATCGACATAATTAATGTTAACAATAAAAAAATATATAAACAAAGGGTTCGGTTCCTCTCCATTACACCTTCCACTTAGTCAACCTCAATGCAACATTAGATTAACAACATGTGACAATATCCATTTAAAGGGTTGAGATTTAATAAGATTGCTTTGTTTTAATTTGGTTTTTAACTTTGTTGTTCGTTACCATTAAGAGAAATATTGAAAGATTTTTTTATTTTTAATTATTGGCATCGGTACAGCAAGATTCCAAAAACGTGCTGGCGAGGGAGTACTATCATCCATGTTCTATGCTTGCATAACATATCAAAATCGTGAAAAAAATACCTATATCCAAATTTTATTTTTTCAATCAAATTAAAAATGCAAATACCACAAAGTTTAAGATGTAAACCCATTAGCTTCTCCTTCTCCTTCTCCAGCACCATTATCAGTTAGCACAAAATATAAAGAAAAATGTCCTTCTATGGAGTACCTTGATTTGGCGCTGGTCCCTTTTGGGCTGCTGCTCGTGTTTACTGTCTATCTCTTTCTCCTCTTTATAATCTTTAATCCCTGATGATATTTCTTAGTCTTTACAACTTGTAATTGCGGAGAAAATGTCTGGACTGTGGATATATATATATTTTTTTATTTTTTATTTTTTAGAATATGCATACATGTCACTAAACTAATCCTGCAGTGAGGATTATCACGTTAAACACAAAACATTATTTTTACATCGAGTGAAATTTTATTAATAATTATTAAGTAATTTTATTGGTAATATAAATAATAGTTGTACGAGCATTATCAATAAAGTTATCTAATAATTATCAGTAAAGTTTTTACCTAATTTAAAAACGATATTTTGTACCGAGTGTAAGCAAGAATTTCTCATAATGAAAAGGAGTCGAACCCATAAAATAATCTATTGATGAGGTAAACATGTATAATTTATGCAATTTTAGGCAATAATTGATAATGTACTGGTATTAGGTTAAATTCTCAACTAATAATTTTCTCTCCTAAACCTCCTCCCCCCCCCCCCCCCCCACTTTATAGGTGCCGTTTGAGATTCTCTTAAAAAATGGATTGAAACGGTTTTTTTTTAATCTATTTTTAAGAGGGTCCTCAAACGATACGACAATTTGAAAGTAAAATCTTACATTGAAAACCGAACAATTGAAAGTAATGTTTGTATTGTTATTCATTTTCATCATTTTTCTATAGGGAGTTGTTTACTCAATTTTCGGCTCTCTCGATATGCACGATTTTTTGTATTATTTTCTTTTAAGTTATCATTGATTTTTATTAAATTTATATTATTATATTTATGGACCTCAATCATAGCTTTGTTCTTGATATATCTCTTCAAACTTACGATCA
Organism: Bretschneidera sinensis; assembly: GCA_023935145.1. Taxonomy (NCBI): domain Eukaryota; kingdom Viridiplantae; phylum Streptophyta; class Magnoliopsida; order Brassicales; family Akaniaceae; genus Bretschneidera; species Bretschneidera sinensis. The sequence goes on from CM043704.1 coordinate 51,274,514, forward strand.
CATGAAATAGTTTCCTGATTTAATTTGGGATCTTCATCTTATATAGTGCTGGAAATTTTGATCCGGACCCATTGAACATGCTTTTTTTACCCGCAAAACATTTGGGCATGGATATAGGTATATAGACCCGCTAAAGATTTACTCGCACCCGGTCCAACCCGTGAAATTTCGAGTCGATTGGGTTTACCCACAAGTCAAATGGGTAACCCGTTAAATTTCGACAAAACGGTACGTTGAGACTTTTTCTTACACAAGTGAAGTTGGAATTGGCTTATTGAAATTTTATGAAGAAAGATCAAAGTGTTTCAAAGAATTTAAATTGCCAATGGAATTAGGTAGCTTGCCAGAGAAAATCGTAAAAGAGAGATCTAATAGTCTTAGGGTATTGTCCAGTTTGATTTGGAAATATTACCTGTGATATCATAAATACTTGATAAAATAAGCTCTTTCAAAACCCTTTCATTTTATCTTTTGGTACTTCCAATTAATTAGCCTAGTGATATCATAATAGTTTGTTGAAAATTAAGATGGTGGGAGGAGGAATTGTTGTTCAAAGTGGAGGATGAAACTATGAAGGTGGTGTCACCGCATATATCATCATCACTTGTATTGTTGCTGCCATAGGTGGTCTTCTCTTTAGGTGGAGCATATTGTAATAAAATCAAACCATCAATAAAGTGGCTTGGGTTTGAGTGAGAAAAAATTGACTTGTTTAAAACTGAATCTTTTTCACCTGCACTCACTTTACCCGTGGCCCACGACAGATTACCTACACCTGGCCTGATCCGCTCGTTATCCACCTCTAATCTTATGATCTTATTATATTATTCTTATTTATATAAATTATAAATTTTGTAATCCTTTATTAAATTTTATTTTTTGAGTTAGAATCATGTGCATAGCACAAGGGAACTACTAGTAGCCAAATATTTATTTTATCTGTTTTTATGTTTTAAAGGAATTTTAATATATTTTTAGTAGAAATAGAAGTTGACAAAAAAGGAATTAGAAATTAAAAGAAAACTAAAAGATAGTTGATTTTGGTCTAAAAAGCATAAGTTGGGTTTTATAGGTACTTACCTAAAAACCATTTCACTTACCATTATATAATCTTCACCCGTTTATAGATTTTTTTTTCCTTTTATTTTACAAATGTACTATTATATATTGGCATGAGTAATATTTATTTAGTAATATATACAAAATTACAAACACATTAAAATTAGAGAGTGGTGTTCTTTGATTGACAAGTGACACTCTTTGGTTTAAATTTAGACAAAGCAAAATTTTAATTAATAGTTTTGGCTTCATAGTGTGTTTGGTTTAAGGTTCTTTGATACGTCTTCTTTAGAACTTTATCCCTTTCATTTGGTTTTTTCCCCAAAATTTTAAGACCTTTTCTACATGTTTGCTAATGTGAGGAGCAGTGTTCTAAGCATGAGGTTTCAATCATAGGTGTAGTAACAGAGATTTTGTTTAGAGCCTTTTACCCAACTATATAAGCATGTTCTGTATATTCTTCTTTAGAGTCGTGACATGTTTGGAGCCTGAAGTAACCCTTACTTTTTCTTTTTTTCCCGTGCTTTTTCGATTTTTTGTACATATTGATTTTTTTTGGAGCATAAGGGTTTTGTCTTGAAGTTTGTTATGAGATTATGTTGTGAAGTTGGCTAAATTGATTTGGTGAAATTTCTTTGATATGTTTTTTTTTTTATTGACATCTTCATATTCCACCTAAATTTTGTGTGGTTATGAAAATTCTTGCTTCCTCTATGATTTTAGTCTAAAAGTTCCACTAAGCATATGCGTTTTTTTGTTAAATAAAAAGTATCAAGAATCAACTCTCAATAGTTGTGATAGGAAACTACTGATACAGTAAGCAACGAAAAACAAAAAAAGCAATAGGATAATATTTTAATTATGGACTAAAAGTACTTTGATTTTCTTATCCATTATAGTATTGAATTATTTTTATTTTTATCTCCTTTTAACATTGGCTTATCAAACAGCTTCATGCATTACTCAACCTTTGTAATTTATGTTGTTGTACCCTTAGAGTCGTATAGTTGTTGTAAAACAATATTTTATCAAAATCCATTTTTCATGTAGAGGTCATATTTTTACTTTACTAAAACCTTGTTAATTAACAAACCATGAAGCCAACTAGTTCTTTTTCTTTCTCTGTGAAAAAATTTGGGATTTTAAATTTTTAGGATCTACGAAGAAAAGAAAAATTAGCCAGCATTGAATTTTTAGAGTGAAAGAGAAACAAAATTTAGAAATTCAGATGATACTAATTAGGACATTATTTTTTTCTTAGAGTCTTCCTTTATCTTAGGTAATATGTTCGTCTATAATGATTAAATAAAAAAATTAGGATATAGTTAAACCCATGTGTGTTTAAAAGGCATTGTTGAAGTGTGAAAAAGCCTTTAGCAGTGTCATATTTGTTGGAGTATACCACAAAATAATAGCCACTTTTATTCTTTGGTTAAAAACTTAAAATTGATCAATGGTTTTTTTCCTCATAAAGGGTGATATTTTTTGAAACAAACCAAAAGAACTATAACTGGTAATGGTTATCAAGAGACGCAATTAGCTTTGGATTCTCTCTCAACACTACTTGGCAAATACAATTCATTAAAATATCTAGCGCACTGAATGATGTTAAACACCATTAGCTGAACAATTTACATACTTAAAACTAACATGCAATGAGCTAGCAAGCTTCTTAACATCATCAAATACTAGTCCCATATTGGATAAGTCTTCTATTGTTACCTTGCATCAATTAAAAAAAGAGTTACTCTCCAATACCATATTTGTTATTCTAATTCTTCTAACCAACGAAATGCCTTCCACCATAACCTTTGCTTCACCATGATAGGTTTTGCAACATCATAAATCATGTTATTGCAAGCAGCTAGCACCTTACCATCCCAGTCTCTTACCACAACTCCCATTCCTCCTTCAACATGTCTATATCCCAAGCCCCATCAACACTAACTTTGCAAATCCTAGTTTGGGGTGGTTGCCACTGCACATTGCTATTGTTCTTTGGACCACAATTGTGCCTCCTTTTGCACTTATCGATATTCAGTCAGAAAATTTATGGCACCTGATAACAGTTGTTGAGGTGGTTTATATAGTTGTCATTTACAAACAACATTTCGTGAATTCTAAATGCTCTACAACACAACTGTTGCCTTATCAAAACTATAACTTGTGTACTAGTAAAAAGACTTACAAACCACTGTGAGAACTGAACCCCAACCCCATCACTACTTGGAATATGACTATCTAGAAGATGAGCATAAGAGCAATCAATAAAAGGATGAGTAAGAGTGTTTACATTCAATTGACATAATATCCATATTCGTGCTTGTCTTATGCAAAATAACTATCATAGGGAGAGCATCAAAGCAAAGTCTTAAAAATGTACTTTTATTTTTGTTTAGAATTTGACCATATCAAATCCTTTTCCACACTTCTGTTGTTGTCAAAATTCTCAAAGAAGCTCCACTACTATTCCTATCCTCTACTAACCTCCATTGATGATCAAATTCATCGTGGTACCCACTCTTTACATTGTATTTTTCATTTGTTGTAGTTCCACACTATTTTGTCTCTACCACCCGAGATACTTAAAAGAATTGATTTAATCAACTGAGCAATATAAACAACTCATCCACAAGATACTCCCTCCACTACCTTGGGACTGGATTAATTAAATCACTAATCTTAGCATCAGCATCTAAGATTTGTGGTGGTGTAACAACTCAAAAGTACCACGGTTCTGGTATCCATTTATCCCTCCAAATCTACGCTATTAAACATAGTTTGCTTGCTCTAACATTTATAAATGACAAATTAATTGACTAATCAACTATTCCCGTGAAAACCAAATAAAAATTATGTTGGTGATTTATTGAGCTATTGAACAATGTAAAGACAATCACCAAATCATTTTCTTCTAAATTATGTCAAAAGGTTGTGTATAGATAAATGGGTCCAACCATGTTGAGAAAGAAAATGAATCAATGGTTTGAGACAAGTTCAACAAATTCCTCGATAATCTTATCCCTAAAAACTTTTATGTATTTATAATCACGAAAATAATATTTAGTTAACAAAAATTCCTTCAACCCGTAACAACACAAAAATTTGTTGCTAGTTATCACTAAATAGGTATGTTAATTTTTATTTTTTTTTCAGAAAAAAATAGTGTAATATGTATTATTGGTATTTACGATAAAATTTGGAAATAGTTTGTTCCCTCTTAAATTTTTTAATTGCAATTATAATGAAAGAGCAAAAATATCAAATTATTGAGATTATTATTAAAATTATTATTACCATCATCAAAATAATTAATTTTTTTTATTATAGAAGTTATGAAGTTTTCATTATCAAAATTTTAAAGGTTTTATTAAAAGTTATAAAGTTTTAAATTATGTTGCATTTCCAAAATAATTTCATGAAGAAAGTCATTTAGGCATCCAAAAATTCAATTGATTTTGGCATACCTTTTTTGGTAGTTCTGACATTTAAAGTTACTTTCACGACTTTATCAGCCAAACACTACTAACTTCTACATCTTAGTTTGACAATCTTTTTAACACAACTTTTAATAATAAACAACTTTTAACTCAACAACACTTCTATAACCTACCATTGTAACAATACTTTCGGTTGTTATAATATAAGCTCCAACTAATTGAAATGGGTCTTTATACTATGTAGTCCTATTGTTGTTGAATGCATAATATTAAAGTGGGACTTTATCTTATTCTTGTCATTTATGGGTGGCTATAAGTCGAGTTTGGCTCGAGATCAGCTCAACTTTTCTCGTGATTATCAAGTAACAAGTCAAATCAAAGCCCGACTCCAACCTCATTTATCTTAATGAGTCGAGCTTAAGTAATGATGAGCTAAGTTTATTAGGTTAGTGAGTCAACTCGTTATTCATATATTTTTATTTATTTATCATTTATGATAAAATATTATTATATATTTATGTTTTCAATAAATAAAATAGTAAAATGTTCATTATATGATTTACTTTTTATGTCTTCACACAGTTTCTCCCATTTCACTATGTGGCTCTCTCTCTCTCTCTCTCTCTCTCTTTAACTTGAAACCTAATTTATTTGGGGATTTGACAAATAAGGAAGATAATTCCATTTCTCAAAATGATGAAAGACAATACTATTACAATTTTGTTGATGAAGTAAAGCAACACTTAGATTCTTGCTATGTGTTTGCAATTAAATCATATTGGCAAATTTTTTAATGTTATCCTCAAAAGCAGTATCCTTTGGTCGAACAATTGCAATATCATTTTTCTTATGAACAATATGTTACATTTAGTGATACCGATAATGTGAGACTATTATCGTTTGACCTAGTATTCGTGACACTATGTTTACTAAATGGTTTGAAGCAAATCTGAAGTATGTACTTAGAAGCCCGACAATTGATGGATGGTCAATTTCCCACATCACAGGTTGATGGAGACTATTCTATGCACATCCTAATCCAAGTGAAAGATGTTACTTACATATGTTGTTTAACAAGATTCGAGATGCAACATGTTATAGGGATATCATAACTATCGATAGAAAATTCTATCCAAGCTTTAAAGAAGCATGCATTGCACTTGGATTACTTGTTGATGACAATGAATGACATCGAGTACTGTTGGAGGCTTTGACTTGGGTATTAACGAAACATCTTAGAAATTTGTTTTATGAATTCTTGTTGTTTTTAAAGGTTCCAAAGCCTGAAGAACTATAAGGAACTCATTCGAACTTGGAAATGCTTGACCGATGATCTGTAATTCATGGTAAGGAGATATATTGGAGGTGATAATTTGGTTTTGAGTGAAGAGGAAATGAAAAATATGGGTCTTCTTGAAATCAATCATATTTTGAACATGAATGACCAATTTAAAGGAATTCAAATCAATGTCTCAACCACTAGTGTTATCACCATATCTTATGTCAAACCTTTTAATAAAAAGATGAACTAGCTTATGACAGTACAATGAAAGGCAATTGTTTGAGACACTATATGTTGGATTGAATATTGACCAAAGCATGTGTCTGGTGTGATAATGAGTGCATATACAAATCAAAATAGTGGACTTTTCACTACAATAAAATTAACAACTAATGGCGTTTAGTAGATGACACTGCTTAATAACGCTATAAAATTGAAAGACCAATCAAAATTTAATGGCGTGAGAACCAAGTACTAAAAGGTTAATATCTTTTATAGCGCTTATTAGCATAGGAAATTATTGAAAGTTTTTTTTAGGAATAAAATTGCAGCAAAGCAAAAATTTAGAAAATTAAAAATCCAAAAACACCTGAGAGAGGAAGTAGCAAATGAAAAGTCTAGAAAAAAAACTTTGGAAAAAGGGTATCACTTTTTATTTTTCTCTCTCTCTTTGCAAAACTCTTTGCAGAATGAAAAACAAAGAGCTTTCCACCCAATTTTACTTTTGTCTCTTATTTTCAGAGTTGATGCACATGATCTCTTTATCAAAGTTTTATCTTGTTGATTAAGGCAACCCAAAAAGGGGCCTTGAGAGAGACAAAATCAACATTTTAAGAGAGAGTTTTGAAAATCAAAGTTTTGCAAAATATTGTGATGATTAAGGAATTGATAATAATTTCTTGGCTATAAGAACTCCACACAAAATTGTGTTGTTGAGAGGGAAAATAGAGTTTTAAAAGGAATTGGTAGAACTCTTCTTTATGAAAATAATTTGCCAAAATACTTTTGGACAGAAGCCGTAAATATCGCATGTTATGTTTTAAATCATGTTTTAATTAGGTCTATACTCAAGAAAACTCTATATGAATTATAAAAGGGTAAAAAGACAAATATTTTATATTTTCATGCATTTGAATGCAAGTGCTTCATATTGGATAACAACAAAGATAATCTTACTAAATTTGATTCAAAGACGGATGAAAAAATTTTCTTGGGATATTCAACATCCAGTAAAGCTTATAGAGTTTTCAACAAAAGAATTCTAATGGTTGAAGAAATCGTCCACACTATATTTGATGAAACTAGCCTCATTTGTACGAGAAAAGATTCTAATAATGATGATATAGGAATTGTTCAACGAACGAATAATCTCACTACAAATGAAGATCCTAAAGAAAAAGAACCACTTGATCCACAAGAATGAGGTAATTCATGAGTTAATCAACTTCCTCAAGCCAACAAGATGAAAAGAATGGAGATCATCCTAAGGATTAGAGGTATGTAAATTATCATCCAATTAACTAAGTAATTGGTGATCCTTCACAACCGGTAAGAACTCGTTCTTATATTAGAAATCTTTATAGTCATATTTTTTTTCTTATCTCAAATTGAACCTAGAAAAGACCAAACAAGACAAAAATTGACTTCTTGCTATACAAGAGGAACTAAATCAATTTAAGCAAAACAAAGTTTGGATCTTGGTTCCTAGGTCAACGAATCATCCTGTTATTGGAACTAAATGGTTATTTAGGAACAAAATAGATGAATTTGGAATTGTAACTAGAAACAAGATTAGACTTGTTGCTAAAGTTTACAATTAAGAAGAATATATTGATTTTGATGAAACTTTCACTCCAATATCTAGACTTGAGACTATTAGAATGTTACTGACATTTGCATGTTTTAAAGATTTCAAATTATTTCAAATGGAAGTGACAAGTAATTTTTTGAATGAATTTATTGAATAGGAAGTCTATATTGAACAACCACCTGGTTTTGAAGATACAAAACTTTCAAATCATATATACAAGCTCTTTATAGGTTGAAGCAAGCTCCAAGAGCATAGTATGAAAGATTAAGCAAGTTTTTACTTGATAATGGTTTTTCAAGAGGAAAGATTGACACTAATATTTTCACTAAAACTCGCAAGCACGATATTCTCTTAATGCAAATATTTGTAGATGATATTATTTTTTATGCTATTAATGAGAAAATGTATGTAGAATTTTCTAAGTGTATGTAAAGTGAATTTGATATGAGTATAATGGAAAAGCTCAATTATTTCCTTGGACTTCAACTCAAGCAAACTAAGTAATAAACCTTCACCAATTAATGAATTACACAAGGGACTTGATAAAGTGTTTTGAGTTAGAAGGTGTAAAGCCATATGAAACTTCAATGAGCACATCAGTTAAGCTTAACAATGATGAGAAAGGTAAAAATGTTGACATTAAGAGATATAGAAGCATGATAGGTGCATTGTTATATTTCATTGGTTTAAGAAATTGAAAGAGATAACAATGATGAATGATGAGGTGTTGGTCTATCCAACTTTGGTTTAAGTATTTCATGCTAATTTAAGTAGACGCTATGATGATTCAAATATTTTTACTATTTGGGTTAAAGGAATCAAAATGGAAATTACTCCTAGTTTATTGAGTCAAATTTTTGTAAGCTTCATTTGAATGGTAATGCTTAGGTTCAGACCGATATTTGCCCTGATGATTTTGATTCTCAATATGCTATATGTGAAATTACAAATGATCCAAATTTCATTGTGACCATAGATTTTAGTGTTAGCAAATTAATTGTTGAAATGAGAGTATTGAATGCCATTGTCTGTTAGTGCCACTGTCTTAGAAGTGACAGCTATGCCTTGGCTAGCCATTTGGATATTTATCTTATGTGGCATATTGTTCAAAGTAAACTACATAATTTATCCTCATTAATGGATTTAAAATGGTTGAGGTTGTTGATAAGAAAGGTGAGCTTCCATATGCGATGATTATCACTTGACTTTTGAAAGCTTTTGAGGTACATTGATAACTCGGAGGGTGTTAAGTTAGCTAAAACTAATAAGGTGAATAATCACACCCTAAATAGGATGAGGTGGCATTTGTTTGAGTTAGATAACGAGTGGGTTAAAATAGAAGATTATGATAAGTTACCTAATAGGATATGAGTTAAGAGATGTGATGCTGGAGAATCTTCTGGTCTTCCTCAGAATTACCAAGATCAACCTCCTTCTTATGTTGGTGTTGGTATGTCAAATGAGGATATCATGGCAATCATGGTAGATGTTCAAGCTAATATGGATGATTTGAGGTTAGAAGTTCATGAATTGAGGACTAAGGTTCGTGATACGCATTGAGAGATAGGTCATTATGTCTACAATTAGTAGTATATGACCATGGTTCCTTATGTCTACACTCATCCATTGTATATTGAAGAAATTAATGAGCTGGATTTCTTCCTCTTTTGAGACCCTCTTCATCCCCTCACTCCTCAACCATTCTATGAGCTCATGAATCTCATCCCTCGTAACCTTTGATTTTCTTCACAAACTTCTTTTGCTTTTCATTTAAGGGTTTCTAAATTTACAAGAGCAGATTTATTTTTTTTTGATGAATTTTATCTTTTGTTGCACAATTGGATGCTTATGATGATTTTTTTGGTTATTTTAAATGCATGAATTTATGGGGAACTCTCTTTCCTACCTTTCTTTTGTGACGTTGACAAAAGGAGATAGCAGAAACTAAGAAACTAGGATTTAAAGATTCAAATTTATGTTTTTTATGTTATGGTTCCTTGAATGCCAAACTTATTTCACTTTACTTGCTTCTTCTTAGCCATTTATGTTATTAATGCATAAATTATTTTTCTCTTCAAGAAAAGGGAGAAATTAATTTATAAACATATTTAAAGCTTGCTTGTTTGGTTTGATGGATTTAATTGTTTTGAAATGTACGGGGAAATATCCTAAAATCATATGAGACTATCAAAATTTCCCTAAATTTATAGTACTTAGTTTTTAGTTATAATTCTTGTTTAATAGTTTTGTCATCATCGAAAAGGGAGAGATTGTTGACCCTATATTGATTTTGATAGTGACAAAATGGTTAATTACACTAATGAAGTTTGCTTAAGTATTTCAAGATTATTAGTGACAAGGCTCGTGCAATAATTATAAAATCCATGGTTTCGATTCAAGAAGAAGTTTTAATTAGTCGAAAAATATTTTAAAACCCAATTATGAAAGCTATCAAATTCAAAGTGAGTCATACACAACAATAAATAAACTTATTGGAAAATAAAAAAGAGTAAGAGAGAAGAGCTTGCAAACTAATTTATAGCGATTCGACTCCTCAAGAGATCTTCTTAAGAATTTCTTCACTAATCCAAGAAAATATTACTTCCATGCACAAACCTTTACAAGAAAAATTTCTCTCATTAGAAGTATTTTCACAAGGTTTTAACACCTAAACACCCAAGAAATTCCTGACCAAGAGTTACACCAACTCTTTTACAAACAAGATAATGAAAAGATTGTTTTTGGTACAACAAGATAGATATCAATGGAAGATTACAACTCAAATTTCTCTCTCAAAAGCTCTTAGCTTAAAGATGGCCCAATTTAAGATTTGAATAAATTAAATAAGCAATTTGTGAGCTCAAGAATGTTCAAAATAGTTGTTAAAGCTCTTAATGTCTGGGTATACATAGCTTTAAGTCCAACTAGTCGTTAGAGACAACATATGGCAGTTTGATGCATTAAATGTACTTCTGACTTGCGTCTTAATTTATGAAAACTAGCCATTATTGTGACAAGATAGTTTTAGACACCTAATTTCGTTCCAAATATTAGAATGAACTTTATGTGGGATTCGATTATGAAACTTTGGTCCCGATATGCATAATATGTGTTGGAAATCACCTTGACAAGATGCCCAGGTGGTGATCTTCCAAACACCCAAGTCTAGAATGACTTGTAGAAAGAATTTCAGCAATCGAACACAAGAACAGAAAATCAAAGAAAGAAAGAAGACAAGCAATTTGTTATCGAGGTTCGACAATGTGCCTACGTCCCCGTGAGTTCCTCCGAACTCTCTGCACTAAATCAATGGTTCTTTACATTTCAACAACCCCCTTCAAGAAACCTCAAGTTCTTGAAGAAACCAAGAAGAGAACTAGAAAGTGATAGACCTATTACAAAGCTTTCTATCAATTCTATACTACCCTCTCTTCTTTACAACCAGCCTCTCTACAATGAGTCTCTCTTGTATGTATGTGTCTTTGCACTCTCACACAATTTTCTCATTCACACACATGTCTCACAAGTTACATTATCACATTCTTGTGTCTTCTTTTTCCTTTTTAGATTGAACCTAGGTGACCCTTTATATAGTGCACCAACTTCTTGTCCAATCTTATGTGTCATTCTCCACCCTTAGATCTTGATGACCACTTAACCATGGCCCTCCATCAATCCTAAGTGGTGCTGTGCATTTAACCTTGCATTCACGCACCTAAGAGAAGGCTAAAGCATGTTGTTCATGTGTGCTGGCCAAAGCTGCAGCGTCGTGCTGCAGCTTTGAGTTTCTGTCCCTTGTGTTATTCCTGCCAGGTTCTAGTGTTGCAGTGTTGTGCTGCAGCTTTGAGTTGCTGTCCCCTTCACACAATACCCTTCTGCTTGTGTGCAGAAGTGCGCACACTAGTGCGCATAGCCTTCCCTATGCAGCCTTCAAACTTGCTGAACTTTGATCCTCCAACTTTGGTTTAGACTTTAACCATCTTTGAACCATGCTTGGACCTGTTCAAACCTTAACCATGTTTGAACCATGTTTAAACCTTAGACAAATACCAACAATCTCTATCTTTGTCTAAGCGTTTAAACCTGAACCATTTTGTAGAGACCTTCGGAATCCAAACTCATCTTGAGTCATCAATCAACTGACTCCAATCCTAAGAAGTCCAAGGCAATGATTGAACCTTCTTAGAGGTAGAACCTTGGTGCCTAAATCTACAGGACTTTCCTCTATGGTCTTCTTGTCAACATGAATGCATCATTTCGTACCATGGTTTGGAATGTAATGATACCGAACATCCATATGCTTCGTCCCCTCATGGAACACTGGATTCCTCCATAAGTGCCCCGTACTTTGGCTATCTGAAGACACCATAACCTGCTCTTTTAGGACCTCCCACTCGTCCAACATCCCTTTGCACCCCATAGCCTCCTTTATGGCTTCCATAGCTGCTATACATTCTGCCATGGTTGTTATGAGTGCTTCCACCGGCTGCCACTGAGCCTTCAAATACCTCAGCAACCACTTCATCCTAAGCCAATGCTTCTTTTCGGGATTACTCATAAATTTGCTGAGAACACTCATTGCCTAAGAAACCCTCAACCGGTTTCTCTTATTTTTTTGGATTCTACACATCCTAAGGATCTTTTGTGTATGGCTGAGATTCTTCATCTTGAACTCCTCACTGAGTTAAGATGTAAACCTTTCCATCCTCTCCCTACTGTTCCAAACCAACAGCACATCAACGACATAGATGAGGATACTCACCATCTTCTCCACCTTGTGTCCAGGTGAGAAAGTTTCTGTGAAACCTATGTTTTCTCTTCTTGTGAACCCATTCGCCACTAGCCTAGCCTTGTTTCGGACATCATCTCCTAGAGGGTACCCTTTTTTGACCTTGTAAGTGCACTTACATTCCATAACTTTCTGCTTTCCTGGAATTTTCACCAATTCCCAGAAGTTGTTCTTCCTCAAAGAATCCATTTCTTCCTCTATAGCTAGCTTCCATCTTGGCGAATCCTTACATCCCATGTAAATCCCTTGTTCACTCATCCCTCCTTTCATCCAAGGAGTTACTGCATCCACAGCATCCGCAAACCCATATCTTGAAGGTGGTCCAACCAGCTTTCTTTCTCGGTCTCTTGTGAGCTGATAGTCCTTCCGACTTGCTGCATCAACCTCTTCTAGTTCAGCCTCCTCTTGAGTGCCTTGAGCATGGCCTTCATTCAAGGGCTCTACCTGGTCCAAACCCTCTTGGCTCATTTGCTCTACCTGAACCGAGTTCTTCTTGATGCGATGCTCCACAAGAACCAAACTGGTTTGCTCACTAGCCCCTGCAGGGTTAGTTCTCTCCAAATAGGGAAATAACAATTCATTAAAATTAACATCCCTACTTATAATGAGTTTCAATCCTTCTTTCTCTAAGGACCACAACCTATATCCCTTAGCCTCTTCCCCATATCCTAGAAACACACACTTTCTAGATCCTGGGCTAAGTCTATCATTCTTTTGTTGTGCATACGCAGCACACCCAAAAGTCCTAAGGTTGTCCAACTCAGGGGGTTTTCCACTCCACATCTCCATGGGAGTCTTTTGATACACAATCCTAGAGGGTGATCTATTCACTAAATATGCAGCAGTAGACACAGCTTCCCCCCAAAAACATTTGGGTAATCCGGATCCATTTAACATGCACCTATCCTTTTCCATAAGGGTCTTATTCATCCACTCAGTAACTCCACTTTGCTGAGAGGTTTCCACAACCGTCCTATGTCTTAGAATGCCATTTAACCTACAGAATTGATCAAGTTCTTGGTTAAAATTTTTTAAGCCATTATTTGTTCTTATCCCCTTAACTACTATACCCATTTGAGTCTCAACCAGCCCTTTCCACACCAATAACTTATTCAAGGCATCTGATTTATTTCTAACCAAATAAACCTATACTCTTCTTGAATAATCATCAATTAAAGACAGAAAGTAAATGTTACCTCCCTGTGTTGGTGTCCTTGCTGGTCCCCAAAGGTCCGCATGAATGTAGTCAAGAATGCCCTTAGACTTATGCACTTCGGTGTTGAAGCTGACCCGGTGTTGCTTCTCAAGAATACAACACTCGCAGAAATCAAGTTCCTCTACTCTGTCTCCACCAAGTAGGCCATCATTGCTGAGAATTTGCAGGCCCTCTTCGATCATATATCCCAAGCAAGTGTGCCAAAGGGCTGCTCTATCCCTCTCAGCCATCAAGCTTGCTTCTTGATCATTGATTTCTGTGTCTTCGATCATCTCATATAGTCTATCATTTCTTGCTGCCTTGATCACTACCAAAGATCCCTTGGCCACCTTGATCTTTCTTCTCTCTATCTTGCATGTGTATCCCATAGAATCCAGCTGCCCCAATGAGATCAAATTCTTCCTCAAATCCGGGAGATACCTCACATTTTCCAGCAGCCTAGTGACTCCATCAAACATCCTCACTTGGATGTCTCCTATCCCCCTCACTTGGCAAGAATTATCATTCCCCAAGAAAACTCTTTCATCATTGGTTTCCTTGAAATTCTTGAACCAACTTCGGTGAGGGCATATGTGATGAGTGCACCCAGTGTCCAAGATCCATTTTTCGCTGCCTTCCTGCCCCTTGCTCACACCCGAGCACACAACAAGAACATCACCATCTTGCTGTTCTGTTTTGGCAACCGAAGCCTCTCCATTCTTGGTATGGCTTCCTCCTCTATCCCTTGTCATCTTCTTGCAATCTTTCTTGACATGACCCTCTTTATGGTAGTAGCAGCAATTCTTCCCTCCAAATCTCAGTTTGGAATGCATTCTCCCATGGCTTTCTCCTCTACCTTTATCCCAGTAGTAGCCATGCATGCTGCTGTGCACTCTCCTATGGCTCTCTCCTATACCTCTATCCCAGTAGTAGCTATGCATGCTGTTGTGCACTCTCCCATGGCTCTTTCCTCTACCTCTGTCCCGGTAGTAGCCATGGTTGCTGCCATACCGAGTTGCTGGCCTCCTTTTAAAGAACAACCTTTTTTCCACTTGATGAACTCTTTATCTTGGCATCAAGATTATCTTGCAACTCTTTCTTAGAATCAAATTTAAAAGCAAAGATTCGTTTATGAAGATACCTCTTATCCGGGAGAGTCTTGGCAAGAAACAACTCATCTAGTTTCTTCCATATTACAGCTGGATCTTCCGAGTCTCCGCACTCCCTTGTGACATTATCCGACATATGCAAGAAAATGGTACTGTAAGCCATCTTCTTCATCTTAATCCGCTGGTCCTCCATGACACTTGCTAGAAAAGCATCATCTTCTCCAATAGCCAAGTCCATTTTCTGTTGCATAAGAACCTTCTTGATCTTCCGCTTCCACAGGGAAAAATCTCCCTTTCCATCAAACTTCTCAATATCGAAATTTGAAGCCATCTTTTGCGGACAAGATCCCAGATTTATGCACTACCCACAAATGCTTTCTTCAACCTCAAGAACACAGACCGAAGATGGATCTTAACACCGTTCTTGAATCAACCTTCAAGAACACTATCAGATCTTGATCTTTACACCGTTCTTGAATCACCCAAGAAGTTGATCTTTGATTCTTGGAGTCTTCTATTTCTTGCTCCGATAACCAGTTGTGCTTACTCTGATACCACTGTTGGAAATCACCTTGACAAGATGCCTAGGTGGTGATCTTCCAAACACCTTAGTCTATAATGACTTATAGAAAGAATTTCAGCAATCGAACACAAGAACAGAAAATCAAAGAAAGAAAAAAGACAAGCAATTTGTTATCGAGGTTCGGTAATGTGTCTACGTCCCTGTGAGTTCCTCCGAACTCTCTGCACTAAATCAATGGTTCTTTACAATTCAGCAACCCCTTTCAAGAAACCTCAAGTTCTTGAAGAAACCAAGAAGAGAACTATAAAGTGATAGACCTATTACAAAGCTTTCTATCAATTCTATACTACCCTATCTTCTTTACAACCAGCCTCTTTACAATGAGTCCCTCTTGTATGTATGTGTCTTTGCACTCTCACATAATTCTTTCATTCACACACATGTCTCACAAGTTACATCATCACATTCTTGTGTCTTCTTTTTCCTTTTTAGATTGAACCTAGGTGACCCTTTATATAGTGCACCAACTTCTTGTCTAATCTTGTGTGTCATTCTCCACCCTTAGATCTTGATGACCACTTTACCATGGCCCTCCACCAATCCTAAGTGGTGTTGTGCGTTCTAACCTTGCATTCATGCACCTAAGAGAAGGCTAAAGCATGTTGTTCATGTATGCCGGCCAAGCTTTGAGCTTTTGTCCCTTGTGTTATTCCTGCCAGGTTCTAGTGTTGCAGCGTTGTGCTGCAGCTTTGAGTTGCTGTCCCCTTCACACAACACCCTTCTGCTTGTGTGCAGAAGTGCGCACACTAGTGCACATGGCCTTCCCTTGCTCCAAAATGAAGCACACACATGTGTGCAGCCTTCTAACTTGCTGAACTTTGATCCTCCAACTTTGGTTTAGACTTTAACCATCTTTGAACCATGCTTGGACCTGTTCAAACCTTAACCATGTTTGAACCATGTTTAAACGTTAGACAAATACCAACAATATGTATGCATGATTCGAGAGAATTTGAATTTGGATGAGAATTGATTGCACGCCGTAGACACCCAATTGATTTCTTCTTGGGTCTCAATGAAAAGAACAAAGATAGTTGTTTGAGTTTATGGTCGAGGTATGATCTTCATAGAGTTCGACGTTTGCTATTATTAAGAGGTAATTTAAAAGAAAATCAAGAAAAGAACTAAAGTTAGGAAGATAAAAATGCTAAAATCTCTTATTTTGAGTGTTGTCTTTCGAGGTCAATAACTTTTTACTCATAAAACTTGATACCATTTTCCTTCCTAGATCAGTAGAACTTTCAATTAACTTTCCAATGATATACTTTCGGAATTTTTCGAATAAGAGATGAGTGATGATTTATTTATTTACTGTAACAATTCTAAAATTGACAAGTTTTAGTAAGACAACTTTCATTTAAAATCGGTAAAGATTTTTTATATGAGACCAATTAGGGTTGAAAGTAGACTTCCTCATCTTTCTAGGAAGTATAAATAGGCCTCCTAAGCCATTCAGATGAGCTTATGCAGCTTGTTTGAAGTTGAGATCCAAAATCTATAAATTTTCTATTCAAAACAGGAATTCAATTTCGAAATTTGCCTCAATAAAGGTTCCTGTGCCTCCAAGTTAATCAAAACTCTTCCTAAACCTAATACAAGTCCGTGGGAAAGTGTTTTTTTCTTAGCAGTCAAGTATCCTTTGTCCCCAAGAAATCTTAGCCTCCTCTACTCCTATAAATACCCCTTTACAAACCGAAATTGCTATAGAAAACTCTACCAAAATTCCTAGCAAATATACTACTCTCTTAAACCTTAAAATTCCCAAAACATGAAATTCTCCATAAACCCTAGCCACTATACAAAAACCCTACACACAAACCCTAAACTAATTTCTTGAACAATTCAAATTCCAAATCAAGATTCTATGTGCGTCTATCTATTATGTACAAAAATCAATCTCTAAGGGCATCCATACCATATGTGAAAATTCATAAAAAAATCGAGTATCAACTTGTCGTTAATCGCTTCTTATAAGTGCAAAGAGACCGAATAGATCATTAAAAGGTTAATAATTTATTTTGTAGTACTTAACTTAAGAGCATGACAATTTATTTTGAACCACCATAGATTAATATGTTATCGTAATTTATTATCTTAGTATGTCGTATAGAAATACATTCTAAGTTTGCATCCAAAAATCATATGTCATATAAATTAGGATTTTACATCTTTGACATAATTAATTAAAATTTCATGTAATGTAGAAATTATATTTTTAGGGTTATTTGAATATTTACATGTCATTTAGATTAGGACTTTACATAAATTTATGTTGTTCAAATTAAATAAAAAAAATTTGAAAACCAAAAATTCCATAAAAACTCGAAAACCGCTAGAAAACACTAGGGGAGCCGATTAGCTCCTCAATAGGGCCGTCCAACTACTTAATTGGGCCAAATGGCTCCTCAATGGGGTCGAACGACCCTGTAGGACTTAGGTTTGGGTCCCAGACCTGACATTGACTTTTGATTTTGAGATTTTTCATTTTTGTTTCAGTTATTTACACTTATGCTTGATAGTATTAATGTGTTTCGTTTTTTGTTAGGTGAATTATTCTATTTCATTCTCATCCATGATATATTTTTTCTATTTAAATTTCTTTTATGCAAAATTAATATATTCTTTGCTTGGACTTGATTTATATAATTGTTGATTGCAAAATTGATTGATATAGTTGCTATTGATGATGCTTACATGTTTAGTGTATAGTGAAAACAGTGTTTTCAGAAGCGAAGGCGTTGAACTAGGCGTTTTGCCCCAAGGAAGCGAGGTATAAGCCCCGAGGAATTGGAGCGTAAGCCTTCTGAAACGTTGGGGCATTTTAAATGAAATAATATTAATTAAATAAATTAAATGATAAAAATGTTATTTTTTTTAAAAAAGCAATTGAATAAATGTAAATAAATTAAATATGAACCAACTTTAATAACTTAATACCTAAGAATGAATATTTATCAAAATATTTTACAAACTTCACATTAACATCACAAACACAATGTTAAGTGTTTACTGTTTACACACTTACATTGATATAACAAATTCACATACTTCTCATCTTTCAACAGTACATCAGAAATCACACTCCAAAATCCAAATTCTAATTTCAAATTGACTAATCAATTCATTACAAACATGCACTAAATTCTAACAAACAAAAAAAGAAATTATTCATCCAAAAATCTATTAAAAAAACAAATAAGATAGCATAGCATACAAAATCATTCAATGGGATCTAAAACACTCTCATCAATATCATCATCATCTTCATCAAACATATCTACGCTAGTAAAACTTCTTGAATAAAATCTAAGGGCATATCTTCTGGCATGTATTTCACAATTGGGTTTAATCTAGTTTGCTTGACTCTTATTCGATCTTAAGTCTCTTGACCTATAGAACAAATTACATAGCATTATAGCAATATATGAGAATGAGACCAATGATTCCATAGATATGTGACCATCTATAATAATACTTTTTTCATACTTAACTGTGTCTTATGTGTTTATTTGCTTGATGCTTCAGAGGTATAAGAACCAATTTCACATTCTATTGTAGGAGCAGGTGTCTGAGTCTCATCTCTCTCCAAAGATTTAATTGGCATAGTCCTAATGGCATCAATATCAAATAACTGTTCTTCTTCAAGCTAAGATATCAAATCTATTAGATATTGAAGAATCTCTGATGCCATTACCTTTGCCCATCATCTTAGGAATACTCTTTATGAGAACTGCTTATACAAAAATTTGTGTGAAAAGGGTATTGTAAGTATGAAGGTAAATGGTGAGAAGATAGAATTCAAAATATTTGATGCACTGAAATTGCTCTAAGATGATATGGAATGTTTTAATGTATGTATGATGCAAGGTGTTGTTGAGCAAGCTTTTCAGGTCCATCACATTGATCCATTGGAGATGACCCTCCACTATAGTTTCACAAGATTGGATATTGAGCCTGAATCTGAAGATGTTACTGATGACATCATTGAAACTGTGCACCTCCTTGAGGTCTCTCCAACAGTCTGGCTGAAGATGTAAAACTTAGCACTAATGGGAGGCACCCCACAACGTATCCTTTATGTTTTTATTGTTTTTCAATTTTTTTTGTTGTTTATTTTTAGTTTCTTTTTGTTTTCCAGTATTACTTTAGTTTTTGTTTTTCAAGGACAACGTGTACGTTAGTTCAAGTTTGGGGGTGTGCTATGAGCCATGCCAATCCAACCAGTCCTCCATCTCCTAGGTCAGCTCTTTCCATGTTATTCACACATTGAGGACAATGTGTAATTTAAGTTTGGGGGTATGGGAGACACATTTACACACACTTTCTCCCAGTTTGTTGTTATTTTTCGTTTTAAAATAGGCTATAGAATAAAATAAATGCATGTTCATGTTCATCTTGAAATTTTGGTTGATCTGAAAAATTGCAATGTGATTTCATTGGTGAGCTTAAAATTTTGAACACATGATCTGATGATAGAATTTTAAAATTAGTTACTTACTTTAGGCGTTTGAGAATTCACATGTTTGATCTAATCTGACATGAGCACATTAGCACATAATTGTGTGGGGTATGACATGCGAATTTAATGTGTATGTTTCTATGGCTTGGGTGAAACGGGATGACTTGTTGGATGGACACTTTGGCATAATATGTATATATATATATATATATATATATATATAATTTGTACAAAAAGAAAGAAATGCTTATGATGATCATTAATAAACTTTCCACTGAGTAACTGGACTTTTTGCCTCAGGAAGTAATGAGTGTTCACGTCAACAGGTGGGAATTTTGATTTGGTTAAATTATGGCTAGTTTAGTTTCGTAGCCTTTTTGACTCGAGTTAGTAAGTTCTTAGGGGTGTCTTTACACCTAATGCCTTAAAACCATATGGTTTGGGAGTCATTGACCCAATACTCGCTACATGGGCAATTAGAAAGCTGAAGGGAACTAAACATGGCAGAGCCTTATAATAAAAGAAAGAAGAAAATAAAATTATGTCATTGTTGTTCATTCTGATGAGAAATTCAATGAATCTTGAGATATGGAGACATTGCACAATAGAATTATTTGGAAGCTTCATATTTATGTGCTAGTTCACTTTACATTGATTCGAGCTTGTGATGCCTTAACTGACCTTTTGTAAGTAATTAGATGTTAAAATTCCTATTCATTGCGAAGATGGGTTTATCTTTTTAAGCTTGCTCATGAATGAATCTCATGGTTTTGTGTGATACTAGAATTTTTGGATACCATGAAAGATGGATTTATCTTTGTGTTCTTTGTTTTTCATTTAGTTTTTAGTTTCGTATTGCTAAGGGACTAGCAATATGTAAGTTTGGGGGTGTGATAAGTGCTTAAATATTCATATTTAAGCTCCTTAATTTATATTTGTTAAACTTTTAGTTTGTGTTATTTCATTTTATTTTATTTCCTTTATGTGTTTTCTGTGTGTTTCTAGGTTTTTGGATCATTATGAAATTATATGGCTTAAAGAGCAAAATGGGAAAAAGTTGGAATTTTCTATTGCGTTCAAGCATAGGGGACTTGCAATCGAGCGCAATAGCGCTCAAGCACCCAAGTGAAGGATCGAAAGCACTTGCGTTCGCGCGGGCAAGAAGAAGGCTTGAGCGCACCACTCTGTGATTGAGCGCACACGTGCATCAATAAATATTAAAACGATTAGTCCTATTTTAGAAAGAAGTGAGAGTTTTGTTTAACGGGTTTCCACATATTCCTAAACTCTATAAATAGGCCTGTAAACACAAAAATATGGGGGGGATTTGAGGAGAGATTTCGCAGAAGAATTGACGACTCTTCAAGGAAGCTCTTTTGGGTTTCTTTTTTCCTTTATTTTATTTTATAAAGATGTTTAACATCAAACTCATGGGTAACTAAACTCTTAGTAGGGCTTGATTGAAGCCCTAATTATGTTTACTCAATAATTCAGGATTGGTGCCTTTGTGATATTTATATTATGATGCTTAACTTGATTAATTCCTGTTTTCTTGAATTCCTTATATGTGTTTGCCTTATCAACATATGCATGTGGTACGGACTAGTTAGTTAAATCAATTGGATGACCAAGTCCTGAGTTTGACAATAGTAACAATAGAAATCCACGCCGGGTTCATGGGTTAATCAACATGGGAAACCGGGAGTATATACCATGCCCTAGGTCTCGTGTGTTTGTCGATTTCCATAGATATTATGCTTTCTTAAGGAACAACTTAGTGTGCACCATGTTAAATCCTTTAAGAAAGAAAAGAGTTAGAGTATACACCATGTCTAACTCATTGCTTTGGGAAATCAATGGCTTAAGGAGTATATACCATGCCCTTAAGTTGATAACCATTAGGTATTCATAACGTGATTAAAGAATTGACATATTGTTTTATTGTGAAAGCATGATTAGTGGTGGATATCAAGTCCTTACGCTTTTGTCATTATCAATTCAAACTCAATTATTATTTCTATTGTTTTATATTACGAAATTAATTTTAAATCAAAATTTACCAATCCCCGTGGAGATGATCTCGCATTTGCACACTATACTACTATGTTGACCTTGTACACTTGTAAGTAAAACTGTTCAATTATTTGCTTATTAATTTATGCGGATTTTTGTACAACAAAGATGTCATTTTTCTTGTAGTATTTATTTGTTTATGGAAGTGGGAGAATAGGAAAAAATTATTTATTGATGACACATAATTTTGCTTTTGAAGTTGTTGATCAAATTCTTTAGAGATATACTCAAATATATTGAAGGGTGTGATAATGATGAGATTTTTCTAGGGAAATTGTTTGTTTTAGGTGGTGGCTTCAGACAAGTGTTACTAGCTATGCCAAAAGGTAGTCGTGAATCCATTGTATCATCTTCATTTCAAAATTTGTTAACTATTTAGGATCATTATCAGGTTTAGCATTTGAAAATGAATATAGGAGTTATGTCACAAGAAAATATTGGTGGAATGTGATATAAATTGCAGAATTTTACTAACTAAATCATCGGAAAGAAAGGTTCCAACGTTTTCATTTGTTCAAGGATGTCAACATGTTTAGATACATATTCTAAGTGAGTTCTTAATTGAAAACAATGAAAATTGTTTACAAATGCTCATGGAGGTAACCTACCCATTCATATCCCAAAAATTTACGGATCAATTAAACTTTAAAGAACTCAAAATTTTGGCACTCAAAAACATAAATATTGACGAATTAAATTTTCACATGCTTTCAATGCTCCATAAAAAATTCATACTTAGTGCAGATCATGTGACCGCATATGAGTACGAAGGTGGTGAGTAAAATATGAATCCACTAGAAATATTGAATTCCATAAACCTACCAATCATTTCAAACCATTCTTTGCAATTGAAAGTTAGTGCACTAATAATGCTTTTGATAACCTTAATCAATCTTTAGGACTATGCAACAAAACAGGATTAATCATTGAATTTTTCGGTGAAAAAATCATTAAAGTGATTATCAGTTCTCATTGGTGAATCAGTTTCAATTATTTGACTTTTGCCTAAAAAAGAAAGTTTTCTATGAAGTTGACAGTTGTGATGACTATAAACAAAATTCAGGGGCAAACACTTCAATATATTGGGATATATCTCCCAAGTCCATTTTTTTTCACACAACCAACTTTATGTGCATTGTCACGTGTTACTTATCTTTTTGGTCTAAATATTTTGATACCAAATAAAGAAAGCAAGTCAAAAGATTGTAAACGAAATGTTTTAATCGAGAAGTTATAAATAGAATACCTCAATTTTAGATTCTTTTTTTCATGTATTTAACTGTGAACGATATTTTAATTTTTTTAATATAAAAAGATATATTAATTTACACCAAACTATAAGGGTGTTTTTATGATGGGTTTTTCTAACCTATGGCACATATTAAGACGCAATAAAAGACGATTGGTTTCAAGAACATTAAATGCTACTTTGTCTTTACAATGTTTTTCCCCCAAAAATACCTTCATTTATATATTTCTTTCATATGATTTATCAATATATTTTTGGAAAAATAATTATAAAGTCAGCATAACATTTAATGCTATTGAAAATAATGGTTATTTATTACTTCTTTACATATGTACTTAAAGTGGATAAATACCATTTTTTGTCCTTAACATTTGAATACTTATTTATTTTCATCCCTGAGGTTTCAATTTGATCAACGACTTCCTCAAGGTTTCACAATCTTTGCAATTTGGCCATTGTCATTACCTGACTATGAAATGCTTAACGGAATGTCCACCTAGATGCCAAGGTGGCTAAATAGCCACTTTGGAGGAAAATTTGCCTCCCGAAACATGACACAAGTGCTCTATTTTGCTCAAAAGCAAATAGAGCTTTGCAATCAAACCAAAAATGGAAAAAGATTGTAGAGGGAAAAATTGTCCAACTCCTTAGCAGCAAGATCTTCTAATCACATCAACAACCCATATTTAATTAAAATAGCCATCAATGCAAATCAAAGTGATGAAATTGTGAGCATGGTGATCATTGATGACAAAGAGATGGGCCATTGAAGAACTCTTAAACTATCACATTTTTGCTTGTATTAGAAGCAAATGATAATACCATTTTGCCATATATTATTGTATATATAAGTCCCAAACTATTCTTCTTGATCGCTTCTCTTTGGGTTGCAAAATTTTAGATTACTTAAATTTTTATGGCCATTAGCAAAATTTTAATTGTTTTTGTTTTGAAGATTGATTAATCTTTGTCAATCTCATATAGCAAATAAATCCTAATTGGATATAATTTATAAGAAAATATTTGTTTTTTAAAAGAGTTTTTATTGATTCTTACACAAATGTTTCATTGAGCTTGTTCTCTTATTCCTAGTGAATGGTGCCTTGTTTGTTGCTATCGATATGTTTCATTAGAACTTTGCCATAACATCGATTGCAATTGTAATAGTTAAGTGGTAAAGATTGGAGAAGTCTTTTGTGGCATTGGGCTTAGTTTACTTTTTTCAAATCTATGGATTTCGTTGGAAATCACCTTGACAAGATACCCAGGTGGTGATCTTCCAAACACCCAAGTCTAGAATGACTTGTAAAGATTTGGAATCGAAAACAGGAACAGAAAATCAAATAAAGAAAGAAGACAAGCAATTTGTTATCGAGGTTCGACAATGTGCCTACGTCCCCGTGAGTTCCTCTGAACTCTCTGCACTAAATCAAATAGTTCTTACAAGTTACAGCAATCCCCTTCAAGAAACCTTAAGTTCTTGAAAAAACCAATAAGAGAAGTAAGGGAGAAGATAAGAACTAACAATGCTCTCTATCTAATCTAGACTTCTCTCTCTTTACAACCAGTCTCACTACAAAGAGTCTCTCTTGTGCTTATGTCTTTCACATAATTCTCTCTTGTATTACAATTGATCTCAAAGTATGTCACAAACTTGTGTTGTTCTCTTGTTGAAAAATGAGGCTAGGAAACCCCTTTCAGAGCCACTCACTTCTTAGTCATTCTTGAGATTCAATCCTCACCCTTTGATCATGATTACCACTTAATCATGGCCCTCTATCACTCCTAAGTGGTGCTGTGCATTTTAACCTTGCACCCACGCACCTAAGAGAGGGTTAAAACAGGCTGTCCATGTGTGCTTTACTTTGCCTAGCGCCTAGGTGCTCAACAGGGCGCGGTGTGGTGCTGGGCAGAGTCCCTTTGCACACTCTCTGGGCGGTGCACCGCTGGTGGGGAGCGGTGCGGTGCTGAGGCGCATCAAGCAGCACACCTTCTAGATGGTGCGGTGCTGATAAATGGGTGGTACAGTACTGGTGCATTTCTGGAGCATTCATTCTGTGTGGTGCGTCGCTGGTGAAGGGGCGGTGCGGCACACACTGATGCTACCCCTCCACCAAGCTGTGTGCACACTCCTTTAGCTTGTGTGCAGAAGTGCACACACTAGTGCGCCTACCCTTACCTTGCTCCAAAGTGATGCACATACATGTGTGCAGACCTTTAACTTACTGAACTTTAATCCTCTAACCTTGGTTTAGACTTTAACTATCTTTGAACCATGTTTAGACATGTTTAAACCTTAGATAAATACCAACAATCTCTACCTTTGTCTAAGTGTTTAAACCCGAACCATTTTTGCAGAAAGCTTCGGGATCCAAACTCATCTTGAGTCATCAATTAACTAACTCCAATCCTAAGTAGTCCAAGGCAATGATTGAACTTACTTAGAGGTAGAACCTTGATGCCTAAATCTGGAAGATACCTGGACGCTTTCTAGGAGCCATCCGCCTTGATTTTCATGTAACCAGTTGATGGAGTTTTTCAAGAATGCACACCCTGTCCATCTGATGCTAACGAGCTCTCCTGTGTCGCATTGAACAATCAATAAACTAGTTGCTTGACATGAGATTACCTGTGCTGTGTGCGAAGGCTACCCCATGCAAATCAAATTTCGGTTGTGCCAAATCTGCCGAGCCAACATCAACAGAATATCCATCCCTCGTTGGTCCAGTTTTTCCATACGTTCAGTAATCCAGCATTTTGTATCAGAAACTTGAGAACCAAAAGTGTAGTTCTGCATTCCAGAAGAAATCAAAACTAACTTTGAAACATGACAATCCCAAAGAATATGCACTGTGTTGTCTTGATTTCATTGTTATGCTTTATTGAAATAATTTAACATTAGCTGTATGATCCTGATTTTCTTTTTGCGGCTTCATGGATGCTCTGTGCTGTCTTGATTTCAGGCTACTGCTTACTAGTTTCTAACATTTTATTTTGTTAAACATGTAGCTTCAATTCATTCAGCATATGTCCATCAATTGTTTGATGTAGAACAAAAAAAGAAAGAAACAAGGCAGACTTGGGGATTGAAACAGAAAACCAGGCTACCCTGGGGAAGAAGAAATATGATCTCATTGTATTTTATTTAATATCAAAAGTGTCCCTAGAATGTAATACAATTAGATGCCTATACTAGAAAATAAGCTAACCCCAGTAAGGACTCTGCAAATAAGAGGACTCTGAAATAAATAATAAAAATAATTATTAAGACTAAGATTAAGACTAACCCAAGATATCTTGCAGATGTCCCTTGAATAGGTTCGGGCCAAGCTTGGTTGGGTATGGTCTCCGTCAATCATCCATGGCTGGAAAGAACTCGACTCAGACGAGTAATGCTACTGGTGATGCTCCAAAAGAGAGGGATCAAGGCGCATAAGTTCCTCTTCAGTGATCTACGTAGTATCTGATGAAGGTCTTCCCTCCCACTGAACAAGATAAAGCTGGAAAGCACCTGACATGGACATGATTGTATGATCGTCCGATATGTCTACAATGCGGTCTGATGTCGACGGGGTGGCCTAGGCAATTAAGGCACGTGTGCAGAAATAGGTCCACTTGTAGACAACTGTTGGAAATCACCTTGACAAGATGCCCAGGTGGTGATCTTCCAAACACCCAAGTCTAGAGTGACTTGTAGAAAGAGTTAGAATCGAAAACAGGAACAAAAAATCAAAGAAAGAAAGAAGACAAGCAATTTGTTATCGAGGTTCAGCAATGTGCCTACGTCCCTGTGAGTTCCTCCAAACTCTCTGCACTAAATCAATGGTTCTTACAAGTTACAGCTATCCCCTTCAAGAAACCTCAAGTTCTTGAAGAAATCAAGAAAAAAAGAAAGGAAGAAGATAAGAACTAACAATGCTCTCTTTCTAATCTAGACTTCTCTCTCTTTTACAACCAGCCTCACTACAAAGAGTCTCTCTTGTGTTTATGTCTCTTACACAATTCTCTCTATATGTTTACAATTGATCTCACAATGTCACAAACTTGTGTTTTTCTAATGTTGAAAAATAAGGCTAGGAAACCCCTTTTATAGCCCCTTACTTCTTGGTCATTCTTGTGAATCAATCTCCACACTTTGATCATGATTTCCACTTAATCATGGCCCTTCATCACTTTCCTAAGTGGTGCTGTGCGTTTTGACCTTGCACACATGCACCTAAGAAAGTCCTCATGTGTGCTGCCTATGTATGCTTGACTTTGCCTAGCACCTAGGCGCTCAACAGGGCAAGGTGCGGTGCTGGGCAGAGTGCCTTTGCACAAGCTTCTGGGCGGGTGCACCGCTGGAGTTGAGCGGTGAGATGCTGGTCTGTTCCTGGAGGCACACACATTGGGTAGTGAGGTGCTGGGCTATACGTGGTGAGGTGCTAGGGCTGTCACTGGAGTCCCCATTCTGCAAGGTGCGGTGCTAGAGAAGGAGGGGCGCGGTGCACACTGATGCTGCCCCATTCTCCCAGCTATGCGCACACCCTTCTACTTGTGTGCACAAGTACGCACACTAGTGCGCCTAGCCTTACCTTGCTCCAAAGTGATGACACACATGTGTGCAGTCTTCTAACTTGCTGAACTTTAATCCTCCAACTTTGGTTTAGACTTTAACCATCTTTGAGCTATGCTTGGATATGTTTGAACCTTAGACAAATACCAACAATCTCTACCTTTGTCTATGTGTTAAAAAAACCTGAACCATTATGCAGAAAGCTTCAGGATCCAAAATCATCTTGAGTCATCAATTAACCAACTCCAATCCTAAGTAGTCCAAGGCAATGATTGAACTTACTTAGAGGTAGAATTTTAGTACCCAAATCCGCAGGAATTTCTTCCGTGGCTACCTTGTCCACATGGATGCATCCTTTTGTAACATTTTCCCGAATGAAGTGATACCGAACATCCATTTGCTTTGTTCTCTTATGGAACACCGGATTCTTACACAAGTGCAATGCACTTTGACTATCCGAAAATACCACAACCTGCTCCTCCAGTACCTTCAACTCTTCAAGCAACCCTTTGCACCACATAACCTCCTTAATGGCCTCCGTAGTTGCTATGTGCTCAGCCTCGGTTGTTGAGAGTGCTACCACTGGCTGCAACTAAGCCTTCCAACTTATACAACATCCATTTAAGTTGAAGAGGTAGGAGGTAATCAATCTTTTTTTATACCGGTCTGCTCCATAGTCCGAATCAGCAAAACCCTCAAGGCAAATGGACTTACCTCTTTTCTCATACACCAGCCCTACTTCTGGGCTTCCTTTCAAATACCTCAGTAGCCACTTCATCCCAAGCCAATGCTCCTTTTCGGGATTACTCATAAACTTGCTGAGAACACTCATTGCATGAGCAATGTCAGGTCTAATGCTTACCATGGTGAACATAATAGAACCAACCGCACTAGAGTAGGAGACTTTCTCTATTTCCTTCTTCTTCACCTCCGATCTTAGACATTGATCACTGGAGAACTTGAAATAACTAGCAAAGGGAACCTTCATTGGTTTGCTATCTTCTATAGAGAATTTAGATATCATCTTATATATGTAGGAAGTTTGAGAGATCTTCAATCTGTTTCTCTCCCTTTCCCGGATGATACACATCCCAAGGATCTTTTGTGCATGGCCAAGATCCTTCATCTCAAATTCCTCACTGAGTTGAGCCTTCAATTCCTTTATCCTCTCCATGCTGCTCCCAACCAGCAATATGTCATCAATATAGATGAGGATGATCACCACTTCCTCAACCTTCTGCTCCTTATAGTACAAGCACGAATCAAAGTAGCTCCTCATGAAACCCAAGCTGATTATAAAGGAATCAAACCTCTAATTCCATTGCCTAGGTGATTACTTCAGGCCATAGAGAGATTTTTTCAATTTGCACACCAACTCTCCCTGCCTTCCTTCCTCATAGCCTTCGGGTTGCCTCATGAAAATGGTCTCATCGAGCTTTCCATGTAAGAAAGCTGTCTTCACATCCATTTGCTCAATTTCCCAATCAAATTGGACCACCAATGCTAACACTATCCGGATCGTCTTGTACTTCACAACCTGTGAGAATATTTCATTGAAATCTATGCCTTCTTTTTGTGTGAACCCCTTCACCACCAGTCTAACTTTATACCACTGTTGGAAATCACCTTGAAAAGATGCCCAGGTGGTAATCTTCCAAACACCTAAGTCTAGAATGACTTGTAGAAAGAATTTCAGCAATTGAACATTAGAACAGAAAATCAAAGAAAGAAAGAAGACAAGCAATTTGTTATCGAGGTTCAGCAATGTGCCTATGTCCCTGTGAGTTCCCCCTTCACCACCAGCTCTTTTTATGTGAACCCTTTCTCCACCAGCCTAGCTTTATACCGGACTTCATCCCTTAGAGTATTCCCTTCTTTGATCTTGTAGAGCCATCTACAATCCACAACTCTATGTTTTTTAGGTTTGGGCACCAACTCCCAAGAGTTGTTCTTCATCAAAGAGTCCATTTCTTCCTCCATAGCCAGCTGCCACTTTGACGAATCCTTACACTCCATGGCATCCGTGTAAGTTTCTGGTTCAACCTCTCCTTCTATCCAAGGAGTTGCTACATTAGCATCCGCAAACCCATATTTCAAAGGTGGTCTAACCACCCTCTTTTCCCGGTCTCTTGTGAGCTGGTAGTCATTCCGACTTGCTGCATTAACCTCTTCTTGTTCAGCCTCTTCTTGAGTTTCTTGAGCTTGGCCTTCATCCAAGGTCTTTACATAGTCTGAACCATCTTGCCTCCTTTGCTCTACCTGAGCCAAGTTCTCTTTGATGCGATGCTTCACAACTTCCGAACTGGTTTGCTCACTAGCCTCTGTAGAGTTAGTTTTCTCCAAGTAGAGAAATAATAATTCATTAAAAATAACATCCCTACTTATAATCAGTTTCATGCCCATCTTTTCTAAGGACCACAACCTATATCCCTTAATCCCATCACCGTATCCTAGAAATACACATTTTCTAGATCTAAGGCTAAGTTTATCCTCCTTTTGATGTGCATATGCAGCACATCCAAAAGTCCTAAGGTTATTTAATTCAGGGGGTTTTCCACTCCACATCTCCATGGGAGTCTTGAGCTCTAAAGCTCTAGAGGGTGATCTATTTATCAAGTATGCAATTGTAGCCACAGCTTCTCCCCAAAAATGTTTTGGTAAACCGGATCCTATTAGCATGCACCTAACTTTTTCCATAAGGGTTCTATTCATTCTTTCAGTAACTCTATTTTGCTGAGGTGTTTTTACGACCATTCTATGCCTTAGAATGCCATTTAATTCACAGAATTTATCAAAATCTTTATTGTAAAATTCTAAGCCATTATCGGTTCGTAAAGCCTTAACTACCCTACCCATTTGAGTTTCCAGCAACTTCTTCCACACAACAAATTTATTCAAGGCATCCGATTTATTTCTAAGCAAATAAACCCACACTCTTCTTGAATAATCATCAATTAAAGACAAAAAGTAAATGTTACCTCCTTGTGTTGGTGTCCTTGCTGGTCCCCAAAGGTCCGAATGAATGTAGTCAAGAATCCCCTTAGACTTGTGCACTCCAGTGTTGAAGCTGACCCGGTGTTGCTTCCCAAGAATGCAACTCTCACAGAAATCCAATTTCTCTACTTTTTCTCCACCAAGTAGACATTCATTGCTAAGAACTTGCAGGCCCTTTTCGCTCATGTGTCCCAAGCGAGTGTGCCAAAGGGCTGCCTTGTCCATCTCAGCCATCAAGATTGCTGCTTGATTATTGATTTCCCTATCTCCGATCATCTCATAGAGTCCATCGTTTCTTACTGCCTTAATCACTTCCAAAGATCCCTTGGCCACCTTGATCTTTCCTCCCTCTACTTTGCATGTATACCCCATGGAATCTAGCTGCCCCAATGAGATCAAATTTTTCTTCAAATCTGGAAGGTACCTCACATTTCGCAGCAGCCTTGTGACTCTATCAAATATCTTCAATTGAATGTCACCAATCCCTCTCACTTGGCCAGAATTGTCATTCCCCAAGAAGACCCTTCCATCATTGATCTCCATGAAATTCTTGAACCATTCTTTGTGAGGACACATATGATAAGTGCACCCGGAATCAAGAATCCACTTTCCGCTACCTTGCCTCCTGCTCACATTTCAGCACACAACAAGCACATAATCTTACCGTTCTCCTTTGACAACCGAAGCCTCTCCATTGTTGGTATGTCTTCTCCTCTCATCCCACATCCTCTTCTGGCAATCTTTCTTGAAATGGCCCTCCTTGTTGCAGTAAAAGCATCTCATTCCTCCTCCAAGTCTTATCTTGGAATGAGATCTCCCATGGTTCTACCCTCTACCTCTTGATTTCTCTCGGTAGTTGCAATGGTTGCTACTGCTATTCCGAGTTGCTGGCCTTCCTCTTACGAACAACCCATCTCCACTTGATGTCTCATTCATCTTAGCCTTGAAATCATGTACCTTTATGGAATTGATCACAATCTCCTTTGTTAAAGTATCCCTTCCATACTCAATAGCATTAATCAAATTATCAAAGCAATCAGGAAGAGAATTTAACAAGATAACAGCCAATTGTTCATCTGGAAAAATAATGCTACAACTATTCAAATCTTGAACTAGCTTATAAAAGACATCATGATTATCTTGCAACTCTTTACTAAGATCCATTTTAAAAGCAAAGATTCTTTTAAGAAGATAAATCTTGTTAGGAAGAGTTTTGGTAAGAAACAACTCATCTAGTTTCTTCCATATGACAGCCGGATCTTTCGAGTCTCCGCACTCCCTTGTGACACTATCCGACATGTGCAAGAAAATGGTGCTGTAAGCTATCTTCTTCATCTCGGTCCGCTGGTCTTCCGTGACACTTGTTGGAAAAGCATCATCTTCTCTAATAGCTAAGTCCACTTTCTATTGCATTACAACTGCCTTGATCTTCCGCTTCCAAAGGGCAAAGTCTCCCTTTCCATCAAACTTCTCAACACAAAAATTTGAAGCCACCTTTTGCGGACAAGATCCCAGATTTATGCACTACCCACAAATGCTTTCTTCAACATCAAGAACACAGATCGAAGATGGATCTTAACACCGTTCTTGAATCAACCTTCAAGAACATGATCAGATCTTGATCTTTACACCTCTTGAATCACCCAAGAAGTTGATCTTTGATTCTTGGAGTCTTGGCTCCGTCACCTTCTTGTTCTTGCTCCGATACCCTCTAACCAAGCTCTAATACCACTATTGGAAATCACCTTGACAAGATGCCCAGGTGGTGATCTTTCAAACACCCAAGTCTAGAGTGACTTGTAGAAAGAGTTGGAATTGAAAACAGGAACAGAAAATCAAAGAAAGAAAGAAGACAAGCAATTTGTTATCGAGGTTCGGTAATGTGCCTACGTCCCTGTGAGTTCCTCCGAACTCTCTGCATGAAATCAATGGTTCTTAAAAGTTACAGTAATCCCCTTTAAGAAACCTCAAGTTCTTAAAAAAATCAATAAGAGAAGAAAGGAAAAAGATGAGAACTAACAATGCTCTCTTTCTAATCTAAACTTCTCTCTCTTTTACAACCAGCCTCACTACAAAGAATCCCTCTTGTGTTTATGTCTCTCACAAATTCTCTCTGTGTGTTTACAATTGATCTCACAATGTCACAAACTTGTGTGTTTCTAATGTTGAAAAATGAGGCTAGGAAACCCCTTTTATAGCCCCTTACTTCTTGGTCATTCTTGTGAATCAATCTCCACCCTTTGATCATGATCTCCATTTAATCATGGCCCTTCATCACTTTCCTAAGTGGTGCTGTGCGTTTTGACCTTGCACACACGCACCTATAAAAGTCCTCATGCATGCTGCCTATGTGTGCTTGACTTTGCCTAGCACCTAGGTGCTCAACAAAGCAAGGTGCGGTGCTGGGCAGAGTGCCTTTGCAGCAGCTTCTGGACGGTGCGCCGCTGGAGTTAAGCGGTGAGGTGCTGGTCCATTCCTGGAGGCATGCACACTGGGCAGTGAGGTGCTGGGGTTGTCCTTGGAGTCCCCATTCTGCAAGGTGTGGTGCTGGAGAAGGAGGGGCGCGGTGCACACTGATGCTGCCCCCTTCTCCCAGCTGTGCGCACACCCTTCTGCTTGTGTGCAGAAGTGCGCACACTAGTGCGCCTAGCCTTACCTTGCTCCAAAGTGATGCACACACATGTGTGCAGTCTTCTAACTTGCTGAAATTTAATCCTCCAACACGAGAGTCTTAAAGGTACCTCGGTAAGGAAATAAATCCTCCACATTGAATACCAGAATAATATTCATATCATATGGTAGGTCAAGTAAATAAGCATTAGATCCTAGTCTAGAAGTGATACGAAATGGTCCAGTAGCCCTAGCATGCAATTTTTTGAAAGAGTTTTTAGGGTACTGCTCAAGATAAATACGGACCATGACATAATCCCCCTCATTAAATTCTTTATCCCTATGATGAGTATCAGCAATACGTTTATAAGTGTCATTACTCAATGTGATTTTTCATCGGATTTTGGCATGTAGGTCTTGTATGTGAGAGGCAAAAGATTCAGCTGACTCAGAAGGGTGGGAATTAAGGGGCAATGGGATAAGGTCGATTGGTTGACGAGGTGAATAGCCAAGGACAATTTCAAAGGGGCTTTTATCAGTAGATCTATTAACAAAACAATTGTAAGTAAACTTCGCAGTGGGTAATAACAAATTGAAATTACCAGGCTTATCCCCAACAATACACCTAAGCAAGTTTCCTAGACTTCGATTTATAACCTCAGTTTGACTATCAGTTTGGGGGTGAAAAGCAGAACTAAACCTCAAGTGGGTCCTAAAAAGTCTCCAAAGAGCTTTGCAACAATAGTTTATAAACTTAACATCTCTATCCGACACAATAGATGTGGGTGACCCATGAAGCCTAAAGATCTCCCTGGAGAATAGTTTAGCTACATAAGAAACATCGATGGTCTTGTGACAAGGTATAAAATGGGTCATCTTAGAAAACCTATCAACCACAACTAAGATAGAATCATGACCTTTAGCAGTCCTAGGTAATCCGAGAACAAAATCCATGCTAAGGTCCCGCCATGGCCATATGTGGTAAGGTAACGGTGTATATAACCCAATATTCCTTTTTCTAGCTTTAGCATGCAGACATATGCGACATTGAGATACGATCCGACCTATATTCCATTTTAGTGAAGGCCAATAGAATCTGTCTTCAACTAATGTCGTAGTCTTATCCTTCCCAAAGTGTTCGGCGAATCATTTGGCATACATTTCCCACATTAGAAAATCCCTACGTGACGTATGTGGAATGCATAATCCAGTTTCCCGGAACAAATATCCATCTCTAAGTAAGAAGTCAACATACGACTGACAATTTCCCTCACTAATCTCTTGAGAGATGATGCCAAAATCTAGGCAAGTAAGATATTCATCCTTTAATCTATCAAACCCGGTACCGATACTCATGGATTGTAGTACTGTGACAACGCGACTCAATGCATCAACAGGTTTATTTTTGACATCTGCACGGTGGTGGAGAACAAAGGTGTACTCTTGAAGAAATTCTACCCACTTGGCATGCCTATTGTTGAGGTTCTTTTGGGAACTAAGATATCTTAGAGCCTGATGATCAGAGTACAAAACAAATTCCTGCGGTAACAGATAGTATCGCCAATGACGAAGGGCTTGCATAATAGCGTAAAACTCTCTATCATAGGTAGAATACCTCTGTTTCACTTTATTGAGTTTCTCGCTAAAGTATGCAATGGGATGACCACCCTGACTCAAAACCCCTCCTATTCCTCTCCCAGATGCATCACAAGCAACCTCGAAGACCTTAGAAAAATCTGGGTGACTTAATACAATTGCCTCCATCATCTTGCACTTAATATCCTCAAAGGCTTTAGATGCGGCTACCATCCACATAAATTCCCCTTTCTTCAAACAGTTAGTGATAGGAGCCATAATGGAGCTAAACTATTTAATGAATCTTCTGTAAAAGATGGCCAAACCATGAAAACTCTGAGCCTTAAAAATAGTCTTTGGCTCTGGCCATTCTTTAATAGCTTTGACTTTATCGGGGTAAGCTATGACTCCTAGCGCAAAAATAATGAATCCTAAGAGGAATACTTGAGCCTGCATGAAAGAACACTTCTTAAGATTTGCGTATAACTTCTCGGCCCTAAGTGTTTCTAACACCAAGCGAAGGTGACCAATATGTGCCTCTGGGATCGACTATAAATAAGGATATCATCAAAGTAGACTGCCAAAAACTTTCCTAGAAAAGGGCATAAGACCTTAGTCAACACTCACATAAAGGTGCTCGGAGCATTGGTAAGCCCAAATGGCATCACTAGCCACTCATAAAGACCATCCAGAGTTTTAAAAGCAGTCTTCCACTCATCTCCTGACATAATGCGAATCTCATGATACCCACTGCGCAGATCGATTTTAGAAAACCACTTAGCTTCTGCCATCAAATCCAACATATTCTCAAGATATGGAATGAGAAACCTATAATTAATAGTGATTTTATTGATTGCGCGACTATCTACACACATTCTCCAAGTACTATTTTTCTTAGGAATTAACAATGCAAGAATAATGCAGGGGCTAAGACTCTCTTAAAGGAATCTTATACTCAAAAGACCCTCTACTTGCCTATTCATTTTAGCATGATCACTAGGGTTCATGCGATAATATGACAAGTTTGGCAATTGAGATCCTGAGACTAAATCAACATCATACTGTATATCTCTCATGGGAGGTAGCCCATCGAGTAACTCTTCCTGGGCTACTGATAGACGCTTAAATATACATATTTAAGCCCCCTTATTTACACTTGTTAGATCCTTTATTACGTTAATTTGGTATCTTTTACTCCATTTGTGTGTTTTACATGTTTTTATAGGGTCTTGGAGAAAAAGAAGCAGTTTTGGCACTTTAAGGAAGAAATCTAGAAGCCCTGGAGCACTTTCTGGAATAAGTGCGATCGAGCGCACATGCAGTGCGATCGAGCGCACATACGATCATGCGCACACTTGTAGGATCAAGCGCACCTTGCGATCAAGCGCAAGGACACATGCGATCGAGCGCACATGAGCGCACATTGCGATCGAGCGCAAGGACACATGCGATCGAGCGCACATATCCGGGCGTGAACAGTAAACTGCAGAACCTTATTTTGAAAAATACAAGATTTTTGTTTTAGGAAAGTTTAGGACTCATAGGTCTATTAGGACTTCTCAAAGACCTATAAATACACTTGTAACTCACACACAAAAAGACACCTTAGATAGTAAACACTTTTCTCTTTTCTTTTACTTGGAGTGGAGAGCTTGGGAGAGAATTGACGCCTCTTCTCTCGGGTTTATTCTTCTCCTTTATGTTTAGTTTAATTATGTTTACTTCAGTTAGTATGTGTAACTAACTCTCTTATAGGGCTCGATTGAAGCCCTAGTTATGCATTCCCATATTTTTATTCATTGATTAAATCTTTGCATAGCTTATTATGTTACTTAACTTGATTAACACCTGTGCTTATTTACATTCCTCATATGCATGTGTAAGGCCAACGTATGCATGTGGTATGGATAGGTTAGTTAGATCAATTTGGATGACCGAGTCCTGGGTCTAACATTAGTAACAAGGGACCATCTTATCCGGATACCCAGGTTAATCAACATGGGAAACCGGGAGTAGATACCATGCCCTAGGTCTCATGTGGTTGTCGATTTCCACAGTACCTATGATTTCTTAAGGAACAACTCAAGCAGATACCATGCTGAATCCCTTAAGGAAGAAAAGAGTTAGAGTAGATACCATGCCTAACTCGTTGCTTAGGGAAATCAATAGCTTAAGGAGTAGATACCATGCCCTTAGGTTGGCAACCAGTAGGTACACATAATATGGCTAGAGCACTGATACTTTATACAAAATCGGGAATGTATGACTAGTGGTGGATATCAAAGCCCTATGTCTTTATTATTATCAAATCACCCTTCAGTTTATTATTTCTATCTTTTTACATTGCAAATATAATTCTAAATCGAACTTTACCAATCCCTGTGGAGATGATCTTGCATTCGCACACTATGCTACACTATTGACCTTGTGCACTTGCAAGTAAAACAAAGTACGATTATTCACCTATTTATTTAGGTATATTTTCACACAACAAGTTTTTGGCGCCGTTGACGGGGATTGCACTAAAAGTTCCTTTTAGGATTACTTTTCATTTTATCATTGTTATTATTTTATTTTTACCATCTTTTATCAAAACTTAAATCAAGTTATTTTCTGTTTCAGGTACTTCACGAAACCCTACTTGCACTTTCTGTGGAAATTGCGATCGATCGCAAGCTCCTGTGCGATCGAGCGCAAATAGGGCAGAGAGTACCAGAGCAACAGAGTTGCACTGCTGCACTAAAACTGGTTTTTCTGCTTTATGCACGGACTTCGATCCCGACATCCAGAATTCTTTTCCCTCGATCCTGAGCTTGAACGGACCATCCGACAAAGGGTTAGGGACAACTTTGAGGAGAACAAAGGAGAAATCGAGAACGAAACACAAATGGCAGAATAGCTCGAAAACCAGCAACCACCTGCACGAGTTCCAATGAAGCAATCCTTCAACCCTCGGAACATCGATCAACCATCATGCATCGCATATCAACCTGAGGCAGCGGGAAATTATTACATATCTCCGCAAATCTTGAATGCCTTGACGCATTTTAGGGGAACTCCTAATGAAGATCCACACTTACATCTCCGAGAATTTTTTGATCTTTGCAAGTTCCAGCATATACAAGGACTAGACCAAGAAGGAATAAGGTTAATTCTATTCCCTTTTTCCTTGAAAGATCATGCTAAACTTTGGTATAATTCCTTGCCTGCAGTTTCCATCCACACTTGGGAGGAGTTAGCAAG
This sequence comes from Bretschneidera sinensis, assembly GCA_023935145.1. Taxonomy (NCBI): domain Eukaryota; kingdom Viridiplantae; phylum Streptophyta; class Magnoliopsida; order Brassicales; family Akaniaceae; genus Bretschneidera; species Bretschneidera sinensis. Next base: position 51,312,539 of record CM043704.1, read on the forward strand.
CAAATTCTTGAGGAAATTCTTCCCAGCCCAAAAGACAAGACAAATGAGGAAGGAGATCCAATCCTTCCAACAAAAGGATGGGTACCTTTTCTTCGAAGCATGGGGACACTTCAATGAATTGCTACTCAAATGCCCACATCACAACCTACCTCAAGATGAACTGGTACAAGCATTCTACGAAGGTTTAAATGATACTAATAAATGTATTGTTGATTCAGGTTGTGGAGGAGTCCTTATGGAGAAAAGCAGCGAAGAGGCAATGGAACTGTTTGAAACCCTCAGCGAACACACTCAGCAATTCTCCTCTCGAGGTAGACATATGACCAAAGGTAAAGGTATATATGAGGTAAATACGAATGGAGGATCTTCCCCTCAAATGGCTGCAATGGAAAGAAAACTAGATTTATTGGTAAAAGCGATGGCTGCTCAAACTACCTCAGCTACACCACTACAGGTATGTGCAATATGCTCTCAATATGATCACAATACTAATGCTTGTCCTTTATCTGCAGATCCGGAGCAAGCAAATTATGTGGGACCCAACAACTATCCGCCAAAGAATAACCCATATGCAAACACCTACAACCCTGGATGGTGGAATCACCCAAATTTCTCATGGAGTAACAATCAAAACAACCAAGGACAGCAACGAAATCAGCAGCCCACTGCCCATGCTAATTCTGAACCAAAAAGAAACGACCTCGAAAGTTTAGTAAAACAACTGATGACATCGCAAGAACAGTTCATGACTCAGCAAAAACAAACCAATGCGGCACATCAGCAAGCAATTCAAAGACTAGAGGTACAAATGGGACAATTAGCTAAAGAGCTCAGTAGCAGAAAGCAAGGAGAGCTCCCAGCTCAAACACTACCCAACCCTGGTGGGCATCAGCAACTAAACGCTGTGATATCTCTGAGAAATGGCAAGGTGATAGGGTCCGATGAGCTTACAGCACCGTCCAAAGAGACACCATCAGCATCACGGGTAAGTGAGACGGAGAAGGTGAATGCTCCACCCTTCCCGCAAAGGTTAGTAAAACAAAAGAAAGTCAATAAACTAATTGATATTTTTGAAACCTTGCGGAAAGTAGAGATTAATATTCCTTTGTTAGATGCCATTAAACAAATCCCTGCATATGCTAAATTTCTAAAAGAATATTGCACTAACAAAAGGAAATTCCAGGAGCATGAGATGGTAGCCTTAACTGAAGAGGTAAGTGCTGTGCTTTTAAGAAAATTACCACCAAAACTAATGGATCCGGGTAGTTTTACTATTCCTTGCAGGCTAGGTGACCAGCTGTTCGAACGTGCACTATTGGATCTAGGAGCGAGTGTCAACCTGCTACCATACAGTGTATACGAGACACTAGGTTTGGGGGAGCTTCAACCAACCTCCGTCACTTTGCAACTAGCTGACCGAAGCATCAAACGACCAAGAGGTATCCTTGAGGACGTGTTGGTAAGAGTAGGAAAATTCATTATACCTGATGATTTTATAGTATTAGATATGGAAGAATGTACTTTGCCATTACCTCTCCCCATCATCCTAGGACGCCCCTTTATGATAACTGCTGACACTAATATTAGTGTAAAACGGGGCATTATCATAATGAGAGTAAATGATGAGGAAATACAATTTCAAATGTTTAATACATTAAACTCAACCAGTAATGATGATAAAAATTCTAATATGAATTTCATGCAAAGTGTTTGTAAGAAAGCTTCTCAGGTCCATCACACCACTACGTTGGAGACTCTCCCCTACCATGAAAACACAAGAGTAGACACTAGGCCGGAGGAGGATAATGTGATTAAAGATGTGCATCTTTTCAAGGGCACACCAAAACCTTCAAGTAAGTGTGCTTTACAAATTAAACCTCCTGCACTTACTCATACTACTTTTCCTTATTATGTTGACCAGATGACAAGATGGGAGATGAATACACTATCAACAACACTTGAATCAGTCCAGGATACAGCCGAAACACAAGCACTAGAGCTCCACGAGGTGGGCTCTAGGTGCTTCCCTCCAAACAACTAGCACGGTCGCAAGAGAGTGCTTGAGCAAAGTAAAAATTTTGATCATCTATTAAGCTCAAGCACCTCTAGTAAGGTTAGTGGTACTGAAGCCACTAACAACTGGTAAGGTTGTGTTGTTTCAATTAGTCATTTTTCAGCAAGGTATCAAGTTTTTAATTATACTTATATGCCACATTTGCGATCGATCGCACCCTTCAGTGCGATCGAGCGCAATAGTGCGATCGAACGTGTCCTGAAAACATAAGCGAGCGCACGAGTACGATCGAGCGCACCTTGTGTGCGATCGAGCACACTCGAGGCAGAGATATTAATAAAATTGAACTCACTCACTCACTCACTCACTTCCCTCACTCACTTCACTCGCCCCCTGCACATTTGCTCTCACTCTCACTCTCACTCGCACACAACTCCACCACCCACATCACCCTACCTTACACCCAACCACCACAACACCTCATCATCACCTTACCCTCACCGCCGTCCTCCACCAGCACCGCCGTCAACCCCCCCTCCCTATTCACATTCCGTCATACATTGCACAAGGTATTGTACACATGCCACGAGGTCCCCCAGTCCCTGCTCCAGCAGCTAAGCAAGTAGAGGAGGATCACATGGAGACCGAGGCCCCTGTCATGAGCCCGGTACGGGAGGAGGACAATTCGGATATGGGACCCACCGAGTCCCAGCACTTCTTAGCTGAGCTATCCTCCTTCCGAGGCGAGGTCGCTGCCACCACCACTCTTGTACATCAGCGCATCGACAGTTTGGAGGCACGATTTACACGCCAGGAGGCCATGCTGCAGGCCATACTTGATCGCCTACCTCCAGCACCCGGTACCTCTCCGACTGCACCACTTGATGATCAGCAGTGAGAGAGTACCACGTCTGGCTGAAGACGTAAAACTTAGCGCTCATAGGAGGCACCCCACTGCATATCCTTTTTATAGTTATTAGTATTTTCCTTGTTTATTATTTTGTTATTAGCACTTGTTTTCCATTTTATGTTTACTTTTCTTTCTTTTTCAAGGACAGTGTTAGTACATTCAGTTGAAGTTTGGGGGCGTGCTACAAGCCATGCCAGCCATATAGCTCTCCATCTCCCAGGTCAGATCTTTCCATGCTATTTACACATTGGGGACAATGTGTATTTTAAGTTTGGGGGTATGGGGACACATTCACACACTACACTATGTCCTAAATTTTTAGTTTTGTCACTATTTTCATAGATAAATGCATGTTCATTCTGTCCAATAAACTTTTTTTGTGATCTAAACCAAATGTTATGATTCGACTTCATCAGTAAGCTTAACACTTTGAACATATAGGCCAATAAACAAGTTTTGAACCTAGATCACTGCCCTTTTGGCATTTAAGAATTTACAAGTTTAACTTGAACTATCACGAGCACATTAGCACATAGCTGTGTGGGGTATGACATATTATTTGGATTGGTATGTTTCTTTTGCTTGACTGTGAACTAGATGACCTATTAGATTGACATTTTGGCATATAAAAATAGAAAAGATTGATTCGTACTCAAAAAGAAAAAAAATGCTCCTAATGATCAATAAAAACAAATTTTTCGCTGAGTAACTGACCCTCTTGCCTCAGTAAGCATTGAGTGTCACGTCAAAAGGTGGAAAATCTTAAGTGATCATTAAAAAGGAATTTTTCGCTGAGTAACTGGCCCTCTTGCCTCAGTAAGCATTGAGTGTCACGTCAAAAGGTGGAAAATTCTAAATGATAGCATAAAAATCAGTTAGTTTCGTAGCCTTGTTGACTCGAGCTAGTAAGTCCTTAGGGGTGTCTTTACACCTAATGCCCTAAAACCATCTGGTTTGGGAGTCATTGGCCAAACACTCGTTACACGAGTCATCAAGAAAGCTTAAGGGAACTAACTTGGCAAAAATCTCGCAAATAAAAATCTATGCCATATTTGTTGACTCTAATAGGAAGTTTGGTGAATCTTGAGTCATCGAAACACTACCTGTTTGAATTTCTTGAAAACCCAACCTTTTATGTGCTGATCACCACACACCAAAGTCAAACTTGTGATATCTTAAAATACCTAGTGAATATGATTTACGTTCAAAACTCTTATTCATTGCAGATATATGTTTACACTTGTTAAGCTTGCTCATGAATGCGCATCATTGTTTTGTGTAAAATCTAGATTTTTTTATCGACACTATGAACATTTGATTTATCTATATTTCTGTTTTAGTTTTTAATTTAGTATTGCTAAGGGACTAGCAATATGTAAGTTTGGGGGTGTGATAGACGCTTAAATATACATATTTAAGCCCCCTTATTTACACTTGTTAGATCCTTTATTACGTTAATTTGGTATCTTTTACTCCATTTGTGTGTTTTACATGTTTTTATAGGGTCTTGGAGAAAAAGAAGCAGTTTTGGCACTTTAAGGAAGAAATCTAGAAGCCCTGGAGCACTTTCTGGACAAAGTGCGATCGAGCGCACACGCAGTGCGATCGAGCGCACATACAATCATGCGCACACTTTTAGGATCGAGCGCACCTTGCGATCAAGCGCAAGGACACATGCGATCGAGCGCACATGAGTGCACATTGCGATCGAGCGCAAGGACACATGCGATCGAGTGCACATATCCGGGCGCGAACAGTAAACTGTAGAACCTTATTTTGGAAAATACAAGATTTTTGTTTTAGGAAAGTTTAGGACTCATGGGTCTATGAGGACTTCTCAAAGACCTATAAATACACTTGTAACTCACACACAAAAAGACACCTTAGATAGTAAACACTTTTCTCTTTTCTTTTACTTGGAGTGGAGAGCTTGGGAGAGAATTGACGCCTCTTCTCTCGGGTTTATTCTTCTCCTTTATGTTTAGTTTAATTATGTTTACTTCAGTTAGTATGTGTAACTAACTCTCTTATAGGGCTCGATTGAAGCCCTAGTTATGCATTCCCATATTTTTATTCATTGATTAAATCTTTGCATAGCTTATTATGTTACTTAACTTGATTAACACCTGTGCTTATTTACATTCCTCATATGCATGTGTAAGGCCAACGTATGCATGTGGTATGGATAGGTTAGTTAGATCAATTTGGATAACCGAGTCCTGGGTCTAACATTAGTAACAAGGGACCATCTTATCCGGATACCCGGGTTAATCAACATGGGAAACCAGGAGTAGATACCATGCCCTAGGTCTCATGTGGTTGTCGATTTCCACAGTACCTATGCTTTCTTAAGGAACAACTCAAGCAGATACCATGCTGAATCCCTTAAGGAAGAAAAGAGTTAGAGTAGATACCATGCCTAACTCGTTGCTTAGGGAAATCAATAGCTTAAGGAGTAGATACCATGCCCTTAGGTTGGCAACCAGTAGGTACACATAATATGGCTAGAGCACTGATACTTTATACAAAATCGGGAATGTATGACTAGTGGTGGATATCAAAGCCCTATGTCTTTATTATTATCAAATCACCCTTCAGTTTATTATTTCTATCTTTTTACATTGCAAATATAATTCTAAATCGAACTTTACCAATCCCTGTGGAGATGATCTTGCATTCGCACACTATGCTACACTATTGACCTTGTGCACTTGCAAGTAAAACAAAGTACGATTATTCACCTATTTATTTAGGTATATTTTCGCACAACAGCTACGTCTTGAAATTTAGACAATAGTTTACTGATATCAGGAGGTAGGTCAGTGGTTGGGTCGGGTGTACTCGAGGTAACCTCTTTGGCCACTAGAGCTAACACGAGACCAAACTCTTCACCATTTTTCTTGAACTCTCTACATGTTACTAGGTGGAGACTCTTCGTCCCATGTGTCTTGGATGAGAATTGGCTCTTTAACTTTCTGTCATTTTTCTTAGGTCATGTCGGCTTCAAATTGATGTTCTTTCCATTATGCCGAAACACAAATGTATTTTTTCATTCCATGGTTAGTCGCATTGCCATCATAAATCCAAGGATGACCTAATAACACCTCAGTGACATCCATAGGTAGGACATCACACCACACGTCCCCTACATACTCACCCATCTGTATTCGAACCTGACACCTTTGTGTAACGGGTAAGGAAGTCTTATCTACCCAAGCGACTCGATATGGTTGAGGATGTGGTTCAGGTTTAATTTTTAGTTTGGTTATAGTCGACTTCGCAATCACATTGAAGCAATTACCTCCATCAATAACAATCTTACACACCATTTCCCCACATTTAAGAACAGTATGAAAAATACTGGTGCACTTCCAAGTATCTTCATTTGCAATAGGGGTTGAAAATATGCATCTCATGACACTAACTACAATGCCCTCCACATACACATCAACTTCTTCTTCATGCTTATCATATTCTTCTTCTTCAAGGGGTTCCACTATACCTTCGTCATCATACCCTTTCTCTTGGGACTCCTTAGTATACTGACCTAGGGTCAACGTCCGGTGGGGACAACGTGAGGAAATATTACCTTTACCATGACAATTAAAACACTCAGTATCGGCTTTAAATGGTTGTGGACAATTCGTCGTACCCTTTCTTCCCCTAAGTGGATTAGGTTTCTCTACAAAGTTGGGATTTCCCTTAACCTAGGTAATTCCATTAGACCTGGATTGTTGGTACTCCTCAACTTGGAAAGTGCTATGCCTCGGGGTAAACCACCTAAAATACTCTTCATACTTGAAAGATAATTGAAAGGCCTCTTCTAATGACTCGAGGGATAGCAAACTAACCTCTCTTTTAAGATCAACTTTCAATCCATTGATAAACCTAGAGACAACAACCATTGTCTCTTCTTGTAGGTTACGTTTCAATGTGAGTTCTTTAAAACGGTTGGTATATTCACCCATAGTAGTGGATTGTCTTAAGCTTAGCATTTTTTCCACCAATTGCTTCCTATAATAATGAGAAAGGTGTTTCTCCCGCAATCATCCCCTTATCTCACGCCACGATGTTATCAGATCATCTTCCTGATTTCATTGGACCATATGCTAATAGTGATCAATAGAGCCGACTAATTTCATTAACACAAAGTGGGCTTTGATTTCGTCAGTCATGTTATACCACTCAAAGAACTTCTTTAATTGGGATAATCACTCGAGAAAAACATCCGAATCTAATTTGCCATCAAAATTGGGGACTTCTATCTTGACCTTTCTTATAGAGTCAGTTAATTCATCCGAAGGGTTCTTAGGCTGGTCATAAGTCTTAGGTTTCTCATAAGGGTGATCAAATACTCTATCATGAAATAGACCCATAGTGTCGAAACACTCTCTTACTGAAACGTTCTCTAAGGTAGCCATACTATGCTTAGTTGGAATGGTTTAAACTTGGGTGTATGTTTCTCTAGAAGGTTGATAATTGGGCTCCTTAATGGTAATGCCCCGAGAGGGGATGTCTAGGGGCCCCTATAATACCTCGAATAGTAGTTGTTTCCTTGGTTGCTACACCTGATCCTATGGGTTGTTTGCTGAAAAAGGCTAGGGCCCTAAGTACCTCACTGTGATTTGTATTTAACTGGCTATTGAGTTTGCTTACTTCACCCCACAAGGTGGTCAATTCTGTCTCTATGGTATGGAGTCGATGGCCTATTTCAATTTCAAAGGCATTGAATCATTTAACTAGGTTATCATGTTTATCATCTAGGTCTTTAAGAGTCATTGTTACTATGATAGGGACTGTTGTAAAATTAAGTGATTGTTGAAAATCCGATTCAAAATGACAAGTAAATAACTTATAACCGTAATGATGACCACTAGTAAAGAAAGAACCTATTAAGAAGCATTTTTTTTTTATCTAACTACTAATTATGGATTAACCAAAAGACATGAATATTAAAACAATATCAAGTGAAGCTTTGTTGTAAAAAAATTTCTAGATGGAACAAAAAATGAGAATCAAGACTTAGAAGCATGAATTAATCACTGTCTTTAAGGCTTTATTCGTCCCCACTTGAATAAACAAGTTTGCTATGGGTACAGACGAATAGTCCTCCAAGGTACAACTAAGTCTCTAGGTTGAAGTCTGCAGACAGCAAAATCTGAAGAACTTTGGATTTTATTCTGCTTTGAAATAATTGAATCAATTCTGGACAAACATGTCTTTCCAATTTGGAAAGACATAATTTTTTCAGATTTAATATGAGCTTATAGATCTTGTCTTTTAATTTTAAATGGCCCAGATCGTGTCTGTTAAAGATGCCACTCAAGAATCCCACCAAGAACACCATTAGCCCCACCACTCAGGCTTACAACCACAACCAACAACAAGAAATACCTAATATCCAGGAATATGACGCCTCGAGTAAAATCATAGTGAACCATCTGACGCACGGACAAGGCATGAGTTGCCTACTCAATCCTACCTAACGGATCCAAACGCCTTAAGAAATTCAACTCCACCCACATAAGTCACCCAAGAGTAATTCAAGGAACTCATACAGGTGGTGTCAGAACTAACTGCCAAATTAGGAGAATAGGCTCGTCCCACTTTGCCCCCACCAAACCAAAGAAGTTTTCGGCCTATAAGGTGTCAGAATAGCAGCTGGAGAGATAATAACCACTCAACCACTAGGTCTTCCCCTAACGATCCACCAGGGTCCCGAGTTCTCTCCATGGCCAAAAAGTCTTGCCGACCTTGATAAAAGGCTAGAAAACATGAAAAAAAGATTGAAAAAGCATTCAAGGGGAGGAATACTAATGTGCTGGACGAAATTATTTCTCAAGATCCCCTTTTTACACACGCTATTCTTGATGAGCCTCTCCCAAGACACTTTAGAGTGCCTCTCATAAAGGCGTACGATGGCATCACTAATCCCATAGATCATCTCCAACTCTATAAGACGACCATGCTTCTACACTGCCATCCCGACGCTATCATGTGCCGAGCCTTCCTCTTGACCCTCGAGAGTACTACAAGTACCTGGTACTTGCATCTTAAAACCGCCAGCATCGGCTCCTTTAAAGAACTATATTTTGCCTTTGCAACACATTTCCTCAACAATAAAGGACCAAGAAAGACCTCAGAGAGCCTCTTTAGTGTCATCCAGCGCAAAGGAGAAAAGCTCCAAGAATATATCTCATGGTTCAACGCCGCTGCATAGGAGATCCCAGATCTCGACCCTAATATTCAAACTCTTGCGTTAAAAAATGGGCTTAAATTAGGACTTTTCAGCTCCAAGCTTACGAGGCACCCTTCCAAGATCATGAAGGACATTCTTGCTCGGGCTGAGGAATACATGATTGCAGAAGACAATCAGACATTTAGAAGAAAAAGGGAAGGAGTAATAGAGAAAAAGAAGAAAGATTCTAACAAACCAAGAGATGGTGTGGTAAAAAAGCCCATCTGACAGGGCAAAACCCCCCATATATTTGAAAACTTCTTTTCGTTAAACACCTCTTTTGCCGACATATTGATGGGAATTCAAAATCGGGACATTCTCCAATGGTCACAGAAACTCTTTTATACCAGTTAAAATAAAGACCGAGGCAAATGGTGTCGTTTCCACAAAGACTTCAGACACGACACCGAAGAGTGTCATGCCCTCAAAAATCAAATCGAGTCACTCAAACATAGAGCGTATATGAAGGAATATAAAAAGGCTTTGCCTATTCTGAGACAACGAAGATCACCCTAGGCGATCATATCAGCACTCACTGAAAGGTCGAATCATGAAAAGAGCAATCGCCCTGGACATGGTCCTAGATGAAGTCCCAAAGCAAGTAAGAGAAGAGATGATCGTCAGGATAAACATCCCCAAAATAACCTGTATTACATCATTATGGCAACAAGAACCATCAAAACTATTTATAGAGAACCAGCAGTAGGTGAAAATCCTCATGTGCAATCCATCAGATGAAACACAAGGAATATCCAACAAAACAATTTAAACAAAGTCAATCATAAGATTCTACTAAAATAATTGATAGAATATTTATACTAAAACATCAGAAACAAAACTGAAACTAATATGCCAAACAACAGCGATGCTTCATCTTCAACCTTAGTTAAAGATTCTAGCCACTCATAGTTATGAAACTGCAGTTCATAATAAAAATGCTAAACATTTAAACTAAACAAAACAAAATGAAAAGAAATATTTACTATACAAGGGAGAAATTCCACTTGCTGTTGGGTGGCGCTTCCCCTCATGGTAGCAAAGCCTTCGGGGTCCACCAGAATGCTAGCAGACGTCCACCGGATTACACCAAATGGCTCAGGAATTACACATCGAATGATGAAGTGAGTAGGTACTTTTATAGGGGAAGTCCTGGAGCAATATGGGTTGCAGATTCGATGTAGGATACTGACCGAGTGCGATCAATCGCATAATGGTGCGATCGATCGCATGTGCACTCGATTGCATGTTTGTTACGATCGATCGCAGATGCACTGAACTGCAAATATTTTAATGTGGGATGTTGACCATGCGCTCGTTCGTAGGCAGGTGCACTCGAGCGCAGGTGCCCTCGATCGCATATCTCTTGCGATCGATCGCACCATGCATCCTCAGCCTTTGCTCTTGAAGCTTGATATCTCCATAAATGCTTCATTTTCTCCACAAACCTATAAAAATACATAAAACATAGAAAAGACATAAAATAAAGTGAAATAATACAAAATAAGAGCTTAACAAATATAGTTTAAGGGCTTAAATATGCAATATTTAAGACTCATCAAATACCCCCAAACTTACATTTTGCTAGTCTCTTAGCAAAACAAAATGAAAAAAACTAAACGAAAAACAAAGATCATAAAGATAAGTTCATCACTCAAGTCATCCAAAAATTTAAGGAGCACACAAAACTATGATATTCATTTATGAGCAAACTTAAAAATATAAACCCATCTTCGCAATGAATAGAAATGTTAAAATCTAATTACTTACAAAAGGTAGGTTAAGGCATCACAAGTCTGACACTGTGTAAAGTGAATTAGCATATAAAAATTAGGCTTCCAAATAACTCCAATGTGTAAGGTCTCCATGTCTCAAGATTCACCAAATTTCCCATCAGAATGAACGAAAATGGCATAATTTTTATTTTCTTCTCTTTATATATATATATATATATATATATATATAAGGCTCTGCTATGTTTAGTTCCCTTAAGCTTTCTAATTTACCCATGTATCGAGTGTTGAGTCAATGACTCCCAAACCAGATGGTTTTAGGGCATTAGATGTAAAAACACCCCTAAGAACTTACTAACTAGAGTAAAAAAAGGCTACGAGACTAAACTGACCTTAATGCTACCAAACAAAATTTTCACTTTTTGACGTGAACACTCACTGCTTACTTAGGCAAGAGGTCCAGTTACTCAGCGAAAAATTTCGCAATGATCATTATGAATAAAATTCCTACCTTTTGACGTGAACACTCACTACTTACTGAGGCAAGAGGTCCAGTTACTCAGTGAAAAGTTTATTGATGATGATCATTAGTAGTATTATTATTATATTTTTTTTCTTCTTTTTTTTATGCTTTTCTATGCCCAAGTGTTTATCCAACAAGTCATCCAGTTTCAATTAAGACAAGGAAACGTACACATTAAAATCACATGTCATACCTCACAAAATTTGTGCTAATGTGCTCATGTTAGATTAGATCAAATATGTGAATTCTCAAATACCTAAAGTAAGTAACTAAATTTTAAAACTTTATCACCAGATCATGTGTTCAAAATTTTAAGCTCACCAATGACATCACTTCATAGAAATATTTTAGATCAACCAAAATTTCAAAATAACATGAGCATGCATTTACCTCTTTTTTTTATAAATAAAGAAAAATAACAACAAATTAGGACAAAGTGTGTATAATGTGTCTCCTATGCTCTTGAAGCTTGATATCTCCAGAAATGCTTCATTTTCTCCACAAACCTATAAAAATACACAAAACACAGAAAAGACATAAAATAAAGTGAAATAATACAAATTAAGAGCTTAACAAATATAATTTAAGGGCTTAAATATGCAATATTTAAGACTCATCTTATGAACCAGCTTTGTGTCAAGCACAATAAAATCCACGGGGAAATAGAACTTATCTACTTTTATCAAAACGTCCTCAACTATTCCCCGTGGTATTTTCACTGACCTGTCAGCCAATTGAAGCGTTGTTTTTGTGGGCTTCAATTCTTCTAATTCTAACTGCAGATATACTGAGTAAGGCAAAAGATTCACACTTGCTCCTAGATCCAATAGAGCCCTCTCGATCTGGCTGACTCCTATCGTGCAAGAGATGGTAGGACTCCCCGGGTCCTTATACTTGATGGGTAGCTTGCACTGAAAGATTGAGCTAACCTGCTCGATCAAAAATTTGTTCTTCAGGATATTTGTCCTCCTCTTGATAGTGACCAAGTCCTTTAAAAACTTGGCATATGATGGCACTTGATGGATGGAAACCAAAAATTGGATATTGATTTGGACTTGCTTGAATACCTCCAAAATTTCCTCATACTTCCCTCCTTTCTTGGGCGCCTGTAATCTCTCAGGGTAGGGCACTTTAGGTATAAATGACCTAAGAGGGTCCTTCACGGTAGGTGTGGCTGTAGATGGGTCAGCATCTCTCTTCTCCTTATTGCCACCTTCTTCCCCTTGCTGCATAGCAGGGGTCTCTTCTACTCGATTGTCCACTTGTCTCCCAGACCTTAGTGTAACAATCGATTGCATTTGTTCTTCCCTGTGTGTAAGATGTGAAGAATTTCCAACCATAAATTATCCCTTCGGGTTGGGTACGGGTTGGCTGGGAAACTTTCCTTTCTCTCTCTCACCCAAGTGACTTGCAATTTGCCTTATTTGACTCTTCAGCTTGGCAATTGCTTGGGTGTTTACCACTGTTGCACTCCTCACATCACTCATATTTTGGCTAGTCGTCTTCATGAACTCCTTAAGGGTGTCCTCTAACGACTATGAAACTGGCACTAGTGTTTGAGTGGGTGCTTAATAAGCAGGTGATGGTCCTGGATGGGCAGAACGACCATGACTAGGAATTTGTGGGGAAAATCCAGGAGGATACTGATTGTGAGCATGATGAGAGGCTTCTCCCTGATTCATTGGTTGATTCTGCTTCCATGAAAAATTTGGGTGGTTCTGCCACCCTGGATTGTACGTCTCGGAGTACGATCCATTTAACTACCTCCGATAGTCATTGAAAGTATTTACTTGTTCCATAGGATACTCAGCAAAAGCCCGCATTGATGGACAATTCTGTGCTAGATGCATGGAACTAGCACAGATGGAACAGCTATCAACATTGAATGTGTTGGTAGCGTTGATGGACTGGCCCACAGTGAGAGCGTCAATCCTCTTAGTGAGAGCATCTAACTTCATCCTCAGATCAATGTCCTCCTTTACATCATAGATGCCTCCTCTCTTGGGAGCACGAATGGATTTATCTCGACAGCTTGAAAAATTCCACTGCTGTGAGTTATCGGACAACTTTTCCAACACCTTATATGCTTCCTCCCCCGTCAGACTCAAGAATTCCCCCCCATTCATAGACTCGATCATGCTACGGTTGGGTTGAGTCAACCTTTGGTAAAAGAACTGCACGAGTCTCCACTTTTCATATCCATGTGGAAGGCTTCTGATCAGTAACTCTTTGAAGTGCTCCCAGCTCTCAGAGAACTTTTTATCCTCGTCTTGAGTGAAAGAACTAATCTCCTTTCGACACTCATTCACTCTAGACATTGGGAAAAACTTATGATAAAATTTACTAAGCAGGTTTTCCCAAGATGTGATAGACCCGGGAGTGTTGGAATCCAACCACGCTCTAGCTCTATCGTGAAGAGAAAAAGGGAAAAGTCGAAGATGGACAGACTCCTCAGAGAAGTTCTAGAATTTGAATGTAGCACAAATATCTTTGAACTTCTTCATATGACTATAAGGGTTCTCAAGATCTAAGCCATGAAATGAGGGTGGGAGTTGGATGACATGTGGCTTTAAATCAAAATGGGTGGCATTAGTAGGTGGCAACACTATGCAAGAGGATGAATTAATCGCAACGGGTGCGAACAAATCCCTAAGGGATGTAGTGGAGTCCACGTTTCAAGCTCTAGGTTGCTCTACATGTTCAAGATGATTTGCATTCCTAAAATTTTCTCCCATTTCAACTGTCTCTCTTTCAACTGGTGCTCTTTTCTGCCTCCTAAGAGTTCTTTCTAAGTCGGGATCTAAATGTATCAAATCTAAATTCAAGGATCTCCGACTAAGCATATACCGCACAAAAAGCACTAAAATAACCTAAACAGTAGAAATTTGCAAAAATGTTTTTTTTTTAATTTTTTTATTAAACAATGCAAATAGAAACAAACAAAATAAAATAAAATTTCCAAAAAAAGAAAAATCAAACAAACAATGCTAACTAACTAGTAGAAAAATAAAATTAATTCAGATAAAAATTTCACAAACCAAACAACTCCCCGGTAACGGCACCAAAAACTTGTTGTGAGTTTTAAATTACTCGCAAGTGCACGAGTCGTTTGCAATATAGTGTTGTGCAAGTGCGAGGTCGAATCCATAGGGAATTGCGTTGTGGAAATATATTTTTTTCTAAACTAACCTTATCTTAACCTAGTTCCGAATTTTGAAATATAAACTTAAACTAAATTGGTTTAAAGCAAATGATAAAAACACTAAGGTTTATGAATCCACCCCGCCAAAGTTAAGCATATATCTCAATGTTCTAACAATAGCCTATCAAAACATTCTATGAATCCAACTTAAAAAAAAAAAAACAACGAATATCCCGATTAAACCAAAAGCATCCAATGTATCCGCTTTTAACAAATCACAAAGGAAATCAAATTTAATCGAAAACGATTCGATGTATCCGTTAGATGAAACACAAGGAATATCCAACAGAACAATTTAAACACAATCAATCATAAGATTCTACTCAAATAATTGACAGAACATTTATACTAAAACATCAAAAACAAAACTGAAACTAATATGCTAAACAACGGCGATGCTTCATCTTCAACCTTAGTTAAAGATTCTAGCCACTCATAGTTATGAAACTACAGTTCATAATAAAAGTGCTAAACATTTAAACTAAACAAAACAAAATGAAAAGAAATATTTATTATACAAGGGAGAAATTCCACTTGCTGTTGGGCGGCGCTTCCCCTCGTGGTAGCAAAGCCTTCGGGGTCCACCAGAATGCTAGCAGGCGTCCACTGGATTACACCAAATGGCTCAGGAATTGAACACCGAATGATGAAGTGAGTAGGTGCTTTTATAGGGGAAGTCCCGAAGCAATATGGGTTGCAGATTCGATGTGGGATACTGACCGAGTGCGATCGATCGCATAATGGTGCGATCGATCGCATGTGCGCTCGATTGCATGTTTGTTACGATCGTTCGCAGATGCACTGAACTGCAAATATTTTGATGTGGGTTGTTGACCATGCGCTCGTTCGTTGGCAGGTGCACTCGAGCGCAGGTGCGCTCGATCGCATATCTCGTGCGATCGATCGCACTATGCATCCTTAGCCTTTGCTCTTGACGCTTAATATCTCTAGAAATGCTTCATTTTCTCTACAAACCTATAAAAATACACAGAACACAGAAAAGACATAAAATAAAGTGAAATAATACAAACTAAGAGCTTAACAAATATATTTTAAGGGCTTAAATATGCAATATTTAAGACTCATCAATAAACATCCCCAAAGTAACCCGTATTACATCACTATGGCAACAAGAACCATCAAAACTATTTATGGAGAACCAGTGGTAGGTGAAAATCCTCACGTGCAAGGAAGACCTATGATAGGTCAATAACATCAGTTAGCGAGACCCATAAGTGGGTCAATACAGAAAAGGTAATTTTTTCACAGATGATGATCTGGAGGGAATAAAAATGCCTCACGACGACGTTGTGGTCATCACACTGCTCATCTCAAATTATAATGTAGAAAAGATCTTAGTAGATAACGGAAGCTCAGTTGAGATCCTTTAATATGATGCATTTAAGAACATGAAGTTAAAAAATGAACAGTTCAAGCCCATGTCTTCCCTGTTGTATGGATTTTCGGGAACCGTGATATTTGCTGAAAAAAGTATAGTCTTTTCGGTCATCGCAGGAATGGCTCCATAACTCACAACTGTAATGACCTATTTTCCTGGTGGTCAAACGCCTGTCCTCTTACAATGCAATCCTCAATAGGCCAACTCTGAGTGAGATGAAAGCAGTAGTCTCAACCTATCAACTAAAGATAAAATTCCTTACCAATTAAAGTGTTGGGAAAGTTCGAGAAAATCAATAGGTGTGTCGATCCTATTATCTCAATTCCGTCAAATGGCACAAAAAATCCAAAGCTTTGCCTTTGGAGGTCAAAGATTTGTGGGATGAGTTCAAGACTCCACGAGGCCAACCAGTGGAAGAATTAATAGTTGTCCCCTTGAATAATAGAGATTCTAAGACTGTACACATTGGGTCCAATCTTCCCGAGGACATCATAGAACCCTTGATCTCTTTCCTTCAAAAGAATCGGGATCTATTCACATGGTTGGCCTCTAACATGCCCGGTATTGACCCCTGAGTCATTGTTCAAAAATTGAACGTGGATCCGAACTACAAGTCATCATTCAGAAAAGAAATCTTTTGCCTCATGGCGACAAGAAGCCATAGAAGAAGAGGTAAACAAACTTTTAGAACCTGACTTCATCCGAGATGCCCACTATCCGGATTGGGTCGAAAACATAGTCATGGTTAAAAAGGCGAACGTTAAAAGGAGGATTTGCATAGACTTCACTCACCTAAACAAAACTTGCTCAAAAGACTGTTTCCCTTATCGCGAATAGACCAGTTGGTCGACGCAACCTTAGGCCATGAACTACTAAGTTTCATGGACTTATATTTGAGCTATAATCAGATCCTCATGCATGAGACGGATCAATCAAAGACTGTCTTTGTCACTGATTGAGGTTTATATTGTTACAAGGTAATGCCCTTTGGGCTGAAAAAATGTATGCACAATTTACCAAAGATTGGACAATAAGATCTTCAAGTAACAGATCTGGAGGAATATAGAAGTGTACATGGATGATATGCTAGTTAATAGTATTGAAGTGAAAGACCATGAATCCGACCTAGAGTAGGCTTTTGGAATACTCTGAAGATATCAGATGAAACTCAACCCAAGGAAGTGCGCCTTCGGAGTCACCTCGAGAAAATTCATGGGCTTTATGGTCACACAACGAGGAATAAAAGCAAATCCTGAGAAGATAAAAGAAATTTTGGATTTGAGCCCTCCACAGAACATCAAAGAAGTGCAAAGACTGATTGGACGAGTAGCCACACTCAGCCATTTCATGTCTAAACTAACTAAAAAGTGCCTACCTTTCTTCAAAATAATCAGAAAAGCAGAGGACTTTGCTTTGAGCGAAAACTACCAAAATGCCTTTGCAGAATTAAATGAATATTATAGCTCGCCACCACTCCAGATTAAACCAATCACTGGAGATGAGTTCTTCCTCTATATATCAGCAGGCTAGGATGTAGTAGCCTCAGTTTTGATCCAAGAAGAAAGTGGGGGGGGGGTCCAAAAACCCATTTATTATGTAAGTTGGGTACTTCATGATGCCGAGGTGAGGTATCTCCCTATCTAAAAAATTGCATATGCCCTTCTGATCACAGCTCAAAAACTCAAACAATATTTTCAAGCTCACACTATTATCTTTCTCACCGATCAACCCTTGAGGTAAGGGCGCCACCAGCTTGACATTTCTGGAAAACTAGTAAAGTGGTCTATAGAACTTGGAGAGTTTGATATTTGGTATAAGCCTCGGATAGCAATTAAGGCTCAAGCCCTAGCAAATATCATCGTACAAACTACATTCTCCTAAATGCCTTAACAAAGGTTTGAACCTGAGCATGATCAGTAGATGCCATGTTGGATCTTGTGTGTCAATGGATCCTCAAATAGTACCAACAGTGGAACCAGGCTTATCCTCAGTAGCCCTAAAGGCTTTACAGTAAAATATATCCTCAGGTTCGAGTTCAAAGCTTCAAACAACGAGGCTGAGTATGAGGCACTGCTTGTTGGAATGAAACATGTTAAAACACTGGTCGTTGAAGCCTTAGAGGCATATAATGAGTCAAAACTAGAAGTTAATCAGATGACTAAAGAAATCGAAGCCAGAAGCACAAAAATCATGATGTATCTCGAAAAAGCCCGTGGACTTACGACAACCTTTAAGAAATTTCAGATAACCTAAGAGCCCCGAGCGAAAAATTTGAAGGCAGATGCCTTAGCATGTCTTACCCTCTCTAGGTAGTTTGATCTCACACAAGTAGTCCATTTAGAGACTCTTCCTATCCCAAGCATCAATGAGTCTTTAATCGCACCGCTGGTAGAAAAGCAAGCTTGGATAGGCCTGATCCTCAAGTATTTAAGGGACGGAATACTTCCTAGTGAGAAAGTGGAAGTCAAGAAGATTATCTCTCATGCCTCGTGGTATGCCATTGTCGAAGATTAGTTGTACAAGATAGGCCTCACAAAGCTTTATCTGAAGTGCTTCAGGCCTACCAAGACAGACTACACCCTTCGAGAGGTTCATGAGGGCATATATGGAACCACTTGGGAGGCCAGGCTCTGGCCTTTAAGATTCTTTGACATAGATACTATTGGTTGAAGATGGTTAAGAAATGTAAGACATGCAAGCAGCACGTTTTCGTGCCCCAATGGCCTGCCCACCTGCTGACATCGATCACTAGTCCTCTTTCCTTCGCTATATAGAGGATTAATATCCTCGGGCCTTTTCGAGAGGCTCCAGGACAAAAGAAGCATCTGATAGTTGCTATTGACTACTTCACTAAGTGGACAGAGGTTAAACCTCTCGCTAGCAACACTGACCATCAAACCCGGGGATTTTTGTGGAGATCCATAGTTTGCCGATTCAGCATACCAAGGGTACTTATCACCGATAATGGCGAGTAGTTCGATAGTTCCCAATTCAAGACCTTATTCCAATACCTTAAAATTGAGCATCAATTATCCTTAATAGGCTATCTCTAAGCAAACGGTCAGGTCGAAATGACCAACAAAACCCTCGTCCAAGGCATCAAGAGGAGGCTTGAGGATATAGATAAGTAATGGATAAAACACCTCCCAAATGTCCTTTAGGCTTATCTGATGACAACCTGAACACCCATGGGAGAAATATTTTTTTTCTTGACTTATAGCTCGGAAGCTATCATTCCATTTGAGATAAGGACACGTTCATTACAGGTACAAAGTTTCAATAAAGCCAACAATGAGGAAGCACTCAAAATGAATGCTAATCTAATTGATGAGGCAAAGGATAAAGCCCAGGTCAAACTTGCTGCTTACCACCAGAGGGTGGCGAAATACTATAATTCCTGAGTCTGCGGAAGAACCTCTAGGCTGCATGATCTAGTACTTAGGAAAAATGAAGTGTCACACCCTCGAGAGACAGGAAAACTTCTCTTAAACTAGGAAGGACTCTACTACATTCAAAACATCTGTTTAGTGGGCACATTTGAACTTGAAGATTTGGACGGCAAGGCGATACCCTAAACTTGGAATGCTGAAAATCTCTGCAAATTCTATCAGTAGGCTTTCTCATGTTTTCTCCAAACTTTTTATCAATATGATTTTTTTTCCAATTGCTTATGTAGTCTCTGGACACTCTCAATAAAAGATTAGCTTCACTTCTTTTATCAACATTTATTTTAACAAGAGCCTTGAGCTCTTTCCAAAAATAGAGACTAAAGGTAGGGCCCCAAGATTTTTGGACATCTCTTTAGTTAACACAAGTAAAAGGTTTTGAGCTCCTTATACTCACTCAAAGGCTAAGAAGAAGGCATAGAAACCTTCTCCTTTATCTGCCTAAAACTAAGAGTCGGGACCTTCTATTAGTAATGTTCCATCTTTAATGAATAAGATGCAATTTTTCTCGAGTTGAATCTCCAAATGATTTCAAGTTGAAATGCTCAGCCTAGAGTTCGAGCTCTTCCTATAGTCAGAGTTATTTCACATTATACTCTGAACTTAGAGAGTCGAGCTCTTTCCATCCTCAGGCTACTTTTAAGCTACATTATGAGCTTAAAGCCTTAAGCTCTTTCTATCTTCATAACTTATTCAAGTCGTACATCAAAGAGAGAGTTCCAAACTCCCTACTCATTTGAAACCATTCCAAGTTAAAATTTTAAGGAAATTACTCGAAAGCAAAAGAAAGAGTTAAAAAGAGATTAAAGGTGCAAATCTATTCCATTCATAAAAAGTTCAGCTTAAGGCAGTACCGGCCTTTAGATACAAAATGTGGTCAGGGCACTATCGATCCTTAAATACATACTTAAAACAAAAAACTTAAACTAAAAAGGTGGCAACACCTACTCATCCTCTATAATATCCAAAGCTGCTTGAACATTGGTCTCGGCCTCATCATTAACCTCTACACCCTAGTTCTCATCCAGAACAACAGTGGTCTCCCCCTCGAAAATCTCGACCATCTAGACATCTATATCAGGGAATAAGCCAAAAGTCTTATTCTTCGCATCCATAAACCCATAATAGTACTGCTCCCCACTCTTGGTCCGTAACTCAGCGATATTCAGCTGATGATTGAAAATCCTCCAAGGCTTTTTGAACCGCATCCTCACGCGCAACAGCTATGTCTGAAACCACCTTCACGTCGAGAGATGTATAGGCCTCCTAAAAACTGACAAGCTGAGTCTTTACAAGCTTGAGCTCTTCATCTTTTTCCCAAAGGGAAGCTCTAAGGTCCCCGACCAAGGCCTGTTGCTCCTCCAACCTCTTATTTATGTCAATAAAGCGTTGAGTTAAAGCCCTAACACTCATACTAGCCTGAAAAAAAGCCAAAGAAAAATAAGTTATGAGTATTGGAATGTCCAAACCAAAGTTAAAAATAAAATGAAAAGGAAATTCACCTTGGCCTATAACACTTCCATAGAGTGAGCAAAGACCTCAAAAACTATAGGGATGCCTTGGATCAACCACTCCCATGCGATCTGTGCACCACCCATCACCAAATCCATCACTTTTATGAACTAAGTGGGCTGAAACATGCCTGTAGGAGGAGCAATGGGGCTTCCGAGCCTAAGAATGGCAGAGCTCAAAACACCAAAGGTCGGGAGGAAACCCACACCAGCAACAGGCAATCGAGGAGACAATATATGGCAACTCTCTTGGCCCTCAGAGATAGAGTAATTCAATTTCCCCTTTTTTTTACCCGAGCATTTGACGCTTGAGCTAGCCCTGATATCACTTTCTTTCTCACCAGCCTTCCTAGCCGCTTTTCGTATTTGCGATTGACTCAGAGACATCTCTAAAAAAGAAAGAAGGAGAATAAGACTTAGAAACAACTAGAAGAAATAAAAAAGAAAGAAAATTCAGGAATATATCCTCTGATGGATAAAGGCCAAGCCTAATTTGGTTCCTATTATCTCTTAGTTCAACAGCCTCTATGGCTCCCGCCACCATAGATCTAACAAGCCTCTCATCTGGAGGGCTTAATTTCGAATGATGACTCTTCTTTAAAAAAGTATACTAAACTCATGGGATCACAAAATTGGTGTTACTTTGAATAAAGAAAAACTTCATTTTCCATTCCTTAAGTTCAAAACTAGTTGACAAAGGGAAATATTGTAGTAGTTCAAAACAAGGCATGTGAACGGATCGAGGGGAAACCTAATACCAACCTTTAAAGTTTGTGAGTACACATAAACCTCATAAGGTAGATCCTCATAAGAGAGGTCGCACGCCCTTTCTCCTATATCAGCGTTCTAGAGAGAGTATTCAGTTAGAATCTTATATTTTACCCTTATCTTCTCCATTTTGGAATCACACAACTCATTTGATATTTTTTCAACCAAGAAAGCTACATCCTTTTTACCCTCAGCCATAACTTCTTGAATATCGTTTAAGGTAGGCTCGATATTAGCTAAAAAAGTAGTCTCTCTCTCAAGAGCTCTTATACTACTCTCACCCTCGCCATTAGGACCTACAACTACTTTCTCTATATGTGATTGGGCTGAGAAGCTATTCTTCTCAACATCAGAAGAACTAAAATTACCAAGAGCAAATGACATTTCTTTGAAGAAAAAAGAAAGAGAAAGAAATGTCTCACCTAAGACGAAGGAATGAAGCTGAGACACTCCAAACACTAAGGGCTCTAAACTCTCTCTACTCCGAAAGCTCCGAAAGCTCTCCAAAGAAACTTTGAAATGAAAGTTGGAAATAATGTAAAGGGAAAGGAGAAGCTCCCCCTATTTATAAAAAAAAAAGAATGGCTGAGATCAATTAATATGAAGGGTTAAGATCACGAGGGAACCTTTTCATTTGCCAAGGAGCTCTTTGGCTCCCTACTAACGATTCTAGAACCCTCTTAGCCTATTCAGCTCCAATAGGCCTCTCACAAGTGGGCTTCCCATCGCATAATGGGTATTGACCCACGTAGCAGGCTTTCTATAACTAAATGTGGCCCCATCTCTCCTCTTGGGCCTTGTAATGACCCATCCTGGGTTGGCCACCTCCGAGACGGTGTTGTCACATTTTGAAAATCCCAGCATGACGCATATATACAACAATAAAAATAATACTAACAGAAATTTTTACATCACTCTTCAACCCTCAACAGGGGAGATACATCATTTTGATTTTAACTTAAACATTATATACAACGTAAAATGCGTGAATATTTACAAATAAATTTTTACTTTATTTTCTCATTAGTCTGAGGATGTGGACACGTACGTGGCTTACAGAAAATGATTTTGTCTGAACCTTAATTCATCAAACTATCTGTCCTGCCTGTTACTTGAAATCATTGTACAATGAGAAGTGAGCTTTACAAGCTCAGTGAATTAAATTTACTAGAAGTATTCAATTTGTATAAATAGTCTTTTAATATTTAATCATTTATATCTCATATAACTTGATAATAGCATTCTACTATCACTACACATGTCATTAGTCTCATTTTCTATCAATCTCTTGTTCTTATATATTTGTTCACCTTAAGACCATTAATCATCTCATAATTACCTCGTTATGAGGTTCACAACATATAGTCTACCATTTAGATAGTTTTTATCATATCATACTTCTATGTTTCTTTCTCACCATAACTGTCTCTCTATAAGACTCATTCATCTATAAATAAATTTACAATAACATGTAACACTTCAGCATTTCAGTAATACAATCAATATTTAAAATAGATGCAATGCATGAATTATTATTAGGGAACATCTTCCCACATGTCGACATGTTTTTATCTTAGACAGGCCCCCTCTCGGTTCTTTTATTTTCAGCATATACTGGCTGTCACGGTTTTCATTTATTTTCAGCATATACCAGCTGTCATGGTTTTCATTTATTTCCAACATATACCGGCTGTCACGGTTTTTCAATTAGACCGGTCCCCTCTCGGTTCTTTTATTTCATACATATGCATATGAACAATGATATGAAATATGTATATGAAAAATAATATAAAAAAAACAAACATGAATTCAAATATTTAAATTAGCTATCCTGATTATTTTCAAATTATTATTTGAAAAATTCCACTAAATTCTTCTCCTCATAAATCATATCAAATCATTAGCCATAACTCGTCAAGATCCACTAAATTTGCTCTCTTTATAAATCATAACAAATCATCAACCATAGCTAATCAAGAATTTCATTTATCACCTTCATTATTAAATCGACTCATTATTCCAATAATATTATTTCTCATAAAATAACTCTCTACACATCCACTATTCCTATCATACTTATCAACCAACATTGATATGTCCACATTTTCCACATACAAAGCACTTCAAATGAAGGCAATTCCAGGATAAATATCTTATCTGATTACATTTATAACAAACTTCTATTTCTCGATCATATATCAGATTACCACTTCCCCTTGGTAGCATACTTACTTCCTCTGCCATGACTCTCAGTTCCTATAACCTGTTTCCCAAATGTAAGGGTTCCACCAATATATTCTGAGCTACAGAAGTAACAGATCATGCTTGCCTCTTACTCTGTACTTCAGTTCCCTGTGACAAGGAAAGCCTCCTCTGGGTGGTCTCCCACCATGCACATTCACACTGGTACCACCTCATGGTTCCTCAATCTAGACTTCTTCAGCCAATTCCTCCTTACTCTAAATTCCATCACATCGTTCTAAATCTGAAGTGCTATATCCACCAACCTGACATAATTCATATGCCTCATGTAAGATTGTTTTGATCAAATCTTAAAACATAGTTCATTTATGAACCTCTTACACTTCTTCTCCTCTAGGTCTACCATTTCCGGTATAAACCTCGACAAAGCCACAAATCTCTTACCATACTGAGTCATAGTCAATACATTTGCCACAAATAAAATCTCTATCTTGTTGGGCTCTAAAGGTATAAGGAAAGTATTTATCAAAGAAAACCTCCTTAAACCTATTCCAGGTTAAGGGTCTATCAACATTTGCACTTCTCCTGGGAAGAATATCCTTCCACCATTCTAGGGCCTCTCTCTTTAACTTGAATATAGCAACGACGATCCTCTGCCTGTCAGTCATTGGTAAAATGTTAAATAATCTCTCTACATGTTTCACCTAAAACTCAGGATTAAAAGGATTCATAAATCCTTTAAACAACAAGGCATTCGACTTAATATATCTAACAAAACAATCTCTCTGCATCTCGTGCATAAACTCACTTTTTCACTTTTGAACATTTACCATTATTGGATTTACAACAACTTCAGACACTGCCCTAGCATGTTCATCAAGTCTATGTTATAGGCTATCAACTCTATCATCTGTTGAATTTATTTTTTCAAGAGCATGTGTAAGAGCTTATGTTAGCTCATCTCTTTCAACTTCAGATTCTCTCACATCTTTACTAATATCAATTATACTATCAACACGTTCCTTTCTAGGAACCATAGATTCAGACTCAACCTCAACTTGTCAAAATATTGGGGTCCTACCACGCCCTCTCAAATCAACAACTCTAATTCTAGCTCTAGCACGTCCACGTGTCATTCTCGAACTATTAAAATATAATTTATTTTAATCTTTCACTTTCTTACTTTTTATGCAGTCTATAAAATTATAAAACCTAATACTCTGATACCAAAAATTGTAATACTCGTGTTCCTAAAGTAAGGATAAAGAAGTAATTTAATATATATTATATTGAATTAAATTATACAGGTATGAAAGATTTATCATTAATTTGAAATAATAATTGAAAGATGACATTGAAAATTTTGTTAAAAAAATTAATTTTTTTTAAGAAGAAAGAACTAAGTGGCCGGAAGCAATTCATATCTTGAGCGTCTGACTATAAAATTTTCACATAATCTGTCACCTAATCAATAGGATCCAGGCCTATAATGCTAATATATCTAGAAAATTTGAAACCTCTGTGCATTGAAGAATAACGACTTTAATAATGTTTTTAGATTAAACTTCATACACAAAATCAAGGGTGTTCAAAGGCTAATAATATAATTAAATGAAATATATAGGACTAGTAACCTACCAAGAATATAATTAGTAGAAATCAGAAAATTCTTCTATATCATAAATATGCAGAAAATCACATCATCATAAACCAATCCTTAAAAGACATCGATAGGATCAGATCAAATCTTATTTGAATCGAAGACATGTAAAATAATACAATTTCACTTGAAATCAAATGCAATATTTCTGAATTAGGTTCTAAATTCATGTATGAATGCTTTGATACCACATGTAGGTTTAAATTAACATAAACAATAATATTATACATGAAATTAGAACACAGATAATTATATAAATAATTACATAATTAATTTACATACCTGATTGAGCCATCGACACAGAAAATTTGAACTACTAACATTCGACAAGAAGATGCAGCATCCATGGCTCAGTAAAACCACAGGATCTAACAGATTAGGAACATAATCTATATAGAGAAAATCAAATCAGTTATACCAATATAACACCAAAAACTAACATTTATTAAGCAGTTCTCAAATAAATGCATGAAAAAAATTTGATTAAAGTGGTGCAGTACATGATTCCCATTTCCAGTGCAAGAACTTATCAAGATCATAAATAGCCAAATAAATGGAGGTTAGGAGCTCAATTACCGAAAAATTTGACTCGTTCTTTCAGCTTTTAATGACCAATTGCCAACGGTCAAGGATGGACTTTGATGAATTCTCATCTACCATATCAAAATATGATGCTTTCTCATCCGATATATCAGAAAAAAAAAGATATTTTCCTTTAACAGAGCCAAAGAAATCACTCCTTCCAATTTCTCTCAGAAGAGATGCTCCGTAGACCTAGGTTTGCAATGAGAACAATGTATATGGGAAACTCTTAAAAAGGAAAAGATGCCTCTCAAGCCACGTGTTCCCATTATCTCCTCATGTTACAACTGGAAACCTAAAACGTGCCTGGAAAATATAAAAACTGATTTTCCTATTTTGTACCCCTCCGTCCCCTACCCCAAACTTTCTTTTAAATGTTTTAATTTCCTTTTTTCTGGACAAAGATAGAAGTAAATAAAGGATAAGCAAACAACTAACTGAACTCAGCATCATTTGCTTAGATACTAACAGGCAAACCAATAACAACTGAAAACTAATGGTCAGCAAAAACAAATGGCACCTTAGCATTTCCATGGGCAGCTTGATTAACTTCTCCATAAACATCATTGAGAGGGGCAATCTCATCTATAATCCTTAATACGATAGATCTTTGATTTAACAATAATAAGCAAAAAAACAAACGAACTAAATAATAAACCCCAACAAGTAAAGGACTAACACAAAACTCACAATCCCTGACCCTGAGAATTCTCAAAACTCACAACTCCAACAAATCTTTGATTTAAGAATAATAAGCAAAAAAACAAACAAACTAAATAATAAACCCCAACCAGTAAAGAACTAACACAAAAGCTAGGTATATGGGTAATCAAGTTCCTGTTGTAATTTGTGAAAGAGAGATGGACCTCAAGGAAAGCTAGAAATGAAGTTTGCTTTGCAATGGAGGAAACCAGAGAGAGAGGAAAATTTTTAAGGAAAAGCAACCAAAGAGAGAGAGCGAAAATTTCAGAGAAAATCAAGTACAGCACGGCTAGGAAAGCTGGAAATTAAGCTTGCTTTGCAATGGAGGAAACCAGAGAGAAAGAGAGCGAAAATTTGAGGGAAAAGCAACCAGAGAGAGAGAGCGAAAATTTTAAATAAAAGCACGCATGGCGCGGCAAGGAACGGGAATATGTGAAATTTTGTATCATATTTCGGCGCTTCAATATGAAATGGGCATATATCAGCGCTTTTAAGCGCTGGAATATGAAATGGGTTTCGAGCATATTCCAGCGCTTAAAAGCGCCGGTATATGCTCAAAACTCATTTCCTATTCCGGTGCTTCATATGAAATTAGCATATTCCGGCGCTTAAAAGTGCCGGTATATATTGGTGCTTTTAAGCGCCAGAATATGTAATCAGCTGCGCATATTTCGACACTTTAAAACGTCTGTATATAAGCGCCGAAATATGTAATCAACTGCGCATATAACGGCGCTTTGAAGCGCTGTTATATGTTCTTTGAATATTGCGGCGCTTGAAGGAAGCGTCACTAAAAAAAAGCCAACGGTTAATTTATTACGATGTTTTTGTAAAGCACCGAAAATAAAGTGCCGGTAAATACCAATTATCTTTTAGTTATATATATATATATATATATATATATATATATATATATATATATATATAATATCTTGTGGCAAGTCATTTATCTGAATGTTGATATTAAGTACTTTTACAATTCTAAATCATGTATGAGTAAATTTTCGTAAGGCTAGTTTGAGTAATCATTGTTTATCATATGCTTCTTTTGAGGCCTTTCTTTTTTGTTTTTTCGCAACAACAATTTTCTTGTAGTGAGAAAAAAATATGAGGCAATATATGGGCTCTCTGTTAATTTAACCCAGGCCTCAATAATCTACCAAACACCAATATTGATGCAATGCAAACACCAGCCATCATTAAACTGCTTGGGATATTTTCTCGCAATTGGAGAGGCAATTATAATTATGCTAAGTGTATAAGATATGGTAAAAAATACCATATTTTAGAAAATAAGACGAAGAGCGCCTTATTATGGTAAAAGAAAGATATTTACCGTAGTAAGTCTCAGTCTTAAAACAAGAGTTAATAAACATAAAGTACATTGAATATAAGTCTAATGCTGGTATAACAAACACTATCATATGGGGTTCACTGAATAAAGTATTCTATTTTAAAAAATAAGATTAATAGTAACGAAAATTTATTCAATATAATGGGTTTATAGTTCATTTCTTTTACTTTCATGTGAGTCCACCCAATAACTTTCCTGTGGGTACCGAATGAATGTGAGAAAAGAGCAATACACCATGTGGGTGCAAACATATATCAAGCAAAAGATTAATAAATGAAGTACATTAAATGTAAGTCTAAGTATGCTGGTATAGCAAGCACTCTCATGTGGGGTCTATTGACCGTATTTTAGAAAATAAGATTGTGAAGTACTATATTACGATCATGAGAATTTTTCAATACATTGAGTTTAGTACTCATTCCTCTCACATTTATATGTAGTCTACATCATAGTTACCAAGAACTCAGTATGCTTTAGTTCGTGGTACGGTTACAGAGTATAATAGGTTACGCACCTCATACGTAATACATTGAGGATAAACTTAAATGGTTTTTATTATATATAAGTACATATATAAAATTAGAATATTAAATATATTTATAAGTATAATTTAAATAAAAATGTGTGTATAATAATAATTTAGAAAATCTTAGAACTAGTTGATAAAATAGTAAAATCAATAAACATAATATTAGAAAATATAAATTTGACCCTAAAAAAAAGAAAACATAAATTTAAATTAAAGTTTGAGTATTCTCTTATTGCCTTTCTTGTGTTTAGAAATCTTTTTTTTTTTTACAATTTTTTTGCTAAAAGCTTTTAGAAAAATTTGGATCGTCAATTTTAGTGATTCAATGCGTAAATGCACTATGAATCGAAATGTAGGATCTAGATCGTGGTTCCAAGGGGGAATAGAGAACCATGTAACTATGGTCTACGCAATAATTTTTATGTGGGTTTCTTATAAATGTAAGAGAAAAGAGCAAGTTACCTTGTGGGTCCACTCATATATATATATATGTTAAAAGAGTTAATAAACATAAAGTACATTGAAATATAAATCTAATGTTAATATAGCAAACACTATCCTGTGAGGTCTATTGACCATATTTTAAAAAATAAGATTAAGTACGTTATTATAGTAACATAATTTTTTTTCAATGCAATAATTTAGTGTTCATTCCTCTCACATTCATGACGAGTCCACTTAATAATTTTTTAAATGAATCTCATATAAATGTGAGAGAAATGAGCAACATACCATGTGGGTCCACTCATATATATAGCAAAAGGGTTAATAAACATAAAGTACATTGAATATACGTCTAATGTTGGTATAGAAAACACTATCATCTTGACATCTTCCAAACAACAGTTTCCTTTTTTTACATAAACATTTAAGCCTATTATTATAGTGTTTCATGAACCATCAATTTTTCTAAGCAAAAATAAAAGTAGGTCCAATGTATAGCACAACTGATTAATAATTGATTGTCGTTTTGCAAGATTGACAGTGTGTTCTTAATGTGATAATAGTTGTAATATAAATGTACGTAGGCTATAATAAATTATTAACCGTGATTAGAGTTTTAAGATAGTTATAAACAGAGCTGATGGAATAGCTTAATCATCTTTATCTTTCATTTCTGGACATGGATACATTTCAATTTTTTGTAGCTTCTATGTCTTTTCTTCTTCTCATAGTTGCACCTGAACTACAATTGATAGCGTCTAATAAGCCAACTAGTTTTAGCCTAAAGCTCATTCATAGAGACTCACCAGAGTCTCCTTTGTACCCTGGAAATCTCAGTTTCCATGAAAGAGTGCAAAGGTACATGAAAATCTCTGAATCTCGAGCCTCATATTTGATGTCTATCACAACACACAACAAAACCATATACCCTGATATGATGCATCCATATGTTCTCACTACCGGATTCACCTACTTGGTGGCATTGGAAATTGGTACTCCCAGAAATCAACTCTTCTTAGTTTTAGACACACGGAGTGAACTTATCTGGACCCAGTGTCGACCATGTGAGCCTTGTTTCCAACAAAAAGGAGAAATCTTTGATCCAAGAAAATCTAGATCCTATGAAAAGGTCCCTTGTGATCATCCAAATTGTGAATTTTTTGAGTGCTCTGATGGGGAGTGTTGTTACGATGTCCATTATTTGGATGGATCTTCTACCAAAGGAGTTGCTTCTTGGGAAACTTTCATATTTAGGCCATCAGATGGAAAAGAAACATATGTTAAAAATGTGTTATTCGGTTGCTCAAATTCCAACCAAGTTTTTCGTATTAGCAAGGCCATGAACATGGCTGGAATTTTGGGAATGAGCCTGAGTCCAATTTTCTTGATCAGTCAACTGGGAGATTTTGTCGAAAAGCGCTTCTCATATTGCCTTGTTTCGCAGTTGCAAGACGGATCTTTTCCTGTTAGCTACCTAAAGTTCGGCACTGATATGGGCTACAAGGGACCTACTACTCAAACAACCCCTTTCGTGAAGCATCCAAATTCTTATCATTACGGTTTAAATTTATTAGACATTAGTGTCAGTGATATGCGCATGAAGTTTCCACTAGGCACCTTCAAAGTTAAAAAAGACGGAGTGGGTGGCTTCATTATTGACTCTGGCACTGTAATCACTTACCTTCAGACAAATGTTTACCAGAAGATGCACAATCAATTTGTGCGCTTTTTCTCTGCTGTCGGAATTGAAAGACGCTTGAAATGCCCTCCTCCAATTAAACTTTGTTATAACATGCCTTCAGAAGATTATAACAAATTTATTCCAATAACATTCCATTTTCAAGGAGCCAACCTTACAATAGAGCCAGAGAATTTGTTTATCATTCATCGGAAGGATAAGTTCTTCATGCTTGCACTTGCACCACAAGCCGAGAAAAATATATTGGGAACATGGCAACAACGTAATACACGGTTTGTTTATGATCTCAATACAAAATTACTCTGGTTTATTCCTGAAAATTGTGCCAAAGATCAGGGTTGATTTTCTAAATACAATTATTTTTCATAATGAATATGAAGAGGAATATAATATAGATAATGTTTATTATCAAATCTTTAGCTTCCTTAGAAACATAGTGCTCTTTACCTTTATAATTTTTTGCATTTGTCACGTGCAGAAACGGGACGAGATCCCAAGAGATCCATAGCAAACCAATTACCAATTTATGTTAACCTAACTAGTAATTAATATTTCATAAAAATAAAAACCGGCAATTAGTATGGATTTGACTTTTTTGCAAATAAGGTGTTTCATTAAGTTTTATATAAATTTAAGACACTGTTCGGTATAAACTTAAGAATTGAATTCAGTTCATTTTAAAATGAATTAAAACTAGAATTTATTTGTAAATAAATTTACACTTCATTTATAAATGAACTCAAAAGAATTTTTATATTTTATATGTTTTACTTAAACAGTAGAATTAAAATGAATTTTATATTTCGAATCAATTTTAGAATTCAACTCATTTTCTAAATTTTAATGAAATACCCTTAGTATTATTAAATAATTTAATAACACTTTTAATCTCATTATTAAAAACGGTTCTTTTTCTTTAGAGATAATTTTTTTGGACGAATAAAATTCTTTGGATATATTCAAGTCAAGAAAATGAAAAATGTCAAAAAAGGCCTTTACCATTCAATTAAAAAAGAAAACTTCATGTGAGGAAAATGAAAAATGAAAATATCAGTACGAGACAAAAAATAACAATTGATATTGGATCAATATAACATTAATCAAAATAGAAACAACATTTAATATAGTTCATGTGAATAGAACTAGACAATATCAGTACGAGACAAAAAAAAAAAAACAATTGATTTCCAACCATGCTAAACAAAAAACCAGTTAAAGAAGTCCATAATCTTGAGCACCAATTTTTTCTTCGATTCCAGTATCAAAGAGTGCTACCATAACAACATGTGCTTGAATTTTCTCTAAAAAAAGTCCTAACATTTTGGTAGAGTTGTGTCCGTGTGATAGCCATAGAAACTGAAAAATTGTATTAGGATAAATTTACCCTTTTGATTTTATTTAAGCTCAAGTTTAGAGTTTATATGCAAATTCTATAAATTTTGATAGAATTTTTCTAAAGTTTACTTAATTCTACTAGAATTCATTTGCTACATTTATGAATCTGTTTGAGTTGGGTTAGTCTAAAAATTCAATCCAACCCAATTACATCGGGTTAAAAAAATCTCAACCCAACCCAACTCATGAATCTGTCCAACCTCAACTCAACCCATTCAAATTAGTTTGGGTCGGTTTTGACCCATTGAAAGCTATAATTTTTTATTAAAATATTAAATCGTTCATATAACATAACAAAAAATATTATACTAAATCCAAAACCAAATCCATACAATAATTCATTAAATCTTACAAATTTATCTCTTACAAAGTACCTTAAATTACTTAACACAAAGTTCGAAAAACTTTAATTTAATACAAACTAAACAAAAGTAAATAAAAACTAGATTTTTGTAGTGCTTTATTAATCAAAATCTTCAACACTTCAATACAATAATAGACTTAGCCTTAAAATCTTCACGATCTAATTCCTATATAATACCAAACAAATACATCAGATAAAAACCATAAAGTAAATAAAAATGAAGAAAACTAAAGTTGTTTTTTTATTAGAGGATTCCTAAGAATAAGAAAGAAAAAAATGAGATATATATATATATATATATATATATATATATCAATCCAAACTAACTTACAAAAATGAGACATATAATTTTACACACTAGTAGCTAGAATGAGCATTTTATAATTATAAAATATAATTATACTATAATTATTTATACACTATTTTATATTCAATAAATATAAAAAAATATAATCATTAATTTGATGGTTTAGGTTGGGTTGAAAATTTTGAACCCATGATAACAACCATAAAGTAAATAAAAATGGAGAAAACTAAAAATGTTTCTTTTTTATTGGAGGATTTCTAAAAAGAAAAAAGAAAAAAAAAAAACACACACACACACTATATATGTTTTGTGTGTGTGTGTGTATAAATCCAAACTAACTTACCAAAATGAGACATATAATTTTATATACTAGTAGCTAGAATGGGAATTTTATAATTATATATTGTAAAATTATACTATAATTTTTTATACAATATTTTATATTCAATAAATATAAAATAATATAATTATATATTTGACTGGGTTATCGGTTTGGGTCGGGTTGAAAATTTTGAACCCATGACCCAACCCAACCATCAAGTTCAAAACATTTTCAACCTAACCCAACCCATTATATTAGTTTGGATCGGGTTCCATGCTCACCCCTAGTGCAAGGTATTGCTTCTAATAATTATAAGAAAAATGAAAGAAAGTAGAAAAAAAAAACACTTTGCTAAAAAAACGGTATTTACATTAGATGTGATAGCTTTACAAAGGAAACCTCATAGGTTGATATGGAAAATTTTAATATTTCATTTACAGTATGATTTAACCAATTCTCAGTCTTCACAAAAGTTCCCTTGTGAAGTTCCTCTCTATCAAATCTACTTATGTAATGAGCAAGTTTTGTTTTTTTTTTTTTTAATGTTTTTAGTTTTTAAAGATAAAGATGATTTGCACTTAAAATAATAGTCCATTTTGTTTAACACTCTATTTTGATTTTTTTTAAATGGATGTATTAAATTATTTATCATGTTTCCAAAAGTAAAATATAAATAATAAATGTTTCTTAATAATATTTTTAGCATCTTAAATAGTTGGTTGGTGAGATTTGTAGGGTCCGAAGAAAGAAAGAAAGAAAAAAAATGAAAAAAATGGAACAAAAAGAAGAAAAGAAAACAAAAAGAAGAAATTCACTTTTTGAGCAAGTGAGAGATCCACAGGATTTCTGAAAGAAATGCATCAATACTTCTCTATTCAATGTCCTTTCAATAGGCAAATTACAAGTATTTATATAGTGCATATACTCTGATTAGTTAGTTAGAAATCTATAACAGAATTGTAACAAATTTCTAACTAACTTCTAATTACTATGCTGAAGTGTCTTGATCTGTGTGATCATTCTGAGTGCAAGCATTTTCTCTGGACTTGTGTTCATTGCTTCTATAGCAGTGTGCACTCTTCTTGACTCAGTGTGTATTCCACCAGTGCTAGTGTGCACCTCTTCTGCCTCAATATACATCTGGCATGTGCCCGTGTACACTTCTTGCAGGTCAGAATGCTGTTGTTGCTGGTCTATCTCCAGGTCTATATCATTCTTGCCTCCTTGGAAACCAACCTTATCCTCAAGGTTGAGGGATGGGTATGCTTGATAAAACTCAGAGAGGTTTTCCTAAGAGGAATCTTCAGGGGCCAATCATTCCCACTGTACTAGCACTTAGGGAATCCATCTGCCTTTGAGGATAATTTGTCTTTAAGCAATGACGGACTTAGGCATAATTAAGGGTTGATTGTTGATGCTATGTGAAGGCAAATAGTTGATCTGGGATGGTATGGTGGGGCTATTGTAAGGCTTGAGAAATGTGGAAAACTGGGTGGATTTTTTTATTCACGAGAAGCTGTAATTTGTTAGCCACCTTGCCAACCCGTTGGAGGATTTGAAATGGCCTAAAATATCATTTGTTGAGCTTGTTGTGAGTCTTGTATGCTACAGACATCTTTCTATATGACTGGAGCTTGACCAGTACCTAAGCACCCACTTGGAACGACCACTATTTTCTGTGCTTGTCAGCCTGTGCCTTCATTCTGGCCTGTGATTGTAGTAAATTGCTTTTAAACTGTTGTAACATTTGAGTCCTGGAGACCAGAAGCTGATCTACTGACTTAATGTTGGAAGATTGTGGAGTGTAAGTCTAGACATTAGGTGGTAATCTGCCATAACAACCTGAAATGGGGGCATGCCAGCAGCTGAGTGGAAAATAGTGTTATACCATAGTTCATCCCAAGGTAATAGGGTGTGCCATAGTTGATGGTGGTCATGAAAAAATACCCTTCGATACTATTCCAAGCACTTATTTAAGACTTTTGTTTGTCCATCAAATTCTAGATGGTGGGAAGAGCTTCTACTGAGAGTTGTTCCACTGAGAATGAAGAGTTGGTCCTAGAACTTGCTAATGAAGATGAGGTCTCTATCAGAAACAATGGACTTAGGAAATCCATGGTGTTTGATCACTATGTTGACAAATAACTGGGCCACTAATGCTGTTGTATAGTGTGTAGGGAGAGATCCAAAATGAGTAGCCTTAGAGAGCATATCCATTACTACCAGGATGACTGTGCAACCTTTGGATAAAGGTAGTCCAGTTATGAAATCCATAAAATTTTATTCCCAGATTTGTGCTGGTAAGGGCAGGGGTTGGAGTAAGCTTGCAGGCTTTGGAATGGTATATTTGGTAGCCTGGAAGATGCTGCAACTTTTGACAAATGCTTGAACCTCTTGTTTTATAATGGGCCAATAAAAATTAATTGAAAGCTTGAGCATGGTTCTGAGTGCCTCAAAGTGCCTTTCCAATGGAGTGGAGTGAAACTCATTAATGAAAGGTTGTCTTAAAGCTAATGAGGATTTGAGTCTCAACTTGCCTTTAAAGTATAGTAGGTTTTCCTTAACTATGTAGTCAGAAAAAGCTATAGGATCTTTCTATAGGGCTTTGTGAACTGCAACCAAATCAACTGCAGTGGCATTTTCTTGTTTCAAGGTAGAAATAAAAGCCAAAGATGTAGTGGAGACTGCTAGGAAACAACCTTGATGAGGCTCAGCTGGCTGGTCATGTTTAGTGTCCTGGCATTTTGGTAGTTTTGATAAAGTATCTACTGCATTATTATCCTTACCACATCTATAGACTACTGTGCAGTCAAATCCCAGTAACTTATTGAGGTAATCGTGTTGTTTAGGGGTTTGAATTTCCTTATTCATGAGATTCTTCAAGCTTCTATGGTCAGTCTTGATAACAAACCACCTTCCTAATAAGTATTGTCTCTATTTCATTACTGCTTCGAGATGGTAGTGACCCCGTAAGGTCTCAGGTTCGAGTCCTGCCACTGCGCTGCACATCCTTCGATTTACATCATCTACAGGGTCCTAGGGCAAGGATTGTGGGGGCAGTCGTAATGGTCCGTTATCCAAAAAAAGTATTGTCTCTATTTCATTACTGCTTGAGTAATTGCATGAAGTTCCCTAACATAGGCAAAGGCTAGGCACATTCTTGGTCCAAATTTCTCACTGAAGAAAGCTAATGGATGTCTCTGTTGAGTGAGCACAACCCAAATGCCTACATTGGAGGCATATATTTCAACCTCAAAAGTCTGGTTGAAGTTTGGAAGTGCTAATACAGATACTTGGGTCATGGCCTGCTTAAGAGTGGTAAAAGAGTTCAAGGTTGTATCACTCCAACTGAAGGCATCTTTCTTTAAGAGAGCAGTGAGGGGAGTAGCTATGGTAGTATAATGATGCACAAATTTATTGTAGTAGCCAGTCGACCTAAGAAATCCTCTT
The DNA here is from genome assembly GCA_023935145.1 of Bretschneidera sinensis. Taxonomy (NCBI): domain Eukaryota; kingdom Viridiplantae; phylum Streptophyta; class Magnoliopsida; order Brassicales; family Akaniaceae; genus Bretschneidera; species Bretschneidera sinensis. The sequence goes on from CM043704.1 coordinate 51,349,290, forward strand.
AATTGTTTCAATGTCTTGGGTATAAGCCAGTCCACCATGGCTTGAATTTTCATCTGGTTAAGTTGGAATCCTTGTGAAGAAACAATGTGACCTAGATAACCAATGGATTGTTGACAAAATTCACACTTATTCTTATTGGCAAACAACTTGTTGTCTGTTAGACACTGCAAAACTTGTTGAAGATGGTGTTGATGATCTTCCATTGAGGCACTGTAAACCAAGATGTCATCAAAGAAAATAGTAACAAAGTGTCTTAAGAATGGCTTAAAGATCATGTTCATAGTAGATTGGAAAGTAGCAGGGGCATTTGTGAGGCCAAATGGTATGACCAGGAACTCATAATGTTCTTCTTGGTTTTTGAAAGTAGTCTTGTGTATATCTGTCTCATATACTCTGATCTAATGATATCCAACCTTCAAATCTAACTTGGAGAAAATCTTGGCACCATGTAATTCATCAAGCAGCTCATCAATGGTGGGAATGGGGAACCTATCTTTGGTTGTAACAGAATTCAAAGCCTTGTAATCTATACAAAACCTCCAGGAACCATCTTTCTTCTTGACAAGAAAAATTGAAGAGGAAAAGTGGGTTTTGTTATCTTAACGATGCCATTCTGAAGCATCTTCTTTTCCCATTTTTCTATCTCTCCTTTCTGGAAGTGGGGATATATGTAAGGTTGGACATTTATAGGTTTAGTTCCAGGAAGTAAGTGGATATGGTGATTTAATGGTCTAGATGGTGGTAAGTGTGTAGGGGTTTGGAACACTGTCTAGAAGGTTTGCAGTAGTTGAGCAATCTTGGGTGGGATATGTGTTAGTGGGATTGAGGAAGGTGTTTCTTCAAGCATGAGAGAGCAATAAGAGACTATGTGATCATGGGCAACCATTTTCTGGAGTTGTTTGGTTTGAAGTGGTGTGGGGTGAAGGTATGATTCGCCTTGGAGGCACACTATTTTCCCATTCCACTCAAACTAGATTTTCACTTTCTTGTAGTCAATTAGGATAGGTCCTAACTGCTCCAACCACTTAATACCCAGAACCATCTCAGCCTCTTAGATAAAAAGTACAAATAGATCAATGGTGAAGTCATACTATTGTAAGGTCAAGGGTACTACTGAATAGATTTTATCACAACATAGGTAATCTCCATTGCCTATTGTTGGAAATCATCTTCACAAGATGCCCAAGTGGTGATCTTCCAAACACCCAAGTCTACAATGATTTGTAGAAAGAAATACAGCAATCGAAAGCAAGAAAGAAAAGAACACAAGCAATTTGTTATCGAGGTTCGGCAATGTGCCTACGTCCTTGTGAGTTCCTCTGAACTCTCTGCACTAAATCAATGGTTCTTTACAATTACAGCATCCTTCTTCAAGAAACCCAAGTTCTTGAAGAAACCAAGAAGAGAAGAAGGAAGATGATAAGAACTATTACAATGCTCTCGTTCAAATCTATACTACTCTTTCTTTACAACCAGCCTCACTATAATGAGTCCCTCTTGTGTTTTGTGTCTTTGCACTCTCACACAATTCTCTCTTGTATGTCTGTCACTCTTTAAAATTGATCTCAAATTATGTCACAATGTTATATTGAGAATGAAGCTAGGTGACCCTTTATATAGTGCACCAACTTCTTGTCCAATCTTGAAGTCAATCTCCACCCTTAGATCTTGATGACCACTCAACCATGGCCCTTGATCAATCCTTAGTGATCCTATGCATTTTGGACATGTCTCCATGTACTTAACAAAGGCTAAATCAAATGGACTATGTGTGCCTTCAAGGTGTGGTCTGAAACAGGGCACACTTGCTGCCACTTTGTGCGCCGTGGCTTGGGGTAGGGTGCACCGCGGCCTGGCCTTCCTTCAGCATTCCTCCATGCTGTGTGCTATGGCTTGGACAAAGCTGGACATTGGCCTGACCTAATGCACATACTTTCCAACTTGTGTACTTAGGCGCACACACTAGTGTGCCTACCTTTGCCTTACTCTAAGGTGCCGCGCACACTTGTGTGCACTTCTTTAACATGCTAAAATTTATTCTTCCAACCTTGGTTTAGACATTAACCTTGTTTCAACCATGTTTAAACCTTAGACAAATATTAACAATCTTTACCTTTATCTAAGTGTTTAAACCCGAACTATTGTGCAGAGAACTTCAGGATCCAAACTTATCTTAAGTCATCAATCAATCGACTCCATACCTAAGAAGTTTAAAGCAATGATTGAACCTTCTTAGAAGTAGAACCTTGGTACCTAAATCCGTAGGACTTTCTTCCGTGGCCATTTTATCCGAAGACACCGCCACCTGCTCTTTTAGGACCATCCACTCGTCCAACAACCCTTTGCACCACATAGCCTCCTTTATGGCTTCCATAGCCACTATGTACTTAGCCTCAGTTGTTAAGAGTGCTACCACCGACTACCATTAAGCCTTTAAATACCTTAGCAACCGCTTCATCCAAGCCAATGCTTCTTTCCAGAACTACTCACAAATCTACTGAGAATACCCATTGCCCAAGAAACTCTTAACCAGTTTCTCTCCTTTTTATGGATTCTACACATCCCAAGGATCTTTATTGTAAGGATGAGATCCTTCATCTCGAGCTCCTCACTGGGTTGAGATGTAAACCTTTCCATCCTCTTCCTACTGTTCTGAACCAACAGTACATCAACGACAGAGATGAGGATGATCACCACTTCTTCAACCTTCTGCCCCTTGTAGTACAAGCTCGAATCATAGTAGCTCCTCATGAAACCCAAGTTGATTACAAAGGAATCAAACTTCTTATTCCATTGTTGAGGTGATTGCTTCAGGCCATAGAGATATTTCTTCAATTTGCACACCAACTTGCCCTCCCTTCCTTCCTCATAGCCTTCGGGTTGCCTCATGAAAATGGTCTCATCGAGCTCTCCATGTAAGAACACTATCTTCACATCCATTTGCTCGATTTCCCATTCAAATTGGACCACCAATGCAAACACTATCCGTATCGTCTTGTACTTCACAACCGGTGAGAAGATTTCGGTGAAATCTATGCCTTCTTTTTGTGTGAACGTTTTCGCCACCAGCCTAGCTTTATACCAGACTTCATCCCCTGGAGTATTCTCTTCTTTGATCTTGTAGATCCATCTACAATCCACAACTCTCTGTTTTTCTGGTTTGGGCACCAACTCCCAAGAGTTGTTCTTCATCAAAGAATCCATTTCTTCAACCAGCTACCACTTTAACGAATCCTTACACTCCATGGCATCCGTGTAAGTTTCTGGTTCAACCTCTCCTTCTAGGAGCTGCTATATTAGCATATGCAAACCCATATCTCAGAGGTCGTCTAACAATCCTCCTTTCTCGGTCTCTTATGAGCTGGTAGTCATTCTGACTTGCTGCATCAACCTCTTTTAGTTCAGCCTTTTCTTGAGTTTCTTGAGCATGGCCTTTATCAATGGGCTCTACCTGGTCTGAACCCTCTTGCCTCCCTTGCTCTACTTGAACCGAATTCTCTTTGATGCGATGCTTCACAAATTTTGGATTGGTTTGCTCACTAGCCCCTGCAGGGTTAGTTTTCTCCAAGTAGGGAAATAACAATTCATTAAAAATAACATCCCTACTTATTATGAGTTTCATGCCCTTCTTTTCCAAGGACCACAACCTATATCCCTTAACCCTTCATCATATCCTAGAAATACACATTTTTTAGACCTTAAGCTAAGTTTATCCTCCTTTTGATGTGCATATGCAGCACACCCAAAAGTCCTAAGGTTGCTTAATTCATGGGGTTTTCCACTCCACATCTCCATGGGAGTCTTGAGCTCTAAAGCTCTAGAGGGTGATCTATTTACCAAATATGTAGTAGTAGCCACAGCTTCTCCCCAAAAATATTTTGGTACACTGGATCCTATTAACATGCACCTAACCTTTTCCATAAGGGTTCTATTCATCCTCTCAGTAACTCCATTTTGATGAGGTGTTTTTATAACCGTTCTGTGCCTTAGAATGTCATTTAATTCACAGAATTGATCAAAATCCTTATTGTGAAATTCTAAGCCATTATCGGTTCGTATATCGGTTTGTATCCCTTTAACTACTCTACCCATTTGAGTCTCTACCAGCCCTTTCCACACCACTAATTTATTCAAGGCATCTGATTTATTCTTAAGCAAATAAACCCATACTTTTCTTAAATAATTATCAATTAAACACAGAACGTAAATGTTACCTCCTTGTGTTGGTGTCCTTGCTGGTCCCCAAAAGTCCGCATGAATGTAGTTAAGAATGCCCTTAGACTTGTGCACTCCAATGTTGAAGCTGACCCGGTGTTGCTTCTCAAGAACACAACACTCACAGAAATCAAGTTCCTCTACTTTGTTTCCACCAAGTAGGCCATCCTTGCTGAAAACTTGCAGGCCGTCTTTGCTCATATGTCCTAAGCGAGTGTGCCAAAGGGCTACCTCATCCATCTCAGCCATCAAGCTTACTGCTTGATCCTTGATCTTCATGTCTCCGATCATCTTATAGAGTCCATCCTTCATTGCTGCTTTGATCACTACCAAAGATCCCTTGGCTACCTTGATCTTTGCTCCCTCTATCTTGCATGTGTATCCCATGGAATCCAGCTGCCCCAATGAGATCAAATTTCTCCTCAAATCTGGGAGATACCTCACATTCTCCCGTAACCTTGTCATTCCATCAAACATCCTCACCTGGATGTCTCCCGTGCCCCTCACTTGGTAAAAAATATTGTTCCCCAAGAAAACCCTTTCATCATTGGTTTCCTTGAAATTATTGAACCAACTTCGGTGAGGGCACATGTGATGAGTGCACCCGAAATCCAAGATCCATTTTCTGCTGCCTTCTTGCCCCTTGCTCACACTTTAGCACACAATAAGAACATCATCATCTTGTTGTTCTGTCTTGGCAATCGAAGCCTCTCCATTCTTGGTATGGCTTCCTCCTCTATCCCTTGTCATCTTCTTGCAATATTTCTTGACATGACCCTCCTTATGGTAGTAGTAGCAACTCTTCCCTCCAAATCTCGGTTTGGAATGCTCTCTCCCATGGCTCTCTCCTCTACCTCTGACCTGGTAGTAGCCATGCATGTTTTTGTGCACTCTCCCATGGCTCTCTCCTCTACCTCTATCCCGGTAGTAGCCATGCATGTTGCTGTGCACTCTCCCATGGCTCTCTTCTCTACCTCTGTCCCGGTAGTAGCCATGCATGTTACTGTGCACTCTCCCATGGCTCTCTCCTCTACCTCTATCCCGGTAGTAGCCATGCATGTTGCTGTGCACTCTCCCATGGCTCTCCTCTACCTCTGTCCCAGTAGTAGCCATGGTTGCTGCCATACCGAGTTGTTGGCCTTTTTTTAAAGAACAACCCTTTACCACTTGATACACTCCTTATCTTGGCATCAAGATTATCTTGCAATTATTTATTAGGATCAAATTTAAAAGCAAAGATTTGTTTACGAAGATACCTCTTATTAAGGAGGTTCTTAGCAAGAAACAAATCATCTAGTTTCTTCTAAATTGCAGCTGGATCTTCCGAGTCTCCGCACTCCCTTGTGACATTATTCAATATATTCAAGAAGATGGTGTTGTAAGCCATCTTCTTTATCTCAATCCACTGGTCCTCTGTGACACTTGCTGGAAAAGCATCATCTTCTCCAATAGCCAAGTCCACTTTCTGTTGCATCAGAACTGCCTTGATCTTCCGCTTCCAAAGAGCAAAGTCTACCTTTCCATCAAACTTCTCCACACATAAATTTGAAGCCATCTTTGTGGACAAGATCTTAGATTTATGCAATACCCATAAATGCTTTCTTCTAAACCTCAAGAACACGATTGAAGATGGATCTTAACACCGTTCTTGAATCACCCTCAAGAACACGATCTGATCTTGATCTTTACACCGTTCTTGAATCACCCAAGAAGTTGATCCTTGATTCTTGGACTCTCGACTCCATCACTTTCTTGTTCTTGCTCTGATACCACTGTTGGAAATCACTTTCACAAGATGCCCAGGTGGTGATCTTCCAAACACTCAAGTCTAGAATGACTTGTAGAAAGAAATACAGCAATCAAAAGCAAGAAAGAAAAGAACACAAGAAATTTGTTATTGAGGTTCGACAATGTGCCTACATCGCCATGAGTTCCTCTGAACTCTCTCCAATAAATCAATGGTTCTTTACAATTACAGCAACCCTCTTCAAGAAACTCAAATTCTTGAAGAAACCAAGAAGAGAAGAAAAAAGATGATAAGAACTATTACAATTCTCTCGTTCAAATCTATACTACTCTCTCTTCACAACCAGCCTCACTACAATGATTCCCTCTTGTGTTTTGTGTCTTTGTACTCTCACACAATTCTCTCTTGTATGTCTGTCACTCTTTATAATTGATCTCAAATTATGTCACAATGTTATGTTGAGAATGAAGCTAGCTGACCCTTTATATAGTGCACCAACTTCTTGTCCAATCTTGAGAGTCATCTCCACCCTTAAATCTTGATGATCACTCAATCATGGCCCTTGATCAATCCTTAGTGATCCTATTCATTTTGTACATGTCTCCATGTACTTAACAAAGGCTAAATTAAATGGACTATGTGTGCCTTCAAGGTGCGACTTGAAACAGAGCAAGGTGCTGCCTGAAACAGGGCACGCTTGCTGCCATTCTGTGCGCCGCGGCTTGGGGTAGGGTGCGCCACTGCTTGGCCTTCCCCCAGCATTCCTCCATGCTGTGCACTGCGGCTTGGACAAAGTTGGGTCGCGGCCTGACCTGATGCACATACTTTCCAACTTGTGTGCTTAGGCGCACACACTAGTGTGCCTACCTTTCCCTTACTCTAAGGTGTCACGCACACTTGTGTGCACTTCTTTAACATGATAAAATTTATTCTTCCAACCTTGGTTTAGACATTAACCTTGTTTAAACCATGTTTAAACTTTAGACAAATATTAACACCTACATAGACCTTAAAAAGTCTAGACTGAAAAATAAGTAATCCTAGCCTTAATGCTACTTCTTCCTGTATGAAATTATGTGTGCAACCACTACCAACCAGAACTTATAATGTAAAGACCCCATGATTACCAGTGAGTCTAAGTGTTCTTGGGCTAATCTGGCCTGCTAGTGCATTTAGGCTTATTTCATAGAGTAAGTGAGGTTCTTGGTCTAGTGGTCAAGATCGAAGGATATCTAGGGCATCACTAGCCTCATAGAACTCATCTCAGAATCTCCTTTCAAGGTCCAAATTTTGCTTTTGCACTTGTGACCAGGGTGATATTTCTCTTCACAAGTGTAGCACAATCCATTTTTTCCTTCCAGCATTGATTTTAGCAGAAATAAGTTTTTAATTTGAAATTGTGGTTGTGGAGGTGCAGGGTTAGGCTTATTTGGGGAAGTCTTGGTATACTAAATTATGGTGGATACTGTCTAGGATTTGAAAAAGATTGATTCTTGAATATACCTGGGTTGTGGGTGGAGGATGCAGCAGATTGCCAAGAATTTATGGGATGTTGGTGCAGGTCTTGATACTTGCTTTCTTATAGTCTAGCCATTGCCATTGCTTGGAAGATAGAAGAAGGTTCGAGAAGTAACAACTCCCTTGTCAAATTAGGTTTTAGTCCGAAAATAAACAGACATATCAAGAATGATTCAGATAAGCTTTGAACTCTAGTGGATAGAGTTTCAAACTAGTACTGGTACTCCGACAAAGAAGTTGTTATTGCAACTCTACAAGAATCCTTTGAGGATCTTCATACTGTGATGGCCCAAATCTCAACTTTTTTTGCATTAAGAAACGCACTCTAAGAATCGACTAAACCTCCCTTGTTTAGCCATTAAAACCAAGCTAGTGTAGAGCCCTCCATGTGAAAAGAAGATAGGCAAATTCTTTGATCATCAGGAGCATTGTGATGATCAAAAAAATCATTCTTCTTTGAAAATCCATCCTTCTATTTCTGACCCATCAAATCTTGGGAGGTCCAGCCTAAAATTTTGGGATTGCAAAAAGCAAGAATTGCTTTCTTGGTGTTGAACATATATTTCTTGATCTTGTTTGTGTTGAAAATGCCTTGGTTGGTGGCTTTATGCTTCCATTTAAGTCATGTGTGTCTTGAACAGCTGTTGTATGTTGGAAAACTGAGCATTAGATGCCATTTTGTTATCAGAAATCAAAGCCTCAAGGCCTTTTCTCCATTCAGACATCTCCTAGTATTGAGAGGTCTAAAATTGTTGTATAGTATCAAACTTCCCCTGGAGATTCTTGATTTGATCTTCCTTTCTATTGTAATTGCGGGTACCCTTTGCCATAGTGTGTCTCAAAGAAGAAGGAAGAAAGATTAAGCAAGGAAAATGACACCAATGGTAGGGTGGAAGAAAGAAAGAAAGAAAGAAATAATAAATAAAAGAAATGGATCAAAAAAAAAGAAGAAAACAAAAAGAAAAAATTCATTTTTCGAGAGAATGAAAGCTCCATAGGATTTTGAAAGAACTGCCTCAATACTTCTCTATTAAATATCCTCTTAGTAGGCTAATTACAAGTATTTATATAGTGCGCATGCCATAATCAGTTAGTTAGAAATCTGTAACAGAACTATAATAGATTTCTAATTAACTTCTAACTATTATGCTGAAGTGTCTTGATTCGTGTGCTGCTTCTGAGTGCAGGCATTGTCTCTGGATTTGTGTTCACTTTTTCTATAGCATTGTGAACTATTCTTGACTCAGTGTGCAATCCACCAGTGCAAGTGTGCACCTCTTCTGCCTCAGTGTGCATCTGGCATGTGCCCGTGTGCACTTCTTGCAGGTCAGAATGTTGCTGTTGTTGGTCTATCTCCAGGTTTGTATCAGAGATTCACCACTTTTATTCCTCAATCTTCACCACATGAATAAGAAGTATTGTGAAAAACTATGTTTTTATGATATATATATATATATATATATATATATATATATATATATATATATATATATATATCATAACTGATGTAGGGGAAAAATCCTTATTTAATGGCACAGTGATATGTGGCGTGCTAAGGGCAAAATAGTAAAATCCTAGACAAAGATCCTCACCCAATAGCATAATGAGACGCGGCTACCTCTAAGGGTAAAAAGGTAGTTCCACGACTCAGACATACCCACTAATCAAGTCACCACACCTGACAAAGGGCATAATGGTAATTCTACACCAAAAGCCCTAGTACTATTACAATACTCTAGCTTATGGATAAATAGTTATCTAGCTTAAAATAATGATAAACTTATCTCCAAGAGTTCTATTCCTATTAGAACACTGAATCATTCTCCTAATCAAACACTACTCTGAAACAGATAAAAAGGACTCTCACAAACAAAAAGTACACACAATTTTCCACTCTCAGCTCTCATTCTATTTTGCTCCCTCTTATTCCTGAAAAAAGCCTTGTTTTAACTTAGGCATCGAAGAGTCCCATAGAGGCATAACCCCTTTCGATCCTCCGAAGAGTTTTAGGGGTTTTCCTTGTTTCATGCGCATGGGTACACCACTTCCCTACCGTTCAGATTCCAGGCAGATTTTTTACATCAGCAGATTGGTGCCATATATAGGAACACCATTCGATTTCGTGAAAAGAACTCATCTATAACGATACCATCGAAGAATCCCACCAAAAACACCACTGGCCCTACTACTCGGGCCTCTATCCACATATAACAACCAGGCCCAAGAACTTTTTGGTATCCAAGAATATGACACCTCATAGTAGAATCATAGCGAACCATTTGACACATAGACAAGGCATGAGTTGTCCACTTAATCTAACCCGGTGGATCCAAATTCCCTAGGAAACCCAAATCCACCCACACTGGTCACCTAGGAGCAAGTCAAGGAACTCACACAAGAGATGACAAAACTAACCATCAAATTAGGAGAACAAGCTCGTCACCTTTTGGTCCTACCAAACTGACGAAGTCCTGTGCCTACCAAGCGTCGAAATAGTAACCGATGATATAATAGCCATTCAACCACTGGGTTTTCCCCTAACGATCCACCAAGGTCCCAAGTTCTTTATTTATTCAAAAGCCATGCCGACCTTGATAAAAGGCTAGAAGACATAGAAAAAAAGATAGAAAAGGCATTCAAGGTGAGGAACACTAATGTGCTGGATGAAATCAATTCTCAAGATCCCTAATTTTCACAAGCCATTATAGATGAGCCTCTCCCAAGACACTTCAAAATGCCTCTCATAAAGGTGTACAATGGCACCACTGATCCCATGGATCATCTCCAACTCTAGAAAATGACTATGCTTCTACACCGCCATCTCAATGTTGTCATGTGCCGAGCCTTCTCCTTGACCCTTGAGAAGGCAGCATGTGCTGGTATTGACACCTCAAACCTACCAGCATCGGCTATTTTAAAGAACTAAGTCATGCCTTTGCAGCACACTTCTTCAGCAGTAAGGGACCAAGGAAAATGTTAGAAAGCCTTTTCAGTGTCATCCAATAGAAAGGAGAAAAGCTCCGAGAATACATCTCGTGGTTTAACGCCGGTGCATAGGTGATCCTAGATCTTGACCCTAATATTCAAACTCTAGTGTTTAAAAATGGGCTCAATTCAGGACTTTTTAGCTCCAAGCTTACGCAGTAACCTCCAAAGAACATGAACGACATCTTCACTCAGGCTGAGGAAATCCACAATCATAGAAGACGATCAGGCATTTAGAAAAGAAAGGAAAGAGGAATAGAAAAAGGGAAGAAAGACTCTAACGAACCAAGAGATAGCATAGAAAAAAAAAAAGCCTCATCGAGAGGGCAAAACCACCTGCATGTTTGAAAACTTCTCTTTGTTAAATACCTATAGAACTGATATATTGATGGGAATTCAGAATCGGGACATTCTCCAATGGCTGCAGAAACCCTTTTACATAAGTGAAAACAAAGATTGAGGCAAATGGTGCCATTTCCATAAGGACTTCAGACACGGCACCGATGAGTGTCACACCCTCAAAAACCAAATCGAGTCACTCATACATAGGGGATATCTAAAGGAGTACACAAGGTCTTGCCCATTCTGCGGCAATGAAGACCACCCCAGGTGACTATATCAACACTCGGTTGAAAGGTCAACTCATGAAAAATGCAGTCATCTTAGACACAGTCCTAGACGAAGCCCCAGGGCAAGTATGAGAAGAAATAACCGAAGGGACAAACATCCCCAAAGTAACCTGGATTACGCCATAACGGCGATAAGAACCATCAAAACCATTTATGGAGGACCAGCGGCAGGGTGTAATCCTCACATGTAAAGAAGACCTATGCTAAGTCAGTAGTATCAGTCAGCGGGCCCCATAAATAGTTCAAGACATAACAGGTAATTTTTTTCACCAATGATGATATGGAAGAAACACAGATGCTTCACGATGACGCTATGGTCATCGCACTCCTCATCTCAAATTATATTGTAGAGATGATTTTAATAGATAACGGAAGCTAGGTTGACATCCTCTACTACGACGCCTTCAAAAAGATGAAGCTAAGAGATGAATAGCTCAAGCTCGTGTCTTCCCTATCGTATGGATTCTCGTGAACCTTTATATTTACTTAAGGAAGCATAGTCCTTCCGGTCATCACAGGAACGGCTCCAGAACTCACGACTATAATGACCACTTTCCTGGTGGTCAAACACCCGTCCTCTTACAATGTGATCCTCAGAAGGCCAACTCTAAATTAGATGAAAGTAGTAGCCTCAACCTATCACCTAAACATAAAATTCTCTACTGATCAAGGTGTTAAGGAAGTTTGAGGAAATCAACAAGTATTATGATCCTGTTATCTCAATTCTATCAAAGAGCACAAAAAGTCCGAAGCTCTGCCTCTGGATATCGAAGATTTATGGGATGAATTCAAGGCTCCACGGAGCTAACCAGTGGAAGAATTAATAGTCGCCCCTTGAACAATGAAGATTATAAGATTGTGTAAATTAGGTCCAATCTTTCCAAGGACCTCGGAGAATCCTTGATCTTTTTCTTTCGAAAGAATCAAGATCTATTCGCATGGTCGTCTTTCAATATGCCCAGTATTGACCCCTGAGTCATCGTCCAAAGATTGAAAGTCGATCCTAACTATAAACTTATCATTCTAAAGAAGAGATCTTTTTCCCTAGAGCAAAAATAAGCGATAGAAGGAAAGGTAAACAAGCTTTTGGAAGTTAACTTCATTCGAGAGGCCCACTATCTGGATAGGGTTGCTAATGTAGTCGTGGTTAAAAAAATGAATGGTAAATTAAGGATTTTCAAACTCTTCATTGACCTAAACAAGGCCTGTCCAAAAGACAATTTCCCTCTTCCGCGAATAGACCAGTTAGTCGACATAATGTCAGATCATGACCTGCCAAGTTTCATGGATGCATATTCGGGCTACAATCAGATCCTCATGCATGAGTCGGATCAACCAAAAACCACCTTTGTCATTGATCGGGGTTTATATTGTTACAAGGTAATACCTTTTGGGCTAAAAAATACAGGTGCAACTTACCAAGGATTGGTCAATAAGATCTTCAAGCAATAGATCGAGACAAATATAGAAGTGTAAGTGGATGATATGCTGGTCAAGAGCATTGAAGCGAAAGACCATGAACTGACCTGGAGAAGGCATTCAAAATACTCTGGAGATATTAGATTAAACTCAACCCAGGGAAGTGCGCCTTTGGAGTCACCTCGGACAAATTCCTGGGCTTTATGGTCACACAACGAGGGACAAAGAAAAATCTTGAGAAGATAAAAGAAATTCTAGATACGAACCCTCCGCGGAACATCAAATAAGTACAAAGGCTGACTGGACGAGTAGCTGCCCTCAACTGTTTCATGTCAGAAATAGTTGAATAGTGCCTACCTTTCTTTAAAGCAATTAGAAAAGCAAAGGACTTTGCTTGTAGCGAAGATTGCCAAAAGGCATTTGAAGAATTGAAAGAATAATTGAGCTCACTACCACTCCTGACTAAGCCAATCATTAGAGATGAGCTCTTCCTCTATATATCAGTAGCCCATGATGTAGTAGCCTTAGTTTTGATCCGAGAAGAAAGTAGAGTCCAGAAACCCCTTTATTACGTAAGTCAGGTACTCCATGATGCCGAGATGAGGTATCTCCCTATCGAGAAAATGTCTTACGCCCTTCTGATCACAACTCGAAAACCCAAACCATATTTCTAAGCCCACATTATTATCCTGATCACTAATCATCCCCTGAGGCAAGTGCTCCACAAGCCTGATGTTTTTGGAAGACTAGTAAAATGGTATGTAGTACCTGGAGAGTTTGATATCCGGTATAAGCCTCAAACAACAATTAAGGCTCAAGCTATAGCTAATTTCATCATAGAAACCACATTCTCTGAAATGCTTGAACAAAGACAAGAATTTGATAAAGGTCAATAGACGTCGTGTAGGACCTTGTATGTCGACAGATCCTCAAACAGTACCGACAATAGAGCCGGACTTATCCTTAATAGCCCTGAAGGCCTTACAGTAGAATATTCCCTCAGGTTCGAGTTCAAAGCTTTAGACAACGAGGTCGAGTATGAGGCATTACTCACAAGAATAAAACTTGTAAAAACATTGGTCGTCAAAGCCTTAGAGGCATACAACGATTCACAACTAGTAATTAACCAAACGACTAAAGAATACAAAGCCAAAAGCACGAAAATCATGAGATATTTTAAAAAAACTAGTGGACTTGCGACAATATTCAAGAAATTTCAAATAATCCAAATGGCCCGAGGTGGAAAATCTGAAGGCAGATGCCTTGGCACGACTTGCCTCCTCTAGGTAGTCTGATCTCACATAAGTAATCTATTTGGAGACTTTTCCTACCCCAAGCAGTGATGAGACCTTGAACGCACCGTTGATAGAAGAGCATGCTTGGATAGACCTTATCCTCCAATATTTAAGAAATGAAATACTTCCTAGTGAAAAAGCAGAAGCCAATAAGATTACCTCTCGCACTTCACGATATGCCATTATCGAAGATCAACTGTACAAAAAATATCTCATAACACCTTATCTAAAGTTCCTTAGGTCTTGATTATGCCTAAAGTATAACGCGGTAGTTGTAGCACAGCTCTGGGGTGTTGATTCCATAGGGAAAAGCAAACTACAAAGAAAAGTGTAAACCTTAACAGGAACAATAAAGATCAAGTGAGAAAATTTGTGTTTTGATAGTGAAGTAATATGACAAAATTGTGTAAATAGATTTGAGAAATATAATAGAGAAACAACAAGGTTCCGGGAATCCTCCCTAAGTTGGTTGCCTTATTCCACTTTCGATTCACTTGTTTTTATCTCGATTGCAAGTTTCACATCCCAAACAAGCAATCGACAAATATTCGATCAAAGCATATTAAAACCCTAATGTAATTGCTATAAAGTACTCTTTACTTTTTATTCAAGCATACATGACCTATCCTATAGATTTATCAAGAAAATACAATATATCTCAATGAAAATATCGCAGTAATGGACAAACCTAAAAGATAAATCTATCAAACTCAATCACACCCAAACAACTTGACATATGAAGAGCTTGATTATACTTATATGGAGAAGAAGCATGCAATTACCGGATTAAGAAAATCTTAAATTAAAGAGTAAATCATAACAATGTTTTGACAATAAATCCAAATATAACTAGATCAATAATGGAAAATAAGAACAACTACACTTAGGGATTTGCCTTGCTTGGAGATTAGTTAGCCATGGGGCTCATGGTTGAACACCGTAATGTTGAGCTTTGTCCTCCGTTTCCAGCCTTCGATGATTGTCCCCTTTATCAAACCCTAAGTAATCTATTTATAATACAAAGGTGCAAGGGTGTTTTGGGTCTAAACAATCAACTAAAACCCTAATTAGGAAAACATGGGTTCGTGTGCGCGCCGCGGCTCTGTCTATTCCTTGGTTGGGTGAGCTTCTGGGCACCGCAGCTTTGTCTAATGGTGGAGTCTGGAGCTTCTGGGCGCCTAGGCCCTGACTGGTCTGGGCCTAGGCGCACACTGAAGGCTTCCTTGCCCATAAACCCTTCATCTTGTCCTTTCGGAAGCACTCCTTCACTCCGATACGCATGGAATCTTCGAGCTTTAAGCAATGATAGCTTTTCAATTTCTTGTAAACTCAAAGTACCTAAAAATGCACCAAAATATATCAATGATCCAAGAATATCACTTTAAAGTTATTAAGGTATAAAAGTGTAATTCAAACCTCGATCAACCCTAAAATACTAACAAATAAGTACTATTAAGTTGCATTTTACGACTCTCATCATAACCCCCAACTAGCTTATTGCTAGTCCCTAGCAATTCAAACGAAAACAAGGCAAAAAGAAATGAATGCTATGGTAGGAATCAAAACAAAGTAAAGCAATGCTAGTGTTAAACTAAGAGTAATTCACCTTTTGTCTCAAAAATTGTACATAACACACAACTCATAGAATCATTAAATATCACCCAAGTCCAAAAGTGATCCAAACATCAATCTTAAAATTGTTATAGACTCTTAACATCCATCTTACCACAATCCATTAATCTAAACATCTGGATGATTTTATGCATGACATTCATGAATAATAGTCTTAGCCTCTAAAATATTTAATTTGCGTGACATCAATCACAAAAACAAGCTCCATAGGCTTACTTTTCAAATCACTCTCCACTATTGTAGAAAAATCACACCACCTCGGATCAATAGGTCTTTTAATAAGCTTGTAATGTTAGACTAAGGTAAAGGTTAAGAAAGAATGGGAAGGATTCAATAAGTAAAAGAACTCAATCTCTTAGTTTTTAAGCATAACCACTTTAAGCACTAGATAACCTTACTTCAACACCTAATTCTTTCAACCATTTTTCGAGTATTTCTCTCAATAAATCACTATTTTTTTTCTTTTCTTCTTTCTTTGCCATAATTCACTTCCTTTTTTATTTTGGCATAAGACTATTCACCTCTTTTTTCATTCTTTTCTTTTCTTTTCTTTTCCATAACCCCTAACTTATCTCCTTTAATATACTTGGGTTATGGTAGTACTATTTTTTTTTTTATATTTCCATCCTTACTCCTCTTAAGTGCTTCTCAACAAATGTGTATAACTAAGTTCTTTTAAAAGAACGGTAAGGATAAAATATTTTTAGGCTTATAAGGGTAAGTAAATGGGTTTTCGAAAGAAACAAGGCTCAAATTATTTTTTCAAGAAAAAGGCTCAAACAGGTGACTAGTGATAAATATAGTAAGGATAAGTTTGAAAGGCTTAAACGGTCCAAAAATGGCCTATATCATATCCTAAGTAATTTTCGTTCTAGGAACTCGCCTCAAGTGATTATCAAATAAGTTCTAGAGCTTGTCGAGACTGCAAAAGTATTCACAAAATAATCGCACATAAAACTTCTCTAGATGCTTTTAAACTAATCATGCAATCTTACCACAAACCAGAGTCTCAAACCAAATGAAGATTGACACTTAAATTATTCTCAAACCAAAGCAAGATTTAACTTCTTCTAAATGCTATATGCTATCTCAATTAAGTTCATATCATTGACATGTGAATTAACTCCAAGGCTAACCCAAAGCATGTTAAAAACAAACAAAAAGGGAAAATGACACCAAACAGTTCAATGAAAAAGAAATACGTTTCCTCCACCCCCAACTTAAAAATAACATTGACCTCAATGTGAAAGAAAAGGTAAAGGAAACTCTCTTTGCAATCAAAAGTGCTCAGAAGCTGAAAATTGTGCACCATCATTTGAACTGCTGTGTATATTTGTCCCTAAAAAAGAAATACGAAGTTAATACTAGAAAACAACAAAATACTAATAATAAACAAGAAAAAGAAATATGAAAAACAATAAAAATAAAAGAATATGATGTGGGGTGCCTCTCATGAGCACTAAGTTTTACGTCTTCTACCAGACGCTGCTTTACTCTCACTGTTGGCCTCATTGTGGTGCTGAAAATGAGGTTCTATACTCAGTGGCCTCAGTGCTAGTCTTTTGGCAAGAAATATTTAAAGTCCACCACATGTGGCTCAAGTGTTCTTGGTGTTGCCCATTTACTATCAGTAGTAAGGTATTTGATTCCCGCATCCATGTGACTTCTCTCAAGCAACTCCTCAAACCATGGTTGCCAAGATTTCTTAATAAATCCCTGTGACTTATCAAAAACATCAACAACATTAACGAAATGGGGATAAATTGAAGAGTCATTGAACTCAAAATTATTAAGGGGGAATTCCAAAGAGTTAGAATTATCTTTAATGTGCTCATCCTCCAAATTAAGCTTATCAATCATGTAAGTGTCGAAACACTCATCCTCTTCATGTGGTTGCCTTAAGACTCGAAAAACATTTACCTCTAGAGTCTTATTTCCAAATGATAATGTCATTGGGCCATTCCTACAATTAATGAGGGCATTGGCGGTGGCAAGGAATGGTCTTCCAAGTATCAAAGGAATTTTTGACTCTGTATTCACAATAGAAACAGTATCTAAAACCAAAAAGTCAACAGGATAATAGAAATTATCAATTTGCAACAAAACATCTTCCACAATACCTCTTGGTTTTCTTACCGATCTATCCACTAATTGAAGTACCACGGAGGTTGGTTTGATCTCACCTAGACCGAGCTGCAAGTACATGGAGTATGGCATGAGGTTCACACTAGCAACCCAATCTAGCAATTCTTGGCCACAAGATTTGTTTCCAATTTGGCAAGCCACCGTTGGATAGCTCGGATCTTTATATTTGGTCGGTGTCTTGCTGTCAATTACTGCACTTGCTTGCTCCGTTAAGAACGTTATCTTCTTCACATTGTGCCTCCTATTGAGTGTACATAGATCCTTGATGACTTTAGCGTAGTTGGGGACCTGTTTTATAATATGAAGAAGAAGGAGGTTAATTTTAACATGCTGAAGTTGATCAAGAATCTCACCTTTTAATGTTGAATTTATCTCCTCAGATTTAAGGAGTGCTTGAAGGAAAGGCACCGGTGGAGAATAATCATCATGGGTCTCTTGTTCCTTGGGGGCTTCATCCTTGTTGCTCACAGTATTAGGACTCAAGTGTGATGGTAGAGTGGGTCTATCAATTTTCTTACCGTTGTGGGTGATTATGGCATTAACCTCTCTAACATTTTGATTTTCAGGTTCGGAGGTTTGTGCCATATGTTGTCCCTTGGATGTTGTGGCTGTGAAAGAAAACGACCTTGCTCTTGAACCGACAAGAAACTAGTCGACTTGGTGAGTTGACTCTTTATCACCTTTTGTTCCTCTTTGATCACTTGTTGCTCCTCTAACAACCATTGATTTATTTTACCCTGCTCTTCCACACTCTTGCCATGTACCTGCATAAATAACTTAAACATATTTTCCAAAGGTAAAGATTGTTGAAGTGCATTAGATGAGGTTGCTTCCGGTTGCCATTGGGTACTAGAGTGGATATGAGATCGGATCTCTAATGGTTGCTAGATTGGGCAAGAGGTTGCATATAAGATTTTCAACTAAAATTAGGGTGATTCTTCCAACTGGGATTGTAGGTGTTAGAGTAGGGTGAGTCTGGTTTCCTAAAGGGTATATCTACAGTATTACACTCTCCTTTCATCTCAAAATAAGCTGGACAATCCCTAGGTAGATGATCTACCCCATTACACATAAAACAAGGTTTATGGGACTCTACCCTAGCATCTGGTTCAGGGGCTCTAGCATCATTGGTTTTTAAGGCTTCAATTTCCTTAGTTAGGACCTCTAAATAAGCTTTAAGGCTGTTGTCTTCCTTATGTTGATAAATTCTAGTGGGTTAATTTCTCCTAGTGCTTTCCATGGCATTTGGTTCTATCCAAGTGTGGGCTTTTTCTGATAGGTCATCTAAGAAATCTATGGCTTGGTCGGGGTCTTTTTGTAGAAAATTTCCATTACACATCATTTCTATGAACTGCCTTTCTCTACTTAGAAGTCCATCATAGAAATAGTTAACTACCTGCCAACTCTCATACCCATGGTGTGGACAAGAATTCAAAAGGTCTTTGAAACGTTCTCAAACTTGATATAAAGTTTCACTCTACTTTTGTGCAAAGTTTGAGATTTGTCTCTTGAAGTTATTAGTCTTATGGGTTAGGAAGTGCTTTTGGAAGAAATCTTGGGTCATCTCATCCCAACTACTTATAGACCTAGGCTTTAATGAGTACAGCCAAACTTAGCCTTTTCTTTAAGTGAAAAGAGGAAAAACCTAAGTTTGACGTTGTCTACCATATTAGCCCTACCTTAAAAGGTTGCTACTACTTCCTCAAATTCCCTAATATGGATATAGGGGTTTTCATTCGTAAAACCATGGAAGGTTGGTAGCAATTGGATCATACCCGACTTAAAATCAAGTTGTTGAACATTAGGGGGGAACATGATACAGGATGGTGTGGCCGTTCGGCTAGGGTGTAAGTAATTTTTAAGTGTCCTAGCAACATTCTCATTATGATTTTTGGCCATGTTAACAGAATCCTCTAAATTCTCACTTAGGTGTGCACTATGGTTTGATCTAAACTAACGGACGTGAAAGGAGAGGGTAACTCTATTTTAAGTCTTTTAATGAATCTACCTCACAAATCTCTCAGTCTAAGCATACACCAAAGGAATTAGAGGGAAACATATAAAACAAAAAATTAAAAATTAAAAAATAAAAACAAAGAGCAAAATGATATTATCGTCTTGTCTCAACGTTGACAATATTCCTTGTACTGATTACGCCCAAAGTATAACGCGGTAGTTGTAGCACAGCTTTGAGGTTTCGATTCCACAGGGAAAAGCAAACTACAAAGAAAAGTGTAAACCTTAACACAAATGATAAAGATCAAGTGAGAAAATTTATGTCTTGATAGTGAAGTAATATGAGAAAATTGTGTAAATAGATTTGAGAAATATAATAGAGAAACAACAAGGTTCTGGGAATCCTCCCTAGGTTTGTTGCCTCATTCCACTTTCGATTCACTTGTTTTTATCTCGATTGCAAGTTTCACATCCAAAACAAGCAATCGGCAAATATTCAATCAAAGCATATGAAAACCCTAATGTAATTGCTATGAAGTACTCTTTACTTTTGATTCAAGCACACATGACTTATGCTATAGATTTATCAAGAAACGGCAATATTTCTCAATGATAATATCGCAGTAATGGACAAACCTAAAAGATAAATCTACCGGACTTAATCACACCCAAACAACTTGACATAAGAAGAGCTTGACTAGACTTATATGGAGAAGAAGCATGCAATCACCGGATTAAGAAAATCTTCTAATTAAATTAAAGAGTAAATCATAACAATGTTTTAACAATAAATCCAAACTACAACTGAATTAATAATGGAAAATGAGAACAACTACACCTAGAGATTCATCCCTTTGCCTTGCTTGGAGATTAGTTAGCCATGGGGCTTATGCTTGAACACTGTAATATCGAGCTTTGTCCTCTATTTCTAGCCTTCAATGATTTTCCCCTTTATCAAACCTTAAGTAATCTATTTATAATACAAAGGTCCAAGGGTGTTTTGGGTCAAAACAATCAACTAAAACCCTAATTAGGAAAACAAGGGTTCGTTTGCGCACCGCGGCTCTCACTTACTAGCGCCGCAGCTCTGTCTATTCCTTGGTTGGGTGAGCTTCTGGGCGCCGCAGCTCTGTCTAATGGTGCAGTCTGGAGCTTCTAGGCATCTAGACCCTGACTGGTCTGGGCCTAGGCGCACATTGAAGGCTTCCTTGACCATAAACTCTTCATCTTGTCCTTTCGGAATGTAAAGAACCAAATTGAAATGGAAATTGTAGCTAGTTTCGAGGTTAGCTAGGCCTTCTGAGAATAGTGCAAGAATATAGGAGAATGGAAACACAGAAAGATTATACTGAATTCATTTTTTTTCCTCCCTCAATTGTGTACATTGTGGTTATTCTTATACTCCCAACTCTGCCCCTATAACTGACTACCCACAGTTGTCACTAGCTATTACTAACCAACCTAACTAACTCTTACCACCTAGCAATGTAACCAACTCCAATAGAATCCTATTGTAACAACCATTACACTTTGGCCATTGCTATTATAGCTATTTAAGTACCAAGCAGCTATTTTAAGTACACAAGTAATTATTAAAACTCTAACAATACTTCCCTCTTTAAAAGACCTTGCCCACAAGGTGAGGGAACCTCTGCTGCAGAACATACAAGCTCTCCCAAGTGGCATCATCAATACTTTCACCTTACCATTGAACCAGAACTTGAGTAATGGTTCTATTTCGAAGTTGATGAGACCTTTCCTGGAGAACAGCTACTGGTTCTGTAATGGCAGCTCCTTCCACATCAGTAGGTTGTAAGGTGGGAATAGAAACCACATACTGCCCAAGCTTAGCTTTCAAATAGGATACATGAAAAGTGGAATGTATCTTAGAATTTCGAGGTAAATCCTACCTATAAGACACCTCACCAACCTTCTGCAAGATCTGAAATGGTCCATAGTACTTAGGAGATAATTTCTTCAATTGGTGGTATTTAAGAGACTTCTGTTTGTAGGCCTGAAGTCATAGGAATACCCACTCTCCCACAGAGAAACTCCTCTCAGTCTTATGCTTATCAGAATACAGCTTCATCCTTTCTTGTGCTACTACCAGGTTTTGCCTTAACAAAGAAGTGAACTGCTGTCTAGACCTCAGATAAGCATCCACTCCTTCAACCCTTGTTGTACCAGGAATGTAGTCCATCAGTCTAGGAGGGGGATATCCATATAATGCTTTAAATGGGGTTAGCTTGAGTGAGGTGTGAAAATTAGTGTTAAACTAGAATTCAGCAAGTGGCAACCACTCCACCCAAGTAGCTGGTTTGTCAGCTGCAAAAGCTCTCAAATAGTGCTCAAGACTCTTGTTCACAACCTCTGTTTGGCCATCTATTTGAGGGTGATAGGCTGAGGACATGGCTAATTGAATACCCTGAAGCTTCATTAGTTCTTGCCAAAAACGAGAAGTAAAAACAGGGTCCCCGTCATTAACAATTGAAGTAGGCATTCCATGTAACTTGAACACATGTTGCATATACATATTTGCTACTTTAGAAGCAATATATGGTAGAGACAAGGCTATGAAATGAAAAAACTTTGTAAACCTGTCCACTACTACCATCACCACCTCCTTCATATGAGATTTTGGCAGACCCTCCACAAAATACATACTCACAACTACCCAAGGTCTCTTTGGTATAGGCAAGGGCTGTAGCAGACTTACTGGATTATAGGTTTCATGCTTGAGCCTTTGGCACATATCATACTCCCTAACATACTTCCTAACATTTGCCCTTAGCCTAGGCCAATAAAAATCCCTCTGAATCCTACACAAGGTTTTAAGAAACCCAGAATGACCCCTCTCATGGCCCATTATGCACTTGTTGCAAAACAACTGTCTTTAATGAATCACAAGTCCCCAAATACATTCTACCTTTATATATCAGCAAACCATTTTGCATAGTAAATCCCTTAGGACCTTCCTTCCCTGCTTGAAAAGCATCTAAAATACTCACAATGTAGTGATCAGCAGCATAGCTATCCTTAAGTTGAGCCAACCAATCAGGTGTGGGAAAAGAAATCATGCACAAAACTCCTTCCTGAGATGAAACTTCATCACCAAAAACCTGTCTTGACAAAGCATCCACCACCACATTCTCTTTACCCCTCTTATATTCTACAATAAAAGCATATCCTAACAACTTGGTAATCCATTTTTGTTGAGCTGGTGTACCAATTTTCTGCTCCAAGAGGTACTTAAGGCTCTGCTGATCTATCCTCACCAAGAAAGAGTTTCCAACCAAATATGGCCTCCATTTATGCATAGTAGTCACCAAGGCCAATAGTTCTCTCTCATAAGTTGATAAGGCCAAACTCCTGCCCTTGAGAGCCTGGCTGTGGAAAGCTATAGCTCTCCCTTCTTGCATTAATATAGCACCCAACCCAACACCTGAAGCATCACACTCCACCACAAACATTTTATCAAAATCTGGAAGAGCTAAAATAGGTGGATTGGACATAGCAGATTTGAGATTTTTGAAAGCCAATTCAGCTTCCTCATTCCAAGTAAAAGAATAATTCCTTAAAGGGGCAGTCAATGGGGCTGCAATCTGCCCATACCCTTTTACAAATTTCCTGTAATACCCTGTGAGACCTAAGAAACCCCTCAAATCCTTAACATCCTTTGGAGTAGGCCACTGTTGCATTGCTATAGTTTTCTTAGGATTTGTCCTTACCACTTCACCAGAAATCAAGTGCCCCAAATACTCAACTTCTCCACAAGCAAAAACACACTTCGATTTCTTAGTAAATAATTGCTCCTTAGCTAACACTTCCAATACAGCTTTAAGATGAGAGACTTAATCAACCAAGGATTTGCTATAAACCAGAATATCATCAAAAAATACTAGAACAAACCTTCTAAGGAAAGGTTTAAACACTTGATTCATTAGGGACTGAAATGTTGAAGGTGCATTAGTAAGTCCAAAGAGCATAACCAGAAATTTATAATGCCCCTCATGAGTCCTAAAAGCTGTTTTAGGAATGTCTTCCTCACTCATCCTAATTTGGTGATAACCAGACCTTAAGTCAAGTTTAGAAAATATGCAAACACCATTCAGTTCATCAAGCAATTCATCAATAATAGGTATAAAAAATTTATCCTTGATAGTATTCAAGTTAAGTGCCCTATAATCAATGCACATACGCCAAGAACCATCTGCCTTCCTTACCAGCAAAACAGGGGAGGCAAAAGGATTGCAACTATTCCTTATAGATCCAGCAGACAATAATTCTTTAACTATTTTTTTTATCTCATTCTTTTGGTAAAAAGAGTACCTGTATGGCCTCTGGCAGACTGGTTGAGCTTTTTCCTTAAGAGTAATATGATGTTCATGCCCCCTAAGAGGAGGTAGCCCTACTGGAGTGTTAAAGACCTGAGCAAAATTTTGAAGTAAATCTGCTACTTCTGCAGGTAGAGCAGCCTGCTTCTCAGCTAAGGAGGGAGTTGAAATGTGAACCAACAAGCCTTTCTTGATTGGAGTTTCCTAATGATAAAAGCCTTATTCTGAGCAGAATTTCTTTCATACATATATTCTAGCTTCTTCCAGAGTGTGGTTGCATTAGTATTAATGGATACATGATGAAATACACTCTGATCAATCCATTGTCGAATCACACCGATAACTTTTCTCTACAAAAGCTTCCAATCTTCATCAATTTTTTCCATTAGCTTATTTCGATCACCTTCAATAGGGCCATGCATATCCCTACAATATAACAAATCCAACACTCTAGGCTTCTAAACTGAGTAATTGGTGGCAGTGAGTTTAATCATGTAACTTAAACTAAAACCTGAATTTTCTTCCATTTTAATTAACACAAGAATTCACAACCCAATCAACCAAAAGCTCTGATACCACTTTCTTGGGAAAACAAAGAACTATTTCCCTCTTTGTATGAATAAAATAGGTAAAATAATAATACCAAATAATCATAGCGGAAAAATAATAATCAAACCACCAAAATCAAGACACCAAATTTTTACGTGGAAAACCTTTTCAACATGAAAGGGAAAAACGAGACTTAATCCGGGCAAAAATCTTCACTATAAAATAATGAGAATACAAAGTATCTTCCCTAGATCAACTAGAGAATTAACATATAATTTTATCGTTACCCTAAAGGTGAATTTCAACAATAATTTACCAAACAAAAATTAAACTAATCTCACCGAAACAAGCTATAACAGAAACAAACGAATAAACTGAATATATCAACTTGAAATCTTTTCTTCATAGAATGAATACCCAAAATTTGAACTCGAACTGTGATGGATTCAACCTACAAATCAAATTAGAATAATAGAGAGAATCAAAATAATACCTTGCTCCATACACTGTTCAGCAGCTTGCATTGAAAAGAAAGAAACTTGTACGTTTGTTAACAGGGTTGTTGTTTATATACGGTCTCGTCAGCAGTTTGATTATTTTATGGTGGCCCCCACATGAGAGAGACAACACCAACATAATCTAATTTGCAAACTTGCCACTAACAAAATCTAGTTTCCCTGTTTCTGAAGGTACCTTATATTGACAACGTGGGAAGTTTCAAAATACATGTAGAGACATTGACAAGTGTATCCATAGATTTTGTTGTGTCGTATCCCAAAGACCATGAATACAAGCTTGAGATCAGAGCCCGGTTCTTGAGTACCTTAATCTTAGAGATCATTTAGAGTGAAAACTTGAGGCAAATGTTGATTTTATTTTAATGAACAGTGAGATCTCAATGAGTTTTTTGTTGAATGTGTTTTCAAGCATATTAGTGTGCTCCACAATGTTGATTATCCTTTGTTATCTTGGTACACTACACGGGTATGATGTGCTCTATAAAGTTGTAATTTATAGGTTTAATATATGTTTAGTTGATGGTATTTTCTTTGATAAGATTAGTGTTGTCTTTCTTACTGTTGGTTAATATTTTCTCCCTATGCAGTGCGCTAGCTATGGTTCTTCTTATGATCCTCCTATGTGTCATAATCTGGACCATTTGACACTTAATGCTGGATGCTGCGACTGGGATGTGCTAAGCCCAAGCATCCGAGATAATAAAAATAAACTGTACATAAAGTATTAGTGTCCTAATATACATTAGGGGTCTTCAGCTTGGACATACTGTTGATGCTCAAATTGTTCCATGAAATCAAATGTTATTTGTTCTTGTCAAATATTGAGAAGGTACGTTAGCCAAATGACCAAAATGAAACCAGACTTGCTTTGCTAAATCACTATTAACAAGAACATTTTGAGTGAAAAATATGTCAGATAAAGAAACTTATTTTCAATGAGATCCATTTTTTCCATGGTAGTTTGTACCATTGAACAATGAACAAACAAATTTTTTGCATATGCAACTCATGTAAAGCCTATTATTTTAGACGATCTTATTGATTTCAGGTCAATCCTTGAGGTACGTAAAGAAGATTTTTTTTTTAAACTATATAATGTAGAAACTAATGTAAAGTAATATGATATTGTCTTATAACTGAGTTTTTGCATCAATTTTTTTTTTTTTTTTATCTGTAAATAAAGATTGTATTGATAAAAAACATGTACAAAAATCACTGGGCATATCTAGGGGATTTACAGTGAAAGCATATACAGAAACAAAGAAAGAAGCAGCTTACAAATGAAGCATAATCTTTACAAAGAGTGCAAGCAATGGTCTAGGCAAGCCCATGGGGATTACAATGCTAGGAAAACAAAAACATACAAGCTGGACTTACAGCAACAGCCTAATCTCAGGACAAAAAGCATACACAATTTTATAAATTACAATTTGGATCTTCTTAGCAAGACTAGAAGGTAGAACAGGTGCTTGCTCAAATATTTTTGCATTTCTGGCCATCCAAATGTTATACACTGTGCATGCTAAGGCTATTCTTTTTGCAATGGCAGGGGGGCCAGTTCCTTTAACTTTCTGAGTCCACTTGATTGCATTTTCAATTGTAGCCATTTGCCTTCTACATCCAAACCATTCTTTAATAGAGTCTCAAACTTCCTTGCTGATCCTACATGAGAAAAATAGGTGCTCCCTAAATTCATCCTGATCTTTGCATAGGGGGCAGAGTTTGTCTTCCCCTTCAAGGTGGAGTTTATCTTTGGTGAGAAGCCTGTTCTGAATGACAAGTCAGAGGATAAAGGAGTGCTTTGGGGGGCAGTACCCATTCCACACCAATGAGGCCCAGCTGACCAAATTTCCTTTCTGTCTAATTAAGTTATACACCTTCTTTATGCATAGATCATCCTGGACCCTCTAGTCCATAAGTATATCCCTGGCTTGCTGAGTGGAGGATGCTTGATCAGTTAAGTCATCCCTGATTTCAAGAATTCTCTTCCATAAGGGGGAGTCATCCTTGCTGGCCATGATCTCCCAAATGGATCTGTTCATTAAGTAGTAGTGTTGCACCCATTGAATCCATAAAGAGTCATTCTTCATATGGATGTTCCAAAGGACTCTAGTAAGGAGAGCCTTGTTCCAAGCTTTAAGATCAACCAGACCTAAATCTCCTTCAGACTTAGGTTTACAAAGGTCAGCCCAGGCAACAAGAGCTTTCCTCATGCCACTGCAATTCCCATTCCATAAGAAAGTTCTACACATTCTGATAATCTTCTCCAGGATGTTGCCAGGAATAGGGAATATGGCTAGCCAAAAGCACTCCACACCTTGAAGCACTGACTTGATCAGTTCTGTTCTGCCAGCATTGGACAAAGAAGAACTAGCCTAGACATTTATGTACCCAGCTATTTTGTCAATGACGGGAGAGTAATGTGTAGCATTTAATCTTGCTGAGGCCAGAGGAACCCCCAAATATTTGAATGGGAGGCTGCCATCCTCCATTCCGGTAATTCTTCTGATTTCAATTAGCTCCTCAGCCTTAACTCCAGCATGAAAGATGTTTGATTTGGCCAGGTTTGCTTGCAGCCCAGAACACTCACTGAACTGGTTGATACACTTCATTAGCAGCCCAACAGATTTACCCTCCCCGATAGCAAAAAGAATGAGGTCATCAGCAAATGCTAAGTGGGTGATCTTTAGTTTGTCACATTTAGAGTGGTATCTGAATCGATCCACTTCATTTAACCTCCCAAGGAGCCTGGACAAATACTCCACAATCATAACAAATAGATATGGGGAGAGGGGATCACCTTGTCTAAGGCCTCTTTTACCAGCAAAGAATCCATGCATACTCCCATTGATGGATAGAGAGAAGGCTGTTGTAGTAACACATTCCATAATCCATTCCCTAAATTTTCCAAGAAACCCAAGACCCTCAATAAGGCCATTTAGGAAGTCCCATTCAACAGTGTCATATGCTTTTCTGAGGTCTATCTTAATCATACACCTTGGAGAAATTCTTTTCCTACAATACTTTCTAAGAAGTTCCTGAACCAGATAAATGTTCTCTGTCATGCTTCTAGGTTTGATGAAAGCAGCTTGAGCTTGGTTGACAATGAGGTTTAGGCATGGAGCTAGTCTGGCAGCAAGTATCTTGGAAATGACCTTGTATATCACATTACAATAGGCTATTGGTCTGAAGCCCTCCACTCTAGATGCTTGTTTACATTTTAGGATCAATGCAAGGGAGGTATGGTTTAACTGTTTTAAAAGTCTCCCATTCTGGAAAAATTCCTGAACAGCCTCAATGATGTCTTTGTTGATTACATCCTAAGCCTTCTTAAAGAATCTAGATGAATAGCCATCAGGACCAGGGGATTTGTCCTCCCCTATACTCCACAAAGCTTCCTTAATCTCTTCCTCGGAGACATCCTTGATCAGCTGTTCAGATTGACTCTCTTGGACTAGAGGGCCAGCTCTAATGACATCCAAGTCTAGAGGGCTGCAATTGGAAGAAGACTCTAGAAGGTTCTTATAGAACTTAAGGAATTCCTCATTCACTTCAACTTCAGAGGTGGTCAATGATCCATTTGAGGAAACAACAACAGCTATATGGTTTTTGCTAGTCCTCCTCTTTACTAAGGCATGAAAGAACTTAGAGCCCCTATCACTCATGAGGAGGTATCTACACTTAGCTTGTTGAGATAGAAAACTCCTCTCAGCTTCTGCCAGTTGAAAAGCCTTCAGTTTCAAAGAAGCCACCATTGATTGGAGCTCTGGGTCAGATGGGATATTATGAAGCTCCTTTTGGAGACTAGATAGATTGGAGGAGGCCTCCAGTGCTCTCTCTGAAATGTGGCTGAAGTGTTTCTCATTAAGTAGTTTGAAATGGGGTTTGAGAGCTTTCAGATTTCTACAAAGTTTGAACAGTTTGGTACCCCCCAAGGTTCTGCCCCAATGAGCTCTAACTGTATCCAGGAACTTATCATGATCAGTCCACATATTAAAGAACTTAAAAGATCTTCTACCCCCACTAACATCATCCATCAAGCTTACAAGGCATGGAGAGTGATCAGAAAGACAACCAGCAGGAAGGAAGGAGGCTTGGGCTCTCAGCCCCCTTTGATACCAAACATTGTTCACCATTATCCTATCCAATTTGCTCCAGACTTTGTTGTTTGTCCAGGTGAAAAAGCACCCAGTAGCACTGACATCAGACAAGCTTGTTTCTCTACAACAAAAAGAGGGGTCCCTTAGCTCATAGTCTGTTACTGGCAGACCATTAGCTTTCTTATCTGCAGCAAATACATTATCGAAATCCCTTAAAACAATCCAAGAGGCTGAGCAATCATAACTAAAATTACAAAGGTTATCCTACAAGGGTCTTCTAGCCACAATAGTGTTACATCCATAAACAAAACTAATTACAAATTTACAAGAAGTAATTAAGCATTGAACATTACAATGAATAACTTGGGGGCTTGCTTCTATGATAGATAAACTGACCTTAGAAGGGTCCCACAACACCAAAATTTCGCCTAAAGGATGGGCTAAAAAGTTGTTGATCTGGCTCCATCGGTTGAACTTGTTACCCATGATTTGGAGCAGCTTGGTTTCATCAAGCTTGCACTCCAAAATTCCCATCACATCAATCTTCTTGCTCTTCATGAGGTGCAACACCCCATTGTGTTTCAGGGGTTTATGGAAACCCCTGATGTTCCAGCATGCTGCAATCATTGGGGAGGTTGGGAGGTAGTCCCTCCCTTCCTGACAGAATGTGGTTGTTGCAGAGCTGCTCTTCCTTTCTTTTTCTTTGCTAACTGAATGCTGCTCCCTTACCCTCCTGTTTCTTTAGCCTTTGCACTAGAGTCAGGGGGAACATTTGGTTGGATGGCCTTTTTAGAGGGTTCCACTTGGTCTATGCCAGGTCCAGGTCTTTGGGTACATTCCCCTATTGTTTCTACACTCCTAAGGCCCCCCATCAGGTTGGGACATTTCTATGCATGCTTCACTAGGATCTCGAGTTGTCTTCCTTTTGGATGGAGGATGAGGACTAGGGACAACCCTCCCTGTCTTAGGCTCATGGGCCTTCCCCCTGGTCATTTTGGGGGGGAGCCATAGTCCCTTCTTGCCTTGGTTTTTCTGCCCCTATGGCATTCTGTTTTCTTTCTTTATCTGCCTTCCCAATTAGGCTGCATGAGTGGAGGTCATGGCCTAGGGTCTTACACTTAGAGTAGTACTTAGGGAGGTTTTCGTAAGATATTCTTTACTTAAAGGAGTTCCCATTAGAGAGGATCACTGGCATAAAGAACTTAATCTTCTTGGCTACATCAATCTCTACAAGCAGCCTAGCATATGAAATTCTCTCTTTAGTGTTTGTAAACTGATCAGCATAGAGAGGTTTCCCAAGTTGGGTGCCTATCTTACTCAGACTATTAGCAGTCCACAGCTCAAGAGGCAGACCCTTCAATTGAATCCAAATAGGGATAGTGCTAATTTCCTCATTACCAAATTGAAAGAACTTAGGCATGGATTTCAAAAGTAAAGGTCTACCATAGACTTGGTAGGGACCTTCTTGAAGCACATTCATACTAGTTTCAGCACTTTCAAATTTGAACACAATCGACCCACTATCATGAAATTGAGTTAAGACTCTTACCTTCTATGAGTCAGTGAGCATCTTCAGGGCAGCCTGCCCTGGGATTCTTCCAGCAAAGTTCCCAACCAAGCAATGTGGGTAGTCTCCAAACACCTCCTCAATGTCTTCTTCAGTAAGGTATAATGTGTCTCATTCAATTTCAATAGAGGAGAGCTGCAGGCCCTTGCTTTGCTTTCTGTTCTCAGCAAATAAACTTACCCAAGGTGCTTTCTTACTTCCCTCCAAGGGAGGGTTGGCATTCAGGCCTTGCTCTTTAGTGATGGTTCTACCATGAGCATCAGAGGGAGCCTCCTGCCTTTGAAGAGACTCTTTGGAACTGGAACCAATGTAGGGACTCCCATCCCTCAAGGAAGGAAGAGGACTGGTTCCCTTTCTCAAATCTTCAGTTCCTTTGCTAGCAGCAGCAGGCCTCCCGTAAACAGTAGGTTGACAGCTAGAGTCTTCTTTCTCACTTGAAGAATAGGAGTCAGCCTGGTCTGAGACCTCACCATCCTCACTACTATCTTCAGAGAATCTTGGGGGTTCTTCCTCTAAATCCTGGGTACCTTCCTGCATTGCCTTCTTTGCCATGGTTTGATTTTGGTTACTATTCACCATTGAAGCTCTGTGAGAGCTTTCTTTATTTCCTAAGCTAGAGCCATCCAACTTAGGCCTCTGGGACTCTGACTCTTTCTCTCCCAAGGAGCAGGAAGAGCTTTATGACACCTTGCTTGATCCTTTGGACCCATTCTTGCTAGAGTCTTCTGGAACTTCTTCTCGCGACAAAACTACTGTAGTAGCTTTGTTTTTGAAATGCTTCTGGACATAATCCGGATCATCCTGCTCTTGGACTGAAAGGGGAGGTTTCTTACTAGGTTTCTTCTTTCCCATTTTAAGAGAAGCAGAAGATTTGGCTCACAGAACAGGGATGGGGGAGGAGAGAAGGGCGGGAGACCATGGGCAAGCACTGTAGCAGTTGAGAGCTTCTCTCTCTAGCTTGCCCGGGTACTTTTTAGTTTTTGCATCAATTCTTATTGCTTGATAATGAAGCCGATGACTGTTCATGCTGAATTTAACCTCTAAAACTACTTGTTGAAATTGGAAAGTTGATTGAATAAATATACTACATATCTTTATATAATTATATGAAAAATTATGATTTTCTTTATCATATTTGATTCTCTAGTATGACGACATAAGGATTGGCATAGACTAAGAGTTGTTAAGTTGTAAGTAGCTAAACAGGAAAATTAGTAAATTACTCTTTGCTCCTATATTATTTTCCTCTTAGAAAGCTTTGCTAGCCTATGAGATAAAGTGATTAAAGTGGTTCCCTTTTTTTATCCAAAAACATTATAATTTGGTGTAATATACCCTAAGAGTCATCGGTTACAAAGTGAAATATGTGGTTTCTCAATCATGACAAGTTAAAGCAAAAGCATCTCCACGGGGCATTTGAGGAACTATTCTATGGACATATGTCCTCATTGATTATAATTTGACACATGCAAACATCACTAATCTTTCTTTCGTGTCGATAAATCAGTTCTTTAAACCATCTAGCTTAAATGTTTGCTTAGCCATAATAACTTTTTGGTGTCGTCAAAGCCCAAAGAGACTGATAAATGCAAGGAAACAGAAATCCTCTCCTCCATCAATCTTACTCTTAGCAACAAACGTCTTTATTTGCATTAGGATTTACATGTTTTGTGACACACAGAGAACTTAGGAAACCTTGAAGGTATGTTTATTTTTATTTGTTGAAAAATTCGTTTTTGTTTAAAAAAATTGTAAGAATTATGATAAAGTTTGACAATATTCTCAATCATTTTTATCTACTGCAATTTCTTTAGTTATTGAATTTCTTGTGTGTTTTATAAATCATTCTCCTGTTTGGTTGTGCAATGTGATGAAATTTTTCTTTAAACAGCACCTTAAATAGTCAAATTTTATGGAAGGTTTCTTTTGATATATAGTTTGAAGTGTTCTTGTATTCATGTATTGCAAGAATTTAAACTCTTTTCATTTTCATCATCTTCGTCACACCAGTTTTTGGTAATTAAAGACAATTATGATCCAAAATCAAACTTTATATTGGTTATTTAAAAGCTTTTTTGCTCAATTATTGTTGTCCCAAGTCAAATATACTTGGGTGCGATAAGGTTTTGAGTTTGATTCCTCAAGCTAACAACACATTTAAGAATAATGAGGGTTATTGTGTGGGTGGGTAAAGATTATAGCAGGTACTAACTAGATTTTTACCATTTTCCCTATTGAATGAGCTAGTATAATCGTTTGATTGAATTTTTTTCTGTTCAATTCTCTGAATTTTATTATCTAATTAACCTCGAACTTTTTCTTTGTTGTTAAGGATAAGATCTTTGTTCTTAAAATATATTAAACATTTTTTGTTAAAAACTCTATAGAAAGCTAATTTAGGCTGCATATATGTATATATACACTTTTTAAGTTCTATCTTTAAATCAATAGAATTTGATAAGCTTTATTTTTGGGTACCAATATTAATGCTCAATAGGATGGATCATTTATCTCATTGAAGGCAGCAGCCCACATTCTACAATGCAACAAATCATCAACGAGGATTTGGACAGGATCAACAAACTTCATGATCTTCTTCATCGCATCCTTGCACTTCTTCCGACAAAATTTGTCGTACAAATAAGTGTCCTTTCAAGGAGATAGCAAAGCTTGTGGACTACCATCCCCTATGTAAACTTTGATGAGACAAACTTTATTCATGCTCTTGCGGAAGATGAAGCTGATGATATTGATGTTCATATCCTCAAATTTATGACTTTTGTCAAAACATTTCTTATTCTCTTCCGGGGATAAAAATAGAGAGGTTTCGTGTTAAGTGTTCAAGGAACTCTGATACAGCTCGCATTTGTACTTGGGTTCATACTGCAGTACTAAATGTTGGGAAAATTACGCAAATTTCCCTATAAACCAGATTAGTTACAATGCGAAATAACAGCAGAAATAACACACACGCAAATTTGTTAATGGAGTTCGGCCAATTGTGCCTACGTCTCCGGACCTACTGCAGATCGTTTTTACTAAAGAAAGAAAATATACATAGTGGTTACAACACTTACAACTCACAACCCACACTCAATTATAATTTTTCTTTTGAGCTTTCCTCTCAAACTCTCTCTAATTCTCTAATTTCATATGATCTACAAATGAGAGCCAAAGAGTATTTATAGGCTTCAAAAAGACAAATGGGTTGGTGGGAGTTATGGTAAGAATTTATGGAGCTTTATTGACAAAGCCTGAGTTAGGCATCCCCCCTATTTTCTTTGAACCAAAAGAAAGGTAGGCGCCGCCCACTTCCCTGACAATCTCCCATTTGAAGACCGATTTCAATCTGTCTTCACACCTCGATCTATACAGCAGATCTTTCTGGTCTAGTCACTCTTGCAGGCCAACTGAAGTTGAACACCACTTCAGTTTGTCGATAGCCACTGTCTTTGTCAACATATCTGCTAGATTCTTGCTTCCTTGGATCTTCTCTAGTATTAACACCTCATCTTCCAATAAAAATCTGATGAAGTGATAACGAAGTCCAATATGCTTGGTTTTGGAATGAAATGCTGAATTCTTTGCCAAGTGTATCGCACTCTGACTATCACTGTGCATAACATTCTTCTCCTGTTTGAATCCCAACTCAGCTAATAAACCTTAAAGCCATATCATCTCTTTATTGGCTTCAGTCACTGCTACATACTTAGCCTCTGTAGTGGATAGAGTGACAATCTTCTGTAATTGCAACATCCAACTAACAGCTGTAATTCCAACAATGAATATATAACTGGTGGTGCTTCTTTGGTGATCGACTTCACCTCCAAAGTCTGCATCTACATAGCCTTGTACTTTTAACTCACCCTTACCAATGTACAAACACTTCTCTGTTGTGCCTTGTAGATTCACAACGGAAGTGATTAGTGATCATGGTTAGCTCTTTCTCTTTGTACTCTCACAATAATGGCTTTCTCAGATGGATAGAAAAACTGAATATTCAAACGTACTGGAGCCAAAGATGGGACCTAACCTATTTATATACACCCCAGTAACCCTAGTTACTGAGAGTCCAAATATACCTTTCATCTACGGGTCATATTGGACTAAGGCCTACACTAGTTGCTGATCTACATTAATAATATTAAGATGTGTACAAGTCTACTTTCTCATTGGACCAAATCCGTTAACCTGATATTATAAAAACCAAAACCACTATAATTAATGCACATAGAAAAATTTCAACATACCTTACTTGAAACGTTCAACTTTTACGCTTTAGTATTTCAAGCATGCACTCAAGATGTGGAAACAAAATAGATTTGTTAAACTAAATTTGGATCATTGATGCAAGAAAGACTCCTTCTTTCTTCACTTAGAAACTTAAGGGAGGGAGAGAGAGAGGCATGAGAGAAAAATAGAAAATTTTCACTTCAATTTCATTTAGTGGCTGTTGAGCTGGGTTAGATCGATAAACAAAATTCATATATCAATAAGCAAAAGTTTTCGAATCTAAAAAAGGTGAAAGATATTAAAGGTGAGAAGACGCAAAGATCACAATTTTTATGCTAAAATTTGAGATAAGAACGAGGAGTTTTATATTTTGCAAAGAAAACCCGTGATATAGAGAGAAAGATACGAAAAACAAGAAAGGTTAATATAGATTTAAAAAAATGATATAAAAGATATACATTTTATATGGGTTCTATATTGAAAATAGAAAAGCATGATGACTTTTTATGTTGGACCACATGAAGATATATAGGAAAATTCTCTTTCTTTCCCTTGCTTTCTCTTTCTTTTCTCAAATCTCCTAACTTAGCTAAGAGCAAAACAGTGAGAGCAAAAAACATTTTAGATTTTAATTGGCGAGGAATTTTTCTATCAAAATAAACTCTTAAGCCACTTACTTGGCGTTAAGGTGGACTTCCGATGAGATTTCAAGTTTTAATTTGTCTAAATATTTGAATTGAAAAACCAAAGATAGTTTAAAGAAAATATTGGTATAATTTATAGATGTGTGACTAAAATAGAATGTGGTCGATAGTTTTCAAACAAAAAAAAATAAGTTTTTAGTCTAAAATAATAATACTATTCGGTATCTATTTTCTTAACAATCAAAAGCAAACTAGCTTGTTTTAATCAATTCATCAAAACATAATTTAATTATTTGATATTTATTATTTATATTTATTTAAAAATTATTAGTTTTAAAATAAAAAATAAATATGTGAAAAGCATACATCCTAACGCCTTATCTCACGATATCAAAATGCACCTCGTAACACCTTAACCCCTAAAAACATTAACTAGGATATGGAAGTAAACAACTAACATGATTGATAGATTTAAAAAATTTAACATCAAAGGAGAAATAATGTCACTTTATCACCAAAGTTCTCTTCCTACACATATTGAAATGAACTGAATGGTCCCGAAAATGGGCTAATTATGCTCAATCTTTCTTGGGATTCATTTAGGCTTGTCTCTTTCCCTTCTTTCAAAGGTTTCTCAAGAGCATTCCTAAAGGAACTTCTTGAGTAAACCTTTTGGACCAGGGTTTCAATCTCTTCCTTGAGTTGTTTCCAATCCTTTGTGACGTGACAATGGTCGTGGTAGAAAATGGCAGAATTTTGATTTTTTTTGCTTATTCATGCTAGTGTTCAAATTTTTGCCCATCAGATCTAGTCCTTGTTCTATATTTTCATTAAAAGGTTAGTTCTCGAGATATTTAAAAGGGTGTAGTTCTCAAATCCCTAAGAAGATTCTTCTGTGCACCTTGAGTTCCTTTCTTCATAGCGAGATTTTTTCCTCAGGTCTTCCTTGTTCCTTAGGTTTTCACTATTTATTTTCCTTTTACCAATATGATCTTCCTTATATTCTCTTTGTGTTGCCTAGTCTTTTTCAACACAGGCATATTGTATGATCCTCGCCCTAGGTTAGAGATGGCAACGAGTAGAGTATCCATGAATTTTGCTCTGTGCATGTTTATACCCGTTTAAATATTCACTACCCCTGCTATACCCGTTAATTTTTAACTTCCATTACCCCTACCCATTTCTACTAGACTTTTCATTACATGTTATTACCTGTACTTGTTAAATTACATGAGCATTGGTAAAAATCAAAGCGAGTACTCTGCCGAATTCCAACCAAAAAATCATTTTTCCCTATTCTAGAGAAAAACTCATAGTGAAATTACCAATAATAATTCATAATCAATAATCAAGATATTACACACTTAAAAAAAAGTCATGGGTTCAAACATTCGTAACATCACACTTCTTTTTTTAAGATTATGTTAAAAATATTATATATATATATATATATATATATATTCAGTTTAACGGGTACTAGAGAGATACTACCCATACCCATCAAGTATTAAAAATGAATACCTATAATTATCTAAACCTATCTATCTACTACCCATACCCGCTTAAACAAGTTCGGATAGGCTTGGGTTGTAAGTCTACAGGCATAGAAACAATGCAAGAATTTAAAAAAAAGAAAAGAAATTATACTAAAAAACTTATCCCGAGAATGCTCTCTATGGATCTATTAAAATGAGACGATAACCTCCATACTAGGTTAGAGATTTATATCTTTCGTTGATGAGATTCTGGTTAATCCTTTGGAGACAGGTTTCAAGTATCCACCCTTTAAGGGTCTCCACACAAGCAACCAAGAACAAAGATCCCTAACTAGAACGTTGAAAAATCAAGAATGCGTTTATTTTCAAGCTTTTTTACTTTTAGAAGGAGTTTAAAATATGATCTTAAAACTCCAAAATTGAATTAGGGTTTCTATCAAATATAATCCTTTATATATAGGCTTTTCTTCTAACAGCTTTAGGATTTTTAGAATTACAATTAAACCATTGATTTGATTTAATTCCTAAAAATATCTCTATTGGCCCTCTAGTTTTTCCTTATTCTTGCAATTGCCTATTGTGTGTGACCCTTTAGGTTCAAAATCGTGCTGGTAGTAAACCATAACTTTTACATAACAATTGGATCCATCTAATTACTTAAAACTCTTTTTAATTTTAATTCAAATTAAAACTTCTTTTAATTCTCATTTTAATGAGGAATTTATTCTTAAAGGCTTCTACAAGTTATGATTGACACCTAACAGTATGTCATGGCTACCCAGCCAATATAAATTTAATGTGAAGATTTCCATTGTCAAATACCATATAATTCAATCATTTCATCATGCAATGCCTGATTAAACCTAAGGTAGAAATTATTGTCAAACCTCAATTATTTAATCATATATATCTTGATCTCAAGTTCATAACTTAATTGGTGAAATTAGAAACTTCTTTCTAATTTTCACCCTTCCTTAGCCAAGGAATTTTCAATCTATGACTTAATTAGATCACATAAGGCATTCTCTCTCTTTAACTAAGAGTGATAGATATTCTATTTTACACTCATATAGTTCCATATATAAGTGATTATACCCAATTAATGCCTTTATGTGGCCCATGATTAGAATCACATTTGAGTAGAATCAAAGCATGATGACTCATATACAAGGTAACTATGGTGCCTCAAATCTAAGGATTACTTGCACAATTGCAATATAAGAACTCCTATTAATAGCTAGTAAAATTGTCATTAGAAATTACTTAGTTGAGTAAGTTCGGTGTACCTGTTCTCTAACAAGCACCCACATAACTTGTTTTAGTGTCTTATACACTAGTGACCATTAGATCAATCACCCTCAACTCCTTGAGAAAACATAGTATGTACTAATCTATATAGATTCACTAATTCCCTTCTTAGTTATCCCACATTTAATAATAAAGCTTAAGGAAATACATCTCATTAGCATGATCTCATCATGATGCTTATTTCCATTGCTTTTTATTTCATGAGTTTTATCATGTAAACACATTGAATGTGATTTGTAATGAACATGATTAATATTATAAATGTCATAAATAAGTATTTATTGTTAATAAATGAATAACATTAATTACAAGTAATATGCATAGTCATCAAATGTCATTAGCTTGTAAGGTATACTATTATCAATCTCCTACTTTCACTAAATCAAATCGCCCATGTATCTCGCGTCCCTCTTCTCGAAATGGCAATCAAATTGTTGCTGAGAAAATGCCTCAATTAGTGGATCCGTTATGTTATCTGTCAACGAATCTCTTTCTACCTTTACATCGCCTCTTCCATTGATCTTTCTAATCAAATGGAATCACCGCAAAATGTTCTTTGACTTCTGATGAGACCTTGATATTGCAGTATAGAGTTACTAGATTGATAATGTCTAGAACCACTCCAAGTTCAGTGATGAACTTTCTCATCCAAACAACCATTTTCATAGCTTTTGATGCAGGAATGTATTCGACCTCCATAGTCAAATCTGCAGTGGTTTTTTCTTAAACTTTTTCAGCTCACTGCTCCACCATTCAAGATGAATATATATCTAGAAATTTATTTTCTATCATCTTTTTCAAATTGAAAACTAAAGTGTGTGAAGTCCTCAAGTTTCAAATATACTCATCTATATATGAGAAACAAATCTTTAATTCTTCCCAAGAACTTAATAATGTTTTTCACAATTATCTAATGACCCTCACATGCATTTGACTAAAATATGCTTGTAACACTTAGAGGGTATATGACATCATGCATCATACATAACATTACATATATAATGGAATCAATTATCGATGTATATAGTATCCTACTCATGTATTCTCTCTTCTTGAGTCTTTGGGGACATCTCTTTAGAGAGAAATTCCATGACTCATTAGTGAGAGTCCCCTTTTGGAATTTTTTATGCTAAACCTCTTTAGTACTTTGTCTATGTATGCAGATTGGGACAAGCCTAGCATCTTTCTAGATCTATCTCTATAGATTTTATCCCCAAAATGCTAGATGTTTCACCAAATCCTTCATAGAGAAGTTCTTTGATAGCTAAACCTTGATTACTTCACACCTATATCATTCCCAATGAGTAATATATCGTCAATGTACAACACCAAAATTGTAACAACACTTCCATTGTCTTTCTTATGCACACATGGTTCATCTTTCTTTTTGATCAAATCAAACGATTTGATTGTCTCATCAAAACAAATGTTCCAACTTCTAGAACCTTGCTTTAATCCATAAATGAATTTTTGAAGCTTGCATACCTTGTGGTCACTACCACTAGATGTAAAACCCTCAGGTTGTATCATGTACACATCCTCCTTTATGTTTTCATTGAGGAATGCAGTATTTACATTCATGTCATATCTCGTAGTCTTGGTATACAACTATAGCAAGTAAAATCCTAATGGATTTAAGCATGGTTATTGAAGAGAATGGTTCATTAAAGTCAATTCTTTGCCATTGCTTGAACTCCTTCGCTACTAACCTTGCCTTATAGGTCTCTACCTTCCTATCTACTCTCATCTTTATCTTAAAGACCTATTTGCATCCTATAGGTACTATACCTTCAAGTATATCGACCAAAGTTCACACTTTGTTGGAGTACATGGAATCCATTTCGGATTTCATTGATTTTAGCCACTTCTCTAAATCGATGTCTGACATCGCTTCTTCGGAGTTAACAAGTTCCTTATCATCTATAAGGTATACCTCTTATTCATCATCTACGAGAAATCCATATCTCTTTGGAGCCTTGAGTATTCTGTTAGATCTACGAACTGGTAGCGTAATAGAAGGCTCTATTGATTCAAGTTCTTCAATTTGAATAGTACTATATTGTGGTTCTTATGACACTTCATCAAGATCTGTCTTGCTCCCACTGCTCTCTTTTAGCATAAACTCTTTTTCTAGAAAGGTAACATACTTAGAAACAAACATCTTTTGTTTACGTTAATGATAGAAATAATATCCTAAAGTTTCTTTAGGATATCCACAAACCTACATTTGTCAGACTTAGTTCCCAACTTGTCTGTATGTAACTTCTTTACATAGGCAGGACAACCCCACATTGTATTATGTTTAAGATTATGTTTCTTCTATTTTCATATAGCATATGGCATTTTAGATAATGCCTTTGAAGGAGCTTTGTTCAATAAATATGTTGCAATTAGGACGATATAACCCCAAAAGAATATAGGAAAATCAGTGTAACTCATCATGGATCGTACCATATATAATAAAGTATGATTTCTCCTTTCGAATACATAAATCAACTGTGGTATTCCGGAAGAAATCCACTAAGAGAAAATCCCATTATCTTTGAGATAATCAAGAAAATCATCAGTAAAGTATTTGTCTCTTTGATCAGATTAAAAAGTTTTAATACCTTTGCAGATTACTTTTCAATTTTATTTTGAATTCTTTGAACTTTTCAAATGATTCTCACTTGTACTTCATTAAATACACGTACCCATACCTTGAATGATCATCAATAAAAGTAATGAAGTAGAAGTAACCTCTTCTAGCATTGAATGTTATCATACATTCCAGAGTGTATTAGCCCCAATACATACGTGGCTCTTTATCCATGTGTATTAAATAAAGATTTAGTCATCTTCCCTATGAGATAGGCTTCACAAGTTTGATGGATTCAAAATTCGATATATCCAAGTTTCCACCTTTTACCAACTTGTTTACCCTATCTTCATTAATATGGGCTAGTCTTATCTCTTTTCCCTTTATTTTGTTTGATATTGAAAATATTATCATCTACTTCCATAATATAAAGACCATTATTCAATGTACCAGTACTATAATATTTATTATCAAAATAAATAGAACAACAATTTCTCATAAGAGAAAATTCATTATCTTTCATATCTAATTTAGAAAATGAAATAAAGTTTCTAATTAAAATTGACACATAATAACATTCTCTAAGTTCTAAAGTTTGTCCAGATGGTAACTCCAACCAATATGTCTCCACAACTAATACTGCAAATGTCCACCTCACCTTTGCTAAGCTTTTTACTTCTTTTTAGTGCCTGCAAATTATTACAGATATGTGAGCCACAACCAGTCTCTAATACCTATGAAGAAGTATTGTTAACACTAAATTAACATAAAAGACAAACAAATCATACATACCTTCCAAAGGGTTGTCCTTCAAGGTTGCAAGTATTCAATTCAATTCGTATTCCAATGCCCATCCTTGCCACAATGGAAGCATTGTCCCTTATCTTTTTTGGCCTTTGAAGAACTAGCCTTGCCAGCACCACCTTTTGCTTTCAGTGGTTTCTTCTTATTCTTCTTCAAGAATTCCTTGCCCTTGGGTTTAGAAGAAGAAACTTCATCAATAAGTATAGTGGGTGCTTTGTCTTTGTTGATTATGCTCTCAACAGTCTTAAAGATGTTGATAAGTTCTGGAAGCGTAGCTTCTATCTTGTTCATATTGTAGTTTATAACAATCTTAAAAAATGAGTCTAAAATGGATTCAGAATCAAGTCATTACTCAAATCCACATCCATACTAAATCTAAGTATATCCAATTTATCAATGTAGTTGATCATCTTCAAACCATGCTCACGGATTGATGATCCTTTGAGAATCCTAGCCTTAAAGAGGTCCTCAGAGATATGTAACTCTACATTACGACTATACTCATCATACACCTCTTGTAAATGAAGCAATATCATAATGCACTTTCCATTTTATTATGTTACTTCTAAAATTCATTGACATAGATGCTAGCATGTAGCACATTGCCTTCATACAATCCTATTGTCATTTCTCAAAAGTAGTTACCTATTCTTCTAGAGTATTTTTAGCAAGAGTAGATGGGAGTGGTTGATCAAGAACATAAGTTATTTTCTTGGAATTGATAACAAAGATTGGACCCAGTTAGCTTATTTGTATCAAGGATTCTAAACAGTTGGTTGAGATTAGCCATTGCGATCTACAATGTAACAACAGATAAATTTAGTATTTATTTATTATATTAAGTACCATAAAGATTTGGCTTTTAATCTAAACGGTGCCTCCCAAATTTTTTTTCAATTCCCACAACCATAAATGTGGAAAGCAGAAAACCTCTTTGGAAGGTTTTATTGGGGATTAGGATCCTATCACTTGCACACTATAGCCTTATGGTGGCACAACAAACCATAATGCACTTGATAGGTAGATAACTTTTATCATTTGTATCTTAGGTAATTCTTAATCATAATTTAGCCTCTTAAATGCATATGATTTTGAGGTGTCACAAAGAATCACATACATTTTAGTTAAGTTAAACCCACCATTCTTAATCATAATTTAGCCTCTATTTTCGAGGAGTGTATTCTTCATTAACGCGTAGTGTATTTGAATATAGGCAACTTAAGTAGCTTAAACACTTAGATAAACTGTGAGCACAATTTAAATATATGTTTCGTCATAATTAAAATCAAAATAGGCTAAACAATCTCCCCATTTATGATGATGACAAAACCAATAATATAAAAAAAAAAAAAAATAGTTTAAATTCGAAGTGTTTAGATTTTTTTAAAAAAATGGATAAAATTTTCTCTGTATTTTTAATAAAACCCTTCTGCAAAGACACAAGATATATACTAACAACCAACCAAGCATAATGTAGAAGCTCCCCTTAGTTCAAGGGTTATAGAAAAATCAAAATTTCTTTAAAAAATCAATATCTTCTTTAACCTTTGCAAGGTTAAAAAACTTATTACTTAGAGAAAAAATTTAAAATTCTCCCCTTTAGTCCTATAGGGTAAAAAGACTTATAATCTCCATTTTTCTCCCCGTTCCACTTACCATTTTCTCCCCCTTTTTTTCCATCATCACAAAATGGAGACTAAATAATAGAAAAAATATAAAATAAACACCATAGATATGAAGATAAGTAGTTAATAAAATTTTATATAAAATTTAAACTCGGAACAAAGAGTCTAAGCTTTCCCGAGTAAATCCATAAAAGTAAGCATAACAGTCCAAAAGAGCAAAATAACCATCATAGGCATATCACAAGCATAAGCATTCAGTCATAGAGAAAATGTAAATCAAGCACATGAGATAAGTAGTTAATCAAATAGAAAAGAGTCACACAAAGTTCATTCAAAAATAAGTAGGAGAAGCTTTCCCAAGAAGATCCAGAAATATAAAGGCTCAAACAAGCACTAAGAGTCATTTATGCATAAAAAGAAAATTAAAATGTACTTGCAAAAGCTTAAAATCTCAAAGGACATAAGGGAGAAGACAAAAAGGTAAAGATGAGCCTATCAAGTGAAATGAGAAATAATCATGAATCATCCTCCGAAGAGCCATGGATCTCGGTAAGTAGCTCATTTTGTATCTCGTCCATCCTCTCTCAAATGCTCTTAAATTCTCCTTCAATGATGTTAAAACGAGCATTCATTGTAAGAGAAAGTGATGAAATATTGTCCTTGATCTCCTGAAGTGCAACAAGAACGTCGAAGTTAAAGTTTTCTGAATTTGAGCCACCAAACTCTCCAACTGGATCGTCTTCTTCATCCTCAAT
Organism: Bretschneidera sinensis; assembly: GCA_023935145.1. Taxonomy (NCBI): domain Eukaryota; kingdom Viridiplantae; phylum Streptophyta; class Magnoliopsida; order Brassicales; family Akaniaceae; genus Bretschneidera; species Bretschneidera sinensis. Next base: position 51,393,342 of record CM043704.1, read on the forward strand.
ATCCTTAGGCGCATCAATTTTCTTATCCTCTTATGCACCTTCATCTTGTTCATTTCTCATTTTCCACATTTTTGCTTCCCTATTAAACAGGGCATTCATAGTGCGCTCCCAAGTTCCATCCTCAAGCTGAATAAGCTTTATTCTATTCAAAGTGGATTTGTTGAAGAAGTTAGTGGTTGACAATTTCATACATTCAGTCCCCTCCAAAGAGACACCATAGTACTTCAGGATTCTAGTTATCAGCATCCTATATGAAAGCTCGTTAGCTTTCTTCTCAGAAGCTTCTATCATCTTAGCTAGAATAAGAGTGTAAAGATTGTACCTATCCCCAGTCATAATCATCCATAGTATATAAATATCTAGTTGGCTCACATAAGTGTGACTGCCCTTCCGAGACGAGATTCTTTCCAATAGTCATGTGGATGATTCTATTTACTATAGAAAACTTGTTTGAATCCTTGAAGGTAGCACTGAACACATACCTAGGATCATCTCTAAGCATCCTAAGAGCATCCTGCTTATTGAAGTCCTCAGCCTAGTTAAAGGTGTCAATTCACTCCTGACCACTTCTAAGAATATCTAAAATCTCAAAAATAGCATCAGGATTCACTAAAATATGTTTTCCATTCACAAAAGTCTTGGAAGATATACTAGTAGGATCTATATGGTAGAAAAGTGTTTAGAGGGAGTATTTATGGAAGAAATTTGAGGACTTTTGTTGTAAAATCGAAGAAATTGAAAGAGAGGGAAAGAAGGCTCACGGCTAGGGTTTTAGATTTAAAGAAATCTGAGGTTGAAGATGAATTAAAGGTATTTATAGGCGTGATTACATAGTCGACTGTCAAAAATGGACAGTTGACTGTTCAATTTAAATGATGGAAGGCGCGATCAGATTTCAAGGGGTAGCTGGCTATGATTAAGGACAATCGACTATAGATATCTTCTGCCTATTTGAAGGTCGGCTATCCAAATATCACAGTCAACTGTGCAATGCCCATAGTTAAAAATTTTGAAAATATTTTGTAAGATTTTATTACTTTATGCTATTTTTGAGTAAGGGACCAATAAATTGAGAATTAATCCTCATTTACTCAATAATAAGAATGCATATAATGAATGTATGCAATCACACATTAATCATACAAAATCAAAAATTTCTCATGTCAAGTTCTATTCTAATCATGCAAAATCTATCTTCATTTAAGAGCTTAGTAAGTATATCTGCTAGTTGCTTTTCAGTACTAATAAATTGAAGCCTTTTATCTCACTTTTGAGTACGATCTCTTAAAAAGTGATGTCTAATCTCAATATGTTTAGCTCTATAATGTTGAATAGGGTTCTTAGAGATATTGATAGCACTGGTGTTGTCATAAAAAATAGAATATTTTCAAAATGCATGCCAAAATCTTCTAGTTATTGTTTTATCTGTGCACAATAACTACCGACGACAACATATTCTGCTTCGGCCATTGATAGTACAACTGAATTTTGTTTCTTTGAAAACCAAGAGGTTAGCATACAATCGAGGAATTGGCATGCTCCACTAGTGCTTTCCTATCTAATTTACAACTCGCAAAATCAGCATCCGAATATCCAATTAAATCTAAAGAAGGTTATCTTGAATACCATAGATCTAAACTTTGAGTTCTTAGAAAATATCTTAAGATTTTTTTAAAATCTATTAAATGAGATTCTTTTGGATTTGCTTGGAATTTAACACATGTGTATACATTGAACATTATATGAGGTCTACCAGCAGTTAAATAAAATAAAGCACTTATCATGCTTCTATAATTTGTAATTTCTAAACTTTTACCTCCCTCATCCAAGTCGAGTTTTGTTAATGTGCTCATGGGAGTCCTAATTGGTTTAGCATTCTCCATCCTAAACCTCTTTATTAAGTCCTTTGTGTACTTGGATTGTGTAAACCGAGGTTTTAACCCAACAGGTGGAGGGAGTGAATTGGGTTTTTAAAAACTTTTGCCAATTACTTACATGTTTATAAAAACTGCTAAATGTACAAAAGCTACAAACAAGTAATGTGCTTTAAGTAAAAGAGTTTTAGGAAGAGAAAGTGCAAACTCAGTTTATAGTGGTTCAGTAATATCATATTCATTCCAACCCTACGTTCACTCTCTTCAGAGAACCTTTTTGAAGTAATCCACTAAAACTTTTAGTCGTACAACTTCACGAGTGTTGTACAAACCTTACAACCAATCATTTCCTCTCAGAAGCTATTCTTTTCCTCATAAAAGCTAATCCCTTCATCGTGGAGAAGCTAATCCCTTCATCGCGGAAGCTAATCCCTTCCTAACGAAAGCTTACAAAGAAGTGTTTAATTCTAAACACTTTAAGCGTTATTACAACTCTTTTTCCTTTACAATAAATGATATTTGTTGTAAAGTAAATGGTAGAGAGATAGCAATGAATGCTTTTACAAATGAACAATATCTCTCTTTCAAGAATAAGCTTGAATAATAGCTCAACAATAAATTTTTCAAAGCTTTTGAGAATTAATGAGCAACCTTGTGAATTAGATGTGTCATCTTCTTTTTTAAGATGCTCATTGAAGTGGGTTTATATTGCCTTGAATCAATATGGTCGTTAAACACTGACTTGGTAGGTTTGGTGTATTAAATGCTCAAGTCATGAGTCTCAAACTGTAATATTTTCAAATTACTAGTCGACTGGGTCAAGTTTGAAATCTCACATTTAAGTTGTGGGAGAGTACTAGTCGACTAGGTCCTAAGTACTAGTCGACTGGGAACTAACTATTCCAGATTCCAATCGACTGGGTGCTCTACACCAGTTGATTGGACCCAATCAACTAGGGACCTTTTGTCCTATACCCCAGTCGACTGGTACATTGAGCTAGTCGACTGGGTTGCCCTTCAACCCAGTGTTTCAAGTTTCAAAATTGTTTTTGACTTGGAAACATTTGTATTAATACTTTTGTCAAAATATTTTTGTAAAAAGAGCCATAAGACAAGCTAAATACTTGAACATGAGAGATTTACAGTTGGTTTCAATACCTTAATGCTTATTCTATATCTTTTGTCATGTCTTGGCGTCTAAAATTGGTTGAGTTCTTGCATCTTGTTTCTTTGCTGAAAGCTTTTACTATTTAAACACTTAGATAAAATTATTAGTACAATTAGAGTAGTGGTTTTTCATTATTAAAATTAAATAAGGGTCAACAATCTCCCCATTTTTTATGATGACAAAACTAATGGGAGAAAACAGTTTTAAAAACTAAGTGTTTGGTTTTTAGAAAAAAAATGGGTAGAGTTTCCTCTGTTTTTCGGATAAAACTAACCTGTAAAATAGTTTAAATGTAGTTTATAAACAACCCACCCAAGCAAAGTAAAAAAAACTTATATTTATCAAAGTTTTCGGAGCAATGCTCTCCCTAAATCTATGCTCTATTTTAAGTTTACATTGATATTTCAATTTTTCTCATTTTTCTCCCCCGTTTTGACAACAGCAAAAAAGGGGGTGCAAACTCAAAAAATAAGCAACATGAATAATATAGATAGGAAGATAATGCAAAAACAAACTTGTATGAAAAAAATAGGCATTATTCAAAGCTAGAAACACTTCTCAATAAGAACCGAAAGTTTCCACACTAGCAGAAGTAGTTAAAGCATATTGCGGAGTATGAATGCCTCAAACCAAGTAATCATATATCTTAAAAGTAAAGCAAATATATGAACTATAAGATAGATAACTAAAATATAGGCAAACATATACAAGCATCCATACATCACAAGTTTCTAGAAGCCAAATATCGAGTACAATAACAAAAAATGTATGATAAATCATTAAATGTTTGTGCTAAGATCATCTAAGAGCTATATATACAAGAAAATGGATAAAATAGGAAGCTCAGCGAGTGAGAGAATCAGAGCCATCTCGAATCTCAGCCAAGGAGCCCTCTTGTGCTTTCGGTGCAACTCGAAGTCGTCTCGAAGTGAACGAAGGTCATGGTGCATTGAATCAATAGAAGAGCTCAAGCTTTAGAACCCGGACTACATAGATAGCTGGAGGATTGAAATAGCCTAGAGTAGATCATCGTACCCATCCTGACCAGTACTAGAACCAACATACTGTGGTGCTCAATCATCAGTGTCCATAGCAGTGAGAGGGATTGCTTCACCAGGAACCTCGTTGTCCTCCTCACTGCTGTCACATTCTCCAATCCTTATATTCTTCCCGGCCTTTGAGTAGATCAATCCATCGCGGATAGTGCACCCATCTTCTTCAGAGAAAATACATTGATGATGTCCTTGGGGCTGATATCCTGAGCCTCAGAGGCGAGAAGGAGAACCCAAAAATGTTGGAGGATGAGGGTGATGAGTATCTTATAGGGAAGGCACCCGGAGACACTAGCTTCGTCATTGATCATGTTAGTAAGTAATAGAGGGTACATATTGAAGTAGTATCCAGTTTTGAGACACTAAATCAATACGACATCTATCTTCGAGAGATAGCCCCGACTCCTAAGTCGTGAATGGATGGTCTAACTCACAATGAGATTGAACAACTTCGAAACGAGGGGTGATGAGTTTCAAATATTGCATATTTTGGCCCCTTAATTTACATTTGTTAGCTTAGGAATTTGTTACTTTGAGTTATTTTTCGTCGTTTTACAGGTTCACAAGCACTTGGAAAATATTTTCAATAAATTGCGAGAATTACCCGTACAGATCAATCATTTTTGCAAATTAAACCGTATTGATTCAAGAAGAACCAGGAGATGAGCCATATATTTCTAGAAAGATCCGGAAGTCTATTTTCTGGAGAATTTACGGCTTGTAAAAATGATTTTTCTAGAGAAAGTTATGGCAGTTTTAGTAAACAAAGTTCAAGCTGTGCGGGATTTCAGCGTGGGTAGAAGTTTTGAAGGGCATGTGAAGGCTTAAATCCCACATCCCACATCGGTTGGAAACACATTTTATATTTCACATCCTACTTCGGATTGGTAACATATTGCATTCATGGAGTTCCCCTATAAAAGCCTCATTTCACTTCATCAAAAAGGTGGGCAATCTCGGAGGCTTTGCTACCAAAGGAGGAGAACAATAGGGCTTTTTGGAGTAATCCGGAGGAAGCACCGCACAGCAGCTGCGGGTAGAATTTCTCCCTCCATGTATTGTTAGTTTTAGTTTATTCCTTTTAAGTTTTAAAGTTTAATGTTTAGCCCTAATTTTTCCTTGAGATTTTTGTTGTCCATTATATTTATGGGTAACTAAATTCTCAAGTGGGGCTAGGGATGAGCTTGTACAGTTGAAGGTATTTTTATTTATTTTTAATTTATGTATTTGAGTTTCAATTACTAAAACTCTTTTGTTTTATCATTTGCAATTCATTGGTGATGTCTTCTTTTACGAATAATCTTAGAATTTATTTTGTTTATAGATTCAGTCATGCTTTTTCCATTGAATGGTTTAGCTCTTTGATTATTGGTGGGCAATTATTTACCTAAATAAATAAGCAAATAATCGCATTCGTTTTACGTGCAAGTGCACAAGGTCAACAATGTAGTATAGTGTGCGAGAGCAAGATTATCTCCACAAGGATTGGTAAAATTCGGTTTTAGAGTTAGTTTCTTCAAAGTAAAAACAAATAAAATAGCTGTTGAATGTGATTGATAATAATAAAGACATAGGGCTTTCATATCCACCACTAGTCATACTTTCCCAATTGTATAATATCTCATTGCACTAGCCTTATCATGTATACCTAATGGTCGCCAACCTAAGGGCATGGTATCTACTCCTTAAGCTATTAATTTTCCTAAGCAACGAGTTAGGCATGGTATCTACTCTAACTTTTTTCTTCCTTAAGGGATTCAGCATGGTATCTGCTTGAGTTGTTCCTTAAGAAAGCATAAGTACTATGAAAATCGACAACCACATGAGACCTAGGGCATGGTATCTACTCCCGGTTTCCCATGTTGATTAATCCAAGAATCCAGTATGGATATCCTTTGTTACTAATGTTAGACCCAGGACTCGGTCATCCAAATTGATATAACTAACCAATTCATACTACATGCATACGTTGGCCATACACATACATATAAGGAATTTAAATAAGCACAGGCATTAATCAAGTTAAGCAACATAATAAAGGCTATTGGCAATGATTTATCAATGAATAAATATATGAGAAAGCGTAACTAGGGCTTCAATCGAGCCCTATAAGAAAGTTAGTTACACATGTTGTCTAGGATAAACATTATATATAAACTAAACATAAAGAGAAGAATAAACCTGAGAGAAGAGGCGTCAATTCTCTCCCAAAGCTTACAACTCCAAGCAAAAGATAAGAGAAGTGTTTTCTAAGTTGTGATGAATTGTGTGTGCTTTACAGGTGTATTTATAGGGCTTGAGAAGTCCTAGAAGGTGCAGGAAACCCTAAACTTCCTAAACTGTAAAAACTCTCTTATTTCCAAAATAGGGTTCTGCAGTTTACTGTTCACGGCCGTACATGTGCGCTCGATCGCACGCGTCTTATGCTCGATCGTAGTGTGCACTCGATCCTTCTTGTGTGCGCACGATCGCAATGTGTGCTCGATCACATTGCATGGTGCGATCGATCGCAGCTTGACCAGAGGCTGTCCCAAGATTTCCAGGCTTCTTCCTTTAAGTGCCAAAACTACTTCTTTTCTTCCAAGACCTATAGAACACATGTGAAATACACAAATGAAGTAAAATGAACTAAATTAACATAACTACGGATCTAATAAATGTAAATAAGGGGGCCTAAATATGAATATTTAAGCACCTATCACACCCCCAAACTTACATATTGCTAGTCCCTTAGCAATACTAAACAAAACTAAAATGAAAAATAACAACACACAGATAGATCCAATGTTCATAGTGTCCAAAAATAGTTTAAGCCTTAACACAAAACTATGATGTGCATTCATGAGCAAGCTTAACAGATACAAACATATTTTTGCAATGAATAAGAGTTTTGAACGCAAATTACTTTCATGAGGCAATTTAAGACATCACAAGTTCGACTTTGGTGTGTGGTGAACTAGCAAATAAAAGATTAGGTTTCCAAATAATTCTAATGATACATGTTTCGATGACTCAAGATTCACGAAATTTCCTATTAGAATCAACATAGATGGCATAAGTTTTCTTCTTTTCTTTTATTTGTGTGATTTTTGCCAAGTTAGTTCCCTTACGCTTTCTATTTGACTCATGTAACGAGTGTTTAGCCAATGACTCCCAAACCAGATGGTTTTAGGGCATTAGGTGTAAAGACACCCCTAAGGACTTACTAACTTGAGTCAAAAAGGCTACGAAACTAACTGGTCTCAATGCTCTTATCAAACTTTCCACCTTTTGACGTGATACTCACTGCTTACTGAGGCAAGAGGGCCAGTTACTCAGCGGAAAGTTCTTTTTAGTGATCTTTCGAGTTAACAAATTTTTCACCTTTTGACGTGACACTCACTGCTTACTGAGGCAAGAGGGCCAGTTACTCAGTGGAATGTTTGTTTTATTGATCATTAGGAGCATTTCTTTCTTTTTGAGCACTAACAAATTGTTTTTATTTTCTTATGCCAAGATGTTAGTCTAATAGGCCATTTGGTTCACAGTCGAGCAAAAGAAACATACAAATCAAAATTACATGTCATACCCCACACAATTATGTGCTAATGTGCTTGTGATCGTTTAGGTCAAACTTGTGAATCCTTAAATGCCTAAAAGGAGGTGATCTATGTTCAAAACTTAATTATCGGCCTATATGTTCAAGGTGTTAAGCTCACTTATGAAGTCAAATCATATTCTTTGTTTAGATCACCAAAAATTTTTAGAACAGTATGAACATGTATTTATCTATGAAAACAACAACACGACAAAACAACAAAAAATGTGGGACATAGTGAGTGTGTGAATGTGTCCTCATACTACCAAACTTAAATTGCACATCGTCCCCAATGTGTGAATAGCATGGAAGGAGCTGACCTGGGAGATGGAGAATTGATGGCTGGCATGGCTCGTAACACGCTGGATGCACTCACCCTGTCATTGAAAAAGAAAGAAAAACAAACATAAAATGGAAAACGAGTAATAATGATAGACAAATAAATGAGGAAATACGAATAATAAAATAAATTAATAAAAAGGATATGCTTTGGGGTGCCTCCCATGAGCGCTAAGTTTAACGTCTTCAGCCAGACGGGGTATTCTCTCAATTTTAGTCTTTTGGTAGGGAGTACTTAAAGTTCACTTCATGTGGCTCAAGTGCTCTTGGTGGTGTTGCACATTCATCATGACTCAATCCTTTCAGTGTATTTAAATGTGATTTCTTCTTATCACCCGGTCTTGGATGCATAGGATAGACTTTAGGGAGGTGCATAGCTTCCAAGATGTTATCAGGGACAGTTTCTGATGCTGGCTCAATATCTGATCTTTTGAAGCTATGGGTGAGGGCGGCCTCCAATGGATTAGTGTGATTGACCTGAAAAACTTGCTTGATAGCACTTTGCATCATACATTCATTAAAACATTCATCATCATTATCATCTTGAGGTAATTTCATTACATCAAATATCTTAAATTCTATTGTCTCTCCATTTACTGTCATACTTATAATACCCTTTTTTCACATTAATTATTGTATCAGCAGTTCTCATAAAGGGTCTTCCTAAGATAATGGGCAGAGGTAATGGCATAGGGCATTCTTCCATATCTAATACAATGAAGTCAGCAGGCAAAATAAACTCACCTACCTTGACCAAGACATCTTCAAGTATACCTCTAGGTCTTTTGATGCTTCTATATGCCAATTGCAAAGTGATGGAGGTTGGTTGAAGCTCCCCCAAATCTAGTTTTTCAACTACTGTGTATGGTAGCAAATTGACACTTGCTCCTAAATCTAGTAATGCTCGCTCAAACAACTGATCACCTATCCTACAGGGAATAGTAAAACTACCCAGATCTTTTAGTTTTGGTGGTAGTTTTCCTAACAATACCGCACTTACCTCTTCAGTTAGAGCCACTGTTTCATGTTCTTGAAACTTTCTTTTATTAGTGCAATAATCTTTTAAAAATTTAGCATAAGCAAGAATTTTTTTTAATTGCATCTAATAAGGGAATGTTAATTTCTACTTTTCTCAAAGTTTCAAAAATATCAAGCAATTTATCTTTCTTTGGTGTTACTAACCTTTGAGCGAAGGGTGGTGCATTCCACTTCTCTACTTCACTTACCTTAGATGTGGATGGCTTAGCTTGAGATGCTTGAGCTGGCTCATTAACTCCTATGATCTTACCATTTTGGAGAGTTGTAATGGCTTTCAACTGCTGATGTCCTCTTAGATTTGGTAATGTTTGTGCAGAAAGTTCACCTTGCTTTCTTTCACTTAGCTTTTTAGCCAATTGCCCTAGTTGTTCTTCTAGCCTTTGAGTGGTTTGTTTTTGGTGATATAATGAAGTCATCAATGTTGTCATTAGTTGCTGTTGTTGAGTGGCTAATTGCTTTATAAGACTTTCTAGACCATCATTCTTGGTTTCTGGAACTGGTTGGGCTGCTTTATGGAAGTTCCTTTGTTGCCCTTGAAGGTTCAAGGTGTTTTGATTGTTGCTCCATGAGAGGTTAGGGTAGTCTCACCATCTAGGGTTGTATGTATTTGCATATACACTGTTCGGTCCAACATAGTTTGCTTGCTCGGGATCTGTAGATGAATACAAATGGCAGGTCTCAGTAATGTGATCAAATTGAAAACATAAAGCACATACCTAGCTTTGTGTAGCTTGTGGTCGATGAGAGATGTTTTGAGTAGACATGGCTTTTACAATCATATCTAGCCTCATATCTAGCTTCCTCTCCAAAGCAGCTATTTGGGCAGAGGGTCCACCATTCAGAGTAACTTCATATATACCTTTGCTCTTGACTCCTTGTCTACCTCTAGAGGAGAATTGTTGGGTATACTCACTCAATGCCTCAAACAGCTCTATAGCTTATTCACTGCTCTTCTCCATCAGTACACCTCCGCAACTAGAATCAGTAATACCTTTATTCATGTCATTTAGACCTTCATAAAAGGCTAGTACCAGCTTATCTTGAGGTAGGTTGTGGTGTAGGCATTTGAGTAGTATCTCGTTGAAGTGTCCCCATGCCTCAAAGAATAGATCTCCATCCCTTTGTTGGAAAGATTGGATCTCTTTCCTCATTTGCCTCGTCTTTTGGGCTGGGAAGAACTTCCTTAGGAATTTACCAGCCAACTCCTCCCAAGTGTGGATTGAAACTGCAGGCAAAGAATTGTACCATAGCTTAGCATTATCTTTTAAGGAAAATGGAAATAGAATTAACCTTATTCCTTCTTGGTCTAGGCCCTGGATGTGCTGGAATTTGCAGAGATCAAAGAATTCCCGAAAGTGCAAGTGTGGATCCTCTGCCGGTGTACCCCTAAAGTGAGTCAAAGCATTGAGTATCTATGGGGATATGTAATAGTTACCCTCTGCTTCAGGTTGATATGCAATGCATGAAGGATGGTTGAGGTTCTGTGGGATGAAGGATTGCTTCATCGGTCTTCATGCAGGTGGTTGCTAGATTTCTAGCTGTTCCGCCATTGGTGCTTCTTCCATGAATTCCTCTTCTTCCCCCTCAAAGTTGTCTCTAAGATTTTGTCGGATGGTCTGCTCAAGCTCTGAATCAAGGGGAAAGACTGTTGGATGTCAGGATCGAAGTCTGTGCATGAATCAAGTAAAACAGCTTCAGTGCAGCAGTTCAACTTAGCTGCTCGGGTAACTCTCTGTCCTATTTGCACTCGATCGCACAGAAGGTTACGATCGATCGCAAGTATTACAGAATCACTGATTAGGGTTTGATGAAAAGTAAAAATAAAGATGGTAAATAAAATAATAACGATGATTAAACTAAACAAAAGTAATCCTAAAATGAAATTTAGCGCAATCCCCGGCAACGGCGCCAAAAACTTGGTGGGCGATTATTTACTTAAATAAATAAGCAAATAATCGCACTCGTTTTACTTGCAAGTGCACAAGATCAGTGTAGTATAGTGTGCGAAAGCAAGATCATCTCCACAGGGATTGGTAAAATTTGGTTTTAGAATTAGTTTCTTCAAAGTAAAAAGAAATAAAATAGCTGTTGAATGTGATTGATAATAATAAAGACATAGGGCTTTGATATCCACTACTAGTCATACTTTCCCAATTGTATAATGTCTTAGTGCATTAGCCTTATCATGTATACCTAATGGTCGCCAACCTAAGGGCATGGTATCTACTCCTTAAGCTATTGATTTCCCTAAGCAACGAGTTAGGCATGGTATCTACTCTAAGTCTTTTCTTCCTTAAGGGATTCAGCATGGTATCTGCTTGAGTTGTTCCTTAAGAAAGCATAAGTACTATGGAAATCGACAACCACATGAGACATAGGGCATGGTATCTATTCCCGGTTTCCCATGTTGATTAATCCAAGAATCCGGTGTGGATATCCTTTGTTACTAATGTTAGACCCGGGACTCGGTTATCCAAATTGATCTAACTAACCAATCCATACCACATGCATACGTTGGCCATACATATACATATGAGGAATTTAAATAAGCACAGGCATTAATCAAGTTAAGCAACATAATAAAGGCTATTGGCAAAGATTTATCAATGAATAAATATATGAGAAAGCATAACTAGGGCTTCAATCGAGCCCTATAAGAAAGTTAGTTACACATGCTGTCTAGGATAAACATCATATATAAACTAAACATAAAGAGAAGAATAAACCCGAGAGAAGAGGCGTCAATTCTTTCCTAAAGCTTATAACTCCAAGTAAAAGATAAGAGAAGTGTTTTCTAAGTTGTGATGAATTGTGTGTGCTTTACAGGTGTATTTATAGGGCTTGAGAAGTCCTAGAAGGTGCAGGAAACCCTAAACTTCCTAAACCGTAAAAACTCTCTTATTTTCAAAATAAAGTTCTGTAGTTTACTGTTCACGCCCGTACATGTGCGCTCGATCGCACACGTCTTACACTCGATCGTAGTGTGCGCTCGATCCTTCTTGTGTGCGCACGATCGCAATGTGCACTCGATCGTATTGCATGGTGTGATCGATCGCAGCTTGACCAGAGGCTGCCCCAAGATTTCCAGGCTTCTTCCTTTAAGTGCCAAAACTGCTTCTTTTCTTCCAAGACCTATAAAACACATGTGAAACACACAAATGAAGTAAAATGAACTAAATTAACATAACTAAGGATCTAATAAATGCAAATAAAGGGGCTTAAATAAGAATATTTAAGCACCTATCAATTATGTTTGGATCAATTATTTATCTATATTGATTTAATTCTTTGCTGCAATATCGCTTCCTAAGTATATTGTCATCGTTAGATTTTCTCAATAGTGATAATAATTTACGAATTTTAAAAGTGGTGAATGGTTTTTCAAAGGGTTACATCTAGTTTAATCTTGGTTTATAAATCTATACCTTCCGATTGGGAATTTTGAGAATTGAGTTCCCAATTGAGTTATTCAATTAATTAAGAATAATTAAAATACCAGATTTGTGCAAGGGATTCTCGACACTTTACTTTAATTTGCGTTTAAAATTAATCTTTGTTCTCCATTAATCATTTGATATTTTTCTTTAGTTTCTTTGTTCCTTCTACTATTCTTTTAATTTCTCTCTCTATGGAATTGACACCCCAAAGCTGTGCTACAACTACCGCGTTATTCTTTGGGCGTAATCAAGGGGCATGTCACTACATGTGTGAAATTTAGTGGGCCAAAAGATGTAGTTAGGGTCTCCCTTAACGATCTGGCATGCCTCCTCATAGTCAAAGTTTTTCGACCGTCCGTCCAGACTCCATTGGATACCTCCCACTAGGATCCTTAATATGCTCACCAGAAGGTCAGTGTTCACCTCAAACTCCATGCCCATCACACTGGCTTTGAAACAAAGAGTCAGTGGACTAGGTTTCGCCAAGTTCGCATAGAACTGGTGAATCAGGTGTGGGTAGTACTTTTGGTGAATCTTGACAAGTGGTGTCAAGTGCACTGCCTCAAAATGAGGTAATATGTCAAAGTTTGCATGATGGATATAATCGAAGTCAATGAATCTACTTGTCATGACCTTTTTATGTCAAATGACAGAATTATACCTCTCTTTGGTGGTTGGACTCCAGAAAAGTGAGTCTCGAGGATCTTGCCAAGCCTTTTCCTTTGGCATCCAGTATCGTGGATTTTTTAGACCGTGGCCTTATAGGCGTGTGAGGTCCTCCAACGGTGGTTTTGCTTTGGATTTTCTCAGATATTGAAAAAAAAGTGTTTTTAGGGAGATCTGAGAGATTTTTGGGAAAATCGAAACTTTCAATCGTGGAAAGTTGAAATAAAAGAGATGAGGAATGAGATTAAGGTTTCTATAGAGTGTTTTTGTGAGATTGTGGACAGAAACTGGAGATTTTTTAGAGAGAGAAAGCTTCAGGGTTTTGAAAATAGAGTAAAATTTTGAAAAAACTGAAGCGACTATTTATAGAATCGCGATTCCAGTCGACTGGGCTAGGTCACCAGTTGACTGGGTCCTTCACTAATTTGGGAATTTTTTATATACCAGTTGACTGGGTTGGGACACCAATCGATTGGGTAAACTGGTAGAGATATGCCAGTCGACTGGGTCAACCATACTAGTCGACTGGATAGTTACCATAATTTCAAATTTTTGCTCTAAACAAGGTCTTGTGTTACCAGTCGACTGGGTACCTGGACTAGTCGGTTGGTTGAAAATGCAGTGTATAACCAGCCCACTAGAGTCATCTTATCAATTGACTGGACCCTTAAAAGAAAGCTCTAGCTTATAGTTTTAGCACAAAATTTGTTTATTTATGCTATCTTGAGTGAGGGAAATATTAAATAAGGTTTAATACTCATTCACTAGATGTCAAATATGCATATGATGAATGACGATGCGGTCAAACATATAGTTTATCATAGTTTATTAAGCCCATTGACAGTCTAATCTTACAAAAACTAACTTCACTTAAGGGTTTTGTAAGAATATCAGCTATTTGATCTTCTGAAGGAATGAACTCTAGTCTTATATCACATTTTTTAACATGATCTCTTATGAAATGATGTCTAATTTCTATGTGTTTGGTCTTAAAATGCTGAATAGGGTTTCTGGTTAAGTTGATAGCACTGGTGTTATCACAATAAATTGGAATATCTTTAAAGTTCATGCCATAGTCTTCTAGTTGTTGTTTCATCCACAATACTTGCGCACAACAACTTTCGGCTACTACGTATTCCGCTTCGGTGGTCGATAGCACAACCGAGTTTTGTTTCTTGGAAAACCAAGAGGTTAGCATTGTACCTAAGAATTGACATGTTCCACTAGTTCTTTTTCTATCTAGCCTACATCCTGCAAAATCAGCATCAGAATATCCTATAAGCTCAAAAGATGAATCTCTAGAGTACCATAATTCTAGGTTTTGAGTTCCTTGTAGATATTTAAGGATTCTTTTTACTACAATCACCTGTGATTCCTTAGGATTAGCTTGAAATCTAGCACACATGCATACACTGAACATTATATCAGCTCTAATTGCAGTTAAATAAAGTAAAGCTCATATCATGCTTCTATAAGTTTTAGTGTCTACACACTTACCTTCTTCATCAAGGTCAAGTTTTATAAAAGTGCTCATAGGAGTGCCAATTGACTTTGAGCTTTCCATACCAAAACTCTTTAATAGGTCCTTAGTGTACTTTGATTGATTGACGAAGATCCCCTCTTTCAATTGTTTGATTTGAAGTCCAAGAAAGTAGGTGAGTTCTCCTATCATGCTCATTTCAAATTCTCCTTGCATGCATTTAGCAAACTCTTGACACATGAATTCATTAGTAGCACCAAATATAATATCATCAACATATATTTGGACTAGTAGTGTGTCATTTTTGTGATTTTGTTTTAGGAAAGTTGTGCCTATTTTTCCTCTTGTAAAATCATTTTCAATCAAAAACTTACTTAGCCTCTCATACCATGCTCTTGGAGCTTGCTTCAACCCATAGAGAGTTTTAGAAAGCTTATAAACATGGTTTGGAAGACTAAGATTTTCAAATCTAAGAGGTTGCTCAGCATACACCTCTTCTTCTATAAAACCATTTAAAAATGTACTTTTTACATCCATTTGAAATAGCTTAAATTTATTGAAGCATGCAAAGGCTAATAACATTCGAATAGCTTCTAATCTAGCTATGGGAGCATAGGTCTCATCAAAATCTATTCATTCTTCTTGATTATATCCCTTAGCAACTGGTCTAGCCTTGTTCCTAGTTACTATTCCATTTTCATCCATCTTATTTCTAAATACCCATTCAATTTCTATTATAGTATGATTCTTTGGTCTAGGAACTAGATTCCATACTTTGTTTTTTTCAAATTGATTTATTTCTTTTTGCATAGAATTTATCCAATCGACATCCTTCTCGGCTTTTACAAACGTCTTAGGTTCTACTTGCAATAAATAAGCTACACTATTACAAATATTTTTACTAGAGGAATACATTCTTACCCCCTGTGAAGGATCACCAATCACTTGATCGATTGGATGATAATTCACATACCTCCAATCTTTGGGAAGACTACCCTCTTGTTGACTTGTAGATGGTTGATCAAGATTGAGAGCATCTACCTCTTGACTTGTTTGAGGTGGGCTCTTTTCTAGGTCAACAATAGGAGTAGGTGTTTCCATTCTTGGAATGAAATATGCATCATCATTGAAAGAAACTACTCTACTACTAATTGGGTTAGACTCATCAAAGGTTATATGTACGGATTCTTCTACCACTAGTGTTCTCTTGTTGAAGACTCTATAAGCTTTACTAGAGGTTAAATATCCTAAGAATATCCCTTTATCGGTCTTTGAATCAAATTTACCCAAGCTAGTTTTATTGTTATTTAGGATAAAGCATTTACAACCGAAAGCACAAAAATAGGAGATATTAGGCTTTCTACCTTTCCATAATTCATATGGAGTTTTGTTAAGCATAGTCCTAATTAAAATTATGTTTACGATATAGCAAGAGATGTGTACGGCTTCCGCCCAAAAGTATTTTGTTTAAATTTAGAGTAAATGCATCTATCAACACTATTATGTTTAAAACCGAAGGATAAAATAACAGAGTCAAATTTCTCATGCCATTGTTTTGGAGCTTGTTTTAGACCATAAAGAGATTTGACTAATTTACACGCTTTATTTTCATTGCCTGGAAGAACAAACCCTTCGGGTTGTTCCATATATACTTCCTCTTTTAAATCTCCATTTAGAAAAGCAATTTTTACATCCATTTTATGAATATAAAAAATTATAAATGGATGTTAAAGCTATAAGGACTCTAATAGAAGTAATATGTGCAACTGGTGCATAAGTGTCAAAATAATCAATCCCTTCTTTTAGTCTAAAACCTTTGGCTACTAGTCCCGCTTTGAAAGTTTGAATAGTGCCATCAGTATTGTATTTCCTTCTAAACACCCACTTACACCCAATAGGTTTTGATCCTTTGGGTAAATCTACCAATACCCAAGTATTATTACCCATTATAGAATCAATCTTATCATTAATAGCTTCTTTCCAAAAAAAAAAAAAAAGCATTTCTTGAAGTCATATCTTCCTTAAAGGTTGTAGGATCCTCGTCTAGGTTAAACAAAATAGGTATTTTATTCAATACATTAATATTTTGGTCATCTTCAACCAGAAATAGCAACGATTGAGAAGAAATGAAAGTCAGGACTAAAGTCTTCTCTTTTCTTGCCCTAATACTTCGTCTAGGTTCAACAGTCTTTTCATGAACATTAGTTTTCCTATTATTAATTTATGGTCTTAATCCTTCGTTGGACTCATCTTTTTGAGACTCTTATTCTATAATCTCAAAATTAATAGAAAACTTATTTTCAAAGAATTCTACGTCTCGTGACTCAATAATAACATTAGACTATAAATCAAGTAGTCTAAATGCCTAGCTATTTTTAACACATCCAACAAATAGACATTTAGTAGCTCTAGGTCTTAATTTTGTTTTTTAGGATTTGGAATCCTACAATATGCTAAACACCCCCATATTTTAAAATAATTTAAATTAGGCTTTCTACCTTTCCAGATTTCATAAGGACTTAATTTTGTTTTATTTCCTGGAATCCTATTATGAATATGGAAAGCAGTAAAAAGTGCTTCATCTCATAAGTTTAAAGGTAAGTTAGCATTAACTAGCATGCAATTTACCATTTCAACTAAAGAATGTTTTTTTCTTTAAGCCAAACCATTATGTTGTGGTGTGTAAGGTGCAGTGCGTTGATGTATTATGCCATACTCTTCACAGAATTGATCAAAATCATTTAAGAAATATTCACCATCTCTATTAGAACGTAGAATTTTAATCTTTCTATCAAGTTGATTTTCTATTTTCGATTTATATTTCTTAAAAATGTCAAAAGGTTCATCTTTGGATCTTAATAAGTAAACATATAAAAATATACTTGCATCATCCACAAAAGTAATAAAATATCTTTTTTCACCTCTTGTTAACATACCATTTAATTCACATAGGTCAGAATGTATTAAACTTAAAATTTGTGAATCTCTTTGTACCTTAGGAAAAGGGTTTCTTTACCATTTTAGATTGAACACATATTTCACATTTTCCAAAGTCACTATTTCCAATATTTATTAATTCTAACTTATGCATGCTCTTTAAATAACCAGAATTTATATGAGCTAAACGACTATGCCATAAAGAAGAAGACTTAACAATATAAGTAGAAACTGTGGTTTTATTGTTATTATTATTATTATTATTATTAATCAGCTTATACATGCCATTACAAAAATATCATTTTCTGATAAACATGCCATTCTTTGAAAGTATGACCTTGCCAGATTTAACAGAAACTCGAAATCCTTTTTTATCTAAAAGATCTATAGAAATTAAATTCTTTCGAATTTCTGGTACATAGAGAACATTGAGAATACTCAGACACTTTCCGGATGTGAAGTCAATCTCGACTATTCCTTTGCCACCAACTTTGATTCTAGAAACGTTTCCCATTTGTATTTCTTGTCCATTAGTCACTTTTTCGAATATCTTGAACATTCCATTGTCATTGCACACATGGGCAGTAGCATCAGAATCTAACCACCATCCAGATACCTCATTTGCCATATTAACCTCGGAGATCATAGTCACAAGGCTCAGATCGGTGATCATTGCTACAAGGTTTTCTTCAACCATGTTAGCCTTGTTGATATCTATACTCTTGCAAAATTTGCATTCACAAGCATAGTGTCCAGATTTACCATATACAAGGCGTTTCCATTTCTTAAATTTTCTTCTAGTCTTCTTAAATTTTCCTCCAACTTTCACTTGTAAATCATGCTTTCTAGTTTTGCTTGCCTCCACGTGATGTACTTTAGGACCACTTTGAACATTACTACTTTTGTCATGTAAACGTGACTCTTCTTAAAATCGAAGATGTTTTTGAATTTGCTTTATAATTTAGTCCTCAGATTTGTGCAGCAATATTTTTCCATAATCCATCTAAGAAGAGGGAAGTTTAATTATAATTGTAATACCTGTATTTGTAAAGTAAGAGTAAAGAAGTACTTTAATAAATATGACATAGAGTTAAAATAATATATATATATATATATTTATATTTAAATGCAGCAGGTTCAATTTTTATAAAATAATTCAAAAATAAAAAATTTGGCAAAAGGTGGCAACACCTGTTGCCAAGAGGTTTAAGCCTTGCTGCATGTAAGGCAAAAAGTGTGTGTGTGTGTGTGTGTATATATATATATATATATATATATATAACGTAATTTATTTTATTACTTACCAAATCTTGTTTGGTTTTCTTCAATCTCAAATCTAAATTGCTCTATTTCTTTAAACGCTTGGGGATCGAAAGGAAGGTTGAAAGAGTAAAATTTTGAAGAGGTTTACGGGAGAATTTCATAAAGAATTACGAAAAGCTCTAAGAAAAACGTAGGGTAATAACGTGAAGTTTATATTTAAAATTTAGCATACATGAAATTCCTAGAATTCAAAGTGAAAATTTTCAAAGGGTGTGAATTATGGAAGAATTGAAAAAAAAATTAGAAATTTTAATATAAATATTATGTCAGGTGTTGACAATCAACAACTGGGGCAAATTGTTGAGAGGAGCAGGAAAGGCAAGGAGGTGATCCACGGGTAGCTCTAAGTGCTACGTGATGAGTTAGATTTACTTTAAGTAATCAAGATAGATATGAAATATCTAATGATAATATTAGAATAAATTATTAACTTATGCTTTGGTAATAGATGAAAATTGGTTGATAGGTGTGATAGGAATAGTGGATGTATAGAGAATTATTTTATGAGAAATAATATTTTTGGAATAATAAGTTGATTTAATAATAAAAGCGATAAGTGAAATTCTTGATGAGCTATGGTTGATGTTTTGATACGATTTATGAGGAGAAGAAATTTAGCGGATCTTGACAAGTTATGATAGATGATTTGATGTGATTTATGAGGAAAAGAATTTAATAGATTTTTTTAAAATAATTTAAGAATAATCAGTATAGCTAATTTAAATATTTGAATTCATGTTTGTTTTTGCGTTATTGTTCATATGAATATTTTGTATCATTATTCATATGCATATGCATGAAATAAAAGAACTGGGAGGGGGTCGGTCTAATTGAAAAACCGTGATAGCCGGTATATGCTGCAATTAAAGGAAAACCGTGACAGTCGGTAAATACTGGAAATAAATGAAAACCGTGACAGTCGGTATATGCTGAAAATAAATGAAAGCCATGATAGTCAGTATATACTGGAAATAAATACCGTGACAACTGGTATATGCTGGAAATAAAAGAACCGGCAGGGGACCGGTCTAAAATAAAAACATGTCAACATGTGGGAAGACATTCCCAAATAATAATTCATGCATTGCATCTATTTTAAATATTGATTGTATTACCGAAATGCCGAAGTGTTGTTTGTTATTGTACATTTATTTATAGATGAATGGGTCTCACAGAGTGACAGTTATGGTGAGAAAGAAACATAGGAGTATGATATGATAAGAGTTATCTAAATAGTAGACTATATGCTCTGAACCTCATAACGAGGTAATTATGAGATAATTGATGGTCTTAAGGTAGACAAATATATAAGAAGAAGAAATTGATAGAGAATGAGACTTATGATATGTGTAGTGATAGTAGAATGCTATTATCAAGTTATATGAGATATCAATGATTAAATATTAAAAGACTATTTTGAATACTTCTAGTAAATTTAATTCATTGAGCTTGTGAAGCTCATCCCTCATTATACAATGATTTCAGGTAGTAGGCAGGACAAATAGTTTGGCGAGTTGAGGTTTAAACGAAATCAGTATCTGTAAGCCACCTACGTGTCCACATCCTTAGACTAATGAGAAAATAAAATAAAAATTTATTGGTAAATATTCATGCATATTACGTTGTATATATTGTTTAAAGATCACATTGATGTATATCCCCTGTTGAGGGTTGAGGATTGATGTAAAAATAAATAAATAAATAAAAATTTCTGTTGGAATTATTTTTCTTGTTGCATATGTGTCGTGCTGGGATTTTCAAAATGTGACAACACCGTCTTGGGGGTGGCCAACCCGGGATGGGTTGTTACAATTTTGGTATCAGAGCATTAGGTTTTATGATTCTGTAGACTGCATAAAAAGTAAGAAAGTAGAAGATTAAAATAAATTATATTTTAATAGTCTGAGGATGACACATGGATGCGTTAGAGCTAAAGTTAGAGTTATTGATTTGAGAGGGTATGGTAGGCCCCCAATATTTTTGACAAGTCAAGGTTGAGTCTAAATCTGTGGTTCCTAGAAGGGAACATGTTGATAGTATAATTGATATTAATAAAGGTGTGAGAGAATTTGAAGTTGAAAGAGATTAGCTAAGATAAGCTCTTACACATGCTCTTGAGAAAATGAATGTAACAGATGGTAGAGTTGATAGCCTATAACATAGACTTGATGAACATGCTTGAGCAGTGCCTAAGGTTTTTGTAAATCTAATAATGGTAAATGTTCAAAGGGGAAAAGTGAGTTTATGCATGAGATGCAGGTAGATTGTTTTGTTAGATATATTAAGTTGAATGCATTGTTGTTTAAAAGATCTATGAATCCTTTTAAGTCTAAGTTTTGGGAGAAACATTTAGAAAGATTATTTGGTATTTTATCAGTAACTAACAAGCTGATGGTTACCTTTGCTTCATTTGAGTTAGAAGGAGAAGTTTTGGAATGGTGAGAGGATATGATTCCTAGGGTAAGTGTAGATGTTGATAGACCCTTAACCTAGAATAGGTTTAAAGAGGTTTTCCTTGATAAATACTTTCCTTAGACCTTTAGAGCCCAACAAGATAGAGATTTTATTTATTTGAGGCAAATGTGGTGACTGTAGCTCAGTATGATAGCAAATTTGTGGTCTTGTCAATGGTTGTACCGAAAATGGTAGACCTAGAGAAGAAGAAGTGTAAGAGGTTCAAAGATGAACTATATTTTAAGATTTGATCGAAACTATCTTACATGAGGCATATAAATTATGTTACGTTGGCGAATATAACACTTCAGATTGAGAAGGATGTGATAGAAATTAGAGGTAGGAGGAATTGGCAGAATAGATCTAGATTTGAGGAACCTAGAAGTGGTAATCTGATGTATGATCGAGAGACAGAAGTTTATTATAGATGTATTCAGATAAGATATTTATCCCAGAATTATCATAATTTGAAGTGCTTTTTATGTAGAAAAGGTGGACATATCAACGTTGGTTGATATTGGTACAACCCATTCTTTTGCATCCATTATTCATATGAAGTCTATTGAAGTATGTATTAGTAATTTGATGCAAAATATTTTTGTTGAAGTTCCCACTAGAGATAGAGTGATAATCATAAATGTTTACAAGGGTTGTGTGATTCGTATCAGTAATTGAGAATCTGAAGCTGATTTGTTATCTTTGAATATGGTTGATTGTTTTAGAAAGAAGGTAGTGTTCAAGATATGGGCATAAGGAGTTTAGCTTTCAGGGAGAACATAAGATACTCTCGAACTATCTTATTTTGCTATGACTACTAGTAAATGGTTGAAAAATGGTTATAAGGAGTATTTGGCATACATAATGGATTCTAAAAAGGAAAATAGAAAGTTAGAAGAAATCTTAGTAGTCACAGATTTTTTCTGATGTATTTGTTGATGAATTGTCTAGGTTGCCTCCCAGTAGGGAGATTAAATTCTCTATTGATGTGATACTAGGTTCATCACATATATCTAATAGCACCCTACAGAGTGACATCGACTGAGTTAAGAGAGTTAAAGTTCAAGAATTTTTAGATAAAAAATTTATCGAACCTAATGTATTTGGGGAGCTCCTGTGCGTGAAGGAGGAAGATGGAACGATGAGATTATGTATAGACTACAAATTGTTGAATAAAAACAAATATCTTTTATCAAGGATAAATGAATTGTTTGAGCAGTTGCAAGGAATAAAAGTGTTTTCTAAGATAAACCTGAGATCAGATTATCACCGGTTAAGGATAAGGGAGAGAGACGTGCCTAAGACTGCTTTTAGGACACATTATGGTCATAAGCTTCTTGTGATGTCATTTGGATTGACTAATGTTCTAGAAACATTCATGGACTGGATGAATAAAATGTCTGAGCCATTTCTTGATAATCTTGTGGTTATGTTCATCGATAACATCTTGGTGTATTCTAAGACTAAAGAAGAGCATGCAAAACAGTTAGAAATTGTGTTGGAGATTTTTAGGAGAGAAATTGTATGTTATAATTTCTTAAATGTGAATTTTGGCTGAAAGAAATGACCTTCTTGGAACATGTATGTAATGACCCATCCCGGGTTGGCTGCTCTTAAAACGGTGTCATCACATTTTGAAAACCTCAGCACGATACATATATGCAACAATAAAAATAATACTAAATGAAATTTTTACCTTAAATCCTCGACCCTCAACATGGGAGGTACATAAATATGATATTAACTGAAACATAATATACAACGTAAAATGCATGAATATTTACAAATAAAATTTTTATTTCATTTTCTCATTTGTTTGAGGATGTTGACACGTACGTGGCTTACAGAAAATGATTTTGTCTGACTCTCAACCCACCAAACTATTTGTCTTGTCTGCTACCTGAAATCATTGTACAATGAGGGATAAGTTTAACAAGTTCAGTGAATTAAATTTACTAGAAGTATTCAATTTGTATAAATAGCCATTTTATATTTTATCATTTATTTCTCATACGACTGGATAATAGCATATAGGCTAACATTTAAATAATTTCTATCATATCATATTTTTATGTCTCTTTCTCACTATAACTGTCTCTATGTGAGACTCATTTATTTATAAAATAAATGCATAATATCAACAACACATCAGTAATAAAATCAACTTGTAAAACAGATGCAATGCATGAATTATTATTAGGGAACATCTTCCCACATGTCGACATGTTTTTATCTTAGACCGACCACCTCCCGATTATTTTCTTTCCAGCATATACCGGCTGTCACAGTATTTATTTCCAGCATATACCGGTTGTCACAGTTTTTCAATTAGACCAGCTCCCTCCCGGTTCTTTTATTTTATACACATGCATATGAGCAATGATATGAAATATGTATATGAACAATAATATAAAAACAACATGGATTCAAATATCAAATTTGGCTATCCTGTTTTTCCTCAAATTTCTACTTGATAAATTTGATTAATTTTTTCTCCTCATATATCACATCCATTTATTAACCATAACTCATCAAGAATTTTATTTATCACCATCATTATTAAATTAACTCATTTTTCTAATAATATATATATATATATATATATATATTTTTTCACATAATAATTATCTACGTGTCCAATATTCATATCATACCTATCAATCAAATTTTTATCTACCACCAAAGCATAAGCTAATAATTTATTTTAATATTATCACTAGATATTTCATTTTTATTTAGATTACTTAAAGTAAATCTAACTCACCACATAGCACTTAGAGCTACCCGTGGATCACCTCCTTGTCTTTCCTGCCTCTCTCAGCAATTTCCCCCAGTAGCTAATCGTCAACACCTGACATAATATTTATATTAAATTTCTAATTTATTCTTCAATTCTTCATAATTTACACCCTTTGAAAATTCTCACTTTGAATTATGGGAAATTTCATGTATGCTAAAAAATTTCAAAAATAAACATTACGTTATTACCTTATGTTTTTCTTATAGCTACCTTATGTTTTTCTTATAGCTTCCTGTGACTCTTTATAAAATTCCCCTGCAAACCCCTTCAAAATTTTGCTCTTTCGACCTTTCTTTTGGTCACCAAGTTTTTAAAGAAATAGAGTAATTGAAGGAAAACCAAACATGATTTTGTAGGTATAATTTACGTTTACATATAAGTGTGTGCGTGTGTATATATATATATATATATTTGCTGCCACAATAATCTCGGCAGCTCATATTTATTTGAAAATTCAATTGGGCAACTCAGCAGCCTTGCTGCCTTACATGCAGCAAGGTTGCTTTGTCTTGGCAACAGGTGTTGCAACCTGTTGCCAACTTTTGTTTTTTTTTCTTCTTATTTTTGCTGGACGTCCCGATTTTTTTTCCTTTTTCCCATTCTGGAGGATTCCAGAAATTTTTTTTTTAAATTTAACTTTTCGCATTTAAAATATATATATATATATATATATATATACTATTTTAATTCTATGTCATATTTATTAAAGTACTTCTTTACCCTTACTTTACAAATACGGGTATTACAATTCTACCCTCCTTACAAAAATTTCGTCCACGAAACCTAATTCAAGAAAAAGTTGGGGGTATTCCTTCTTCATTCTTGCTTCATGCTCCCACGTGACTTCTTCGACATCTTTATTCTACCATAATACTTGAATCAAAAGAATGACTTTATTTCGCAAGACTTGTTCCTTTTTGTCTAGGATTTTGACTGGTACTTGCATAAAAGTCAAATCTTCTTGAAATTCAATTGCCTGATTCGAGATACTATAAGATTCATCGTATATGCACTTCCTCAATAGTGACACATGAAACACATTATGTAATTGCTATACTATTGGTCCAATTCTCTCGATCACCTCATATGGCCCCACAAATCTCAAGTTCAGTTTTTCTTTCTTTTTAAATCTCAACATTCCCTTCCACGGAGATATCTTCAAAAATACCTAATCACCAACTTGAAACTCGAGAGGTCGTCTTCTTTTATCAGCATATCCCTTCTGTCTATTCTGGGCTGGTCTAAGGTTCTTCCTAACCAGTTTGATCCTCTCAGTAGTCAAATCTATCATTTCTGGGCCATATATCTTTCTCTCTCCAACTTCTTCTCAACATACTGGAGTTCTACACCTTTTACCACATAAAGCCTTGAAGGGTGCCATCCTAATACTAGTTTGATACTGATTATTGTAGGCAAATTTGATTAAAGGAAAATAAGCATCCTAGCTCACTGAGAAACTCAATACACTTGCCTTCAGCATATCTTCTAGTATTTTGATGATTCTCTCTGTCTCCCCATCAGTTTGTGGATGGAAAGTTGTACTAAACTGCAATTGTGTACCCATAGCTTCTTGGAAACCTCTCCAAAATCTAGAGGTAAATCTATAATCTCTATCTGATATGATACTCAAGGGTACTCTATGTAATTTTACTATCTCCGCTACATACAACTCAACCAACTTTTCTGGACTCCAGGTAGTTTTAATAGGAAGAAAATGTGAAGACTTAAAAAGTCTATCCATTATAACCCACACAGCGTCATGTCCCCTCTGGGTACGGGGGAAACCAGAGACAAAATCCATACTCACGTTTTCGCATGGCCACTCCGGTATTGGAAGAGGTTGTAATAAACTTGCTGGATGTCTATTCTCAGACTTCACCTGTTGACAAGTCAAACATCTAAAAATATATTCCACTACATCTTTTTTCATCTCTGACCACCAATAATTCTGTCTCAATCCCCTGTACATCTTATTATTACCCGAGAGCATGGAATATACAGAATCATGAGCCTTCCTTAGTATCTCCTTTCTCATCTCCACATGATTGGGAACACAAAATCTATGCCCCAATACCACCATACCATCTTCTCTAATTCTAAACTCGGTTGGCTTCCCACTCAACACTTCCCGCTTGATCTTCTCTATTCCCTCATCTCTACCCTGCATCTGTAATAAACGATCAGTAATAAAAGATTGTATCAGCATATTCGCCATCAATACTCCTCTATCATTGATTCTTAATTGCATCATTATTCTTCTTAATTCTATCATCATGCTAGTATTATGACTCCCAATAGCAGCTAATCTCCTTGTAGCCTTTCTACTCAATGCATCAGCTATTACATTAGCCTTTCCTGAATGATAGTGAATTGTACAGTTATAATCACAAATCAACTCCATCCACCTCCTTTGCCTCAAATTCAATTTCTTCTGGGTCGGTAAATGCGTCAAGCTTTTATGATTAGTAAAAATTTCATAATTTGCTCTATATAGATGATGTCTCCAAATCTTCGAAGCAAAAACTATGGCAGCCAATTCTAAATCATGGGTCAGGTAATTCCTCTCATGGTTCTTCAGTTACCAAGATGTATAAGCTATAACTCTCCTATGTTGCATCAACACACATCCCAACTCCTGATGTGATGCATCACTATAAACCACAAATCCTTCATCACCAGAAGGAAGCACTAATACCGGGGCAGTAGTCAATTTTTCTTTCAACAGTTGGAAACTTCTCTCACATTCCTCTGACCACCTAAACTTCACGTCCTTCCTGGTCAATTTAGTCAATGGTCAGCAATCATAGAATTTTTTTTGTATAAATCTCTTATAATGACCAGCCAACCCCAAAAAGCTTCTAATTTCAGTTACACTCGTGGGTCTTCTCAATTTAACACCGTTTATACTTTTTGTGGGTTAACTACTATTCCCTCTTCCGACACAACATGCACTAAGAAAGATATTTCACTCAACCAAAACTCACACTTAGAGAACTTTGCATATAATTTATCACTCCTCAAAATCTCCAACACCATCTCCAAATGTTGTATATTCTCCTCTCCATTCTTGGAATATACCAAAATATCATCAATCAACATAATCACAAATCTGTCCAAAAATGGTTTAAACACTCGATTCATAAGGTCCATAAATGCTGCAGGAGTATTAGTCAACCCAAATAGCATCACCAAGAACTCATGATGGCCATAAAGTGTCCTAAAAGTAGTCTTAGGCACGTCCCTCTCCTTTATCCTTAATTGATGATAACTCGATCTCAAGTCTATCTTAGAAAACAATGTAGCTCCCTATAACTAATCAAATAAATCATCTATCCTAGGTAAAGGATATCTATTCTTGATGGTGATCTTATTCAACTATCTATAATCAATACACAACCTCATTGTCCTGTCCTTTTTCTTTACAAACAACAACAGGACTCCCCAGAGTGACATACTAGGTCGAATATACTGTTTATCTAGAAACTCCTAAAGCTGAACTTTCAACTCTCTCAATTCAGCTGGTGCCATTCTATAGGGTGCTATGGATATGGGTGCTGATCTTGGAATCACCGCAATAGAAAACTTAATCTCCCTATTGGGAGGCAAACGAAACAACTCATCAGGGAATATGTCAGAAAAATCTTTCGCTACCAAGATTTCTTCTAACTTCCTACTTTCCTTGCTAGAATCTACCACATATTCCAAATACCCCTCACAACCCTTCTTCAATCATTTACTAGCAGTTAAGGCAGAAATAAGACAATTAGCAAGTATCTTACGTTCTCCCTAAATATTAAACTCCTCATGTCTATATCTTGAACACTACCTTCTTTCTGGAACAATCAACTCAAGCGTAATATGTTGACAACCAATTCATTCTCAAAATTAAATGAAATTATAACATATTCAAAGATAATAAATCAGGTTCAGATTCTGTATCACTTATACGAATCACACAACCCTTGTAAACATTTATGATTATCACTCTATCTTTAGTGGAAACTTCAACAAAAATATTTTTGCATCAAAGAACTAATACATACTTCAACAGACTTCATATGAATACTGGATGCAAAAGAATGGGTTGCACCAAGATCAATAAACATTGATATGTCCACCTTCTCTACACATAAAGTATTTCAAATTTTGACAATTCTGGGATAAATATCTTATCTGAATATATCTATAACAAACTTTTGTCTCTCAATCATACATCAGATTATCACTTCTCCTTGGTGGCATACTTACTTCCTTTGTCGTGACTCCCAATTCCCATAACCTGTCTCCCAAATCTAAAGGTCCCAACGATAGTATTATGAGCTATAGAAGTAACAGATCCTGCTTGCCTTTGACTCTGTACTTCAGTTCTATGTGACAAAGAATGCCTCCTCTGGGTGGTCTCCCACCCTGCATATTCATACTAGTACCACCTCTGAGTTCCTAAAATCTAGACTTCTTTCGCTAATTCCTTCTTCCTTTAAATTCCATCACATCCTTCTCAATCTGAAGTGCTATATCCACAAATCTGACATAATTTATATGCCTCATGTAAGATAGTTTTGATCAAATATTAAAACATATTTCATTTTTGAACCTCTTACACTTCTTTTCCTCTAGGTCTACCATTTTCACTATAACCATTGACGAGACCATGAATTTACTATCATACTGAGCCACAGTCAACCTATTTGCCTCAAATAAATAAAATCTCTATCTTGTTATGCTCTAAAGGTCTAAGAAAAGTATTTATCAAGGAAAACCTCCTTAAACCTCTATCAACATCTACACTTACCCTGGGAAGAATATCCTCACACCATTCTAGGGCCTCTCTCTCTAACTTGAACGTAGTAAAGACGACCCTTTGCCTGATAGTCACTGGTAAAATACCAAATAAATCTCTCTACATGTTTCTCCCAAAACTCAAGCTTAAAAGGATTCATAGATCCTTTAAACAATAAGGCATCCAACTTAATATATCTCCCTGCATCTCATGCATAAACTCACTTTTCCCCCTTTTTAAATGTCTATCATTACTGGATTAACAATCTTAGGCACTACTCTAGCCTGTTCATCAAGTCTATGCTATAAGCTATCAACTCTATCATCTGTTATATTGATTTTATCAAGAGCATGTGTAAGGGCTTATTTTAGCTCATCTTTTTCAACTTTAGATTCTCTTATACCTTTACTAATACCAATTATACTGTCAACACGTTCCCTTCTAGGAACTACAGGTTCAGACTCAACCTCAACTTGTCAAAATATTGGGGGCCTACCATGCCCTCTCAAATCAACAACTCTAACTCTAGCTATAGTACGTCCACGTGACATCCTCAGACTATTAAAATATAATTTATTTTAATCTTCCACTTTCTTACTTTTTATGCAGTCTACATAATCATAAAACCTAATGCTCTGATACCAAAATTGTAACGACTCATCTTGGGTTGGCCACCCTTGAGACGGTGTCATCATATTTTGAAAATCCTAGCACGACATATATATGTAACAATAAAAATAATATTAACATAAATTTTTACCTTAAATCCTCAACCCTCAACAGGGGAGTTACATAAATCTGATATTAACTTAAACATAATATACAACGTAAAATGCATGAATATTTACAAATAAAATTTTTACTTCATTTTCTCATTTGTCTGAGGATGTTGACACGTAAGAAAATAATTTCATCTAACTCTCAACCCACCAGACTATTTGTCCTGTATTTTACCTGAAATCATTGTACAATGAGGGATGAGCTTCACAAGCTCGGTGAATTAAATTTACTAGAAGTATTCAATTTGTATAAATAACCCTTTTATAATTAATCATTTATTTCTCATATGACTGGATAATACCATATAAGCTAACATTTAAATAATTCCTACCATATCATACTTCTATGTCTCTTTCTCACTATAACTGTCTCTTTGTGAGACTCATTTATTTGTAAAATAAATGCATAATATCAACAACACTTCAATAATAAAATCAACATGTAAAACAGATGCAATGCATGAATTATTATTAGGGAACATTTTCCCATATGTCGACATGTTTTTATCTTAGACCGGCCTCTTCCCGGTTCTTTTCTTTCCAGCATATACTGGCTGTCACGATATTTATTTCTAGCATATACCGACTGTCACAGTTTTTCAATTAGACCGGCTCCCTCCCGGTTTTTTTATTTTATACACATGCATATGAGTAATGATAAGAAATATGCATATGAACAATAATATAAAAACAACATGGATTCAAATATCAAATTTAGCTATCCTGTCTTTCATCGAATTTCTACTTGATAAATTTCATTAATTTCTTCTCCTCATATATCACATCCATTTATTAACCATAACTCATCAAGAATTTTATTTATCGCCATCATTATTAAATCAATTCATTTTTCTAATAATATTTGTTTTCACATCACTAGATATTTCATTTTTATTTAGATTACTTAAAGTAAATCTAACTCACCACGTAGCACTTAGAATTACCTGTGGATCACCTCATTATCTTTCTTGCCCTTCTCAGCAATTTTCCACGGTTGTTGATCATCAACACCTGACATAATATTTATATTAAATTTCTAATTTATTCTTCAATTCTTCATAGTTTACACCATTTGAAAATTCCTACTTTGAATCCGAAAAATTTCATGTATGTTAAAAAAATTCAAAAATAAACATTATGTTATTACTTTATGTTTTTCTTATAGCTTTCTGTGACTCTTTATAAAATCCCCCCGTAAACCTCTTCAAAATTTTGCTCTTTCAACCTTTCTTTCGGTCCCCAATTGTTTAAAGAAATAGAGTAATTAAAAGGAAAACCAAATGAGATTTTGTAGGTATAATTTACGTTTACATATGAGTATGTGTGTGTGTGTGTATATATAGGTTTGTTGCCACAATAATCTTGGCAGCTCACATTTGTTTGAAAATTCAATTGTGCAACTCAGCAGCCTTGCTGCCTTACATGCAGCAAGGTTGCTTTGTCTTGGCAACAGGTGGCCTGTTGCCAACTTTTGCTTCTTTCTTTTTTCCCCTGTTTCCCATTCTGGACGATTCCAGATTTTTTTTTTAAATTTAAATTTTCGCATTTAAATATATATATATATATATATATGCTATTTTAACTCTATGTCGTATTTATTAAAGTACTTCTTTACCCTTACTTTACAAATACGGGTATTACAATGTAATATTGGGAAATGACATAATAGTTGATTCACAAAAGGTAAGGGCAATGTAAAGTTGGGAGAGACGAACTAATAGGACTAAGATTAGAATCTTCTTGGGGTTAGCTGGTTAGTATAAAAAATTCTTTCAAAATTTTTCTAGTATTGTAATACTGTTGAATAGACTGACCAGGAAAAATGTGAGATTTGTATGGTGAGGGAAGTGTGAGAAAAAAATTCCAATTACTAAAGGAGAAATTGACTACAACTCCAGTATTAGTGTTTCCTTCTAGTGATGAAGGATTTATGGTGTATAGTGATGCGTCGCATAAATGATTGGGATATGTGTAACATAGGAAATCTGTGGCTCATACTTCTAGGCAATTGAAGATTCATGATAGAAATTACCCTACTCATGACTTAGAGTTGGCTGCTATAGTGTTTACTTTAAAGATTGGAGACATCATCTGTATAGAGCCACTTGTGAGATATTCATGGGTTATAAGAGTTTAACATACTTACCTACCTAGAGAGAGTTGAATTTGAGGCAAAGATGGTGGATGGAGTTGATTAGTAACTATGATTGTACAATTCACTATCATCTAGAAAATGCGAAGCTGATAGCTGATGCATTGAGTAGAAAGTCTACAAGAAGGTTAACTGCTATTGAGAGTCCTGATGTGAAATTGATGATAAATTTAAAAGAGATAAGAATGAAGTTGAATATCAGTGATAGAGGATCATGGTTAACGAATATGGTTGTACAGTCATCCCTAGTAAAATGCTTTAGAGATGCAAGGTAGAGATAAAGAAATAGAAAATATTAAGCATTGAGTGCTTACTAGAAAGCAATATGAGTTCAAAAATTTGAAATGAGGGTATTTTTGTATTGGAACATGGATTTGTGTTCCCAATGAAGCGGAGTTGAGAAAGAAGATATTGAGAAAGGTATATGATGATGTATATTCGATGCATTCGAGTAACAATAAGATGTATAGAGGATTGAGACAAAATTTCTGGTGGTCAGGATTAAAGAGGGATGTAGTTGAGATTGTAAGGTTGTATGGAGCACCATTAAGCATGGTGTCAAATAGAGATGCTAGATTTACATCTTAGTTTTGGAGATATATTCAGAAAGCCACGGGTACACAATCACAATTTAATATAATTTTTCACGCTCAGACATAAAGGATTATTAGAGTACTAAAAGATATGTTAAGGGCAAATGTGATGAGTTTCTAAGTAAGTTGGGATGATTACATGCCATCGATTGAAATTGTTGATAATAATCAGTATCAAACTAGTATTGGGATGGCACCGATTGAGAAATTGTATGGTAGGAGGTGTAGAACTCCTATATGTTGGGAAGGAATGGGAGAGAGAAATATATTTGGTCCATCAATTATTGAGTTAACAACTGAGAGGATCAAATTGGTTAGAGATAATCGTAAAGCAGCACAGAGTAGACCGAATAGCTATGCGGATAATAAAAGAAGACCTCTTCAATTTCAAGTAGGTGATTAGGTGTAAATAAAAATATTTCCATGAAAAGGTGTGTTGAGGATCAAAAAAGAAAGGAAAGTTGAGTCTGAGGTAAGTGGGACCCTATGAGGTTATTGAGAAAGTTGGGCTAGTTGTGAATAGCCTGTATTTGCCTCCAGAATTAAAACATTTATATAATATATTTCATGTTTCACTTTTAAGAAAGTGTTTACATGATGAATATTATAATATTTCGTGCTAAGCTATAGAAATTCAGAAAAATTGGACTTATATACAAGTACCAGTGGAAATTTTAAACAGAAAAGAACAAGTCTTGCAAAATAAAGTCATTCTTTTGATTCGAATATTATAGCGGAACAAAGATTTCGAAGAAGTCATGTGAGAGCATGAAGCAAGAATGAGGAAGGAATACTCCCAACTCTTTCTTGAATTAGGTAAGGAAATTTCGGGAACGAAATTTTTGTAAGGTGGGTAGAATTGTAATACCCATATTTGTAAAGTAAAGGTAAAGAAGTACTTTAATAAATCTGACATAGAGTTAAAATAATATATATATATATATATATATACATATACATATATATATACATATACATATACATATATATACATACATACATATATATATATATATATATATATATATATATATAAATGCAGCAGGTTAAATTTTTATAAAACAATTCAAAAAAAAATTTGGAGTTTCCAGAAGAAGGAAGGAAAAAAAAAAATCTGGGACGTCCCAAAAAAAAGAAAAATCTGGCAACAAGTGGCAATACCTGTTGCCAAGAGGTTTAAACCTTGCTGCATGTAAGGCAGCAAGGCCATTTCATGGAAGCAAAATAGAGAAAGGCTGCTAAGTGTTCAAAAAGTGTGGTTATATATATATAACGTAATTTATTTTATTACTTACCAAATCCTGTTTGGTTTTTTTCAATCTCAAATCTAAATTACTTTATTTCTTTAAACACTTGAGGACCAAAAGGAAGGTTGAAAGAGCAAAATTTTGAAGGGGTTTACGAGAGAATTTCATAGAGAATCACGGGAAATGCAAAACGATACCGTAGCATGTAAAACGATGCCGTGGCATGAAAACAATGATCGGGGGCCCGTTTCCAATTAGACTAGGGTCTTCAGGGCCCGATCCGAGCTCGTGGCACGCAAAACGATGTAACCGTTCTAGGTAGTCCACCTGCCATCTTTGCGCTGATCTGCCAACTCAAGGTATCTTAGTGCCAATAACGTGCTATCTGACAACTCAGCATCATCTGACTCGGATCCTCCTGCATCAGTTGTTGTGAGTGCCAAAATCAACCATACTCGTTGAAATTTAAGTTAGAGAGAGATATGAGAGATTGAGAAGAAATATTATAGAATAATTCTTATTATTGTTGATGTTATGTGAATAAACCATGACTATTAAATCTTAATAGGAATAGGAAACATAAAATAAGAATGCTAGAAAATCTAATACATACTAGAAAAGCTAATACATATGTAATTAGGAAACTATATCTCTCGACACTCCCTCTCAAATTGGAGCATACACATACACCAACTTGTTACAAATAAGCCCATACCAATAACAAACATGATCTAATCTGAAACAATAAACCAAACCCATACATAATAACTCATGAGAATAGGTCAGAGCTCCACAAGTTAGGTCACCACGTTGGTACCACCTAACGAGACAAAATCTGAGAACACTGGATCGATAAGACTTTGATTTTTGTTTTGTTTTTTTTTTTTATTAACTTTGACTTGAATGAGCTACAATCAATAAATCAGGAGGATAACAACATCAACTTAGGTCGAATAGGGTTAACAACATCAACATCGAGTCAACAACATCAACATCAAGGTGATGAACTTTTCTTCGAGAATGATCAAGAACTCTTCTTCAGGAACTTAGGAATCCCTCTTCTAAGCTAAATTTTTTTAATGGTATTTATTTCAAATCAACACCAAGATCCCAAACTATGGGCTTTCATACCATAGGCTCTGATACCATGTTGAAATTTAGATTAGAGAGATGAGAGTTTGAGAAGAAATATTGTTGAAGAATTTTTAATATTTTTATTGTTATGTGAATAAACCAACAACCCTATATATAGATCTAAGACTATAAATCCTAATAGGATAAACTAAGAATACTAAGAAACCTAACATATATATCATTAGGAAACTATATCTATTAACAGTTCTATTATCACTATTCTTATGATGCTGATGGACAATATATATTAGTACCTTTTTCTGTTGTGAAAATAAGGATTGAGCATAAACTTTTGCACTTAGGGTGATCTCGGTGAATACTTTAGATTTTCTTACAGATAAGCTCCTTAGTCTTTATGCATGAAATACGTGCATGTTTAATGATATATGTCATTAAATCTTAAACACACCTTTGCGTAGAAAATAATTATGAGAAAGTTTGTGACTTGTGAGAGAAATAGTAAAAATAAAAGTAGAAGGAACTCAACTACAGAGTCAGTAGTCGTAGCATCTCCAGACTAAAGATTAGCATGATTGCATCATTGTTGGCTCTTAGCTGCCAAAACATCATTCTTTAATGCACTGAAATTTTAGGAAACTATCAGAAGAAAGTCTATGAAGAGTGACAAAGATTTATTAGTGCCTAATAATTTGGGTGAGTGATGTGGTTGAAATCTCGTTTAGATTTATCTTGTGCGCTATATATATAATTTTAGTTTCAATTCATGCTGCTACACAGTACCTATTGAAAAAGAGAACTAATTTTTTATTTTTTATTATTTTTCTATGTAAGGCTGTCATCAGGGTCAAATGCTCCTGAAGAGAAGGAACAGATTGCTTTGGATGACATTAGCAAGAACGAAAATCGCGAGGGGACTTCCAAGAGCTGACATTGTGAAGATAAAGGGAAATACCCATGCCACAATTTAAGTTAGGTCACTTCTTGAGAGGGTGTCTCTCATGTTCTAGATTGTGCGCGCACAAGGAAAATATTATGTTCATTGACCGCGGGCGCTTTATTTGTGGCGCTTCCTTGAAGCACCGCAATATTCAAAGAACAATTTGATGGTGTATGATCAAAAGGAAAATGAGTAGTCTGAGTCTAGGGACCAAATCATGTATTTATACTTGTTCTCCCATCAAGAATATCTGTATTCCATACATCGGTTACCACAATTAAATGGGTAACGTCCCAATAACTCTAGCAATGTTATGCAATGAATAGGTTGAAATAATGGGCCATAAATTTTAAAATGGATTGGTTACATTCTCCCACTTGGTCCATACATTTAACCTAACTTAATCCCATTGATTATATTTTAAGAAGTAAATACATGAATCATGGCGATAAGTCCTCTAAGAATGAGTATTATCTTTCATGTATTACGATGCATTTAGTTCCTCAAGAATTATTCTTCATGTGGCAACATTTCTTAATGAATAAACCCTATGTTTATTCTTGGTCCTATACAGATGAATTTTTCTCAAATAAATTAAGGTGCACATGAATATGAGAAAACATCAAAATATATAAGAGTTTCATTAATAAACTGTATGTATACAATTACAAAGTGGAACCAAGTCCCATTTTCTCTACATGATCCTTGAATTTCAGAGGTGGCATGCCCATAGTCAAAGGATCAGCGATCATCAATTCAGTGCTAATGTGTTCAATGACCACTTTATTTTCTTTTACACGTTCTCTTATGGCTAAATACTTAATGTCGATTTGTTTACTTCGACTTCCACTTTTATTGTTCTTATCCATAAAGACAGCAGCTGAATTGTTGCAGAAAATTCTCAATGGCCTAGAAATAGAATCCATGACTCTAAGCCCAGAAATGAAACTCCTAAGCCATACACCATGTGAAGTAGCCTCAAAACAGGAGACAAACTCAGCTTCCATAGTAGAAGTAGCAGTCAATGTCTGCTTGACACTTCTCCAAGAAACAGCTCCACATGCCATTAGAAAAATGTACCCTGATGTTGATTTACGTGAATCAACACAGCCAGCAAAGTCTGAATTAGAGTAGCCAATCACATCCAGATTGTCCATCTATCTATATATAAGCTTGCAGTCTTTAGTTCCTTGAAGATACCTCATTACTTTCTTTGCAACTCTTCAGTGGTCCATACCTGGGTTACTCTGATATCGCCCTAGCATCCTTACAACAAATGCAATGTCAGGTCTAGTGTAGACCTGAGCATATATAAGGCTTCCGATTGTAGAAGTATATGGAATGTTCTTCATAGACTCCCTCTCAAAATCATTCTTCGGGCATTGGTTCAAATTGAACCTATCACCCTTCATAATGGGAGCTACACTTGGTGAACAATCTTTCATCCGAAATCTCTTTAAAACTTTGTTGATATAGGTTTCTTATGACAGACCTAAGACACCTCGAGGTCTATCTCTATGGATCTTAATGCCAATGACATAAGATGCCTCACCCATATCTTTCATATCAAAAATTTTAGAGAGAAATTGTCTCACCTCATGCAGCAAGCCATTATCATTGGTTGCAAGTAAAATATCATCCGCATATAAAACAAGAAAACAAAATTTACTCCCACTGACCTTCTGGTATATACATTGATCCATGGGGTTTTCAGCAAAACTGAATGAAGAAATTACTTTATGGAATTTAAAATACCATTGACAGAAGGCTTGTTTTAAACTGTATATGAATTTCTTAAACTTGCAAACCAAATGCTCACCATCATTAGAGGAGAAACCTTCAGGTTGTTTCATATAAACCTCCTCCTCCAGATCTCCATTAAGAAATGCGGTTTTCACATCTATTTGTTGCAGCTCAAGGTCAAAATGAGCAACTAATGCCAATATAATACGAAGAGAATCTTTCTTAGATACAAGAAAGAAAGTCTCCATGTAATTGATTCATTCTTTTTGAGTAAATCCCTTAGCAACGAGTCTCGCTTTGTATC
Source organism: Bretschneidera sinensis (assembly GCA_023935145.1). Lineage (NCBI taxonomy): Eukaryota > Viridiplantae > Streptophyta > Magnoliopsida > Brassicales > Akaniaceae > Bretschneidera > Bretschneidera sinensis. The sequence goes on from CM043704.1 coordinate 51,431,114, forward strand.
TCTCAATGTTGCCTAATGAATCTTTTTTGGTCTTAAAGACCCATTTACAACCAATGGCCTTTGCCCCATTAGGCAACTCTATAAGATCCCAGACTCCGTTGCTTTTCATGGAATTCATCTCTTCCTTCATGGCATCGTGCCACAAGGTTAACCCTTTGCAACTCATGGCCTATGAAAAGGTTTCAGGATCATTTTCGGCTCCAAAATTATAGTTAGATTTTTGTAGATACACAATGTAATCACTAGGAATTGCTGATCTCCTGTCTCTAGATTTTCTTAATGTTGTACCAATGTCTCCCAGAGGAGCTTGTGGTTCAACTGGTTGTTCAGGAGCTTGTGGTATTTCCTGAATTGCTTGATCTATTAGAATGTTGTCAGCAGCTTATGGAATCCCAATGATTGATTGGTTAACATGAGCTTATACTTGAGATGTGCTATGAACTATAACCAATCTATCATTTGATGAAGAATGTTGAGATTCTGTATAATCATGTGCAAGTTCTGTATGATTATGTGCAGGAACTAAGTTCCTGAATCGATCCCTCCCACTGATAATGTCATTCTCTAGAAACTTAATGTTTCTTGATTCCACAATCCTAGTAGTATGAGTTGGACAATAAAACCTATAACCCTTGGACCTTTCGGTATATTTAACGAAATACCCACCAATGGTCGTCGGATCAAGTTTCTTCTCTTGTGGGTTATAAATCCTCACCTCAGATGGACATCCCCAAACGCGCATATGTCGCAAACTAGGTTTCCAACCTTTCCACAATTCAAATGGTGACTTGGGAACAACCTTGGTTGGAACTCGATTTAATATATACGTAGCCGTTTTTAGTGCTTCAGTCCACAAGGATGTAGGAAGATTAGAGTTGCTAAGCATAATCTGCACCATGTCCATCAATGTTCGGTTTCTTCTTTCTGCTACACCATTCTGGTCCGGGGAACCAGACATAGTGTAATGGGCAACAATTCCATGTTCTTGAAGAAACTTGGCAAAAAGACTAAGTGATTGTCCACTTTCTGTCTATCTACCATAATATTCTCCACCTCTATCGGATCTCAAAATTTGTATTTGCTTTCCACATTGGTTCTCAACTTGAGCCTTAAAGACTTTGAAGGCATCCAATGCTTCATTCTTCTTATGAAGCAAATAGATATACATATATCGTGAGTAATCATCGATAAAAGTGATGAATATTTCTGACCATGTGCGTCCAAGTCTAGAGTTTGGACAACATATATCAGTATGAATGATTTCCAATATGTCTGAACTCCTATTATCACCTTTCTTGGACTTGTTGGTCTGTTTTTCCCTTAATGTAGTCCACACAAGTCTCAAAATCAGTATAATCTAGAGTACTAAGTACCCCTTCATTCAATAATCTCTTAATTCTCTATATAGAGATATGTTCTAATCTCCAGTGCCATAACATAGAGGAATCCTCGTTAATATTACACCTTTTAATGCTAGTTTGAACATGCATTGAACTATAAGTGGCATTATTTTGCAAATAAAGGCGATAAAGACCATCAGACAAAATACCATTCCCAACACAATCAGTTTTATAAAATAAACTAAAAGATGTGTCTTGAAAATTAAAAGAATATTCAAATGGTACAAGTTTGGAAACAGATATCAAGTTTCATGAGAAACTTGGTACATAAAAGGTCCTTTCTAATTTTAAAATAAAGCCACTACTTATGGTTAAAACACAAGTTCCAATCGCCTCCACATGTGAGCCCATCTTGTTGCTTGATAAGATGGCTTGATCACTTCCCACTGGCTTCCTTAGGTTTTGCATACCCTACAAAGAGTTTGTAATATGGATTGTAGATCCAAAATCAATCCACCAGGTGTTAAGATTAACATTAACTATATTAGATTTATAACAAACAAACGAGATTGGATTACCTTTCATCTAAAGCCATTTTTGGAATTTGATGCATTCCTTCTTCTTCTTAATGTCAGCTTGAGGTGGTATTTTTTCTTTCCCCTTCTAATTAGATTTATGATTGGTTTGAGATTTGATAGCTTTAGTTTTGTCCTTCCCACGGGTAGTAACCAACATTGCACTCTCACCCAGTTCCATCACAAGTCTTTCTTCTTCTTGAACACACATGGTCTTTAATTCATTGATTGACCATTTTTCTTTATGTGTGTTGTACGAGATTTTGAAAGGCCCGTACTGAGTTGAAAGGGTGTTCAGAATGTAATGCACCAGGAAGGACTCCGACATATCAACCTTGAGTTTCTTAAGTTGAGCTGCAATGTCACGTATTTGCATTATGTGTTCGCGCACACCTTTTATGCTGGTGAGTATGAGGGATGATAATTTCATTATTAGTGTGCTTGCCAATGCCTTTTCTGAAGTGACAAATTGATCGTCAATGGCTTTCAGCAAATCACGAACTTTCTCATGCTAGTCGACAGAACCACGTATACCAGCAGTTATCTTAGTCTTGATAAACATCACACTGAGCCGGTTGGATCTCTCCCATTGCTCATATAGTGTGACCGCAGCTGGAGTGTTGTTATCGGCGAATGCAGGTGGTTTGTCCTTCCTAATAGCATAATCTATGTCCATCCACCCTAGATGGAGGAGAATCCTCTCCTTCCATACCTTATAGTTATCTTCCTTAAGTTCAGGTATGTCACAACGGATATCAGAAAAACTAGTGGGTTGAGAAACTGCATAAAGTCCAAAAGCTTATGTCAAGATTTGAGGTTTAATACTCTAAATTGCATGTTTTACCAATGCAAAAACATGCTAAAATTGAATCTAATTTCATTAAAAATTACATGTAGGCTAAATTTTTAATTCAATAAGATTCTTTATACTTTATGACAGATTTTATCAAACTATTTTTACTAAATTCATAATGTATATTATGATTATAGTTTGATGTTTTTTTATCTTTAAACTTTATGATAAAATTATTAAATTAATTATTCCTAACTCCTGTGGGTAAATTCAGAAAAGCTGATTTTAATATATTATCCTAATTAATTATATAAACATAATAAAATCCATGTGGGGTAAAATCATTATATTTATATAATTAATTACAATTAATGTCCATTATGTGATCCTAATCCACTTAATATATAATTTTTTATATGATTAAAGATGTTGTAGCTACTCCTTAAATATTTAAATTATATGGTTCACTAAACATTTATATTTACTATATTTTAGGCTCTATTTAATGCCTAAGAACAATTACGCAGTAACATAATAGGCAGTCACTAAGAGTGCTACCAGGATAATTGGTGGAGACAAAGCCTCATTAAAAACCAAAATCCTTAGACAGAGCATTGTCCCAGATCATGCTATTTTATGCCAACTACAAATTGTTTATGAATTATTCATAATTTTTAACTTAATTATTCATACTAATATATTATGAACCTTAATGTGTTATGCACAAATTAAGTTTTATGATAATAACCTAAGTTTACATAATCTAATAATATCTAAACTTAATAATATGTTATCATATGTAAATAAAATTCTCATAAATAAAACCTGAATTGCACAATTAAACATAATATTATGCACTTAATTTAATTCTATGCACAAAATAAACTTATTCTAAAAGTATGAATTGAAAAACAAAAATTCATGCGAAATATGAGCATTTAACCAAAATTTCATATATAGAATTAACATAAATAGTATATATACATAATCTTAATTTGAGCATAATAATCATAAAAATTACAAATAAATGTCGAACATTAAATTATTCATGTACTAAAACTATTTAAACTTAAATTGCATGCATAACTATAAAAAAAAAAAATTATACATACAAAGCAACATAATTTTAAGCACATAAATAAAATACATTATTTTTTGCAAATAATTACAAATCATATGCAAAATTATGAAAATCCATAAATTTAGGCCAAGATCTGAACTTCAATATATATATATATATATATATAGTATTTCTAGAAAGTTACCGAATTCTGAAACTGTAAGATATTTTCCTAAACGGCAGAAGGAAAAAAAATGGTATTTTTCAAAACAGTTGTCTTCAACCTTCAGCCGGGTCGTTTTTGATCCGTTTTCAAAACCCAACTAAATCTTGGCTTCTAGGATACCAATGCAAGATTTTAAAACTTAAAAATACTAGAAATCAAATTTCCTAATGATTTCTAACATTATTTTTCATCAAAAATTTTTGAAAAATCAAATTATTTTTCGGCTATAAAACAAAAGTTTTACAGATTCCTTAATACTTCAAGGCAGAGACAAACAAGACTCTGATATCAAATGTAAAACTTAAATATAATCTAAACATGCTAAACAATTTTAGATAGCATATAGATTAAAAGCGGAATTAATATGGACCGAAAACATATACCTCCGGCCATTGAAGCTTTTCACTTACACAATTTGTTTTCCTCTCGGTATTGATACTTCTAGATTCTCAGAACTCTCCAATTTGATGGTGTATGATCGAAAGAAAAACGAGTAGTCTGAGTCTAGAGACTAAACAATGTATTTCTACTTGTTCTCCCATCAAGAAAGTCTATATTCCATACATCGGTTACAACAATTAAATGGGTAACATCCCAATAATTCCAGGAACATTATGCAATGAATATATTGAAATAATAGACCATAAATTTTGAAATGGATTGGTTACACAGAGCAGAAAAATATAAAACATCTAACTAGCTTAATACACACAACATTTATTTGTTATTGCAGAGTCTTAAGCTAAGCTAGAAAATCTGGAGTTTGCACATAAGCACGGATGGGTAAACTTTTTTTTTTTGATAAAGTAAAGAATATATTCATCCAAAAGCAGCAATAAGACCGCTGCAAGAAACACATAAAGGAGAATAACAAAGCAGCAAAGCTACAAGAATCAACAACTGACAGAAATAGAAACCAAAGAAAATCAAGTACAAGGCAAACTATTCTAAGAGAGTTATATAATTCCCAATTTTCACAAAGGATTCTGTCTCTAGAAGCCGGCTTCAGATAGGTAAACTTAGCCTTATTTTTTTGGGACTTGTATCAATAAATTTCTCCAAGACAGACTCTCTTGCTCTCAATAGGTCAGGAAAATTAAACATCTTTTAAGATCGTGTTTGGTTTCATTAATCTAAGATTATCAATTATATGTTCTCACTTACACTTCGCTGAGTGAAAAACTTACAATTTTGTACCATATTTTTTTTTCAAAAACCTCCCGTTCACTAAAAAAGAAAAAAAGGGAACCAAATTCTATCGATTTGCAACAGAAGCAAACACAATCTGAAACACAGATTCATGTCCCTGAAAAACATCATATGAGTGTAAGAACTTAAATAAAATCTAAACATGCTAAACAACTTAAATAGCATATAGATTAAATGCGAAATTATAAAGATCGTAAACATACCTCCAGCCATTGAAGCTTTTCACTTACACAATCCGCTATTCTCTCAATATTAGTTCTTCTAGACTCTCAGAACTCTCTTAAATTTGATGGTGTATGAAAGAAAATGAGAAGTACCGAGTCTAGGGACCAAACCTGTATTTATACATGTTCTTCCATCAAGAACATCCGTCTGTATTCCATACGCTTGTTACCATAATCAATGGATAGCCAAAGGGTTAAACATGGACCATATATAGGTTGGTTATATATACCGTATACTCTCAATACAACCATTGAGAATATGAACCAACATTCTCTAAGCATACACCTTGTGTTTTTTCTCTAACACTCTAACTTGCTAACTTTTAATATGCTCTATGGTTATCCTATTTATAGGAGAAATGCACTAAGAATAATTGAATTAATTTGGCCACAATTAATGCTTAGTGGAGCACATCTACCTCCACTTAATTGCCACAATTAATGCTTGATTTTATTACATCTACCTCCATTTAATTGCCACAATTAATGCTTGAATTTATTACATTCTCCCACTTGGTCCATATGTTTAACCTAACTTAATCCCATTGATATATTTTAAGAAGTAAATACATGAATCATGGCGATAAGTCCTCTAAGAGTGAGTATTACCTTCCATGTATTACGATGCATTTAGTTCCTCAAGTATTATTCTTCATGTGGTAACATTTCTTAATGAATAAACCCTATGTTTATTCTTGGTCCTATACATATGAATTTTCTCAAAGAAATTAAGGTGCACATGAATATGACAAAATGTCAAAATATGTAAGAGTTTCATTAATAAATTGTATGTATACACTTACGAAGTGGAACCAAGTCTCATTTTCTCTACATGATCCTTGAATTTCAAAGGTGGCATTCCTTTAGTCAAAGGATCAGCGATCATCAATTCAGTACTAATGTGTTCAATGACCACTTTCTTTTCTTTTACACGTTCTCTTATGGCTAAATACTTAATGTCGATGTGTTTACTTCGACTTCGAATTTTATTGTTTTTAGCCATAAAGACAGCAGCTGAATTGTTGCAGAAAATTCTCAATGGCCTAGATATAGAATCCATGACTCTAAGCCCAAAAATGAAACTCCTAAGCCATACACCATGTGAAATGGCCTCAAAACAGGAGATGAACTCGGCTTCCATAGTAGAAGTAGCAGTCAATTTCTGCTTGACACTTCTCCAAGAAACAGCTCCATCGGCCATTAGAAAAATGTACCCTGATGTTGATTTATGTGAATCAACACAGCCAGCAAAGTCTGAATCAGAGTAGCCAATCACATCCAGATTGTCCATCTGTCTATATATAAGCTTGTAGTCTTTAGTTCCTTGAAGATACCTCATTACTTTCTTTGCAGCTCTCCAGCGGTCTATACCTGGGTTACTCTGATATCGCCCTAACATCCTTACAACAAATGCAATGTCAGGTCTAGTGCAGACTTGAGCATACATAAGGCTTCCGACTGTAGAAGCATATGGAATGTTCTTCATGGATTCCCTCTCAAAATCGTTCTTCGGGCATTGGTTCAAATTGAACCTATCACCCTTCACAATGGGAGCTACACTTGATGAACAATCTATCATCCGAAATCTCTCTAAAACTTTGTTGATATAGGTTTCTTGTGACAGACCTAAAACACCTCGAGGTCTATCTCTATGGATCTTAATGCCAATGACATAAGATGCCTCACCCATATCTTTCATATCAAAATTTTTAGAGAGAAATTGTTTAACCTCATGCAACAAGCCCTTATCATTGGTTGCAAGTAAAATATCATCCACATATAAAACAAGAAAACAAATTTTACTCCCACTGACCTTCTGGTATATACATTGATCCATTGGATTTTCAACAAAACCGAATGAAGAAATTACTTCATGGAATTTAAAATACCATTGACGGGAGGCTTATTTTAAACCGTATATGGATTTCCTAAGCTTGCAAACTAAATGTTCACCATCATTAGAGGAGAAACCTTCAAGTTGTTTCATATAAACCTCCTCCTCTAGATCTCCATTAAGAAATGCGGTTTTCACATCCATTTGTTGCAGCTCAAGGTCAAAATGAGCAAAAAATGCCAAAATAATATGAAGAGAATCTTTCTTAGATACAGGAGAAAAAGTCTCCGTGTAATCGATTCCTTCTTTTTGAGTAAATCCCTTAGCAACGAGTCTTGCTTTGTATCTCTCAATGTTACCTAATGAATCTATCTTGGTTTTAAAGACCCATTTGCAACCAATGGCCTTCGCCCCATCAGGCAACTCTACAAAATCCCAGACTCCATTGCCTTTCATGGAATTCATTTCTTCATTCATGGTATCGTGCCACATGGTTGACCTTTTGCAACTTATAGCCTGTGAAAAGGTTTCAGGATCATTTTCGGCTCCAAAATTATAGTCAGATTCTTGTAGATACACAATGTAATCACTAGGAATTGCTGATCTCCTGACTCTAGTAGATTTTCTTAATATTGTACCAATATCTCCCAAGGGAGCTTGTGGTTCAACTGGTTGTTCAGGAACTTGTGGTATTTACTGAACTATTTGATCTATTAGAATGTTGTCAGCAACTTGTGGAACCTCAATGATCGATTGATCAACACGAGCTTGTACTTGAGACGTGTTATGAACCATAACCAATCTATCATTTGATGAAGGTTGAGATTTTGTATGATTATGTGCAGGTTCTGTATGATCATGTGCAGGAACTAAGTTTCTGAACCGATCCCTCCCACTGATCATGTCATTCTCTAGAAACTTATCGTTTCTTGATTCCACAATCCTAGTAGTATGAGTTGGACAATAAAACCTGTAACCCTTGGACCTTTCGGCTTATCCAACGAAATACCCACTAATGGTCCTCGGATCCAGTTTCTTCTCTTGTGGGTTATAAATCCTCACCTCAGACAGACATCCCCAAATGCGCATATGTCGTAAACTCGGTTTCCAACCTTTCCATAATTCAAATGGTGTCTTGGTAACAGCCTTGGTTGGAACTCGGTTTAATATATACGCAGCCGTCTTTAGTGCTTCAGTCCACAAGGATGTAGAAAGGTTGGAATTGCTAAGCATACTCCGCACCATGTCCATCAATGTTCGGTTTCTTCTTTCTGCAACACCATTTTGGTCAGGGGAACCAGGCATAGTGTATTGGGCAACAATCCCATGTTCTTGAAGAAACTTGGCAAAAAGACCAGGTGCTTGTCCACTTTCTGTGTATCTACCATAATATTCTCCACCTCTATCGGATCTCACAATTTGTATTTGCTTTCCGTATTGGTTCTCAACTTTAGTCTTAAAGACTTTGAAGGCATCCAATGCTTCATTTTTCTTATGGAGCAAACAGATATACATATATCGTGAGTAATCATCGATAAAAGTGACAAAATATTTCTGACCATGTGCGTCCATGTCTGGACAACATATATCAGTATTAATGATTTTTAATATGTCCGAACTCCTATTAGCACATTTCTTAGACTTGTTGGTATGCTTTCCCTTAATGCAGTCCACACAAGTCTCAAAATCAGTCTAATCTAGAGTACTAAGTACCCCTTGATTCACTAATCTCTTAATTCTTTCTATAGAGATATGTCCTAATCTTCGGTGCCATAACATAGAGGAGTCATCGTTAATATTACACCTTTTAACGCCAGTTTGAAAATGCATTGAACTATAAGTGGCATCACTTTGTAAATAAAGATGATAAAGACCATCAGTCAAAATACCATTCCTAACACAATCAGTTTTATAAAATAAACTGAAAGATGTGTCTTGAAAATTAAAGGAATATCCAAATGGTATAAGTCTGGAAACAGAAATCAAGTTTCATGAAAAACTTGGTACATAAAAGGTCCTTTCCAATTTAAAAATAAAGCCACTACTTAAAGTTAAAATGCACGTTTCAATCGCCTCCACATGTGAGCCCATCTTGTTGCCTGATAAGATGCTTTGCTCACTTCCCACTGGCTTCCTTAGGTTTTGCATACCCTGCAAGGAGTTTGCAATATGGATTGTAGATCCAAAATCAATCCACTAGGTGTTAATATTAACATTAACCATATAAGATTTATAACAAACAAACGAGGTTAGATTACCTTTCTTCTCAAGCCATTTTTGGAATTTTATGCATTCCTTCTTCATATGTCCCTTCTTTTAACAAAAGAAACATTTTTTTTTCTTTCTTGATATCAGCTTGAGGAGGTATTTTACCTTTCCCCTTCTGATTGGCTTAAGATTTGATAGGTTTAACTTTTTCCTTCCAACGGGTAATAGCCATCATTGCACTCTCACCCAGTTCCATCACAAGTCTCTCTTCTTCTTGAACACACATGGTCATTAATTCATTGATTGACCATTTGTCTTTATGTGTGTTGTACAAGATTTTGAAAGGCCCGTACTGAGTTGGAAGGGTGTTTAGAATGTAGTGCACTAGGAAGGATTCTGACATATTAACCTTGAGTTTCTTAAGTTGAGCCGCAATGTCACGCATTTGCATTATGTGCTCGCGCACCCCTTTTACGCTGGTGAGTCTGAGGGATGATAATCTCATTATCAGGGTGCTTGCCAATGCCTTTTCTGAAATGATGAATTGATCGTCAATGGCTTTCAACAAATCGCGGACTTTCTCATGCTGGCCGACAGAACCACGTATACCAGCAGTTATCTTAGTTTTGATAAACATCACGCTGAGCTGATTGGATCGCTCCCATCGCTCATATAGCGTGACAGCAGCTGGAGTACTGTTATCGACGATTGCCGGTAGTTCGTCCTTTCTAATAGCATAATCTATGTCCATCCACCCTAGATGGAGAAGAATCCTCTCCTTCCATACCTTATAGTTATCTCCCCTAAGTTCGGGTATATCACAACGGATATCATAGAAACTAGTGGGTTGAGTAACTGCATAAAGTCCAAAAGCTTATGTCAAGATTTGAGGTCTAATTTTTCTAAATTGCATGTTTTACCAATGTAAAAACACGCTGAAATTGAATCTAATTTCATTAAAAATTATCTGTGGGCTAAATTTTTAATTCAATAAGATTCTTTATACTTTATGATAAATTTTATCAAACTATTTTTACTAAATAAATAATGTATATTATGATTATAGTTTGATGTTTTTCTATCTTTAAACTTTATGATAAAACTATTAAACTAATTCTTCTTAACTCCTGTGGGTAAATTAAGAAAAATTAATTTTAATATATTATCCTAATTAATTATATAAACACAATAAAATCCCTGTGGGGTAAAATCATTATATTCATATAATTAATTACAATTAATGTCCATTATGTGATCCTAATCCACTTAATATATAATTTTATATAATTAAAGATGTTGTGGCTACTCTTTAAATATTTTAAAATTATATGGTTCACTAGACATTTATATTTACTATATTTTAGACTCTATTTAATGCCTAAAAGCAATTACACAGTAACATAATAGGCAATCACTAAGAGTGCTCCCAGGATAATTGGTCGGGACAAAGCCTCATTAAAAACCAGAATCCTTAGACAGAGCATTGTCCTAGATCATGCTGTCTTATGCCAACTACAAATTGTTTATGAATTATTCATAATTTTTAACTTAATTGTTCATAGTAATGTATTATGAACCTTAATGTGTTATGCACAAATTAAGTTTTATGAGAATAACCTAAGTTTACATAATCTAACAATATCTAAACTTAATAATATGTTATCATATGTAAATAAAGTTCTCATAAATAAAACATAAATTGCATAATTAAACATAATATTATGCAATTAATTTAATTCAATGCACAAAACAAACTCATTATAAAAGCATGAATTGAAAAACAAAAACATGCTAAAAATGAGCATTTACTGAAATTGCATATATAGAACTAACATAAATAGTATATATGCGTAATCTTAATTTGAGCAAAATAATCACAAAATTAAAAATACATGCCCAACATTAAATTATTTATGCACTAAAACTATTTAAACTTAAATTGCATGGATAACCAAAAAAAGTTATACATACATAACACATAAATTTAAGCACATAAATAAAATAAATACCTACAAGGGTTTATAAACTTTATTTTTGCAAATAATTACAAATTGTATGCAACATAGTGAAAATCCATAAAATTGACTTCCAAGATTTTAAAACTCAGAAATACTAGAAATCAAATTTCCTAATGATTTCTAACATTTTTTTTCCATCAAAAAATACTCGAAAAACAAACTTTGAAATCAAATTATTTTTCGGGTATAAATCGAAAGTATTACAGATTGCTTAATACTTCAAGGCAGAGGCAAACAATGCTCTGATACCAAATGTTAGAACTTAAATAAAATCTAAACATGCTAAACAACTTAAATAGCATATAGATTAAATGCAGAATTATAAAGACCGTAAACATACCTCCAGCTATTGAAGTTTTTCACTTACACAATCCGCTATTATCTCGATATTGGTTCTTCTAGACTCTCAGAACTCTCTTCAATTTGATGGTGTATGAAAGAAAATGAGAAGTACCGAGTCTAGGGACAAAACCTGTATTTATACATGTTCTTCCATCAAGAACGTCCATCCGTATTCCATACGCTTGTTACCACAATCAATAGATAGCCAAAGGGTTAAACATGGACCATATATAGGTTGGTTACATATACCTTATACTCTCAATACAACCATTGAGAATATGAACCAACATTCTTTAAGCATACACCTTGTGTTTTTTCTCTAACACTCTAACTTGCTAACTCTTAATATGCTCTATGGTTATCCTATTTATAGGAGAAATGCACTAAGAATAATTGAATTAATTTGGCCACAATTAATACTTAGTGGAGCACATCTACCTCAACTTAATTGCTACAATTAATGCTTGAATTTATTACATCTACCTCCACTTATTAATTGCCACAATTAATGCTTGAATTTATTACAATGAGCACAAAATGACCAAACTATCATAAAGTAACAAAGACTTCAAAGAAAACTGAAACAAAAAAGTTATATAAACACAAGTATATTGCTATGAACAGTAGCAAAAAAATGTTTGGCCTTAGTAAAACGCGGTCTTCATGTTTTTTTATTTGAGGTCCTTTTATTATTTCCAATCCAAAAAGAGAATTTTAGGATCTGATTATAGAGGTCCACGGAATTCTCTAATTATTTTTTTATGAACTTTAGGATTAATGTAACATTAAATAAGTGTCATGTGGACTAATTCTAATGTACTTAAAATTGCAGTGGTAATTTGGAATGGAGTGAATTTTTTGCACAAAATTACAACCATAAAACAAAAATAGAACAAAACATGAATGTTGAACCAATAATTCTTATGATATGTCAATAATTCATCTTAGAAATGGCCCTTGATATGTCATTTAAGCTTTTATGAGTACTGTGGAAACATGCATGTGGCGGCATTGAATTATTTTTATACCCTTAATTAAGAGTGGTGATACCATGGATTTGTGAGAGTTGCTACGGAATCAGGAATATCTACTGATAATTACGAAAAAATTGAATAATAATTATTTCAAAAATATTAAAAAGAAAAAATTTAAATACCGAAGTTACTACTCAATTTACTGATGATTACTAATGGATTTTCTCGATTATTTGGTAACTCTAGTAAAACTGGATCTATGAGATCACCGTTTCTTAATCAATATCTAGAAAATTTGTAACAATAAAATATGATAAAAACATGAATTTTCAAAGATACATATAATGAGGTTTTCAATATTGTTAAACCATGAACTTCAGCCGCTCCTAATCATTACGCGTAACCATTTCTTTATGCTTCAAGAATTAGTAGAACGTTTGAGGGAAAAGGATTGAATTTGGTTAGCGTTATGGCTGGCCACTCTTAAGGTAGTCAACTGAAGTGCATGCATGACATACGCATAATTCATTTACACCTTTCTTTTCTTGTTTATATGAATTTTCAGTATTCAGCTACTTATCTATTTCGATTTTTAGTAGTGTTACTATGAAAATTGCGAGCTAGGTAGGTAAAGTCATGTTTCCTTGCTGTTTTCTATCCCAAAAATCCCCTTGAATGCAAACTTAAGAAGTTTAGGTGATTAAGGGTGGTTCATCAGTTTTTCATGCTCGGTTTTATAATTCAAAATTCAATTCCCATATTGGTTTTGTGAAGATTCTTATTATTTGCTTAGCTAGTTAGGAAATTTGGTTGGCACGAAATAGAAGTATTCATGACTGATCTGTTTTGTTCTCCTGCTTTTCTCATATCCAGGGTCAATCATTATTTCTTTTGCTGCAGACAAGAATGCAAGTTTTCACGACTCAGTTGTTCTTCAATTTCTTTGTATCCCTATTTGTTCTCCTAGTTAAGAGGGGACTTTGGAGTAGAACTGCTTCTAACACACCACAGAGCAAATAGAAAATTTGGTACGTAGTAATTAAGCAATTTTGATAAGGGTATAATTAGAATAAAAATTATTATCACTTTGTCACTTTTATTGTAAGATCAAGATTTTCTCTAAATATATAATTAAATGTCGCATCAATATTGTATATAATGTGACATTTATCAATCAATTGAAAACTTTTTTTTTTTTAAATTATTAAAAAAAATCTTCACCATTTAATATTATATATTAGTTAGGATAACGTGTGCGTGAACACTTACTCAATAAAGCAAACATCACCTGGACCTTCTTTTTCAACCACTGGTATCTTTGCCACGTGCTCTATCAATGTGTGGAACTACCTAAAGCAAGCAAAAATTAGAAATTAAAATTCTAGCGTGTCACACTTGAATAAGAATAACAGAACGTCCACACAGACTTGAGTAGTCTTTACAAGGTAATCTCCCTTTCTTACCTTGTCAATAACAAACTTTCAAAATTCAAAGACAAAATTTAAAGATACAAGTAGCAGTAACATCACATAAGCTTCTGCAAATCTTCGAGACATTCCAAGAAGATGGTAAATCTACCTGATATATATTTCCAATTATTTTATTATTGTCACGGGTCAAGTTGGTGTTTAAGTATCGCTCATAGTTTCCAAGGTCCAGGTCTAACTTTAAAACAGAAAGGACCTTACTACTGAAGAAGAATAAGTTACAAAGACCTCATTAATTGAAAAACAGTAAATATACATGATAAGCAAAGCATAAAAACATGTGGCAAAAAAATATTAAAATTAATGTACCTCAACGCCATCATCTATACAAACACTTCCTTATGCTCAAAGGGAAACAGTTCAAGCATTAGTGCTTAGATAAGGATCTGTACATGTTAGACATATTTAAAACAGTGATAATAATAACAATGATGTGGGGAAAAAATTCTTGTCCAATGACACAGTGATACGTGACACCCATCAATGGCAAAATAGTAAAATTCTAGACGAAAACCCTCACCCAATATCATAACGACACACAACAATCTCTAAGAGCAAAAAAGTAGTTCCATGACTCAGACAGACCAACCAGTCAAGTAGCCACACCTGACAAAGGGCACAATGGTAATTCCACACTAAGAGCCCTAGTACCATTACAACGCTCCAGTTTAAGGGTGAATTACTATCCAGATTATGGATAAATTATTCCAGCCTATGGCTAACTCCAAACTTATCTACAAGAGCTCTATTCCTATCATAACACCGAACCACTCTTCTAATCGGACTCTACTCTGAAACACTATATAAAGGGGGCTCTCATAATCAGAAGATACATTCACTCATAATCTACAGCTAACAACTTTATTTTAGCTCTCCATATTCTCAAAGCCCTATTTCTAACTTAGGCATCGGAGAGTCCCCCGGAGGCACGCCCTCTCCGATCCTCCGTCGACTTTTAAGGATTTTTCTTTTTTCGTGTGTGCAGGTACCACTTCTCGACTGTTCAAATCCTAGACAGATTTTCGGCATCAACAAACAGAAAGCAGCATTTAGCACAGCTCCAAAAGTAATTTGAAGAGAAAAGACAGGAAGAAAAGATAAGAAACTTAATGAAGGGTGATGTGGGCAAAATACACCACCCAATATTGAGAACTAGACCTATGGCATACCTCAAGGCCATGTCAGTAATTTCACATAAAAAATTTGGTCTCCAAAACATGAGAGACACTTGACTTGTAGAGACACCATTCCAATTAAAGGGGTTAAATGGTATTTTTCATAGAGGGGACCCACCACCTTTTTTCATTAGGGTAAAATTTCTAGTTTTATAAAAAGACTCATTATTTCAGGTATTACATTCTTTTACACACTTCCCAAAATATTCTTCTCTCTCTACCTTCACTTCCTCTTTTTATTTCATCCTTAGTCATCAACTGACTTAAGCATCTGATAGTCTTCCCCGGAGAATAAAACTTCGGGTGGATTTCCTTTTCAGGTGACCTTGTGCTCTCACAACATGGATATGACCTCAACTTATGACCGGGCTTGACGTGATTACCCTTATCTACTTTGCGATATCAACATATTGGCACCATTTGGGAGAACTACAAATTTATCTGAATGAAGCCATCGAGAAAACCCCCTCAACCTACTTTGAAGAGAACTATTCAACTAACCTCTGAGGTAGAGAGAAGAGAACTGGTTGAACTTCCTCTGCCCCTAGAACTTATGAATGAACACAACCATCATCAAGCCTCGGGGAGCAGTCAAAAGCCCGAAACAAATGATAAGCGAATCCAACCTGATCCGACAAAAGGCTGAAGATCTCCTGACCTTTGTTAGTTAAGCCAAGCAAGAGGATCTTTGAAGTCAGTACGACCATTTGAATGCCTTAGCAACCCATAATGAGGTCAGTATGGCTGCCACTAAGGAAACAAGAGCAAGGCTTCCTGCCCCTAACCCTCGCATTGTCAAAATTCAATCCAGCCGATGCGAAGAACGACGTGCAAATGGTTGAAGTCGGTCACACCCAGCCAAAAGGGCCGATCACAGCATCAGAAAACCCTAACTCTCCGATCATGAAGCTAAGTCCGTGTCGAACTCCTGACCATTGAGAAAACACTAAGAACAAGAACCCTACAAGGTCAATAGACAACTAAGGGAAATGAATGAATGTATTGGACTCGCACTACGGGGAAGTCGTTTGAACATCTCAAATTAGATAAAGCCTTTCGGTAACCCATTTTCTAAAGAGATCATGGACTCGAAAATGTCGCTCAACTTTAAGAGGCCTCATATTGAACCTTACATTAGAAATACATGCCTTATTGATCACCTCAAGACTTTCAAGTCTTTAATGTTTTTTCGTGGACATTTTGAGGCGACCATGTGTCGAGCCTTCCTTATAACCCTACGAGAAACAATGTGAATCTGGTTCTCTCGCTTGTCTTTCAGATCAATCAAATCCTTTGATAACCCCATTGAGCAATTTGCGACCCATTTCTTTAGCAGTCATGACCCCAAGAAAACTTCAGAAAGCCTACTCAATATCACCCAACACAATGATGAGACTCCATGATTATATCTCTCGCTTCACCTCAGCCATGGTGCAAGTTAGAGATCTGAAGCAAAAGGTGGCAGTGATGGCCTTTGTCAACGGCCTCTGAGCCTTTAACTTTAGTCATTACCCATCTAGAAACCAATTGCACACAATGCCAGATATGTTAGCAAAGGTTAATGAATTTTTTATTGCTAATAAAGATCGATCCATCCGAAGGAAAAAGGAATATTCCCTAACATGCAAGAAGAGGAAAGAGTCAAAAGGGTCCAAATCCAAGAACAATTAGAAAAAATGAAATCGAGATGATACTTACAAGAATAGAAAATCATAAGAGGATCATCGAGGATTTGGGAGTTACACCCCTCTAAATACCTCGAGGTTAGACTTTTTGATGGTAGTTGCGAACCAATACATCATCTGATGGTCCTCCTAAGATCAAGTCATCATTTGATGGTCCCCCTAAGATCAAGTTATCTCCCGAAAAGAGAGATATGAGTCAATTTTTTCAATCCATAAATATCATGGTCACGACACTGACAAGTACATGCACTTGAAGGATGAGATCAAAATCATGTTCCAAAGAGGATACTTTAAAAAGTTTGTCTGAGTCGACCCTAGGCAAAGTCCACCTCGGAAAAAGAGCCCAAACACCAAGATAAGAAAAGGCCAATGTAGTCCCGACAAAAAATGACAGATATCGAAGACACTAAAGTCCAACAAAGAATTTAGATAACGCACCAACAGCCTGCACCATTCAAACTATCTTTGGGGGGGGGGGGGGGGCAACCTCCGGGGGAGAATCTTTAGATTTTTGCAAAGCCTATGCGCGTTTTGTTGCTTTAGTGGAAGGACTGAACAAAAAGTCCTGAACTAACCAGGTCATCAACTTCACCGATGAAAACCTAAAAGAAGTGCAATTCCCTCACGATGACACAATAGTGATAACACTGGTTATCACAAACTTTGCAATCGATAGGTTTTGGTGGATAATGGTTCGTCACAAGACATCTTATACTACAACGCATTCAAAAGGATGAATTTTTCATATGACCAATTGAAACCTACCAGACAACTTTTATGACTTTTCAAACATCCTTTATATGTCTTTTTTAGGGATCTGATCTATCTAAAAAAAAACATCACTTTGCCAGTAACATCGGAGGCCTCAACTCACTAAACCATCATCATGAGCACCTTTCTATTGATAAACCTCCCCTTATCTTATGATGCCATCTTTGGCCGACCAGTGATGAATGCTATGAAAACGGTAGTCTTAACCTACCATTTGAAAATGAATTTCCCACTGAATACGGAGTGGGCGAGGTTAAGGGAAACCAACCTATAACCCAAACTTGTCACTTGTTACATAACCTCAATAAAGAGTTAGGACAAGTCTAACATCTTTACAATTGAAGAATTGAGAGACAAATCGAAGAAACCAAGATGAAAGCCAGTGGAAGAATTGATTTCAATCCCTTTAACGGGGGATGAAGAAAGTGATAAGATAGTCCAGATTAGATCGAACTTGGAGGGAGAACTCTAGGACCAACTAATCTCATTCATGAGAAAGAACCAAGAGGTTTTTGTATGGTCGACTATAGACATACCATGGATTGATATCAAGGTCATGGTCCATAGCCTAAACATTGGCCCCTAATATAAACCTGTGATATAAAAAAACATCATTTTGGCCCCAGGAGATAACAAGCCATCAACATTGAAGTAAAAAAACTCTTCAATGTTGGATTCATCCAAAAGATTGATTACCCAAAGTGGTTGGCTAATGTTGTCATGGTCAAGAAACTGAATGAAAAATGGAGAATCTGTATCGACTTCATCGACTTAAATAAGGCTTATCCTAAACTCAACTTTTGCTTACCAACGATTGACCAATTGATTGATGCTACGTTAGGCTGTGAAAAGTTGAGCTTCATGGATGCCTACCCCAAATACAATCATATCATGATGTACAAAACTGACTACCCAAACATAGCTTTTGTCACCAAAAAAGGCCTTTACTATGATAAAGTGATCCCATTTAGGCGCAAAAACGCCGGGGCCACTTATTAGATGAGTATTAAGAAGTTGTTCAAGGATCAAAACTGTAAAAAAATGGAGGTGTATGTTGATGTCATGCTCATCAAAATCATGCAAGTAATGAACCATATGGCTGACCTTAAGGAATGCTTTTTAGTGTTGAGGAAGCATCAGATGAAGCTCAACCCATCTAAGTGCGCCTTTGGAGTAACATCGGGCAAGTTTCTTAGATTCATGATGACCCAGCGAGGAATCAAAGAAAATCCTTAGAAGATCAAGGTCGCATTGGACATGAAAGCATCATAGAATATGAAAGAAATTCAAAATCTGGAAGGCCACATAACCGCCCTAGGTCGCTTCATGTCCAAATCGATAGAAAAGTGTTTGCCTTTCTTCAAAGCCTTGAAGAAAATCCAAGATTTTTAATGGGCAGAAGAGTGCCAAGCTTTCTTCAAAGAGTTGAAGAGATATCTAAGTTCATCGCTGTTGGGAAATCACCTCAAGATGCCCAGGTGGTGATCTTCCAAACACCAAAGTCTAGAATGACTTGTAATGAATTGGAATCAAACAGCAATCAAAGAAAGAACACAACAATTGTTATCGAGGTTCGACAATAGACTACGTCCCCGTGAGTTCCTCCGAACTCTCTATACTAAATCAATAAGTTCTTTACAAATACAGCAACTCCATTTTAAGAATCTCCTTGTTCTTGAAGAATGAAATAAGAGCAAAAAAAAGTGATAAGGACTTGTGTTTCCCTAAAATTTTCTCCAAGAAAATTCCTTTACAAAACCCTTGAATCCCCACTCTATACTACTCTCTCTCTAAACAACCAGCCTCTCTCTTGAATGAGTCTTTCTTGTGTTCAGTGTCTTTGTACTCTCACACACCACATGTTCTATTTCACACACATACCCACATGTCATATCACACACCACATTCTTACTTGTTGAGATTGAAGCTAGGTGACCCTTTATATAGTGCACCACTTTTTGAACCTATCTTAAAGACAATCTCAACCCTTAGATCTTGAGAACCAATCAATCATAGCCCTTCAACAATCCTTAGTGATCTTGTCCATTTTGAACATGTCCCACGCACCATTCAAAAGGCTGAAAAGACCAAGCATCAGTGTGCTTGGCGCCGCGGCCCAGAACAGGGCTTGCCGCAGCCCAGAGCAGGGCATACTTCTTTATCTTTCTGGGCGCCACGATGTGGGGGAGGCAGTGCTGTGGTGCACACATCCTCCAGGACTTCTCCTTGTTGGTGGCCACGGCGCACACCACCTGCGTCGCGATCCATAGACAAATACCAACAATCTCTACCTTTGTCTAAGTGATTAAACCCGAACCCATTGTGCAGAGAACTCAGTATCTAAAATCAACTTGAGTCACCATTCATTCGACTCCAATCTTAAGAAGTCCAAGGCAATGATTGAACTTACTTAGAGGTAGAACTTTGGTGCCTAAATCTACAGGATTTTCTTCCGTTGAGACTTTCTCCACATGAATGCATCCTTTCGTAAAATTTTCCCGAATGAAATGATACCAAACATCGATATGCTTAGTCTTCTCATGTAACACTGGGTTTCTACACAAGTGCCATGCACTTTGGCTATCCGAAGACACCACCACCTGCTCTTTTAGGACCTTCTACTCTTTCCATAACCCTTTGCACTACATAGCCCCCTTTATGGCTTCTGTTACTGCTATGTAATCAGCCTTGGTTGTTAAGAGTGCTACCACTGGCTGCAACTGAGCCTTCATGTACCTCAACAACCACTTCATCCCAAGCCAAAGCTTTTTTTTCGAGATTACTCACAAATCTGCTGAGAACACTCATTGCTTGAGAAATGTAGGGTCTAGTTCTTACCATCATGACCATGACTGATCCAACCACACTAGAGTAAGGGACCTTATCTATTTCTTTCTTCTTCTCATCCATTCCAGGACATTGTTCGCTAGAGAACTTGAAATGACCAGAAAGGGGAATCTTTATTGGTTTACCATCTTCCACAAAAAACTTGTACAACACCTTTTCTATGTAGGAATACCGAAAATCTTTCAACCCATTTCTCTCCCTTTCTCGAATTCTTCTCATCCCAAAGATCTTTTGTGTAAGGCTAAGATCTCTCCTCTCAAACTCTTCACTGAGTTGAGATGTTAACCTTTCTATCATCTCTCTGCTATTCAGAACCAATAGCATATCATCAACATAGACGAGGATAATCACCACTTCATCCACCTTGTGTCCAGGTGAGAAGGTTTTTGTGAAATCTATGCCTCATCTTTGCATGAACCCCTTCACCACCAGCTTATCCTTGTACCTGACTTTATCTCCTAGAGGGTTCCCTTCTTTTATCTTATAAGTGCACTTATAATCCACAACTCTCTGTTTTCCTGGAATGTTCACCAATTCCCAAGAGTTGTTCCTCCTCAAAGAATCCATTTCTTCCTCCATAGCTAGCTTCCATCTTGACGAATCCTTACGTCCTATGGCATCAATGTAAGTTTCTGGTTCACTTATCCCTCCTTCTATCCAAGGATCTGCTGCATTTACAGCCGCAAAACCATATCTCGAAGGTGGTCTGACCAGCCTTCTTTCTCGGTCCCTTGTGAGCTGATAATTATTCCGACTCCTTGCATCATCTCCTTCTAGTTCAACCTCCTCTCAAGTGTCCTGAGCTTGGCATTCATCAATGGACTCTACCTGGTCTGAACCCTCTTGCCTTCCTTGCTCTACCTGAACTAAATATTCCTTGATGCAATACTCCAAAAATTCCGAACTGGTTTGCTCACTATCCCCTGCATGGTTAGTTTTCTCCAAATAGGGAAATATATGCTCATTAAAAATGACATCCCTACTTATTATGAGTTTAAATCCTTTTTGTTCTAAGGACCACAACCTATACCCCTTAGCCCCTTCCCCATATCCTAAAAACACACATTTTTTAGATCTTGGGCTAAGTCTATCATCCTTTTGATGTGCAAACGTAGCACATCCAAAAGTCCTAAGGTTATCTAACTCAAGGGGTTTACCACTCCACATCTCCTCGGGAGTCTTAAGGTCCACAGCCCTAAAGGGTGATCTATTAACCAAATATGCAGCAGTAGACACCGCTTCCCCCTAAAAACATTTGGGTAAACCAGATCCTCTAACCATGTACCTAACCTTTCCATAAAGGTCTTATTCATCCTCTCAGCAACTCCATTTTGCTGAAGGGTTTTCACAACCGTTCTATGTCTTAGAATCCCATTTAAGTTACAGAATTGATCAAGTTCCTTGTTAAAAAATTCTAAGCCGTTATCAGTTCTTAACACCTTAATTATCCTACCCATTTGAGTTTCCTCCAGATTTTTCCACAGCACTAATTTATTCAAAGCATCTGATTTATTTTTAAGCAAATAAACCTAAACCTTTCGAGAATAATCATCAATTAAAGACAGAAAGTAAAGATTACCTCCTTGTGTTGGTGTTCTTGCTGGCCCTAAAAGATCCGTATGAATGTATTCAAGAATGCCCTTAGACTTGTTCACTCTGGTATTGAAGCTAACCCGATGTTGTTTCCTAAGAACACAACATTCGCAGAAATCAAGCTCCTCTACTTTGTCACCATTAAGTAGACCATTCTTACTGAGAACTTGTAGGCCTTTTTTGCTCATGTATCCCAAGCGAGTGTGCCAAAGGGCTGCCTTATCCATCTCAGCCATCAAGCTTGTTGCTTGATCCTTGAATTCTGTGTCTCCAATCATCTCATATTGACCATCCTTCATTGCTGCTTTGATCAATATCAAAGATCACTTGGTTACCTTGATCTTTCCTCCCTCTGCCTTGTATGTGTACCCCATGGAATCTAGTTGCCCCAATAAGATCAAATTTATTCTCAACTCCGAAAAATATCTCACATTCCTCAGCAGCCTTGTCATTCTATCAAACATCCTCAACTGGATGTCTCCCGTGCCCCTCACTTGGTAAGAAGTATCATTCTTCCGGAAAACCTTTTCATCATCAGTTTCCTTGAAATTCTTGAACCAATCCCTGTGAGGACACATATGATGAGTGCACCTGGTATCCAAGATCCATTTTTCGCTGCCTTTTTGCCCCTTGCTCACACTTAAGAACACAACAAGAACATCATCATCATCATGCTGTTCTGCCTTGGCAACAGAGGCCTCTCCATTCTTAGTATGGCTTCTTCCCTCATCCCTCATCATCTTCTTGCAATCTTTCTTGAAATGATCCTCTTTATGGCAGTAGAAGCATCTTTTCCCTCCAAATCTCAGTTTAGAGTGCGCTCTCCTATGGCTTTCTCCTCTACCTCTGTCCTAGTAGTAGCCATGTATGTTACTGCCATACCGAGTTGTTGGCCTTCCTCTAATGAATAACCCTTCTCCACTTGATGCTCGCTTCATCTTGGCATCAAGATTATCTTGCAACTCTTTATTAGGATCCATTTTGAAAGCAAATATTCATTTACGAAGATACCTCTTATTAGGGAGAGTCTTAGTAAGAAATAACTCATCTAGTTTCTTCCAAATGACAGCTGGATCTTTCAAGTCTCCGCACTCCCTGGTGACACTATCCGACATGTACAGAGAGATGGTGTTGTACGCCATCTTCTTCATCTTATTCCGCTGGACCTCCGTGATACTTGTTGGAAAAGTGTCATCTTCTCCAATCACCAAGTCCACCTTTTGTTACATAAGAATAACATTGATCTTCCGCTTCCAAAGGGCAAAATCTCTCTTTCCATAAAACTTCTCAACAATGAAGTTTGAACCCATCTTGCGGAGAAAATCCCAGATTTATGTAGCACCCATAATTGCTTTCCAACTTCTTCTAAATCTCAAGAACACGACCAAAGATTGATCTCAATACCGTTCTTGAATCACCCTCAAGAACACGATCAGATCTTGATCACCCAAGAAGTTTTCTTTTTCCAATTTCTAAACCTCAAGAACACGATCGAAGATTGATCTCTACTCTGTTCTTGACTCCCTCAAGAACACAATCAAACCTCGACCTCTACTTCGTTCTTGAATCAACCAATAAGTTGACCTTTGATTCTTGGAGTCTTGCTCTGATATCTTCTGTTCCAGCTCCGATACCCGCTCACCAAAGCTCTGATACTACTGTTGTGGTATCTCTTGCAGCTCTGATACCACTATTGTGGTATCTCCTCTAGCTCTAATACCACTATTGGGAAATCACCTCAAGATGCCTAGGTGGTGATCTTCCAAACACCCAAGTCTAGAATGACTTGTAATGAATCAGAATCAAACAGCAATCAAAGAAAGAACACATCAATTGTTATCGAGGTTCGGCAATAGCCTACGTCCTCGTGAGTTCCTCTGAACTCTCTACACTAAATCAATGAGTTCTTTACAAATGCAGCAACTCCTCTTCAAGAATCTCCTTGTTCTTGAAGAACGAAAGAAGAGCAAAAGAAAGTGATAAAAACTTGTGTTTCCCTGGAATTTTCCCCAAGAAAATTCCCTTACAAAACCCTTGAATCCCCAATCTATACTACTCTCTCTCTAAACAACTAGCCTCTCTTTTGAATGAGTCTCTCCTATGTTTAGTGTCTTTAAACTCTCACACACCATGCGTTCTATTTCACACATATACCCACATGTCATGTCACACACCACATTCTTACTTGTTGAGATTGAAGTTAGGTGACCCTTTATATAGTGCACCACTTCTTGAACCTATCTTAAAGATAATCTCAACCCTTAGATCTTGAGGACCAATCAATCATAGCCCTTCAACAATTCTTAGTGATCCTGTGCATTTTGAATATGTCCCATGCACCATTCAAAAGGTTGAAAAGACCAAGCATCAGTGTGCCTAGCGCCGCAGCCTAAAACAGGGCTGGCCACAGCCCAGAGCGGGGCACACTTCTTCATCTTTTTGGGCGCTATGGCGTGGGGGAGGCTGTGCCCCGGCGCACACCTCCTCTAGGACTTCTCCTTGCTGGTGGCCGCGGTGCACACCTTAACCTGATGCTGAATTTCTTCTCCTGTTTAATCCTTAGACAAATACCAACAATCGCTTCTCTTAACCAAACTCGAGGAAGGAGAATAGTTGTATATGTACTTGGCCACTAGAGAGGTGGCCATAGCCTCGATATTAGGTCGAGAAAGAGACAAAGTTCAAAGATCAATTTACTATGTTAGTCGAGTTTTTTAAGGCTCCAAGACAATGAGTTAATCAATTCAGAAACTAGTATATGTCATTGTCATTTCAGCCAAGAAACGACCATATTTTCAGTCACACCCCATTGTAGTGCTAACCAGTGCACTTCTACAAGTCCTTCATAAATTGAATCTCTCAGACCGATTAGTTAAGTGGTTTATTGAGTTGAATAAGTTTGAAATCAGGTACAAACCTTGGCTAGCCATCAGGGCCTAAGGATTAACTGACTTCATCGTCGAATGCACCTTTCATAACTGCCCCACTAAGGGTAAAAAACCAAAGCACAACCTAAACTCATGAGCTGTAAGCTCTTTGTGGATTGTTTCTCTAATGCATCTGAGTGGAGTCAGTCCCATCCTCATCAGCCTCGAAGGATTTACTATAGATATGTTTGGCAGTTCGACTTCAAAACTACAAATAACAAGGTCGAGTATGAGGCATTCCTTGCCGAAATGAAGTTAGCTCGTTCTCTCATGGTCGAAGCATTGGAAGTGTTTAGTGATTCGGTCATAATTTAGAAATAAGAAAATATGATGTAAGAGGGGCTCAAATAATCAAGTATTTGGTTAAAGTCAAGCAACTAACAAGGCAGTCCAAGTAGATGAAAGTGGTTTGAGTACTCATATTGGAGAACGCCAAAGCTGATGCTCAAGCACAATTAGCATCCTCTAAATATTTTAACCTTCCGAGAGTCGTCTAGGTCAAAGTCCTGTCTAGCCATAGCATAGAGAAAATCGAGATTATGGACATAGAAAATGAACCTAGTTGGATGGATCCAATTGTCAAATACCTTTAGAGTAATGAACTCCATGAGTCAAGGATTGAGGCAAAAAAGTTAATGTCTTGAGCAGCTCGATACTATATGATCGGAAACCTACTGTATATATCCCTTACATTACCATACCTAAAGTTCTTGAATCCTCAGGAAGCTGATTATACTATCAGAGAGGTTCATGAAGGAATTTTTGGGAAATACTTAGACAGGCGAGCTCTCTAACATGAAACTTTGAGGCAAGGGTATTATTGGTCAAGGCTCCAAAACAAAGTGCTTGACTTTATCATAAAGTGCATCAAAAGCTAGAAGTTTGTGTCAATCCTTTGTCGCCCCACGAATCTATTGATGGTCATCACTAGTCCAATGTCTTTCGCAATGTGGGGCATTAACTTACTTGGCCTTTTTCATAAAGCCATTAGTCAACTATAATTCCTGATAATGGAAACTAATTACTTTACCAAGTGGACAGAGACCAAACCTCTTGCCAAAATCACATATGAGAAATCAAGAGACTTCGTTTGGAAGTCTATCATTTGCCAGTATAGAATACCCAGAGTGGTGGTGACAGACGACGAAAAGCAGTTCAAAAGTGCCCGATTCAAAAACTTCTTTGTAAATCTTGGCATCAATCATCGGTTTGCCTCTGTTAGATATCTATAAGCTAATGGAAAAACTGAGGTTAAAATAGAACCATCTTGTAGACACTTAAAAAGAGGCTCGAGGACGCCCATGGGTAGTGGATCAATGAACTCCCATATGCACTTTGGGCCTCTAAGACCACACCTCGATCCCTAACTAGCGAAATTAATTTCTTTCTAGACTTTGGATCCGAATCTGTAATCCTTATTAAGGTGGTAGAACCTTCCCTCCAAGTGAAACTCTTTGACCCCCAGCAAGAAAGATAAAGGACCAAAGATAAACTTAGACTTGATAAAATGAGTTCGAAATAAAGCACTGCTAAAGCTCGTGACTTATCAACAAACGACCACCAAGTAGTTTAACTCCAAAGTAAAGAAAATAACATTTATGCTTGGAGAATTGGTACTCCGCAATAAAGAGGTCTTTGATCCCCGTGATATTGGAAAGCTCGAACACAACTTGGGAAACCAATCGCATCAAGATGGTGATTAAGATAGGAACCTCCGAGCTTGAAAGATTGGATGAAACTCTTGTACCACACAAATGGAATTTTAAGAATTTGCACAAATTTTATCAATGATGTATTTCCTTTCACTTTCAAAGAAAGCTTGATAAGCTATGCGATGTAAACTTTGCAAGACATGAATCAATGAGTATTATCTAATTTTGCTGCGAGCCTATTTTCTTTCATAACTTACACACCAAGTAGCAGAACCAAGACAACACAGAGATGTCCTAAGTTAAAGTTATTTCATGAAAGATCGAAGTTAAGTCTCCAAAGAGAAGCTTTAACCTTGTCAGATTCAAGCAAAACCTATCATCAATGACTTATGAAAAACCCTAAGTGAGATGACTCGAAAGCCTTAGGCCCAACCAAACATCATTCCTAGCAAGCTGAAGTGATGGATCGAAGCTCAACACTTAGGCAATTTGAAGGCAAACAAAATATTTGTAACATATACCAGAAAGAAAAAAAAAAAAAAAAGGCAAGTAACTAAAAAAGCCCATTTCATTTATAATACTAAGAAAGTTACATTAGAAAATCTACTAAGGCTGATTATACAAGATGATCAAATTCAAAACTAATTCATACTCCCTAACCTAAGTATCCTCTTCATAGGTACCTCAGAAGTAACTTCCAGTCCGAGCTCGACGTCACCCCATCACGGATCGATATCTTATCACCCTCAGCTTTAGGCATGACCTAGAAAAGGCCAATCGAGCCCATGCCATTTCTTAGCACCTTCCTCTTTGGCCATCTAGTAGCCTATGACTGGAACTTTAGTTGTTGTGTCTAGCAGATCCTTCCGATGAGCAGTAGTTTCACGAAAACTCCTCTACATTGACCTCTTTGGCCTTTTTAATCACCTCGCAGAGATAAGAAACCTCCACCGCTTTCTCTTAGACTGATTTCACCTTATCAGCCAACTAAAAAATCCATCTTCAAAGAAGACTTAGAAGCTTGAAGTTTCTTCGCCTTCTTCCTCTCATCAACTAACCCCTCATAGCTTGTCGTTGGGAGAACAGAGGTCAAAGATAACCTTATCCATCTGAAGGATTTGATCCATGGAATACGACACCAGTATCCTAGTCTGTGTCAATATCAACTAAGTAAGCCAATGCAAAACCAAAATCCACATTAAAAAAACCCTAAGTGTAAAACACTTCACCTTCTGGGCAGATTGAGCTAACATCGAAGCCAGCATTTTAAAGGAATAGTGTAGTACTCATGTTCATAAAATAAGGGTAAAAACCCTAAGTGAGATGACTCGAAAGCCTTAGGCCCAACCAAACATCATTCCTAGCAAGCTGAAGTGATGGATCAAAGCTCAACACTTAGGTACTTTGAAGGCAAACAAAACATTTGTAACATATACCAGAAAAAAAAAAAAAAAAAAAAAAAAAAAAAAAAAGGGCAAGTAACCAAAAAAGCCCATTTCATTTATAATACTAAGAAAGTTACATTAGAAAATCTACTAAGGCTGATTATACAAGATGATCAAATTCAAAACTAATTCATACTCCCTAACCTAAAAAGTAACTTCCAGTCTGACCTCGACGTCACCCCATCACGGATCGATATCTTATCACCCTCAGCTTTAGGTACGACCAGAAAAGGCCAATCGAGCCCATGCCATTTCTTAGCACCTTCCTCTTTGGCCATCTAGTAGCCTATGACTGGAGCTTTAGTTGTTTTGTCTAGTAGATCCTTCAGATGAGCAGTAGTTTCACGAAAACTCCTCTACATTGACCTCTTTGGACTTTTCAATCACCTCGTGGAGATAAGAAACCTCCACCGCTTTCTCTTGGACTGATTTCACCTTATCGGCCAACTAAAAAATCAATCTTCAAAGAAGACTTAGAAGCTTGAAGTTTCTTCGCCTTCTTCCTCTCATCAACTAACCCCTCATAGCTTGTCGTTGGGAGAACAGAGGTCAAAGATAACCTTATCCATCTGAAGGATTTGATCCATGGCATACGACACCAGTATCCTAGTCTGTGTCAATATCAACTAAGTAAGCCAATGCAAAACCAAAATCCACATTAAAAAAACCCTAAGTGTAAAACACTTCACCTTCTAGGCAGATTGAGCCAACATCGAAGCCAGCATCTTAAAGGAATAGTGTAGTACTCATGTTCATAAAATAAGGGTAAAAAAGTAATTTTATATATATTATATTGAATTAAATAATCCATTGATGAAAGATTTAGTAGTGATTTGAAATAATATTTGAAAGATAATATTAGAAATTGTGTTGAAAAGAGTTATAAATTTCTGAAGAATAAAGTATTGAAATTTTTTTACATTTGAAGTTAAAATAGAAGAATTTTGAAGAAAAATATTGACTAAAGTTGAGGAAAATAATTAAAATTTTTTGAAGGAAAATATAAATTTTACAAAATTTTTGGAAGGAAGAAAATATGAAAAATTGATTTTAAAGTATAAATAGCAAAAATGTAATTATGTAATGGTAAAACAGTAATTATGTAATGGCAAAACACTAAATTTTAAATGATGGAAAAACTGTAAATAACCAATGATAAATATGTAAATTGTGCTTAAAAAAAATTTGTAAACTTCACGAAGCGGTGAAGCGGCGAACCAGTGGAATAAATAAAAAACATTAATAATAAAATTTGAACGGTGAAGTGGTGGAGAAGGAAAAAAAGTTTATAAGTCTCTGAGTTCAGAGACTTTGGTTTTTGTTTACCAAATTATAATACCTATCTTCTTAAAGTGAGGATAAAGAAGTAATTTGATAGACATTACATGGAATTAAAATAATATATATATATATATATGAAATATTTATTATTGAATAAAATAATTATTTTGAAAAAGAAAAAAAAGGGCCTAGACATTTGGAGTCAAAAGAAGAAAAAGAAAAAAAAAATGGGACAACACTTGGACGTCCAGGTGTTGTCACACAAACATGCAAGAAACGCATGAGTGACAACAAAAACATAAAAACGGTGTCAGGGCGGTTTTGAGTAATAAAAACGGTTTTCATTGTTTTGTTTTATTATTTCTTACCAAATCCTGTTTGGTTTTCTTCTTTCTTCAATCCAAATTTCTTAGCAAAAAGTTATAAAGAAAATTTCTCCAATATTAGAGATAGTACTGTCCTTCAATTACAATAGTAAGACTTCATCATATTTGAAGTAAATTTTCAATAGAACTCATAATGAAATAATTATATTGTTTCAATTAAGTTATGAAATAGTATGATTTATGAAAGTTTATGATTAGGTGTTGGTGATCAGCAATCTCAAAAAATTGCAAAAAAGAACAGGAAAGGCAAGAAGGTGATCCACAGGTCGCTTTAAGTGCTACATGGTGAGTTAGATTTACTTTTAGTAATCGAAACCAATAAAAATATGAAATTATGATATTTGAATAAATGGGTTAATTACAATGATTTAATGATATATTTTCTGTTACATATGAAAATTGATAGATTTATTGATTGGGAATTGGAAAGTGTATCAAATATTAATTATATAAGAATTTATATTTTAAATAAGATGGATGAATTAAAAATATGCTGAGAAGTTTTATGAAAATTTTGAAAAATATGATTGAAAAGTGAATATGACATATGAGAAGATCATTTAATGAATATGATAAAAATAATAATTTTGAGACAGAGCTGGATAGCTAAATTGAATGTTTGGATGTATGCTTATTTTCATATTATTGCTCATATGCATGAAAAAAAAGACCAGGAAGGCAGCTGGTCTACTTCTTTTCATAGTGTTACTCATATGTATAAAATAAAATACCGAAAAGGCAATCGATCTAGCTGAAAATAAAAGACTGGGAAGGCAGTCGGTCTAGCTGAAAATAAAAAACCTGGAAGGCAGCCGATCTAGCTTAAAATAAAAGACCGGGAAGACAGCCAGTCTAGCTGAAAATAAAAAACCTGGAAGGCAATCGGTCTAGCTGAAAATAAAAGACCAGGAAAGCAGCCGGTCTAGCTGAAAATAAAAAACCTGGAAGGCAGCCGGTCTAGCTTAAAATAAAAGACTGGGAAGGTAGTCGGTCTAGCTGAAAATAAAAGACTGGGAAGGCAGCCAGTCTAACTGAAAATAAAAAACCGAGAAGTCAGCTGGTCTAGCTTAAAATAAAAGACCAGGAAGGCAGTTGATTTAGCCGAAAATATCAGGAAGACAGCTGGTCTGGCTGAAACATGTCGACATATGGGAAGATGTTCCCAAATGATAATATGAAATGATCTGATGAGAAAAAAAAAGATAATTTAAATTCATGCATTATATTTTCTTTAAATATTGATTATTATTGATTTTGATGCTAAAGTATCATTCTTGATTGTGAAATTTTTTATAGACAAATGAGTCTCACAGAGAAACAGATATGATGAGAAAGAAATGTGAAAGTATGATATGACAAAATTTATTTGATTGATTGATTCTATGATGTGAACCTCATAACGAGGTAAATAATGATGTTAAATTGATAATCTCAAGATAATTAAATATATGAGAAGAAAAATTGATATGTTTGATGATTAATTTAAGATGAGATTGATAAATTGTTGAATAAGATGTTTTTATTGATTTATGTTAGATAATAGATTAATGAATATGGGAAGATTATTTGAAAGTTTGAGTGATTATATGTGAAGAAATAGATGATTTATATTGGCAAATTAGAAAAGATTGAATTATAAAATGTGACTGGAAGTATATGATCGAGTACTTCTAGTAAATTTAATTTACTAAGCTTGTGAAGCTCATTCCTCATTGTTGAAAATTTTTAGGAAGTGGGCAGGGCAGATAAAGTTTAGAGCTGATAGCAGAGTAACTACCTTAAGTAAGTCTCGTGGTCAAGTCCTTAGACATTGTAAGAAAGAAGAAAGAAGAACTTGTAATAAAAATCTTTTCATACATTTTGTTATATGTATATATTGTTTCTGAAAGAAGGATGATTATGTTTCTTCTCTGAGCAGAGTTAAGGATTTGACGAAAATTTTAATTTTAATTGATATATTTTTGTATTATTACATTTATGTTTCGTATTGGGATTTCAAAACGTGACGACACCATCTCGTGGACAACCTAGGATGGGTCATTACAATTTTGGTATTAGAGTATTAGGTTTTATGATTCTGTAGACTGCATAAAAAATTTTAAAAAGTGGAAGATTTAAATAAACTACATGTTAATGTAGACTTTGAGGATGACACGTGGACGTACTAGAGCTAGAGTTAGAGTTGTTAACTTGAGAGGGCGCGATAGGTCCCAATATTTAGACAAGTCGAGGTTGAGTTTGAGTTTGTGGTTCCTAGAAAGGAACGAGTTGATAGTGTAATTGATACTAGTAAGAGTGTGAGAGAATTTGGAGTTGAAAGAGATGAGCTAAGAGAAGCTCTTGCTCATGCTCTTGAGAAAATGAATGTAACAAATAATAGAGTTAATAGTCTATAGCACCGACTTGATGAACAAGCTAGAGTAGTGCCTCAGGTTGTTGTAAATCCAATAATGGTAGTCATTCAAAAGGAGAAAGGTGTGTTTATGCACAAGATGCAGGGAGATTGTTTTGTTAGATATATTAAGTTGAATGCTTTGTTGTTTAAAGGATCTATGAATCCTTTTGAGCTTGAGCTATAGGTGAAATATGTAGAAAGATTATTTGGTATTTTACCAGTAACTAATAGGCAAAGGGTTGCTTTAGCTTCGTTTAAGTTAGAAAGAGGAATTTTAGAATGGTATGAGGATACTCTTCCCAGAGTAAGTACATATGTTGATAGACCTTTAAGTTGGAGTCAGTTTAAGGAGGCTTTTTATTTTATAAATATTGTTCATATACTTTCAGAGCCCAACATAAGAGAGATTTCATTTATTTGAGGTAAAATATGTTGACTGTGGCTTAAAATGATAGAAAATTTGTGGCCTTGTCAAGGTTTGTATCGAAAATGGTAGACATAAAGGATAAAAAATGTAAGAGGTTCCTAAATGGATTATATTTTGAGATTATATTGAAACTATCTTATATGAGGCATTTGAATTATGTTAGGTTGGTGGATATAGCACTTTAGATTGAGAAGGATGGGATGGAATTTAGAGGTAGGAGGGATTTGCTGAAGAGGTCTAGATTTGAGGAACCCAGAGGTAGTAGCAGTATGAGTGTTCAGGGTGGAAGACCACCCCAGAGGGGGCGTTCTTCTCATAGGGAACTATAATACAGAGTCAGAGGCAAGCAAGATCTATTGCTTCTATAGCTCAAAGTAATATTGGTGGAACCCCTAGATTTGGGAGGTAGGCTATGGGAACTGAAAGTTATAGGAGAGGAATAAGTATGCCACCAAGGGAAAGTGGTAACCTGATGTATGATTGAGATACAAAAGTTTGCTTTGGATGTAATCAGACATGGCATCTATCTTGGAATTGTCCTACTATGATGTACTTTGTATGTGGTGAGGGATGACATATTGGTGTAGATTGTCCAGTGGGAAAATCTATTGAGATAAGTGCTGGAGGTGTTGGGAGAAGACAGGTGGAGAGAGGTAGTGGATCAGAGAGTATGCGGGGTAGAGGCAAAGGACCGGTAGCTGAGAGAGGACGCGTCTGTCAGTTATAACCTAGAGATAGCAGAGTCTATGTGTTGACCCAACAGGATGCACAAGCCACTCTTGATATTGTTTTGAGTATGGTATCTATTCTTGATAGACATACTAGATTATTGGTTGATCCTAATGCAACTCATTCTTTTGCACCCAATGTGTTTATAAAGTCTATTAATATTTATATCAGTCCTTTGATGCATAATCTTATTATTGAAATTCCTACTGAAGATAGAATTATATTAAAACTATTTATTAGGGTTGTGTAATCCATATAGATGATAGAGAGTTTGAAGTTGATTTGTTTTCTTTTAATATAGTTGCTTTTGATTTGATTTTGGAGATGAATTGGTTGTCGGTGTATCATATATAGGTTGATTGTTTTAAAAAAAATGTAGTGTTCAAGATACCAGGACAAAATGAGTTTAACTTTCAGGGAGAACGTAAGATACTTTCCAATTATCTTACTTCTGTCCTGACTGCTAGTAAATGGTTGAAGAAGGGTTGTGAGGGGTATTTGGTGTAAGTAGTGGATTCTAGAAAAAGATTAGGAAGTTAGAAGAAATCTTAGTAGTGAAAGATTTTTCTGATGTGTTCCCTAAGGAGTTAACTAGTTTTCCTCCCAACGAGGAGATTGAGTTTTCTATTGAGATGATTCTGGGATCAGCACCTATATCTATAGCACTTTATAGAAAGACACCAGCTGAGTTGAGAGAATTGAAAGTTCAATGTCAGGAGTTGTTAGATAAACAATTTATTCGACCTAGTGTGACACGATAGGGAGCCCTTGTATTGTTTGTGAAGAATAAAAATAAAATGATGATGTTTTGTATAGACTACAAACAGCCGAATAAGATCACCATTAAGAACAAATATCTTTTGCCCAGGATAGATGATTTATTTGAGTAGTTACAAAGAGCAAGGGTATTTTCTAAGATAGACTTGAGGTCAGGTTATCATCAGTTGAAGGTAAAGGATGGAGATGTGCCTAAGACTGCTATTAGAGCACATTATGGTCACCATGAATTTCTTGTGATGCCATTTGGGTTGACAAATGCTCTAGCAACATTCATTGATTTAATAAATAAGGTATTTAAACTATTTCTTGAAAATTTTGTGGTTATATTTACTTATGACATTTTCGTATATTCTAAAAATAAGGAAGAACATGTGAAACATTTAAAGACTGTATTGGAGATTCTGAGGAGAGAGAGATTGTATGCAAAATTTTCTAAATGTAAGTTTTGGTTGAATGAAATTACTTTCTTGGGGCATGTAGTATCTGGAGATGGTATAGCAATTGATTCACAGAAGGTAGAGGTAGTGTTAAGTTAGGAGAGACAAACTAATGTGACAGAGATTAGAAGCTTCTTGGGATTGGCCGATTATTACAGAAGATCCATTCAGAACTTTTCTATGATTGTTACATCTTTGACTAGATTGATCAGGAAAGATGTGAAGTTTGTATGGTCTAAGGAGTATGAGAATAGTTTTTAGTTGTTGAAGGAGAAATTAACTACTGCTTTACTATTGGTGTGTTCTTCTAGTGATGAAGGATTTGTTGTGTATAGTGATGCTTTGCATCAAGGGTTGGGATGTGTGTTGATGCAACATGAGAAGGTAGTGGCATATGTTTCTAGGCAATAGAAGAATCATGAAAGAAATTACCCGACCCATGACTTAGAGTTGGTTGCCATATTGTTTGGTTTAAAGATTTGGAGACATTATCTGTATGAAGCCATTTGTGAGATATTTACTGACCATAATAGTTTGATATACTTAAATACCCATATATGACTGAATTTGAGACAAAGGCATTGGATTAAGTTGATTAGTGATGATGATTGTATAATACATTATCATCTAGGGAAAGTGAATATGGTAGCTAATGCATTGAGTAGAAAATCTACAAAAAGATTAGATGCTATAGAGAGTCATGATGTGAATCTGATAGTGGAGTTAAGAGAGATAATAATGAACTTGAATATTAGTGATAGATTAGTATTAATGGAAAACATGGTTGTACAGTCATATGTTGTAGAATGCTTATTAGAAATGCAAGGTAAAGATGAGGAGATAGAGAAGATTAAGCAAGAAGTGTTTAGTAGAAAGAAATATGAGTTCAAAATTAGAAATGATGGTATTTTAGTATTGGAACATAGGATTTGTGTTCACAATGATGCTGAGTTGAGAACAGAGATATTGAGAGAGGTGCGTAATGATGTATATTCGATGCATCCGAGTAATAATAAGATGTATAGAGGATTGAGACAAAATTATTGGTAGTCAGGATTGCAGAGTGATGTAGCTGAATATATTTTTAGATGTTTGGTTTGTTAGCAAGTGAAGTCGGAGAATAAATATCCGAGAGGCTTACTACAGCCTCTTCCTGTACTTGAATGACCATAGAAAAATGTGAGTATGGATTTTGTTTCTGGATTTTCCCATATCCAGAAAGGTCACGATGCAGTGTGAGTGATAGTAGATAAATTTTCTAAGTCATCTCAATTTCTTCCAATTAAAACTAATTGGAGTTCTAAAAAGTTGGTTTAACTGTATGTAACTAAGATTGTGAGGTTGCATGGAGTATGATTACGCCCAAAAAATAACGCGATAGTTGTAGCACAACTTTGGGGTGTCGATTCCACAGAGAGACAAATTTAAAGAATAGTAAAAGGAACAAAGAAACTAAAGAAAAATATTAAATGATTAATGGAGAACAAAGATTAATTTTAAATGCAAATTAAAGTGAAGCAAAGTGACTAACGGAGAAAGTACTCAAATTTGACAAATAGTAAAGCGTCGGGAATCCCTTGCACAAATCTGGTATTTTAATTATTCTTAATTCATTGAATAACTCAATTAGGAACTCAATTCGCAAAATTCTCAATCGGAAGGTGTAGATTTATAAACCAAGATTAAACCAAAAATAACATTTTGAAAAATCATTCACCACTTTTAAAATACGTAAATTATTATCACTATTGAGAAAATCCAACGACGACAATATACTTAGGAAGTGATATTGCAGCAAAGAATTAAATCAATATAGATAAATAATTGATCTAAACATAATCAAAGAGCTAATCCATTCAATAGAGAAAGCATAACTGAATCCATAAATAGAATAAATTCTACTATTATTCGGAGAAGAAAACATCACCAATAAATTGAGAATGATAAAACAAAAGAGTTTTAATAGTTAAAAATAAAATACATAAATTAAAAAATAAACAAAAATACCATCTACTGTGCAAGTTCATCCTTAGCCCCACTTGAGAATTTAGTTACCCATAAATATAATGGACAACAAAAATCTCAAGGGAAAAATTAGAGCAAACATTAAAGTGCTAAACATTAAACTTTAAAACTTAAAAGAAATAAATTAAAACTAACAATACATGGAGAGAGAAATTTCACTCGCAACTATTGTGCGGTGCTCCCCCCGATTGGTAGCAAAATCCTCCAGATTGCACCCTTTGGTAGCAATGTCTCCGATATTGCACAACCATTTGATGAAGTGAAATGGGGCTTTTATAGGGGAACTTCATTAGTGCAATGTGTTTCCAATCCGATGTGGGATGTGGGATGTAGAATGTATTTCCAACTGATGTGGGATGTGGGATTTAAGCTTTCACATGCCCTTCAAAACTTCTGCCCACACTGAAATCATGCACAGCCTGACCTTTGTCTATTAAAACTTTTCATAACTATATCTAGAAAAATCATATTTATGAGCTGTAAAATTCTACAAAAAATAGGCATCCGGATCTTTCCAAGCATATATGACTCATCTCCTGTTTCTTCCTGAATCATTACAGTTTAATCTGCAAAAATCACTTCTGCCATGCTGAAATCATGGACAGCCTGACCTTTGTCTACTAAAACTGTCATAACTTTCTTTAGAAAAATCATATTTACAATCTGTAAAATTCTCCAAAAAATAGACATCTGGATCTTTCCAAGAATATATGGTATATCTTCTAACTCTTCCGAATCAATACAATTTAATCCACAAAATGATTGATCTGTACGGGAAATTCTGGCAATTTAGTGAAACATTAAAAATCATAGAACTAACACAAAATATCATATTAGGACACAACTAATAATTAACAAATGTAAATTAAGGGGCCAAAATATGAAATATTTGGCACTCATCAAATACCCCCAAACTTACATTTTGCTAGTCCCTTAGCAAAACTAAAATATAAACCCATTTTCGCAATGAATAGGAATTTTAAAATCTAATTACTTACAAGAGGCCGGCTAAGGCATCACAAGCTCAAATCTGTGTAAAGTGAACTAGTACATAAAAATGAAGCTTCTAAATA
Source organism: Bretschneidera sinensis (assembly GCA_023935145.1). NCBI lineage: Eukaryota > Viridiplantae > Streptophyta > Magnoliopsida > Brassicales > Akaniaceae > Bretschneidera > Bretschneidera sinensis. The sequence continues at coordinate 51,469,032 of CM043704.1, forward strand.
ACTCCAATGTGTAATGTCTCTATGTCTCAAGATTCACAGAATTTCTCATCAGAATGAACAACAATGACATAGTTTTATTTTCTTCTCTATTTTATTATAAGGCTCTGCTATGTTTAGTTCCCTTAAGCTTTCTAATTGACCCATGTAGCGAGTGTTGAGTCAATGACTCCTAAACCAGACGGTTTTAAGGAATTAGGTGTAAAGACACCCTAAGGACTTACTAACTCGAGTCAAAAAGGCTACGAAACTAAACTGACCTTAATGTTACCAAGCAAAATTCCCACCTTTTGACGTGAACACTCACTGCTTTATTGAGGCAAGAGGTTCAGTTACTCAACGAAAAGTTTCTCAGTGATCATTATGAATAAAATTCCCACATTTTGACGTGAACTCTCACTGCTTACTGAGGCAAGAGGTCCAGTTACTTTGTGAAAAGTTTATTAATGATCATTATGAGCATTTTTCTCTCTTTTCTTTTTTTTTTGCAATTTTTTTATATATACTTTTCTATGCAAAAGTTTTTATCCAACAAGTCATCCAGTTCAGCTAAGTTATGGAAACATACACATTAAAATCACATGTCATACCTCACACTATTTTGTGCTAATGTGCTCGTGTCAGATTAGATCAAACATGTGAATTCTCAAATGCCTAAAGTAAGTAACTAAACTTTAAAACTCTATCATAAGATTGTGTGTTCAAGATTTTAAGCTTTCCAATGAAATCACATCACAATATTTGTTTTGATCACCCAAAATTTCAAAACAACATGAGCATGCATTTATCTTCTCTTTAAAACGAAGAAAAAAAAAACAACAACAAACTGGGACAAAGTGTGTGTAATGTGTCTCCTATACCCCCAAACTTAAATTACACATTGTCCCCAATGTGTGAATAATATGGAAAGAGTTGACCTGGGAGATGGAGAACTAGCTGGACTAGCATGGCTCATAGCATACCCCAAAACTTGAACTGAAGTACGTGTTGTCCCTGAAAAATAAAGACTAAAGTAATACTGGAAAACAAAAAAATAGTATAAATAAACTGTAACAGGAAATATGAAAAATAATAAAAGCATAAAGGATATGCTGTGGGGTGCCTCCCATGAGTGCTAAGTTTTATGTTTTCAGCCAGATGGCCCAGAATCCTGCATCCAACAACTTTATTACTTCAGTCCTCACAACCTCTTGCATAGCTAGGTTGAGCCTTCTCTGTGGCTCCCTCGATGGGTTGGCATTCTCCTCAAACTTTGATTACCATACTTGAGTGCCATAATCCTGAGTTCTATCAAAAATAGCAAAAATATCAACTACATCAGATGGATCACTGATAGAATCAAACTCAGAATTAACAAGAAAATATTCAAGGGGATCAAGATCATGAGCTATAGAAACTCCCCTATCCATGAGTGAGTCAATCATGTATGTCTGGTAGCTCTCGTCATTATCTTCTGGCTGTTTTGCAATATGAAAGATATTCACCTCGAGGGTCATATTTCTAAAAGACAGCTTCATGAGCCCATTCCTGCAATTAATAAGAGCATTAGCAGTGGCAAGGAAAGGCCTACCTAAAATCAAAGGAATTTTAGAAGTAGTATCAACAACAGAGCTAGTGTTAAGGATTAGGAAATCAACAAGATAATAAAATTTGTCAATTTGAATTAGAACATCCTCTACCACACCCCGAGGTACTTTGACTGAACGGCAAGCCAATTACAATACCACAGTGGTTGGTTTGATTTCTCCCAACCCCAATTGCAAATAAGTAGAATATGGCATTAGATTCACGCTAGCTCCTAAATCTAGCAAAGCTTGCCTAAACTTATGATATCCAATGCTGCATGCAATGGTTAGATAACCAGGATCCTTGTACTTGGGAGGAATCTGCTGCTCAATTAGAGCACTAACTTGCTCTGTCAAGAAAGCTGTATTCTTCACATGGTGCTTCCTCTTAACTGTACACAAATCCTTGAGAACTTTTGCATAAGTAGGAACTTGTTTAATCACATGCAAAAAAGGAAGATTGATTTTTACTTGCCTTAGCTTCTCTAAGATTTCATTGTTTGGATCCAGAGTTCGCTTGTTTGATTTTAAAGCTTGAGGGAATGGTACCTTAATAGGAATCTTTGTCACCTCAGGTTTCTTGGACAACTCGGTATCACTATTATCTTGACCCTTTTCCACATCCTTTGATTTGTTCGTTGTTGGGATGTGTAATGACTTACCACTTCGTGTCATAATGGCATTCACATCCTTCAAATTCTTTTGTGCCATGTGTTGACCATGGGGTGTGGACTGAGCTTGAAAAGGGAACTTACCTCGCTCATTCACACTCAAGGAGCTCATCAATTTGGACACTTGGCTCTTTATCTCCTTATTTTCTTCAACAACCTGCGTAATCAAAGATTCACATTTTTGGTTAGTCTTACCCTATGCCTCAATAAAAGCAAGTAAAGTGTCTTTTAAAGGACTCCTAGAAGATGAAAGTGCATGATATGGTGTAGGATATGATCTAGGGGGTTGTGCAGGTGGTTGGTTTTCAGACTTCCAACTAAAATTTAGGTGATTGCGCCACCCCGGATTATAGGTATCAGAGAAAGGTGAAAAAGGCTTCTTGTACATACCTAAGGCATTACATTGTTCCTTATACATCTCTCTCATCTCAGCAAATGTGGGACACTCTTGAGCGAGATGATCTACCCCGCCACACACAAAACATGGTCCAAAAGACTCTGTATGATTAGCCACGTGTGTTGGCTTTAAGTCCTTAGTCTTTAACACATGTAGCTCCCTAGTGAGCATCTCGACCTTAGCCTTTAGGTTGTCCTCTTCCCTGAGATGGTAAATTCCACCGCTATTTTGGTTTATTGCAGGACGTGACCTATTTGTGCTCTCAGCAACACTAGGTCCAGTCCAAGTGTGAGCTTTTTTAGCAAGCTCATTGAGGTATTCTATAGTCTCATTAGGATCTTTCTGTAAGAACTCACCATTACACATCATCTCCATAAATTGGCGCTCTTTAGGTGTAAGTTCCTCATAAAAATAGCTCACTAAGTGCCAATTCTCATACCCACGGTAAGGAAACATACTCGAAAACTCCTTAAATCTCTCCCATGACTGATACAAAGTCTCACTATCCTTTTGTGCAAAGGTGGAGATTTGCATTTTTAAAGCATTGGTCTTATGTTGGGGAAAGTATTTATTAAAGAAAACCTGAGTCATCTCATTCAATAACCCAATAGATCGTGGTCTCAGTGAGTATAGCCAACTCTTAGGTCTATCCTTCAAAGAGAAAGGAAAGAACTTAAGTCTCACAATGTTATCAGTTGCATTTTGACTATGAAAAGTCGCATTTACTTCCTCAAACTCCCTAATGTGCATATATGGGTTTTCATTTTCCAAGAAATGGAACGTAGGGACTAAATGTATCTCCTTGTGATGAGAGCTATAAAATGCATTAATAGTACTTAATTGTTAGCATTTTAGAGTTGATCTAGGTTTTAATTGCACTTTTATATGTTAACAACTTTAAAGTGTCATCTTTGGATCACTAATTTGTTTTGATGCATTTTCAGGTATTTTTAGTCTTAAAGAGATGGAAAAGCTATTATTGAATGAAGTACAAAGATTCCATGTATACTAGAGCAAAGGAATGCTTTTAGAAAGGCTAAACAAAGAGATCTAAGCATGTGGACTGTGCCCTGGAACCAGCTGGGCCGCACCCTCCAGAACAGAGGCCAAAGCAAACAAAGAAGGCCATCAGGTCAGGGTGCGCCTTGGACCAAGGGGCGCCGCGCCCTGAGGTGTGAAGTGCACCCTGGATGGAGCTGCGTCGCACCTTCCAGCAAGTTCACAAAGCTAGCCTAAAACCAAGCCTAGGTGCGAGAAAATCCAAGCCTAGGCGCGCACAAGAACTTTGTTCTCCTAGTTATGATGTAATTAGGTCTTTAATGATTGTTTAAAACCCTAAAACACCTTTGAACCCTTATATTATAAATAGATCACTTAGGGTTTGACATTAGACATTCATGAAGCTAGAAGACTCTAGGAAGCAGCAACTTCTCCTTCATCAAAGTGTTCAAACATGAGCCCCATGGCTAACTAATATCCAAGCAAGGCAAAGGGATCAATCCCTAGGTGTAGTTGTTCCTATTTTCCTTTATTTGATTCAGTTGTAATAGAGTTTTATCGTTAAGATATTGTTATGATTAACTTTTTAATCTAATTATAAGATTTCATCTAATCTGGTGATTGTATCTTTCTCCTTTATATAAATTTAGTCATGCGTTCCTTATGTCAAGATTGTTTGGGTATGATTGAGTCCGGTAGGTTTATCCTTTAGGTCTGTCCATTACTGCAATATGGTCATAAAAGAAATATTGTCATTTCTTGATAAACCTATAGGATAGATCATGTGTGCATGAATCAAAAATAAAAAGTATTTCATAACAATCAAATTAGGGTTTATACATGTTCTCATTGAATATTTTCTGATTGCATGTTTGGGATGTGAAACGTGCAATCGAGATAAAAACAAGTGAATCAAGTTAGAATTAGGGCAACGAACCTAGGGAGGATTCCTGGATCCTTGCTGTCTCTCTATTATATTTTACAAACTACACAATTACTTCATCATCCATTTCAGATTCTCTACTTACTCTGATTATATCGTCTCATATTAAAGTTTACATCTTTCTTTATAGTTAACTTGTCTCCCTGTGGAATCGACACCCCAAAGCCGTGCTACAATTACCGCATTACTGTTTTGGGTGTAATCAAATTTTGGCGCCGTTGCCGGGGAGACTCGCTTAACTTAAGGAAGATTGTCAACTTTGAGACAAGACAGTAGAAGATTTGTAAATAGTTTTTCTTTTCAGCAGTTTGTAAAGGCGATAACTTTGTTCCTTCTTTTAGCTTGCTGCATTAATTTTTTATTTTATTTTATTTTATCATTTTGTGATCTTGTATGCCCTGATATAAAGATACTTTGGGTAGATTTACTTGTAGGCCTGTGTTAGAGTCAGAATTAAATTCTTTTCTAAATCCTTTATTTGACAATCCATCTAGTCCCGAAGAAATGAGTGAACATGAATATCAACCTCCTAGGACCCTTCAGGATTACCTAAACCCTACACGCACAGCCACACCATCATGCATTATGTTTCCAGCCAATACTCGCCAACTAGATTTTAAAGCAGGGATGATACAATTACTCCCTACGTTTCATGGCTTGGACAATGAAAAACCATATGTGCACATTAGAGAATTTGAGGAAGTAGTCGCGACTTTTCATAGTCAAGATGACACCGATGACATTGTGAGGCTTAAGTTCTTTCCTTTCATTTTGAAGGATAGAGCTAAGAGTTAGCTATACTCACTAAGACCACAATCTATTGGGTCATGGACTGAGATGACTCAAATTGTTTTTAATAGATACTTCCCCTAACATAAGACCAATGCTTTAAAAAGACAAATCTCCACCTTTGCACAAAAGGATAGTGAGATTTTATATCAGTCTGGGAAAGATTTAAGGAGTTGTTGAGTATGTGCCCTCACCATGGGTATGAGAATTGGTGCTTAGTGAGGTATTTTTATAAGGGACTTACATATAGGGAGCGCCAATTTATAGAGATGATGTGTAATGGTGAATTTTTAGAGAAAGATCCTGATGAGGCCATAGAGTACCTCAATGAGCTTGCTGAAAAAGCTCACACTTGGACTGGACCTAGTGCTACTGAAAGCACAAATAGGTCACGACCTATAGGGCACCCAAATGGTGGTAGAATTTACCATCTTAGGGAAGAGGATAACCTTAAGGCCAAGGTCGAGATGCTCACTAGAGAACTAGAGGTGGTAAAGACTAAAAGCTCAAAGCCAACACAAGTATCTAATCATGCAACGTCTTTGAAACCATGTTTTATATGTGGCGGGGTAGATTATCTCGCCCAAGAGTGCCCCACATTTGTTGAGATGAAAGAGATGTATGAGGAACAATGTAATGCCTTAGGCATTTACAAGAAGCCTTTGGCACCCTTCTCTGATAACTATAATCCGGGATGGCGAAATCACCCCAATTTCAACTGGAAGTCTGAAAACCAGTAGCTTGCACAACCCCCTGCACCATATCTTGAACCATATCATGCACCTGTATCTTCTAGGAGTTCTTTAGAAGACATTTTACATGCTTTTATTGAGGCACAGGATAAGACTAATCAAAGACTTGAAACATCAATTACGCAGGTTGTTGAAGAAAATAAAGAGATAAAGAGCCAAGTGTCCAAGTTAATAAGCTACTTGAGTGTGACTGAGCGAGGTAAGTTCCCTTCTCAAGCTCAGCCCACATCCCATGGTCAGCACCTGGTGCAACAGAATTTGAAAGAGGTGAATGCCATTGAGACACTAAGTGGTAAGTTATTACACATCCCAACAACGAAAAAATCAGAGGATGTGGACGAAACCTACCAAGCATACATGATTGACTCATTCATGGAAAAGGTCCAGCACCTTAATCCATTAGAGTCCACCCTCACCCATGGCTTCACAAGAGCATATATCAAGCCAAAATTTTTGGATGTTACTGATAACATCCTTAAGGCCTCTTTAAAGCATACAAGCACTCAATTTGACAGTGAAGCAGTTGCTGGTGCATTCAGCTCATGTTTGTCTAGGAGGGAATAAGAGCGTCTGGCTGAAGACATAAAACTTAGTGCTAATGGGAGGCACCCCACAGCTTATCCTTTTTACTTATATTGTTTTCATATTTCTTTTTCTTGTTTATTGTTCGTATTTTTTTTTCTGTTTTCCAGTATTAAATTAGTATTTCTTTTTTAGGGACAAACATACGAAGCAGTTCAAATGGTGGAGCATAATTTTCAGCTTCTGTGCACCTTTGGCTACAAATGGAGTTTCCTTTACTCTTTCTTTTACATTGAGGTCAATGAAATTTTTAAGTTGGGGGTGGAGGAAGTGCATCACTTTGTTTCTATATTATTTATTTCCATACATTTTTTTTCATTGAATTGCTTGGTGTCGTTCTCCCTTTTTGTTTGTTTTTAGCATGCTTTATGTTAACCATAGATGTAATTCACATGTCAATGATATGAGCTTAATTGAGATAGCATATATCATTTAGAAGTAGTTAAGTCTTGCTTCGGTTTGAGAATAATTTAAGTGTCAATCTTGATTTGGTTTGAGACTCTAGTTTGTGGTAAGATTGAATGAATAGTCTAAAGCATTTAGAGAAGTGTTATATGTGATTGTTTTGTAAATACTTTTGCGGTCTCGACAAGCTCTAGAACTTATTTGATAACCATTTGAGGCAAATTCCTAGAATGCACATTACTTAGGATATGATACAGGCCATTTTTGGACTGTTTGAGCCTATTAAACCCACCTTTGCTATATTTACCACTAGTCACCTATTTGAGCCCTTTTTCTTGAAAAAGAATTTGAGCATTATTTCTTTCAATAGCCCATTTACTCACCTTTATGAGCCTAAGAAAATATTTTATCCTTACCTTCCTCTTAAAAGAACTTAGCTATACACATTTGTTAAGAAGTACTTAAAAGGAATAAGGATGGAAATATGAGAAAATATCACTACCATAACCCAAGTACACTAAAGGAGATAAGTTGGGGGTTATGGAAAAGAAAAGAAAAATGAAAAAGGAGGTGAATAGTCTTATGCCAAAATACAAAAGAAGAGAAAAGAAAAGAGAAGTGAATTATAGCAAAGAAAGAAGAAAATAAAAGAAAAGTGGTGATTTAAGAAAAATGCTCAAAAAATAGTTGAAAAAGTTGGGTGTTGAAGTAAGGTTATCTAGTGCTTAAAAATGGTTGTGTTTAAAGCTAAGAGATTGAGTTCTTTTACTTATGAATCCTTTCCATTTTTTCTTAACCTTTACCTTAGCCTAACGTTACAAGCTTATTAAAGACCTATTGATCCAATGGAGTGTGATTTTTCTACAATAGTGGATAGTGGTTCATTATATAAGCCTATGGAGCTTGTTTTTGTGATTGATGTCACGAAATTTATCATGTTTTAGAGGTCAAGACTTGTATTCACGAATGTTATGCATAAAATCATCCGGATGTTCGGATTAATGGATTGTGGTAAGATGGATATAAAGAGTCAATAATGATCTTAAGATTGATGTTTGGATTGCTTTTGAACTTGAGTGAAATTTAATGATTCTATGTATTGTGTGCTATATGAAATTTTTGAGAAAAAATGTGAATTACTCTTAGTTAACACTAATATTGCTTTACTTTGTTATGATCCCCACCGAACAATTCATCTCTTGTTTTCGCTTGAATTGCTAGGGACTAGCAATAAGCTAGTTGGGGGTTGTGATGAGAGCTATAAAATAATAGTACTTAATTGTTAGCATTTTAGAGTTGATCTAGGTTTTAATTGCACTTTTATATGTTAACAACTCTAAAGTGTCATCTTTGGATCATTAATTTGTTTTGATGCATTTTCAGGTATTTTGAGTCTTAAAGAGATGGAAAAGCTATTATTGAATGAAGCACAAAGATTCCATGTATACCGGAGCAAAAGAGTGCTTTCGGAAAGGCTAAACAAAGAGATCCAAGCATGTGCACCGTGCCCTAGAACCAGCTGGGCCGCACCCTCCAGAACAGAGGCCAAAGCAAGAAAAGAAGGCCATCAGGTCAGGGTGCGCCTTGGACCAAGGGGTGCCGCGCCCTGAAGTGTGAGTTGCGCCCTGGATTAATCTAGGGTGCGCCCTGAAGGGCTGAGGTGCTCCCTGGATGGAGCTGCGCTGCACCTTCCAGCAAGTTCACAAAGCTGGCCTAAAACCAAGCCTAGGCGCGCACACGAACTTTGTTCTCCGAGTTATGATGTAATTAGGTCTTTAATGATTGTTTAAAACCCTAAAACACCCTTGGACCCTTGTATTATAAATAGATCACTTAGGGTTTGACATTAGACATTCATGAAGCTAGAAGACTCCAGGAAGCAGCAACTTCTCCTCCATCAAAATGTTCAACCATGAGCCCCATGGCTAACTAATCTCCAAGCAAGGCGAAGGGATGAATCCCTAGGTGTAGTTGTTCCTATTTTCCTTTATTTGATTCAGTTGTAATAGAGCTTTATCGTTAAGACATTGTTATGATTTACTTTTTAATCTAATTATAAGATTTCATCTAATCTGGTGATTGTATCTTTCTCCTTGATATAAATTTAGTCATGTGTTCCTTATGTCAAGACTGTTTGGTATGATTGAGTCTGGAAGGTTTATCCTTTAGGCTTGTCCATTACTGCAATATAGTCATAAAAGATATATTGCCGTTTCTTAATAAACCTATAGGATAGATCATGTGTGCATGAATCGAAAATAAAAAGTATTTCGTAACAATCAAATTAGGGTTTATACATGTTCTCATTGAATAATTTGCCGATTACATGTTTGGGATGTGAAACGTGCAATCGAGATAAAAACAACTGAATCAAGTTAGGATTAGGGCAACGAACCTAGGGATGATTCCCAGATCCTTGTTGTCTCTCTATTATATTTTACAAACTACACAATTACTTCATCATCAATTTCAGATTCTCTACTTACTCTGATTATATCGTCTCATATTAAAGTTTACATCTTTCTTTATAGTTAACTTGTCTCCCTGTGGAATCGACACCCCAAAGTCGTGCTACAACTACCGCATTACTGTTTTGGGCGTAATCACCTTGTTTTAAAATCCAGTTGGCGAGTATTAGCTGGAAACATGATGCATGATGGTGTGGCTATGCGTGTAGGGTGGAGGTAATCCTGAAGGGTCCTAGTGGGCTGATCTCCGTGTTCACTCATTGCTTCAGGACTAGTTGGATTGTCAAATAAAGGATTTAAAAAGTTTGATTCTGACTCTAGCACAGGCTTACAAGCAAATCTACCCAAGATGTCTCTATATATGTGCATGCAAGGTAACAAAATAGTAAAAAATACTATAAAAAGAAAGAAAAGAAAAAATAACGCAGCAAGCCAAAAGAAGGAACGAAGTTACCGCATTTACAAACTGCTAAAAAGAAAAACTATCTAGCAATTCTTCTGCTGTCTCCCCGACAACGACACCAAAATTTGATTAGGCCCAAAGAATAACACCGTAGTTGTAGCACAGCTTTGGGGTGTCGATTCCACAGAGAGACAAATTTAAAGAATAGTAGAAGAAAAAAAGAAACTAAAGAAAAATATTAAATGATTAATGGAAAACAAAGATTAATTTTTAATGCAAATTAAAGTGAAGCAAAGTGACTAATGGAGAAAGTACTCAAATTTGACAAACAGTAAAGTGTCGGGAATCCCTTGCACATATTTGGTATTTTAATCATTCTTAATTCATTGAATAACTCAATTGGGAACTCAATTCCCAATCGGAAGGTGTAGATTTATAAACCAAGATTGAACCAAATGTAACCCTTTGAAAAATCATTCACCACTTTTAAAATACATAAATTATTATCACTATTGAGAAAATCTAACGAAGAAAATATACTCAGGAAGCAATATTGCAGCAAAGAATTAAATCAATATAGATAAATAATTTATCCAAACATAATCAAAGAGCTAATCCATTCAATAGAGAAAGCATATCTGAATCTATAAACAGAATAAATTCTACGATTATTCGGAGAAGAAAACATCACCAATGAATTAAGAATGATAAAACAAACGAGTTTTAGTAATCGAAAATCAAATACATAAATTAAAAAATAAACAAAAATACCATCTACTATGAAAGTTCATCCCTAGCCCCATTTGAGAATTTAGTTACCCATAAATATAATGGACAACAAAAATTAGAGCAAACATTATAGTGCTAAACATTAAACTTTAAAACTTAAAAGAAATAAATTAAAACTAACAATACATGGAGAGAGAAATTCTATTCACAGTAGCTGTGTGGCGTTCCCCCCAATTGGAGTAGTAAAATCCTCCAGATTGCACCCCTTAGTAGCAATGCCTCCGAGATTGCACACCCATTTGATGAATTGAAATGGGACTTTTATAGGGGAACTCCATGAGTGCAATATTTTTCCAATCTGATGTAGGATGTGGGATGTAGAATATGTTTCCAATTGATGTGGGATATGAGATTTAAGCCTTCACATGCCCTTCAAAACTTCTGCCCATGCTGAAATCATGCACAACCTAACCTTTCTCTACTAAACCTGCCATAACTTTCTCTAGAAAAATCATATTTATGAGCCGTAAAATTCTCCAAAATATAGACATCCGGATCTTTCCAAGCATATATGGCTCATCTCCTATTTCTTCCTGAATCATTGTAGTTTAATCAGCAAAAATCACTTATGCCATGCTAAAATCATGCACAGTCTGACCTTTGTCTACTAAAACTACCATAACTTTCTCTAGAAAAATCATATTTATGAGCCGTAAAATTCTACAGAAAATAGACATCTGGATCTTTCTAAGAATATATGGCTCATCTATTAGTTCTTCCTGAATCAATACAGTTTAATCCACAAACATGACTGATCTATACAGATAATTCTGGCAATTTAGTGAAACATTAAAAATCATAGAACTAACACAAAATATCAGATTAAGACACAACTAAAGAATTAACAAATATATATTAAGGGGGTCAAAATATGCCATATTTGGCACTCATTAGAGTACCATTGAGCATAGTGTTAAATAGCGATGCTAGATTTACATCTTGTTGTTGGAAAGGCTTTCAGATAGCCACGCGTACGCAGTTATAATTTAGTATAACTTTTCATCCTCAAAAAGATGGGTAGACATATAGATTATTTGAATGCTAGAAGACGTGTTGAGAGCTAGTGTATGAGTTTCTAAGTAAGTTAGGATGCTTATTTACCCTTAATTGAGTTTGCTTATAATAAACAATATCAAGCTAGTATTGGAATGGCACCATTTGAGGCTTTACATGGTAGAAGGTGCATAACTCTAGTATGTTGGGAAGAAGTTGGTGAAAAAAAGAAATTTGGTCTAGAAATGATAGATTTAACTACTGAGATGATCGAACTGGTTAGAGAGAATCTTAGAGCAATACAGAACAGACTGAAGGGATATGAAAAAGTGTTTACATAATGAATCCCATAGTATTCTGAATCAAGCTGTAGAACTTCAAAAAGATTTGAACTTTATGCAAGTACCAGTCAGAATTCTAGACCGAAAGGAACAAGTCTTGCGTAATAAATTTATTCCTTTGATTCAAGTATTATGACAAAACAACGATGTTAAAAAAAATTACTTGGGAGCATGAGGCAAGAATGAGGACAGAATACCCCTAGCCTTTTCATGAGTTAGGTAAGAACATTTCTGGGATGAAATTTTTATAAGGTGGGTAGAATTATAATACTTGTCTTCTTAAAGTAAGGATAAATAAGTAATTTGATAGATATTATATGGAATTAAAATAGTATATATATATGAAAGATTTGTTATTGAATAAAATAAATATTTTAAAAAAGAAAAAAAGGGCTAAGAAGTTTCGAGTCAAAAGAAGAAAAAGAAAAATATGATTGGATATTTGGAGTAAAAAAAAAAATGGGACAACACCTGGACGTCCAAGTGTTGTCACACAAACAAGCAAGAAACGCATGAGTGACAACAAAAATATGAAAACGGGCAAGGCGGTTTTGAGTAATAAAAACGGTTTTTATTGTTTTGTTTTATTTTTTCCTATCAAATCTAATTTGGTTTTCTTCTTTCTTTAATTCAAATTTCTTAGCAAAAAGTTATAAAGAAAAATTTTCTAATATTAGAGATAGTATAATCCTTCAATTACAATAGCAAGACTTCATCATATTTGAGGCAAATTTTCAATAGGACTCATAATTAAATTATTATATTGTTTGAATTAAGTTATGAAATAGTAAGATTTATGAAAGTTTATGAGTAGGTGTTGGTGATCAGCAATCTCAATAAATTTCTCAAAGAGCAGGAAAGGCAAAAAGGTGATCCATGGGTAGTTTTAAGTGCTATGTGGTAAATAAGATTTACTTTTAGTAATCGAAACCAATAAAAATATGAAATTATGATATTTGAATAAATATGTGAATTACAATTATTTGATGATGTATTTTCTGTTATATATGAAAATTGATTGATTTATTGATTGGGAATTGGAAAGTGTGTTGAATATTAATTATATAAGAATTTATATTTTAAATAGGTGGATGAATGGAAAATATGTTGAGAAGTTTTATGAAAATTCTAAAAAATATGATTGAAAAGTAGAAATGATATATGAGGAGATAATTTAATGAATATGATAAAAATCATAATTTTGAAACAAAGCTGGATAACTAAATTGAATGCTTGGATGTGTGCTTGTTTTCATATTACTGCTCATTTGCATTAAATAAAATACCAGGAAGGCAGTTGGTCTGCTTGTTTTCATATTATTGCTCATATGCATAAAATAAAAGACTGGAAAAGCAGTCGGTCTTGCTGAAAATAAAAGACTAGGAAGGCAGTCGGTCTAGCTTAAAATAAAAAATCAGGAAGACAGCCGGTCTAGGTGAAAATAAAAGACTGGGAAGGCAGTCGGTTTCCTTGAAAATAAAAGATTGGGAAAACAGTCGGTCTAGCTGAAAATAAAAGACCAGGAAGGCAGCCAATCTAACTGAAAATAAAAGACCAGGAAGACAGCCGGTCTAACTGAAAATAAAAGACCAGGAACGTAGCCGGTCTAGCCGAAAAGACCAGGAAGGCAACTGGTCTACCTGAAACATGTTGACATGTGGGAAGATGTTCCCAAATGATAATATGAAATGATCTGATGAGAAAAATGAAAGATAATTTAAATTCATGTATTACATTTACTTTAAATATTGATTATTATTGATTGTGATGCTAAAGTATCATTCTTGATTATGAAATTTTTTATAGAGAAATGAGTCTCACAGAGAGAGAGATATGATGAGAAAGAAATGTGAAAGTATGATATGACAAATTATTTGATTGATTGATTATACGAGGTAAATAATGATTAAATTGATAATCTCAAGATGATTAAATATATGAGAAGAAAAATTGATATGTTTGATGATTAATTTAAGATAAGATTGATAAATGGTTCAAATTATAATAGAATGTTTTTATTGATTTATATGAGATAATAGATGAATGAATATGGGAAGATTATTTGAAAGATTGAGTGATTATCTGTGAAGAAATAGATGATTTATATTGGTAAATCAGAAAAGATTGAATTATAAAATGTGGCTGGAAGTATATAATCGAGTACTTCTAGTAAATTTAATTCAATGAGCCTGTGAAGCTCACTCTTCATTGTTGAAAATTTTCAGGCAGCGGGCAGGGTAGATAGAGTTTAGAGCTGATAGCAAAGTAACAACCTTATGTAAGTCCCGTGATCAAATCTTTAGATATTTTAAGAAAGAAGAAAGAAAAAATTGTAATAAAAATCTTTTCATGCATTTTGTTATATGTATAAACTGTTTCTGAAAGGATGATGATTATGTATCTTCTCCAAAGAAGAGTTAAGGATTTGATGAAATTTTTAATTTCAGATGATGTATTTTTGTTTTATTGCATATATGTGTCGTGCTGAGATTTCAAAATGTGATGACATCGTCTCGAAGGTGGCTAACCCAGGATGGGTCATTACACAAATCCTGTTTGGTTTCTTTCTTTCTTCAATTCAAATTTCTTAGCAAAAAGTTATAAGGAAGATTTCTCAAATATTAGAGATAGTACAGTCATTCAATTACAATAGCAAGATTTCATCATATTTGAGGTATATTTTCAATAAGACTCATAACTAAATAATTATATTGTTTGAATTAAGTTATGAAGTAGTAAGATTTATGAAAGTTTATGATTACATGTTGGTGATCAGTAATCTCAAAAAATTGCTTAAAGGAGCAAGAAAGGAAATGAGGTGATCTATAGGTAGCTTTAAGTGCTATGTGGTGAGTTAGATTTACTTTTAGTAATCAAGACCAATAAAATTATGAATTTATGATATTTGAATAAATTGTTGAATTATACTGATTTAATGATGTATTTTCGTTAAGTATGATAATTGATTTATTTATTTATTAAGAATTAAATAGTATGTTGAATATTAATTATATAAGAATTTATATTTTAAAAAGGATGGATTAATGAAAAATATGCTGAGAAGTTATACGAAATTTATTAAAATATGATTGAAAAATTGATATGATATATGCGGAGACATTTTAATAAATAGGACAAAAATAATAATTTTGAGAAAGAGCTAGATAGTTGAATTGAATGCTTTGATGTATGTTTGCTTGCATATTATTGCTCATATGCATAAATAGGAAAACAAGTAAGGCAGATGGCCTGGCTGAGAAGACCAGGAAGGCAGCTGGTCTAGCTGAAAAAATAAGGAAGGCAACTGGTCTGGCTAAGAAGACCAGAAAGGTAGCTGGTCTGTTGAAACATGTAAACATGTGGGAAGCCATTCCCAGATGATAATATGAAATAATCTGATGAGAAAGAAAGAAAGATAATTTAAATTCATGCATTATATTTATTTTAAATATTTATTATTAATGCTTGAGATGTTAAAGAATCAATTTTGAGTATTTAATGATTAATAGATAGATGAGTCTCATAATGAGACAATTTTGATGATAGATAAATAGAAAGAATGACATAATAAAGAATTATATTATTGATTGGTTATATGATGTGAACCTTATGATGATATTAAATTTATAAAATATATGAGATATATGTATTGAAAGAGGATAGCCTTATAATTTATTTATTAAGATAAATTTATAAATGATTGAATTAGAATGTGAGAAGAGATAGATGGTTACTTATGTTGATTTAACAATGAATGAATATAACTAGAAGTATACAAATCAAGTATACTCTATTAAATTTAATTCACTAAGCTTGTGAAGTTTGTAACAAGTAGGATAAAAAGATTTGTGAGCCTTCTTCTTCTGTGGCTTGAACCCATGACCTTAAAGTGTCATAGACCTTACCACTGAGCTAATACTACTGATATAATATTATTACACTTCATAAATATATAATACATATTATGTATTATAATAATAATTACAAACTATTTAATTAATCACTTACAAATTACAACAATATAGAAATATAAGTTATACTTCATATAATTTATATATAAATATATATTAATATTTATAAAATTATAATTATTAGACTATAGAGAGTTAGTAAAGTATTAAACTTTAATAAAAATTAATTAATTAATTAATTAAAAATTAAATTTTTTTATTAAAATTTCAAAACACCCCAAAAGATTCAAAATTCTTACCCGAATTTTTAGCCTTTTAAGTCAGAATTTTAAATTTTCAACATTTTGATTAAATGTCATTACAAATGGAACCACTATGTCGAAGAACCATAATGTAAATTGATGGATACATATGCAACAAACGATAGCGTACGTCTAATATCATATGTGATTAAAATTTTCATCAAATTGTTTGATATTTGTGTAAAAATATTTTGATAAATATTCATTCATAGGTCTTAAGTTAGTAAAATTTATTGATAATTAATTAATTTATATTATTTTAATTTTTTAATATTTTTATAATCTAATTAATATTATTTTATTCCTCGGGGCTTACTCCTCGCCTCATTGAGGCAAAACACCTCACCTAACGCCCTCGCCTCTGAAAACACTGGTTGGGATATTAATAATGTAACTCCCCTGTTGAAGGTTGAGGATTGATGTATGTATATATTTTCAGTCGATGTATGTTTTTATTTTGTTGCATATATGTGTAATGTTGGGACTTCAAAACCTGACGACACCCTCTCGGGGGTGGCCAACTCGGGATGGGTCGTTACAATTTTGGTATCAGAGCATTATGTTTTATGATTTTGTAGATTGTATAAAAAAAATTAAAGAAATAGAAGATTTAAATAAACTTCATTTTAATGCAGAGTCTGTGGATGACACATGGATGTGCTAGAGGTAGTTTACTGAACCAGAGAGGACGTGGTAGACCCCTAATATTTAAAAGAGCTGAAGCGGAGGGGAAGGTAGAGTCTGTGGTTCATATAAGGGAATAGGTTGCTAGTACAACTAGTACTAGTTAAGGTGGGAGAGAATCTGATATTATAAGGGATGAGTTGAGAAAAGTTCTTGATCGTGCTATGGAGAGGATGAATGCAGCAGAAGAAATGGCTGATAATTTACAGAGGATACTAGAGGAAATGGGTAGAATAGAACCTGATTCGGTGAGACAAGAGGCTTATGAGAGAGAGGGTGTGTTTGCACATGAGATGCAAGGGGATTGTTTTGTGAGATTTATTAAATTTAAACCCTAGTTTTTTAGAGGATCTGTAAATCCTATTGAAGCTGAGTAGCGGATTAAACATGTTGAGAAATATTTTAAAGTTTTACCAGTGACAGACAGGTAGAAGGTTGTTTTTGCTTCATTTAAGCTGGAAGGTGAGGCTTCTTAATGGCGGGAGGATATTCTACCTAGATTGAGCACACAAGTAGATCAACTCTTAACTTGGCGTAAGTTTAAGGATGTGTTTTTTTGTGAAGTATTTTTCAGATACATTTCGAGCACAACAGGAGATAGATTTTATTCATTTAAGGCATAATACTTTATTTGTGGCTGCGTATGATAGTAGATTTATAGCCCTATCGAGGTTTGCACCTGAGTTAGTAAATACCGATGAGAGGAAATGTAAAAGATTTTTAGACAGGTTACACTATGAAATTCTAAACTCTCTTATATGGATATTGGGAATTATGCTATAATGGTGGATAAAGCATTACAGATTGAGAAATATATGATGGAGTTTAGAGGTATAAGGGATTGGCTGAAGAAGTCTAGCTTTGAAGGACCTAGAGGTGGTAGTAGTATAAGTGTGCAGGGTGGGAGACCACCCCAAAGAGGGAATTCCTTGTCATAGGGAACTGTAATGTAAAGTCAAAGGCAAGTAGGATCTGTTGCTTTTATAGCTCAGAGTAATATTGGTGGGACCCCTAGATTTAGAAGATAGGCTATGGGAACTATAAGTTATGGTAGAGGAGTAAGTATGCCAGCAAGGGGAAGTGATAATCTGATGTATGATCAAGAGACAAGAGTTTACTATAGATGTAATCAAACAGGCATCTATCTCAGAATTATCCTACTCTAATGTGCTATGTATGTGCTGAGCAAGGACATATTAGTGTAGATTATCTAGTAGGGAAATCTGTTGAGATAAGTGCTGAAGGTATTGGGAGAAAACAGGTGGAGAGAGGTTGTGGATCAGGGAATATGCAGGGCAAAGGCAGAGGATCTGTAGCTGAGAGAGGATGCGGTGGTTAGTTACAGCTCAGAGACAGTAGCGTCTATATATTGACCCAACAGGATGCACAGGCCACTCCTGATATTGTTATAGGTATGGTATTGATTAGGGTATGAAAATACGATTCAGATAGAGTTAATTATATGCATTTGTTGAGATTAATTTTGATTATTCATTAAATTTCTTGACAAGTGTGGTCCTTTGGAGAATTCTGTGTTTTAATGTGTTTTGCATATCTAAAAAAACAAAGAAGCCTTAAACAAAAAAAAAATAAAAAATATGTTCGAAAGAATCCACAACATCCAGACCAGTTCAAAGTAGGGAAACCAGGTTTCCCAAGAGTAGTGCAAGAAAACCCATCATTTCTAGACTGTTAAAGATAAATTGAGCATTTTTCTAAGTCATGTTGTCACTAGCAAATGGTGAAAAAGAGTTTAACTAAATTGCCAGAATTGCCCGTACAGATCAGTCATTTTTCGTGGATTAAAATGTATTGATTCAGGAAGAACCAGAAGATGAGCTATATATTCTTGGAAAGATCCGGATGTCTATTTTCTAGATAATTTTACGGCTCATAAATATGATTTTTCTAGAGATAATTATGGCAGTTTTAGTAGACAAAGGTCAGGTTGTGCGTGATTTCAGCGTGGCGGAAGTAAATGAGCTATTAAATTCTAATTTTTTTGGGATTTGCATGGCCTGGACAGCAACACAACCAGACTAGTGCTAAACAATAGAAATTGGGTCTGGACAACAGTAAACACATGGCCTGGACAACAGCAAAACCAGGCCTAGACAACAGCAAAACCGGGCCTGGACAGCAGCAAAAGCACACGGCTTGAACAGAAACCCTAGAGCAACATTTTTATCTACAAAGTTGTCTCCATACAGCTATATATAGGATTTTAGACTCAAAGAACAAGGGGGTTGAAGAGGAGGCTGAAGACATACACACTGAATTTCTAGAGAGCTGTTGTGATTATGTATTATTGGCTATGCTAAGTTTCAACCAAGGCGAAGAGATGAACTCCTAGACATAGCGGGTTTGGCTTGTATTTAATTCAGTATTTGTGTTTTTAACATTGAATAATTATTTTGAGTTGTTCCCTTTATTTAATATTGAAGTTAATGTTTTTGTGTGACAGACAATTATATTTTCTTCTTCCATAGATTTTATTTAACTCCGGTGATTGTTGTTCTTTTTCTCCATATAAGTTTAGTCAGGCTTCTCTTATGTGTGGAATTTAGGATGCAATTGATTTTGGTATATTAATTATATATGCTGGTCCTTTAGTGCGACCGTTGCATTACTTGTAAAAACAAGAAGGGGATTTCTCATAATAATTTACAAAAGAATATTTTTGGTGCTTTCACTATTATTTTCTAATTATATATTTGGGATGTGAAATACATAGTTGAGTTATAATTACTGAATTGATACAAGTTGAAGCTGTGAAATTTAGGAGGGATTGTTGGACCCTTGTGTTGCTCATTATTGATTTTCTTTCACTTAATTCAATTGTTTCATTTAATTATCAATATTTTCTTAATATTAATTTTTAATTTTGTTTCCATTATTTTTTGCCTAAGACTTTGATTGTAGAACATTCTCTTCATGGGATCAACATCTCATTCTATATTGTTACTACTGTATAGTACTGTTTGGGAGTAATTCAAATTTTGGCACCATTGCCGGGGAGAGCATCAATCTACAAAGAGGTTTTCGGGTACTATCTTTCCAAACTTTTTCTTTTCATTTCTTTTTAATTCTAGCTTTAGTTTATTTTTCAGTTTTCTTTTATTCAAGAAAAAAATTGATTGATTAAAAATTAATTAATAATTAAAAAAATAAATCAAATAAAAAAGAAAAAAAAGAGTGTTGGTGGTATATGCGTTGGGATAGAGACAAACACGGACGATTGATTAGAATCCTTCAGTTAGAATACCTACCAAATTACATTAGGAGTGAAATGGGTTCAAACACAAGCTCTAACACTATGAGCAATCATGAAGATGACCCTGTTAGAACCCTAAATGTCTACCTTCTTCCCACACACACATTTACACTATCATGCATCATGCTTCTGCCAAACACACCATATACAGATTTCAAGCCGGGCATGATAGCATTGATACCCACCTTCCACAGTTTAGAAAGTGAAAGTACTTATATTCACATTAGGGAATTTGAGGAAGTGGTGACCACGTTTCATGGCAGACCTGAGGCTACTAACTCGGTCAAACTGAGGTTTTTTCCTTTTTCTTTGAAGAAAAATGCAAAGAGTTGGCTATACTCTTTGCGGCCGAGGTCCATAGGTTCATGGGAAGAAATGATGTAAGCATTTTTCAATAAATACTTCCCACTTCACAAAACCAATGGATTAAGAAGAAAATTTCAACCTTTACCCAAAAGGATAGCGAGACATTATATCAGGCATGGGAAAGGTATAAGGATTTGTTAAATATGTGTCCACACCATGGGTACGAGAGTTGGCGCGTAGTTTGTCATTTTTACGAGGGAATTGCGAGTAGAGAGCGTCAGTTCATAAAGATGATGTGCAATGGGGACTTTATGCAAAAGGATCCCGATGACACAATTGAGTATCTGAATAACTTGGCTGAGAAAGCCCACACTTGGACAGGGCCCAGTGTTGTTGAAAGCACAAATAGAGCAAGACTGGTCGGGATCTACCAACTTAGGGAAAATGATAGCATAAAAGCCAAATTAGAGTGAGTAACTCAAGAGTTAGAGGCACTTAAGACCAAATATGGTAGACTCACGCACATTGTTGCAAGAGTCGAGTCACAAGGTGCTTGTTTTGTCTGTGGGGGAGTGGAGCACTTAGCTCAAGATTGCCCAACTTATGCATAGATAAGAGGGGTTTTTTATTAACAATGTAACACCTTAGGGATTTACAAGAAGCCTCATAATCCTTTCTCTAATACATATAATCCTGGTTGGAGTAACCACCCGAACTTTAGCTGGAGGCCTGACTCAAACCAACCCACACACGCACATGCACAACCACCTATGTCATACCCAGCAACCTCATACAATGCACAATCTAATAGAATCCCTTTAAAGGAAAAATTAAACTCATTTATGGAGTCACAAGGTAAAATTATTCGGAGATTGGAAACTGCTGTGACACAGGTAATGGAAGAGAATAAGGAAATTAAAAGTCAAATAACTAAGCTAACAAGTTCTCTCGCAGTACAAGAGCGAGGCAAATTCCCATCTCAGCCTCAACCAAATCCAAAGGGGCAATATATGGCACAAACCTCGGAGTGGTAAGGTGTTAGATAGATTAAGTCGGATGATGACCACGAGCACCTCTCCGAGCACCGAGGAGAATGCCCCCAAGAACGAGCCAAATGAAAAAAATTCGTCCAATCCCTTTTCCCCAAGTGCTCAGACCAAAAGGAAAAAAATCTGGAAATACAATGTGAGATCCTAGAACATTTGAAACAAGTTAAAATTAACTTACCTTTGCTTTATGTGATTAAATAGGTACCAACCTATGCAAAGGAGATCAAGGATCTATACACCATAAAAAGGAAGTATCAAGTCAAGAAGATTGCGTTCTTGACTGAGCAAGTGAGTGCAGTGATTGAGCAAAAGACACCGCTAAAACATAAAGTCCCAGGGTGTCCCACGATCACCTATCAAATTGGGACTCATGAGATTGGTCAAGCTTTACTGGATTTAGGAGACAATTTGAACCTAATGCCTTACACTTTCTACTCGCAACTGGGCCTAGGAGAGATCAAACCAATATTTGTGGTACTACAGTTGGCCGACCGGTCGACTAAGTAACCAAGAGAGATAGTTGAAGATGTACTGATACAGATAGATAAGTTATACTATCCTATTTATTTTTTCATTCTGGATACTCATTCTATGGTTGATATAGAGTCTAAAGTTTCAATCATTTTAGGAAGACCTTTCTTGGCCACCTCTAACACTCTTATTAATTGTAGGAATGGTCTAATGAAGCTGTCTTTTGGGAACATGATTCTAGAGGTCAAAATTTTTAACATCGAAATACAACCACATGATGATGATGATGATTGCTATCATACTTATATGATAGACACACTGATCCCAGATGAGGCTCACTTGAGTAAAAATTCATAATCTTTAGAGTATCTCCTTGGTATTTTTTTATTCTGAGAGTTCAGTTTATCCTGACGATGTTTTCGATGTTTCTGCTGTTTCAGGGTCAAATGATAAAGGAGAATGGAAATGGAAACCAAGCTTTGAGGAGTTACCAAGAGATGGAGAGAGACCTAAGCCATCTGCTGAGGAGACCCCAAAGATCGACTTAGCGACTCTACCTGAGGGACTCAAACATGCATTCTTGGGACCATGTGATACCTTTCCTATTATTATTTCCTCTGTACTTAGTGATTCACAAGAAAATAAATTGATTGACATGTTAAGTGAGCACAAAGCTGCATTAGGATGGACAATTGCTAACATTAAAGGTATTAACCCCTTGATACGTTCCCATAGGATCCATTTAGAGGAATGAGCTAACCCCTGTAGAGACCCCCAGAGACGACTTAACCCCACTATGAAAGAAGTCGTGAAAAAGGAAGTTTTAAAGTTATTAGATGCGGGTATCATTTACCCTATCTCTGATAGTAAATGGGTTAGCCCAACTCAGGTAGTACTTAAAAAGTCTGAGGTAACCGTGGTAACCAACTTGGAGAGGATGCCTGTTCCTACCAAGGTAGTGACAGGGTGGCGCATGTGCATAGACTATAGAAAACTTAATTTTGCCACATGCAATGATCACTTCCTACTTCCATTTTTATACCAAATCTTAGAATGTGTAGCTAGCCATCCCTTCTATTGCTTTCTAGATGGCTATTCAGGATATTATCAGATAGAGATTACATTAGAAGATCAGGATAAGACTACGTTCACATGCCCATTTGGTACTTATGCATTCCTACGTATGCCTTTTGGACTGTGTAATGTGTTGGCTACATTTCAAAGATATATGATGAGTATATTTAGTGATATGGTCGAAAAGTTTATGGAAGCCTTTATGGATGATTTGACTGTGTTTGGCGATTCTTTTGATTCATGCCTACTCCATTGACAAGCTGTTTTAAGTAATTGTGAAGAAAAAGGACAAGTGCTTAATTGGGAAAAATGTCATTTCATGGTTCTCTCTAGACTAGTTTTAGTGCACATAATTTTTGAAAAAGGAATCGAAGTGGATAAATCAAAAATAGAATTGATCTCTAAATTGCCCACACCCAAAACTATTAAAGATGTTAGATCCTTTCTTGGGCATGCTAGTTTTTATAGGAGGTTTATATAGAGTTTCTCTGTATCTAGACCATTGTGTAACCTTCTAGCTAAGGAAGCCATGTTTAATTGGACGCTTTCCGAACACTCATTGATAGGCTTATGTATGGCCCCATTATGCAGTTACCAGATTGAAATTTATCATTTGAGATTATGTGTTACGCAAGTAATTATGCGGTGCGGGTTGTTCTAGGACAACGAAGGGAGGGGTAGCTCTTTGTTGTATACTACATTAGTAAAACTCTTAATAATGCACAAATGAATTATTCCACTACTGAAAAAGAATTGCTAGTAGTAGTCTTTGCTCTAGATAAATTTCATACTTATCTGATTGGTACACCTATAATTGTTTTTACTGACCATGCAACCTTTAAGTACCTTCTTTCAAAGAATAATGCTAAGACAAGATTGATTAGGTGGATTTTACTCTTGTAGAAATTTGATTTAACAATTAAGGATAAGAAAGAGGTGGAGAATGTGGTGGCAGATCACTTGTCTCGCCTGGAATTCAATGAGTTTATCGATGGGCCACCCATCCGAGATGACTTCCCCAACGAACATCTGTTCGCTGTAAGCTAAGTACCATGGTATGCGCACATTGTAAATTACTTGGTTTCTGATGAAATGCCATCCACATGGAGTGCGCAAGATAAGCACAAAGTTTTGGTCGAGGTAAGAAATTTCTATTGGGATAACCCTTATCTTTATAAGTACTACTCTGACCAAATTATGAGGCAGTGCATCCCTGCGGTTGAGATTGATAGTGTCTTACATTTTTGTCATAGTTCAGCTTGTGGCGGTCACTTTTCTATGAAAAATACTACCGCAAAAATTCTATAGTCTGGATTATATTGGCCTTCTTTGTTTAAAGACACTAACAATTGTTGTCATTCTTGTGAGAGATGCCAAAAGCTTGGTGCTCTGTCCCGAAGGCATATGATACCCCTTAACCCGATTCTTGTCATTGAAATATTTTATTGTTGGGGGATAACTTTTATGAGACCCTTTCCACCTTTCTTTGGGTATCTATATATCTTTTTTGTAGTGGACAACATGTCCAAATGGGTAGAGGTTGTGATGTGCCAAAACAACAACAACAACATTGTTGTCAAATTCATTAAGGAAAACATTTTCTCTAGATTGAGCATGTCTCGGGCTATGATTAGTAATCAAGGCACTCATTTTTGTAACCGTTCTTTTGAGGCATTGATGTGCAGGTATGGAGTGCACCACAAGGTCATTAACGCCTAGCACCCATAGATGAATGGCCAGGCTGAATTGGCCAACCGAGAGGTGAAGCAAATATTGGAGAAGACAATGAACCCGAATATAAAGGATTGGTCTTTATGTCTTCCCGACACTCTTTAGGCTTACCGTACTGCTTACAAGACCAACCTCGGGATGTATTCGTATCGGCTTGTCTATGGAAAAGCTTGCCATCTACCGGTTGAGTTAGAACATCGTGCTTATTGGGCTGTAAAGAGCATTAACTTTGATCGTAATGATATAAGAATTCATAGGAAGCTTCAGTTGGCTGAGATTGAAGAGTTGCGAAATGAAACCTACGACAACTCTAGAATCTACAAAGCAAAGATGAAGGTGGCTCATGACAAGCAAATTCTAAAGAAGTATTTTGAGCCCATCAATGAGTCCACCTCTATGACTCAAGGCTTCACTTTCATCTTGGCAAGCTAAAATCGAGATGGACCAGCTCATTCGTGGTTAAGCAAGTCTTTCCCAATGGTTCGGTTGAGATAGAAGATCTAAAAGATGGCAGAATATTTCGAGTGAATGGGCAACGTCTGAAGCACTATGTGGAGAAAGTAGATGAACCAAAGGAGATCTCTTTGGTTGCCTCGTTCTACTTTGATTGATGTTCGGTACTTCTATCTATATTATATTTTTCTACTTTCTGGTTTAGTTTCTTTTGTTTTGCTTTGTTTACTTTTATGTTTTGTTTTGTGTGATGCATGTTTACCTACGCTACGTTATTGGAGTTACTCTCTTCCGTCGGTATGACTTTCTTATTTTTTTGGTGACTATGAAGACACTGTCACATTCTGGTTGGGGGTGTTAGCATATGCATGCTTGTTGTATATTGTTTTTTGTTTGAAACTATCATGGCATGTTTGTGAGATTTCGCGATTTTGTCAACTGTTGATGCATGATTAGAACTCTGTTTTTGTCAAGGTCTAATGACACTATCTTGATTAACACTAACTGTTTTATGGAAACTCATTTTTGGGCACATACTAAGCTTTGTGGATTGTTTAGAGAGTGATGCATATGATCTTTGGTTTTTAACTATGTTTGAAGCACATTTGCTTTTATTGAGTGGAGAGTTTGAGAAAACTAGCATTGTGAACTTTTATTGCCTACTTGAATTGGTTTTATTGCTATTTGAGATGCTTTGTTTGGCTTATTGTACATGTGGAGAAATTATTTGGTTAGTCGTCGAAGCCTTCGAATCCATCATTGACATTTGCGCGGAGTTTTGATCGTCGATAATATTTTGGGAATGATTCTTCTTCCATCAGTTTATTTATTTATATTATAATTTTCTAAAAGAAAAAAAAAGAAGAAAAAAATCATTCTTTTATCAGCTTATTTATTTGTATTGTAATTCTCTAAAAGAAAAAGAGAAAAAAAGAGAAAAAAAGAAGAAGAAAATATCAGTTTTTGTTTACTTCAATTTTCAGTTTGTATTCGAAAGAAGGAAGATTCAACAATTTAAGGAAGATAAGTTGTTGCACCATACTCAAAAGAAATGAGCTTCAACACCAAGGCTTATTGATTAACCATTGAAATTTTGAGGCATTATATTGCTAAGTTGGATAAAGTGTTCTGAATTGTGTGATTAGCCTATCTTGTTGTCGATTCTTGTTCACTTGCTTGTCCTAAATTGCTTGACCCTTTCACTGAGTGCTATTATCTGCTTTCTAATTCCATGAATAAATACCTTGCCTCTTTAAATTGATAAACACTTTACCTGTGAGGATAATGGAGTTGAGGCTTCTTTCTTGGTTGAATTCAAAATTTTATGCATCATTGGTTTGTGGTAAGAAGTTTTAAGCTTAGTGCACACACTCACAGTTTCTCAGAAGACATAATTTGAAAATCTCGTTAGCATCTATGAGCTTTGGCCAACGTTTGTTTGAATGATAGATAGTTCTGAAAAATTCTCGGATAAAGAACATTCATGCTATGTAACTTTTCATGCATTGTTGTTTCGCTTGCATCACTAGGTACTAGTAATGAGCTAGCTTGGGGTTGTGATTAGGGCAAGAAAATGCACTTCAGATAGAGTTAATTATATGCATTTGTTGAGATTAATTTTGATTATTCATTGAATTTCTTGACAAGTGTGATCCTTTGGAGAATTATGTGTTTTAGTGTGTTTTGCAAATTTAAAAAAACAAAGAAACCTTAAACAAAAAAAATATATAACATATGTTCGAAAGAATCCATAACATCTGGACCAGTTCAGAGCAGGAAAATCGGGTTTCTTAAGAGGAGTGCAACAAAATCCATCATTTCTAGACTATTAAATATAAATTGAGCATTTTACTAAGTCATGTTGTCACTAGCAAAGGGTGAAAATGAGTTTCACTAAATTGCCAGAATTTCCCGTACAGATCAGTCATTTTTGTGGATTAAACTTTATTGATTCAGGAAGAACCAGAAGATGAGCTATATATTCTTGGAAAGATCCAGATGTCTATTTTCTACAGAATTTTACGGCTCATAAATATGCTTTTTCTATAGAAAGTTATGGCAGTTTTAGTAGACAAATGTCAGGTTGTGCGTGATTTCAGCGTGGCAGAAGTAAATGAGCTATTAAATTTCGATTTTTTTGGGATTTACACGGCCTGGACAGCAGCACAATCGGAATAGTTCTGGACAGTAGTAAACTCACGGCCTGGACAACAACAGAACTGGGCCTGGACAGCAGCAGAAGCGCATGGCCTGAACTGAAACCCTAGGGTGACTTTTCTACCTACAAAGCCGTCTCCATACAACTATATATAGGATTTTAAACTCAGAGAACAAGGGGCTGAAGAGATACACACTGAATTTCAAGAGAACTGTTGTGATTATGTATTATCGGCTAGGCTAAGTTTCAACCAAGGCGAAGAGATACACATAGAATTTCTTTCGCATTTAGTGTTTATATGAAATCTATTGATGCAAGTGCTAGTCCTTTGATGCATGCTATTGTTGCTGAGGTTCCTACTGGGGATAGAGTTATTATCAGGACAATTTATCAGGGTTATGTGATTAGTATTGCTGATTGAGAATTTGAAGTTGATTTGTTGCCTTTAGATATGACAGATTTTGATTTAATTATGGGGATGAATTTTTTATTTGCATATCATGCTTGGATATATTGTTTTAGGAAGAATGTGGTGTTCAGGATAACAGGACAAGAGGAGTTTAATTTTCAGGGAGAACATAGGATACTTTCCAACTGTTTTATTTCTATTCGAACTGCTAGTAGATGGTTGAAGAAGGGTTGTGAGGGGTATTTTGCGTATGTGGTGGATTTTAGAAAGGAGATTAGAAAGTTAGAAGAAATCTTAGTAGTGAAATATTTTTTTCTGATGTGTTCCCTAAGGAGTTGTCTGGTTTGTCTCCCAACAGGGAGATTGAATTTTCTATTGAGGTGATTCTGGGATCAATACCCATATCTATAGTACCTTATAGAATGGCACCAACTAAGTTAAGAGAATTGAAAGTTTAGCTTCAGAAGTTGCTAGACAAATAATTTATTTTACCTAGTATGTCGCATTGGGGAGCTTTTGTGTTGTTTGTGAAGAAGAAGGATAGAACAATGAGGTTGTGTATTGATTATAGACAGTTAAATAAGATCACCATCAAGAATAAATATTCATTGCCTAGGATAGATGATTTATTTGAACAATTATAGGGGCTAGGGTGTTTTTTAAGATAGACCTGAGATCAAGTTATCATCAGTTGAGGATAAAGGAGGGGGAGGTGCCTAAGACTGCTTTTAGGACACGCTATAGCCATCATGAGTTCTTTGTGATGCCATTTGGGTTGACTAATGCTCCTGTAGCATTTATGGATCTAATGAATCGGGTTTTTAAACCATTCTTGGATAGATTTGTAATTGTATTTATTGATGATATTCTGGTATATTCCAAGAATGAAGTGGAGCATGTGCAACATTTAGAGATAGTGTTGGAAATTCTGAGGAGAGATAAATTGTATGCAAAGTTCTCTAAGTGTGAGTTTTTTCTAAATGAAATATCTTTCTTGGGGCATGTTATGTTAGGAGAGGGTATAGCAGTTAACCCACGGAAAGTGGAGGTAGTGTTGAATTAGGAAAGACCCACTAATGTTATTGAAATAAAAAGCTTTTTGGGGTTAGCTGGTGATTATTGAAGGTTTATCCAGAATTTTTCTATTATTGCTAGACCATTGACCAGATTGACTAGGAAGGAATTGAAATTTATGTGGTCAGAAGAATATGAGAAGAGTTTTCAACTGTTAAAAGAAAAACTGACTTCTGCTCCAGTATTAGTGCTTCCTTCTGGTGATGAAGGATTTGTGGTATATAGTGATGCATTTCATAAGGGGTTGGGATGTGTATTGATGCAACATGGGAGAGTTATAGGCTTCTAGGCAATTGAAGAACCATGAGAGAAATTACCTGACCCATGATTTAGAATTGGCTGCCATAGTTTTTGCTTTGAAGATTGTGAGACATCATCTGTATGGAGCCACTTGTGAAATTTTTACTAATCTTACAAGTTTGATTCATTTACCTACCCAAAGAGAGTTGAATTTGAGGCAGGAGATGTGGATGGAATTGATTAGTGACTATGACTATACAATTCATTATCATCCAGGGAATTCTAATGTAGTAGTTGATGCATTGAGTAGAAAGTCTACAGGGAGATTAGATGCTATTAGGAGTCATAATATTAGCTTGATGATTGAATTGAGAGAAATGAGAATGTAATTGAGTATTAGTGATAGAGGAGTATTGATGGCAAATATAGTGGTACAATTTTCCATTATTTATCGCTTATTACAGACACAAAGTAGAGTTGAAGGAATAGAGAATATCAAACAGGAAGTACTGAGTGGGAAGCCGAATGAGTTTAGAATTAGAGAAAATGATATGGTGGTATTGGGACATAGAGTTTTTGTTCCCAATGATGTTGAGATGAGAAAGGAGATACTAAGAGAGGCTCATGATTCTATGTATTCTATGCACCCGGGTAATAATAAGATGTACAGGGAGTTTAGACAAAATTATTGGCGGTCAAGGATGAAGAAGGGTGTAGTTGAATATATTTCTAGATGTTTGATTTGTCAACAGGTGAAGTCTGAGAATAGACATCCAGCAGGTTTATTACAGCCTCATCCAGTACCTGAATGGCCATGGGAGAATGTGAGTATGGATTTTGTTTATGGTTTTCCCCGTACCTAGAGAGGTCATGATGCTATATGGGTTATAGTGGATAGACTTTCTAAATCTTCGCATTTCCTTCCTATTAAAACTACCTGGAGTCCTAAAAAGTTGGTTGAATTGTATGTAGCAGAAATTGTGAGATTACATGGAGTATCTTTGAGCATTGTATCAGATAGAGATTCTAAATTCACTTCTAGATTTTGAAGCGGTTTTCAAAAAGCTATGGGTACATAGTTGCAGTCTAGTACATCTTTTCATCCTCAAACTGATGGGCAGACAGAGAGAATCATCATAATACTGGAAGTTATGCTGAGGGCAAGTGTATTAAGTTTTTCAGTGAGCTAGGATGCTTATTTACCTTTGATCTAGTTTGTATACAACAATCAATATCAAGCTAGCATTGGGATGGCACCATTTGAGGATTTATATAGTAGAAGGTGCAGAACTCCAGTACGTTGGGAAGAAGTTGGAGAAAGAAAGATATTTGGTCCAGAAATGATAGATTTGACTACTGAGAGGATCAAACTGGTTAGAGAGAACCTTAGAGCAGTATAGAACAAACAGAAGGGATATGCTGATAATAGAAAATGAACT
Organism: Bretschneidera sinensis; assembly: GCA_023935145.1. NCBI lineage: Eukaryota > Viridiplantae > Streptophyta > Magnoliopsida > Brassicales > Akaniaceae > Bretschneidera > Bretschneidera sinensis. The sequence continues at coordinate 51,499,701 of CM043704.1, forward strand.
CTTAAATTTCAAGTTGGTGATTGGGTGTATTTGAAGATATCTCTGTGGAAGGGTGTATTGAGATTTAAAAAGAAATGAAAGTTGAGTCCGAGATTTGTGGGGCCATATGGGTGATTAAAAAAGTTAGATCAGTAGCATATAGATTGGATTTTCCTCCAGAGTTAAAGAAATTACACAATATGTTTCATGTTTCACTTTTGATAAAATGTTTACATGATGAATCCCATAGTATTCCAAGTCAGGCTATAGAACTTCATGAAGATTTGACCTTTATGCAAGTACCCATCAGAATTATAGACAGAAAGGAACAAGTTTTGCTTAATAAAGTTATTCCTTTAGTTCAAGTGTAATGGTATAACAAAGATGTTGAAGAAATTTCTTGAGAGCATGAGGCAAAAATGAGGAAAGAGTACTTCCAGCTTTTTCATAAGTTAGGTAAGGAAATTTCGGAGACGAAATTTTTATAAGGTTGGTAGAATTGTAGTACTCATGTTCATAAAATAAGGGTAAAGAAGTAATTTTAAATATATTATATTGAATTAAATAATCCATTGATGAAATATTTAGTGTTGATTTGAAAGATAATATTGAAAATTTTGTTGAAAAGAGTTAGAAATTTTTGAATAAGAAAGTACTGAAATTTTTTTAAATTTGAAGTTGAAATGAAAAAATTTTGAAGAAAAATATTGACTGAAGTTGAGGAAAATAATTTAAAAAATTGGAAGAAAATATAAATTTATATTTCTCTAGAATTTTTATAAAATTTTTGGAAGGAAAAAAAGATGAAAATTTGATTTTAAAGGATAAATGGCAAAACTGTAATTATGTAATGAAAAATATAAATTTTAAATGATGGCAGAATTGTAAATAACCAATAGTAAATATGTAAATTGTATTTAAAAAAATTCGTAGACTTCACGAATCGGTGAAGCAGCGGAATAAAAATAATAATAATGATAATAATAAAATCGTAACAGTGAAGCGGTAGAGAAGGAAAAAAAAAAGTTTATAAGTTTTTGAGTTCAGAGACTTTGTTTTTTTATTTACCAAATTCTGTTTGGTTTCTTTCTTTCTTTCTTCAATTCAAATTTCTTAGCAAACAGTTATAAAGAAGATTTCTCCAATATTAAAGATAGTACAGTCATTCAATTACAATAGCAAGATTTCATTATATTTGAGCTAAATTTTCAATAAGACTCATAACTAAATAATTATATTGTTTGAATTAAGTTATAAAAATTGTAAGATTTATGAAAGTTTATGATTAGGTGTTTGTGATCAGCAATCTCAAAGAATTGCTAAAAGGAGCAAGAAAGGCAAGGAGGTGATCCATGGGTA